>JAMXBB010000003.1:33962340-34580789 GCA_024138015.1 Lumnitzera littorea
AAAGGGTGAAAGGGAAAGGGAATCACTGTTTTGGGAGGAAGAAAAGGACTTGGTTTTGTGTTATTTTTGTGCTTTGAAAATGAAAACAAGTGAGGTCCTAAGTGGGGAAAGTAGTGGACGGCAAGAAGGAAGAGAAAAGAAAAGAAAAGAAAAGAAATCAATAGAAAAGAAGAGAAGATTCTAGTTGATAATGGTACTTATATTGACTTTTCATTATGTTAACTTAGTCAACCTTTGACTTGGTCAATATTATATTTGGTCAACATTTTACAATTACATGTATTCTAAGTGTACATAATGAAGTGATTAAGAAAAATTAGGGAGAAAATTAAGGAAATGAAAGGAAATAAGAAGTTTAGTGAATTGATTAGTAAAAATAGGTAATGAGATCTTCTTTTAGGTATTTATATCCTATATATATCATTTGGTAGGCCACTTAATGTAATCATCATGAAAAGTTTCATTTAGGGTATTAATACTTACTACATGTAACATAAGCATCAACTAAACTCTTAATTCTATATAATACTAACATATTTATATACTTAGAAAATAAATGTGATCTATGATGCAATACCTTAGTTTCTAAAGGATTACTTTAGTATTATATGGATTTATGAATGATTGAAAGTTATCTTTAATATTTTACTAATGATTTGGTATAATACTAAGGTTATATTATCAATTTGGGTTTGAGGGTAAATTATGGTGAATTGGTACTTTTATACCCTTAAAGTTATAGTTTTAGGGTTTTTATCACTTTTGGATGAAATCTTTAGTGTTTACATATGTTTGAGGTAGAAAAATTTTATATGCAATTTATTAGTTATTTTAGAGTTTTCACTTTCACTAGCCTTGTCAACTCCTAGAAATATTTAATACGCTTAAGTTTACTTCAAATGTTAGGTCAAGAAATTTAGGGGTTTACATGGCCGGTTGGAATGGGGTGGGAAGTGTGTTTAATAGTCTTGATTTTGTTGTCTTGTAGCATGCACAAAAGTTAACAATTATAACTATTGATGATGTAAGCATTAAGGGGTGAATAGTAGAGTGTAAGATAAAGTGATTGATGGATGAAAGACAAGAGTATGACCCCCCTTTAAAGCCATGTAAGAACTGGCCATTGGGTGTCCTTTTGGGAATGGAGTTATCTTGTCTCATTTATTAAAGTTAAGCATGTAAAATCTTGTGAAAATTTGTCCATATATAGTATAAGTTAATGAATGATAAGGAAAGTGTCTTATCACTAGTTTTTGATAGGTTATCAATTGATAAATAACTTCAACTCTCAATTGATAAGTTATTTAAGGTGATCAGTTGGTCTACTTATTTACATGTAAAGCATAGACATGAAGATAAGAAAATTGTCTTATAGGAAATTGTTTTAAGATTTACTTCTTGAATTATTTTATAAATGATGATTCAATTCTAATAAAATTATGAAAATTTCTAGAGTTGAATAAAATTATTCAAATTAAATTATTGATTAATCGCTCAAGGTTAAAAGTCCTTATTTGTTTTAGGGTTTAAGGTCTTAGATGACTTTAGAGTCCGTAGTTTTTCATGTTCGGGTTTTATCGATAATAGGCTTTCAAATTGAAAAAGTAAGTTCGTTTTTAATTGTAAACTTGAGTTCTCAGTTTAGTTGATCCTTAGGAATGTTCAGGAAGTACTCTTAATCGAATCATAGGCCCGCTATAAGTAAGGTTTATATCGTTCCCTTCTTGGCATAACTATATGGCTTTGTGAGTAGGTAGTAGTATAAGGGATGAGCTTGCTGTTCGTTCATGTACACTTTAGTGTCCCTATAGTGGGCTTTGCTCATTAGGCCTTAATCTAAGCGAGAATCAAGTGTCAACACTTATCTCCCTACCCTCCTCAGTGTTTAAGGTGTGAGGTGAGTAATCCTTATAAGGCAACTAAGCCAAGGCTAGGCTATCTATTCTCCGAGTAAGGAAGGGCTAGTTCTATATCTGGGTGCCGTGATGAACAGTGCTTCTAGTTGGGTCCATTTTCCTATACTGGCTTCTTACATAATTAATCTAACCAGCAGGCTGCTTAATGCATCATGATGGCAATCCTTGCGAAGTATAGCGTGCATTGATGGCCTATGAAGTGTGGCTACACGCATGGGGTGACCCATTGTTAGGTCATGTCATGGATCTGCGTGTGAGGATCAATTAGGGCCTTTAGCTAAAGAAGTAGGATACATCAACGACTGAGGTTTAGTGCACGTCTTTTCATAAGTTCATGTTTTGAGACTAGAAGAAACCGTTTGCCTTCTCCCCTTGATTATCTATATAAAGGGGGTGTAGGTCTTCATTTTTTGCTTTGCTCTATCTACTTAGAGGAAACTCTACCCAAATTTATACCTGTAAGTTAGTTGCTTTCTTTCGTATGCTTTCTTTCTTTATGGATCATTTGTGATGGTTGATCAAAGCATGATCGACAATCAGAGTAAGTCTTCCCATCCATCTATTTCAACAAAGGTACATGAAGGTTACAAAGGCTCATCCTAAGGAGGGGGTGATAGCCTTACTCCTCTTGAGATGGCAGCAAGAGAGGAAGATGGGGTGATATTGTCTTAAGAGGAGAGGAAGGAGTGCACGTAATGATATCCCCATGATGTCTACCCCTCGGATGGTAAGGAAGGCAAAGTTAAGGGATTGTTATGAATGGCTAATACAAATGATCATGCGTATGCCCGTATTGCATACATGGCAAGAAAGAAGAAGTTGAGGCCAGTTAGCCGAGTAGTAGGAGAAGTGCCTGGGTGACGAGTAGAGGTGCCTATGGATGGATAATAGGCATACAATATAGGGGATGATTGATCATTCGATATTCATGTGAAACTATTCGAGCTTGGTCTTTGCCTCCCTTTTTTAGAGTTCTTCTACTTCTTCAAAGTTGCTTTAGGGAGTCTTAATGCTGATGCTTAGATTTATCTGCTCACATTTGAGGTGTTATGCATTTAGGAGTTTTGAAGGCTGTTGAATAATGTTAAAGGTTAGAAAGAGTTCTTTTATCGTGTTTACACTCTTGAGCCTCTTAATTTTCGAACTGAGTAGAGATGTCCTATTAAGGGAAAGAAGTTGAGAAGCTTAGGAGATGAAGATGTGGTGACTAGTGTTATATCTCGGCATCATACAGGATGCACCATCACACAGGAATACTTGTTGAAAACTTAACTCAACTTACTCATTCATCAAAAGACAACATTGTTTATATAATAAAAGGGTTTCTACATTGAAGTTCAGTTAGATTTCTTGTTACAACTAATGTATACAATATAATATTTACATCAAAACATGAACTAGCTTTTTCTTTTTCTTTGTCATCTTCACAGTAATAGGATTCCTAACTTAGTACAAGCTCCATACAAAAGTCGTTAACTCTGACTCATGCTCTTAGTATATATATCCCCCCTTAGTGTTGGGTCCTTTACAATGCTATAAACCTAAGGATAAAACATTTGATCCCCCTCAGCTACTAAAGCTAAGTGAGAGTGGATAACATGTGACACAATATAGACAATATGATAGATAATATTGCATATCACAGCTAAAACATTTCAATCATAACCCACAGGTTCAACTTCATATATGTATTCGCCCAACTGGGCATTTACTGTTAGCAATGCAGCATGCTATGCTCATGCATGTAGCATGCATCAGTACTAATATCTTATGCCCTCCATACTTCTTTCGGTTAGTCAATATACCAAGGCATCTTGATACAATATCCAGGAACCTGAGGCAATAAGGAGCTGCCTGAGACTAGGACTCCTACCAAATTGGACTACACACTATAACCTACCATTTTCAAAAGGGTAATAAGGAGCTGCCTAAGATTAGGACCCTCAACTTTACAAAATTAGACTACATACTATAATTCACCAAATCAAAGTGGCAATAAGCCAAATTAGACCACACACTGTAGTCTACCAAATTTGACTATCAAAATAGTCACAATGTTTGGGCAATGCAATTTATATACTTCCAAAAATTGAGTTCATAAAGCCATGCTGTTTCCATGATCACTTGGAAGCCTTATTTTGAAAGTTCTGACCCGTAGGTCTCTTTTTATGCCATGCTATGCCATAGTATGCAATAACATCAATCAACACAATTAATCTTCCAGTTTTATTCAACCTAGTGATCTAATTCTAGTTTTTGAACTCTCCTTAATGAAATTCTAGTATCCTACTTAGGGTTCACTTAGGTGAACACTTAGAAGATTAAGTTAGCAATTACTTAACTTCCTTAGTTAACATAATCATTCGCAAGCATAAAGCATTACCTAACATGGCAACATAACTTTTAACTAAAATATAGTTAATGCCATTTAAAATCAACACATCAGCATCCACTATAATAACATATCAATTTACCCAAGACATACCCATATTCAATTAACACAGCATCACACAATATACCATATTATGAGTAGTAATATATCTACTCCAAGAATAGGTTAAATCTACTTACCTAAGCTTAGTAATGCTACAAAATCCTAAACTTTATGACGTGATCCTTTCTTAATTATCACACCTATGAAAATATGATATAGTCTTCAAATCAAGTATAGGTCAAACCTGAACTATTATAAGTTTTCATTTCTGCGTTTTTAAACTTCATTTGATTATATCTTACTCATTTCTCATTTGATTTCAGTAAACTTTATATCATTACGATCGTTATTTTGAGTACTATTGATGTATATTAAGAAACATGATTGATCAATATTTTCAAAAACCCAAAAATACCCTTTCATATTATAACTTAACCGTTCACTATTCTAACTTTGAAATTGACTAGAGTACGCTTTAGTACTAAACTAAAAACCCTAAAAATTATACTTTCCAAACTTGTCCAGCAATACTTATTATACCCCTAAAGTGTTCGTTTTACATAATTTGATAAGTATCTTATTAATACTAATTACTATATTACATATTAAGCCAATATATAAACTTATATTAGGAAAATACATAATAATTAGTATACCAACCTGATTAATTTCACGAAAAATCCTAGACTTATAAAAATATGTAGTTTCGTTATTGATCATCAATTATACTAAATTGGTTATTATCTATTTTTAAGAAAATAGCGATTTTAACTCGAAATTATGGAAAATAAAGGAAAATAAATAAATTTATGAGTGAGATAAAAATCAAATATTCCAAATATCATTATAAACATCCAGAAGTCTAAACATATAGGTCTCATTCATTAATTTCATCAAAGACTAATTATTTCAATAATTCAATAAAATTAGCAATTTTATTCAAAATAATTATAAAAAATAGTAAACATGGAGATTTTCAAAAATTATTGTTACCAAAATTAATAAATTATATAAGTGTGTTATAGAAAAATTTTCAAGCTGAAGTAACGTTATTTAATATTTTGAAAAATTTATTTAAAATTCGTTTAAACAGGATACGTTCTTAAGTAAGTACCATAAATGAATGTTATCTTAAGAAAATAAAATTACCACATGAAAGTAGATGGAAAATAACCTTTGGAAACCAAATTTCATAATTTTATGGGCTAATTTGATATTTTTAGTGAATTAATGAAAATCAAGTAATAAAATTTGACTCATCGATGCACGGTGCTCCGAACACCCTCCTACCACTGAACCTTATCAGAACACCTCCATTGGTGATGCTTTCCTTGATCACAAATGGCTATCACAACTGGACACCAATAGCCCATTGAACCAGCCAAATCAGATTTTGAGCCCTATTTTTGCTTTAATTTTATTATTTTTTTTAATTTCTTAAGTGTTTTTCTTATATTTTCAGACTTCCAAAATATTGTTTTTGAAGCGTGCAAGCCCTATTTGTATTTTCCAAATGGATTAGGATTAATAAAAATTTGACATGTGTAAATGTAGATTACACATGTTATTTTCTTAATTTTTCAAAGCATGAGGTATTATTTTCTTATTATTTTCTTTTTGACTCATCAATCTAAATTAATCCTTGGTTACCATATCATGAGAATACTCATCCTTTTATTTTTTTTATTAATTTTCCATTTTTTGTATTAATTTACCTTATTTAAATAATAATTTCTTATTATATATGTGTATTTAACACAAATAATGCATGTTCTATGCTCAAATTTTACGATTATCGACTTTATCGATAAATTAATGTTTTTCTTAAATTAATATTTTTATATAGCTTATTTTGAGAAATTGACTTTACTTAAACTACTTCGTCTAACTTTTCTAACTTTACTGTAAAGTTTAAAATAAGACTAATAACTTAATTTGACGCTTTAAATTTAAGGGCTCAGATCCGAAGGCTATTAAACTAGCTTAAAATCTTGGGGTATTACAACCAACAACCAGCATTGAGCTATTGAATTGGCAGGATGGAAGAAACTCAATCCTTTATTGATATGCTAGAAAAATAAGAATGGTTCGTCGTTGTTTGGGGTAGAGACAGGTATTTGCTGCACTTTGCTAAGGAAGGGTAGTTAACTGTCTACTGTACCGCATCGTCTCGTCATTAGAGGTAGTTCATAAAGAGGTTCGCCAAAATATCCTTGAGGTGGACTTATCCTTCTTAAATTGGCTAGATGAACCCAAAGGGGCTACTAGAGGTAGGCCCGGGGGCAAGTCATTTGGTGACTCATTAGGAGCTTCCAGCAGTGGTTCTAATGCAGACCTTGAGGAGGAAGGTGGTGATGAGGAGGGTAAACAATAACAATAGCAGGTTGCCATAAATGAGAGGGCTTAGGATTAGATTGATTTTTTTCTTTTTGATTATCAGTAGGGTAGGCAATGTGTTCCCATTTCTAATTTTGTTTTTTGTTATATTCTTGTTTCGGTGGGGTTAGGGCACCAGCCTCCCTTTGTCGAATGTAATTGCCGAAAACTTTAATAGATAAGATTTCTCATAATTGTCTCTATTTTGGTTTTGTTTTCCCTTAGTCACCTTTTCTTGCGTTTTTACTATTACTCGATGCTTAAACTCCATTTATTTTTTCATTTAAATCTTTTGTACTAACAACAATGCTTTCTAAGCAAATCATTGCATCTCGCTTCCCTGCAAAATTTCCCGATTTCCTTACCTGTTCGCTGGTATTCCTTTCGAGGCCTACTCCCTTACCCATGTGCTATTGCTCTCCATTTTTTGTTTAAGTGTTTTTCACTTGCAATGATGCTTTCTAGTAAGTCGATGTACCTTGCCTTTTAATTAGATTATGCTTTCTTAGGTTCTTGTAAGGGCTTATTGTCATGGGGCAACAAGCTTGCTAGAGCGGATCTTGTGATGATGTCACAAGATCTCCTTGGTAAGGCAATTATGATAGTATGGATCTTTTTTTACAACAAGTTATCCCCTCGCCAAGGTTCATCTTTGACAATGTGCATACCTTATAGGTGAATTGTCTTAGGCAAGATGCCCTCTAAAAGGTATTTAATGATTGTATAGTGCATCATTATTACCCAGGCATTGCTTAAGTTCCTAAGGTGTTTAGGTCATTCGATGGTTGCTACGTATATAGCTGGGGGTGTTCCATAGCTTTTATATAAAGGGTGTATAGGTCCTTGCTTTGCTACGCCAAATATCTAAACAACTTAATAGGTATAGATGAGAGCTGACATGAGTTTATCCAAGGTGATCATGATGAGGGAGAGTGCTTAAGTTGAGGAAGGGGTCCTCCCTGACCTCTCCCTTTGGGTTGTGATCATGAGGTGTGGATGGCTCCTTGGTAGTGGGGGGTAGCTCCCAAGATATGACTAGAAGGCATACATAGCTTTTGGGTCCTCCCTTCTTTCTATCCTAATAATAGTAGGTGAAAAGGGAAGCCTGAGCATTACCTACCCCTTGTCTGTAGCGGCCTCAATGTAGAGGCGCTCATTTGTAGAAGGTTTTAGGTAGCTCTTCTACGTACTGTTCTAGATGAATCCAAGTAGGTTGGGGCAGCCAATGTGACTATGGTAACAAAGGAGGTCTTTTGTCTACCTTAACCTACTAACCAAGGCACTCATGGGGAATCCTCTACTTCATGAGTAATTTAGTTCATTTAAGGTGGAGCATTAACCTTGCTTTGATGCTAGTAGGGCCCTTGGAGCTTAGCGCCTCCAATGGAGTGGTTGGAATAGCTATCCCCATCATTGCTTCTATGGAAGAGAAGCTTTGTAAGGCGGACTAAGGACCTTCACTTAGTGGTTGAGTGTCGCTAAGACCTTTGCAGCTAAAAGCTTAACCTTGTAGGAGTTTAGGGAGGTAGTTACAGCTACTCCTTTAAAACTCATGGGCCAAGTCGAAGTTAAGAGCAGTTCTTCTTGGAGAAGAGTTTGGAGTGACATGCCAGGTTGGAATCCTAGTGGTCATTCAGGTTAGACATATGACTATAGTGTAGGACATAGTTGTATGCCTTTATATTCTTATGTTTCCTTCCAAATGTAATCAACATTGGTATGCTGACTTGTTAAGCCTTGTACTTTGCTTCGTTAGCAAAATAACATTTTCTCTTTTTGGTTATCACTTCTCATTTGCTATTTTATTTTCCTTTGGCCTTCAATTCTTGTTGTTCGATTTGACTTAGAGTTGTATTTAATACATGTTATAATAATGTCTAATTTAGATGAGTGTTTGGGAATGAAGATCAACCCAAGATTGGGGGCTCAACGTAAATTGATGCCCAAGAGTAGTACCTATAGTGTTAGTATGAGGACCAAGTTAGGCAAAACTTGAGGATGAAAATCAACCTAAGGTTAGGGGCTCAATGTAAATCAATGCCTGAGAGAGGTACCCACAACGTTAGTGTAGGGACCAACTTAGTTAAAACTTAGAGATGAAAATCAACTCAAGTTTGGGGCTCAATGTAGATCAATGCCCAAGAGAGTTTCCCATAGTGTCAATGTAGGGACTAACTAAGGCAATGCTTGGAGATGAAAATTGACCTAAGGTTAGAGGTTCGATGTAGATCGATGTTCAAGAGAGGTGCCCATAGTATTAGTGTGGGGACTAACTCGGGCAATGCTTAGGGATGAAAATCTACCCAAGGTTGGGGGCTTGACATAAATTAATGCTCGAGAGAGGTGCCCATAATATTAATGTAAGGACTAGCTTGGGTAACACTTGGGGATAAAAATCGACCTAAGGTTGTAATGTAGTGTAGGCAAATTTTGCACAAGTGCACAAGGAATGGGAAGAAGAAGAGGCAAGTGTAGGAAACCTCGTTGATTCATTACATTTAACCATAGTTACATGTGCATTTGGTTTTGATCATTGTAATAAGTGGAAATAGGATCTTAAAATGTAGGTATTCGATGCCTTAGGGATAGGTCATCCCTCTTTGGTCTCGAGCTTGTAAGCACCATTTCCTACATTATCAATTACTTATATGGGTCCTCCTAATTGGGGCAAGCTTGCTCCGTCCTTCTTTTGAACCATTGGCCTCTAATTTTTTGCAAATTAGATCTTCGGGGTAGAAAACCTTATGTCAAACACAGCAATTATAGTACTAGGCAGCTTATTGTTGATAGGTTGCCATGCACGCTTGTGCACTTCCTCAATGGTGTCAAGGCTTGCCTACAAGGCCATGTGGTTGGCATTCACAACAAAGTGCCTAGTCTTGCTAATAGGTAATTCTAATTTAATTGGGAGAATGACTTCTGCTCTAAACACGAGGCAAAATGGGGTTTTTCCGATTGACATCCTATATATTGTACGGTAACCCCAAAGTATGTTTGGAAGTTTGTTAACCCATCCACCTCTTGTTCATTCCACTCTTTTCTTCAGGCTATTAAGGATTATCTTATTGATTGCTTCAACTTAGCCATTGGTTTGAAGGTGGCCACTGAGGTATAATGTAGTTTGATGTTATGCTTGTTATAGAATTCTCTGAACTGATCATTGTCAAATTGTCTCTTATTGTTAGTGATCAACCTGTATGGTACTTCAAAGTAAGACAATATGTGGGTGAGTATGAATCCCTTAGCGACTCAAGTTGTGATGGTGGCTATGGCCAATGCCTTTGCCCACTTGGTGAAGTAATCTGGTGCTACCATAATGAATAGTTAGCTCAATGAGGCTTTTTGGAAGGCACCAAGGACGTATAATGCCCATTGTGCAAATGGCCATAGACTTGTCAAAGGGTATAGCTTTAAACTAGGGGTATGAGTGATCAACACATGCTTTTAGCACAAATAGCACTTCTAGACTAAGGTCTTGGCATCTTCCTTCATCATTAGCCAATAACAACCCAACCTGAGTGCTTGTAGGTATAGTACTTAGGACTAAATGTGATTGCTGCAAATCCCCACATGAAACTCCTAAAGAACCTAGGTGCCCTCTTCTTTTTAAAGGCATCTAAGTAGGGGAGAACTCTATCCTCACTGGTAAAGTATTTCATTGATCAATTGTGTGATATGGGGATGGTAGATGTAGCTATTCTAAATAATCTATCTGGCACTGCATTTTTCGCTTCAGAGAGCTTATTGACTTCCAATGAGGTGAATTCAGCAAAGCTTTGCACTATATGTAGGTACTTGACCATTGTTTCACCTTTGGTTTCATATTCTCCTTTGACTTGTTGTACCACTAGCATGGAATCCGAGTTTATGTTGAGCTTTTCTACTCTAATGTCTTTGGCAATTTTTAGGCTGATGATAAGTGCCTTGTATTTGGCTTTTTTGTTACTCATTAGGAAACCAAATTTCAAGGCATAGAGGATCTTCGATTCATGTAGTCCTTATAGTGTGATGTTGGCTACACTCCTCCCCTTAGTGGAGGAGTCATCAACATAGAGTGTCCGAATGGGTATAGTGAGCTTGAGTTGAGGTTTGTTTGCTTCAATGTATTCAGTTATGAAGTTCGCAAAGACTTGTGCCTTGATTGCCTATCTTGGGTAAAATTGGACTCCATAGGCGCTGAGCTCAAGAGAGTACTTCATCATTTGACCTAAAGTGTCGAGCCTTTGTGGTGTAGTTCCAAGTGGTACATTTATTAGTACAATGATTAGATGTGACTAGAAGTAGAGCTTGAGCTTTTAAGCTTCGGTGACTACTATGAGGGCGAACTTTTTTATTTTTGTGCATTGAAGCTCTAGCCCTTTGAGGATTTGACTAACATAATAGACTGGATGGTGGTTATGGCTGTCAGCTCAGATGACTACCAAGGATAATAGCATATTACTAATTAGAGGTACGATGAATATGTTCATTTATTTTGTCCATGTTCATGTCTTCGTAGTATTTTGGCAATTGTCTTGGTGATAGGCTGTCAACTAGTTTACTTATCACTGTGTTGCGGTTGCGATTTAGCCGTTCATGTAGGTCTTCATAAGGTTGGTGATCATGTTAATTCTGCTTAGGCAAACATATGAGGCGTGTGGTGCATAGATCATCATTCTTGGTTGGCTGTGAGAAGGAGTCGATGGTTGTCTCCTTGTTTAGGCATTTTTTAGATGCATTTTTTAAGTAACACAATGTCTTTATGCAAGGCTATAGTAGATTCATGATATTTTCGATTTTCTTCGAGCATTTGTTGAACAAGTGACCTAAGCTATTGGACTTTAGGATTTTCATTTTCATGTGATGAAAGTGTTTAGTTACCTTCATTGTGTTGGGATGTATTGGTATCCCCCATTTAGGAAGCTTGCAAATTAGTGTTTTTGCTTTTAGCCATCGTTCATGTGGTGGCCTAAAATAGTGGGCGCTAAAATGTTGATTATGGTTGAATTAACTAGGTTAAGTAAGCTCATATCGAGTCAAAGTGAGATGGACTTAGGCTTCATTTCCTGCTCCTTGATACCTACAAAAAGCCCCCATTAGGTGTGGCTATAGAGACTCTCTAACCATCAAGTTAGCGAAAACCAAGAGGAGGAGAAGATGAGCACTAAGGACCTAAGGGGTAATGTATACCCAAGATATGCATAATGTGTATTGAGTAAGGAAAAGAGGCAAGAGAGAAAGGGAAAAGGAGAGAATTTTAGGAGATTTATGGAGAGAGAGTGCTTTGCCTTACTTTATGATGCCTAGTGCCTTTTATACAAGTTACGTGAGCACACAGCGATCTAAGGTTCATTCATACTAGCTATCGGTAGATAGTGCGCTCTATGGTAGAGCCTGTGCTATACTATAGGTGGTATGTTATGGCCAACTAGAACATCAAATCTATAACTTAAAGGTCTGATAGTTGTAGAGGTTACTAAGTGTGCTCGCTATACTATAGATATTAAACGTTCATTAAGGAGCTGTAGGAGCTGTAGTAGAGAGTAGGCGCTAAAGACCAAAGTTAAGTCGAGAAGTTGAGGAAGGGGTCGGTTGATGCTTGATCAAGGACCATTTAACAAAAGCTCAGGGCTCAGTTATACTAGCTTAAGTAAGAAAAAAACCTAATTTAATCAATCAAGATCAAAGAATTAAGTAAGTGTTTTCGTTCTTTTCCTCAATCTTTCCTTCCTAAGCAAGCTAAGCCTTTCCGAATCTATAAGATTGATTCCGTGGAGCATTAGAGAGGGATAGTGATGATTTAAGATTGAATATATTCCTCTCCTTAATAGATAGTAAAAATTTTAAGGTCGTATTTGGTTTATTCATATTGTCAAAAAGTTGAACAATCAAAATAGATTATGCGAATGCTTGATCGAATTCATCCAATCATGTAGGAATAAGGTTTAAGTCTACTAGTATGTTAAGATGATTCAGCTACATACATCACTGCACTTTCACTTGATACCTATTGTAATGATAAACTACGTGTCTCTCCATGATATTTTCTTGAATTCTTAAAACATTTGTTGCTCTATCCCCATAGGTATAGAGAACCCGTCACTGTCTCAACTATGCTACCGGAGGCTCTAAGGAATTCCCCTTCCCTTTCTAAGGATGTCAAGATAGTATGATGGAACTAAACAAGTATTGGTTCATCAAATTCAGTTCTTAACCATATGATCGATTCTAGAGTTCTAGTTGGCTTGTTAAATATGACTGAGTGGTTCCAAGTTTTTGCTTAGTTTTTAGCACCATCATCATACCAGAAACTAGAAAGTTACGTACTACAGCATTAAGACAAATCTCAAATGGCTAAAGTTAAAGTCCTTTTGCATTGAGTTGTTTGAAATCAATTAATTAATTTGAAGTCATAATTTATTGAAATTTATAAGTGTTTTAAATTTAACCAATTGCGATTGTAGAGCTAGAATTTACTAATTAAGGGGCTCCTTCTTATTTTTCCAGAATTATGGGGCTCATTTGATATCATAATTAATTAATTAGTTGAGTTAGAGTGAAATAAGAAAAATTTGATAGAGGCCATAATAAGCCCAACTGAACATCATTGCACTCTATATACTCATTTGTGTAGGCTTGTATATGTGTTTGAGAATCCCCTTTTACATGTATAAAAAGCCATTTATTAAAATATTATTACCTTGAATGTAGGATTGCTCCTTTGATTTAAACCAAGGGCTCTAATGCAATCCTCCATTTATAGAGTATGAGAAAATGCACACTTTAATTCACATGCATTTAAAGTATGTTTTCACCCTTCCTAAATAACATAATTGATATAATACATATAACCTAGGGGGATCGAGGGAATCGATTATATATCAAAATTAAAGTTAAATTTTGCCTATTTTTAAATTTAAGTGAGTTTGCTTGGAGTTAAGCAAGAAAATAAAGTGAGTATATATAGAGAAAGTAAAAAGATGTCTGTTTATATAGAGATTCAGTTTTATACCTTAGTCTATATATACTAAGCGAAAGCAGTTTCCATAGTTTAAAGGAAAGAAAAAAACTTCTCTTGTGACCTGAACCCAAAAGAAAATAAATTTAAGTTTGATCATTGATAAGGTTTAAAGAAAGGGTAGGCCATAATAGGAAATGGAAGACATCGTCAAGAGGCTCTCATAGTTTATTACGTTAGCTTTAGTAGCATTGCACTCGCTTGTAACCCTCTTTACCAGCTTAACCATCGGGTATCTTTTGAACATCAAAGTTAAAGAATGAGAATAATGATTTGCTTTATCTCACACAAGCATTTCAACTTGCATAATCTTGAGAAAAATCCCTTAATCGTTGTTCCTTTATGCTTCTTCTAGTTTCTTTATGACTCTACCTGGTCTAATCTTTTAAGCAATTTCACATGTATAACTCTCATCCCTTTCACTTGTGGTTATAATAATCGCGGATTTACTAAAAAAGTCCTCGCTAAAACACTCAATACTCACTTGTAAGCAAGTGTAGTCGTAAATTCCACTCACTTGACTATGAGCTTTTTAGTTAGTCAATCTTGCAGACTAGCTTTTAAATATTTCTTGACAAAAGTCTGAGTTTGCAATTTAAAGTGGTTGAGCACATCCAAAATCATGCATGAAATCCTTCATTGTTTTGGTAAAAGATTCTTCAAGTTCAATTAAGAGAAAAAAAAAATAGATTTATACTTTATGAAACTTGTTATAGTTAAGAAAGATCTTTGAAGAATATTGGTAGGGTTGCAAATGAGCTCAACTATGTGTGAGCTACTTAGACTTGGCCCACTTTAAGGTTAACTCTACTTTGCTTAAGCTCAAATCCTAAACAAGTCAAGTTTGAGCTCATATTTAAACTTGCAAATAAGCTTGTTTATATTGTTAACAAATCAACTTGTGAACAAGCACATAAATAGACTCATGAACAAGCTCGTAAGTTAATATATTATGTGAAAAGAAAATGTAATATAAGATTATAAGAATAAGAATAATACAATTAAAAAACATAAAAGCTTATAAAAAAAAGATATGTTTTGAAATTTTTAAATTAATTTTGAGTTTTAGTTTAAACTTAAACTCAAGGTTGAGCTCGTTTACGCTCATTTATCTATTTATCTAAACAAGCTCAAGCTCAAACTCAGGCTCATTTAAGTAATATGCTCAAGCTTGTTTATTTAAATGAGTTGAGCTTAAGTAATAGTTCTAGCCTATAATTTTCATGCGCGGTAAAAGCTTGATTTCCCTTAAGCTTGGTTTTTTTTAACAAGCTAAGCTTTAGCCTTTAAAAACTCACATCGACTCGACTCATTTACAATTCTAAATATTCATCAATAAAATCAGCAAGTAAAAGAGATGATTTTAAAAAGGATTAATGAGAAAAAAAAATGAGAGAAGGTTTTCCTTTAAGTTACTTCTATTCTAAAGACAACAAATATGAAAGTTATTTCTTTACTTCAAAATCAATAAGGCATGAATCCAATTACCAAGTTTGTTAAATAACAAATCTCAAATATTGAAATAATTAATCCAATTGTGTCATCTTTTAATAGATCTTTTATAGTAAAAGAGTATATATTTGGTTGAATATGAAAAGAAGAAATTGATTTGAGGAATTTAAGAGGTCATTTAGCTTAAGAAAATTACCTTTTTGTAAATGAAACATTAGAATAAGTTAGATTTGGAAAACTAAAGTACATTCCTTAAATAATAGATTTTTTTTTTATGTGTTTCTTTCATTATGTTTGCGAGAGGAGAAAGTGAAAGAAAAGAATTATGGAAGCAAGAATTGGAGAGGGATGGAAATTTTAGTTTTCCATAATTTGGGAGGAGGGAAAATTAAGAAGGAAGGAAATATGAAAGGAGGATATATTATTGAGGCTACCATTTTGCTATTTATAAATGCCATCTTTTGTAGAAAATATTAATTATGAAGAACTATTTAGTAATTTTATATTTTTTAATTTCAAAAATCAACTTTCCACCTGATTCATTCCTTTTGCTTTCCTTTGTTTTCCAAACAATGGAAAACTTTGATTTTTTGCCTTTACTTTCTTTCTTCCTAATTCTTTCCTCCAACTCTTTTTTCCTCTCTAATTCCTTCCTTCTTCTCGAACTTAATGTAATAGAGAAAATATAGAGAGAATGGTGAGTAATAACTATGGGAAGCTAACCATTATCCTTAATTAAACATGTTGCCCAAATATACTCATTTGCTAAAAATTTTAGCCATGTAATTTGATTCCATTAGATTCTCTTTATTTCTTCCATTAGGACTTAAACACAAAAGAAAACAAATATGCGCTTCATCAAATTCTAGATATTAGCAATGTAAATACAAAATTAGATGTTCTCTCTCTTCTCTTTCTCTCTACTTTACATTCATTATCCAGCTTTTCTCATTAACTAAATTGAAATTAATTGAACTTAATTTTTGTCAAATATTACAGTAGAGTTAGCACCTAATGGTTATTTGATTTGTTCCCATCTCAAACTTGAAAGGGAATATAGGTAGTTAGAGAAACAAACAAATCCAATTAACTTCAGCTCATTGGAGCTCATTAGGTTTTTGTTTAATTTATGTCAGGTTCATCTAAACGAATCCACAAATGTATTAAAAATGGGGGTAGAGCCACTAGAAATACTCGAACTTTTATACTTTTTCATTTTAATAATTAAACTTTAAACTTATTCTTTTCAGTACCTCAACTTTTTAAATAAGATAAGTTAATATTTCTGTTATAACAGCTCTTATAAATAATATTTATTTGTTTTACTTTAAAAAGTTAAAGTACCAAAATGAAATAAAAAATAAAGTTTAAGCACTAAAATGAAAATAAAATGAAAATTGTTGTTATTCTACCATTTTATAATAACGGTAGTTATAATAGAGATACCAATTTATCTTATTTAAAAAGTTAAGATACTAAAATGAACGAATTTAAAATTTAAGTACCAAAATGCAAAAATATGATAGTTTAGGTACTCATACTAATTTTATCCCATTGAAAATGCCATAAGGTAGTTGAAGATATCTAAACAAGTTTGGTTCATTCATAGCTTATTTTATATGTATGAATTTTGCTTGGGTCAATGGTCCCAAGTTATAGTCTATAAGATTTACTTTTTTATTAGTTAAAAGATAAGAAATTAATTACCCACTTGTTATATCAAATGAAATTTCTACTCATAACTTTTCAAATAATTTGATTACTACTATTGACATTAGATAATTTTGGTAGAAAATATTTGACTTTTATTTAAGGGACAATGCCACACTCACTATTTATTACATCTTAACTTCCAAATTGTTATATTATACACCCAATCAAAATTTTATCTATTAGTGTTACTACCTCTTATTTTTTTATTAGCGTTAGTTATCTCGATCATTATTAGTGGCCAATAGCACGATGGGATATATTATTTATTGCCACATCACACTTCTATGTCATAACTACATCTACAATCACTAATTAAAACCTTTTTATATTTTATTAATTAATAGAGTGAGTCTTAAAAAAAACAAAAGAGCAACCTGAAATATAAAATGTGAGATATTCTCTAGGAAGGAATTTAGAAACACATCCTAATGCTTTTGGTGGAAGTAAAAGTGAGTTAAGTATTAATTTAATATCTTAGACTAGATTAGCTATGTCGAATCAGAGTTCTGACCTAGAAGCCAATGACTATGAAGTTGCCAAAGTGCACACATGGAGTATTCAAAAGGGGATGAATGCTAGTTCTTCATCTAAATATGATGCTAATGAGAATTGTGTAGAAAATATTTTCTAGGCAACTAACTTATGGAAAACTAGCATCTAAAGATTATTGCGTGCATCAAATAATCTTTAAAATAGTCAAGGATTATTTAAAACCAAAGAGAATGGAAAATAAATCAAAAACAAAAGTGATCAACCCAAAGAAGATTCGATCATTTTAAACTAAGGAATTTATTGATTTCTAATTTTAAATTTGTAAATAAGATGTAGGTTAGAATCAAAATACATAAGGAATTGGAATCAAAATAACAAAAGTAGCATTGAATTTGACTTTCTCCTTCTAAAGTTCTTACAATTTAGGTCAACCGTCTCTTCTTAAAGATCTTAGGCAGTTCAACACCACAAGATAAGCAAGAAAGAACCCCTTAATTCAATAAAGAAAATGTTAAAATTAGAGCTTTGATTTCGAGTTGAAAATCAATGTTTCTTCATCCTTCTTTTCCTTTTCTTTTTACTAATGGAATTAGAGAAAAGGTTTCTATGAAAAAATGGTTAAATCTACATTATTAATTGAAAAATACACATCATTATGTCACTAGCTTCTAGTGATGACTGGGATAATAGATATAGATAGAAAATTGAGAACTAGTAATGCTAGTAAGTAAAGTTTTGATTAGGTTTATAATATGATAAGTAAAAAGCTCAAGTATAAAATTTGAAAAACAAAATTTAAATAGTTAGTACAACACTATCCTTTTATCTAATGGTAAAAGATAAAGCTTATTTTAAGTATTATAAAGCATACAAATGTGATCATATAAAAAAGGTCTAACAAAGGAAGCCAAACTCATTGAAAATTAATATAGAGGCTTTTACTATGCAAAAGTATAATATTTGTATTACTACCTAATTATAAAGTAGTATATAAGTGTACATATACAACAAGTATACGGTTTATAACCTTAAAAGATAAGTAAAAACACTATTTTCCCCTTTAGCTCAATAATACGATAATATACAATGGTATATGCTCTCATTCTCAATGTACTAATGTTGGTGTGACATTGAAACAATGACCTAGAATTGTTACCTAAGGTAAGCTCTTAGTTAGGATATTCATGTGCTAGTTACATATAGGAACATAACAAATGAGAACATGACTAGTAACTACCATTTCATACATAAAGTGATAATTAGTGTCCATACTATCAAAGCAATCATGTCAAATAAGATTATCATATAGATAAAAAATTCCAAGAATATCACAAAATAAGATGATAGGTTATTGAATGGGTCTATCACCTTCCTATGAAGATGGTAGATCTTGATAGACTTTGCAACATTGTAAGCTAATACTTCGATGTTTAATAGAGCTCCATGATATGGTTGGCAATTTCTTAAACTGCCATGAGATGCGATTATGCTTAAGAAAGATGGCATATGCAGCGGTAAAGCGATGAGTATCTAATAACTAGCCTAATTTGCAAGCGCAAATACGATAAAAGATAGATGTGCATAAAGTAGGGAAATCTAAGAAAAGAGTTCCATGAAGATTTTGAAGAACTTATTTAGCTACTCTATGTGATTTATATTAGATAGATACATGTATTAACTCAATTATTGACCGTCAAAATTGATGCCTAGTCAAGTAATTATGAGATACTACAATGTACCCACAATCTCATCACACAAAATAGGGTTGAGCAAAAGGAGAAAACCATTAACACTAAGTTGATACCCAGATTATAAGGGGGGTTTAATGGGCTTAGAGAGATGTATGCAATGATGCTTTAAGAGGTTAAGAGTAAACCAAGATTGATTAGGAAGAATGTCCTAAGGGGTATAACTGACAAAAGTATTGAAAACAAAGTGGTGATCACTAAGATCATTCATTGCAACTAACAAAGACAAGGGTATTAGAGTTATTTTTATTCAAGATAACGTCATCTACTGTAAAGTCTTGATAGTGGATAAACATATGTCACCTTTGCTTTGTTAAAGTCGACATGGAGTGAAAAGCTATAAAAGTGATGAAATTAAGTAAAGGGTACCTCTTTTAGGCCATAAAGGGACTTCATAGCTAACAGACATGATCAAGATAGCAAGGATGTAATGCACAAACTATCATTTATTATAGACTTATATCATTTAGAATTACATTACCTACTACATTTATCATATCTCCTTTCTAGTTTGATTGAAGCATTAACATTCCTGACCTAACAATTTAGTTTTAGGCATGTCATTAACATACATTAGTGTTATTGGCATCTAGTTCTTGCCATGAGATTTTAGGGCCCGACTTAAGGGGATTCCTTAGTCAATAAAGTTGGATTAGGCTTACATAAGTAACACATGTAAGCTAAGTGGGGCATCGAAAGTAGCTTTGGCGCAATTACTCTACTGCTGAAGTTAGCTCAAGGAAAATGTTGCACTATATAATATATATATATAGAGAGAGAGAGAGAGAGAGAAAGAGTTGAGGATTTCTATAGCCTCTTGAACCTGCTTACTTAAGGATGCCTGATGGTTTAAATAAGGACAATGGAATGGCTAAGGTAGGTGTCAACATCTTTAGTAGCAAATTATTGTGAAGTCAGTTGGTCTGGCCTCTCCGATTTGCATGCACCATATGCCTACTCTTGTCTTCTTTCTTAAAGACACCAAACGTATACGTAGACTGGTCTTAGTGATTCAAGGGGCCTACCTCCAAAAAAAGCCATCAACAATTCCCTTAGCCTTAATTTGTCTTCGAAGAATATTAAATATCCCTTAGTTAAAGTCTCTTTTTGATTGCATTGAATTACATATAAAGCTACAAGTCATTTTAGGAGAGTTCCTAGTCAAAACAAGGTTCTTTCACTCGGTTGTATGGTATATGCATGTAGCATTAAGACACAAGATAAAGTTTTCTTAATTCAATGGTTATGGGCTTATTTGTTATTTACTACATGCATTACTGCTAGTACTAATCTATAACAATGAGATTGACATATGATGTCATCGTTCAGGTGTAGTTGATCATCCATGAAGGTTCACTAATATTAGTCAACCTCAAAACGCCCATAATCAAGTGAGTCTCTAGAAGTGACATAGGCCTAGGATCATCGAGTATATTGATCAAGGTATTGCTCTAAGTTTAGGAAAGATGCATTAGAAGAAGCATGAGTTAACTGGTAATGAGACATTATTTGGAGTTTAAGGAACACTACATTCATGTGTCATCATTTTCTTCCCTTTTTTGAATTAGTTTCCTGAATGTTTAGACCTAAGATTGCATATACCAGGTATTTGAACCATCATGCTTTAATGTAAGTAAAGTCTTACTTCCTTGTAAGTCATTATTAAGTCGTTTATTACAATTAGGTATAACCTAAAGCATTACGTAGTAATAACAAGTCAAGATGAAATATTTTCATCCTTTATTGGGGGGAATTGATATTATATGTCACTTAGACAAACATAAGTGACTCAAAAATCTATGACCATAGCAAAATCCAATTAAATCTAAAATTTTCCCAATGAACGAAGCAAGAAAATAAAATTTACGATACTGTAAACATGCATAAATTATTTTGAGATATTATAGAGAGGGATAAAGCACAAAGGTTCATAGTTGATTGAGATCATAACAACATTTTTTTGGAACATCTGGTGTCTCAATGAGCACGATTAGGTGTTTTAAAAGTTTTTGGGAAAATTGCATAAAACCCTCCTAAACTTTGATTCAGGTGTGGATTTCCTCTTCTAAACTTTCAAAGTATGGCTTTTGATCTCTAAATTTTTATAAATTGGCAAACAACCCCTTAGGTTGAAACTAACCCCTTAAACTTTAATTTTGTTATGTAAATACCCCCTAAACTATGTGATGTTTAGGAGTTATTTATATACCAAAATCAAAGCTTATGGAATGTTTATATACTAAAATCAAAGTTTATAGGATGTTTACGTACCAAAATCAAAGTTTAAGAGGGTTATGGAGGTTTTTTATCAATTTATGAAAGTTTCGAAGGCAAAAAACCATATTTTGAAAGTTTAGGAGGAAAATCCGTACTTGAGTCAAGGTCTAGGGGGGTTTTATCTATTTTCCCTAAAGTTTGTGCTTAATTGTCGCTCTATTGGCATAAAAGGGGACCAGGATGATCGTTCACAATATAGAGAATATTTGGTTTAAATCCTTAATGGGTGATGTTAGGTAATTGGGACAGATAATTTAGAATCTATTAATATCATTACAGTATAAATTAATTATTTTAATTAAGATGCTCTATATGGATTAAGATATTATAGCTTCATAGTTATAATTAATCAAAACTATTAAGGTGTTCTTAGAAAGTAGAAAATCAATCATTATGGTAGATTAGATAAAATATTTAAATGAAGCTACAATGGACCGATGCTTATGAATGGCATCAAGGCTTAGTCTATTGGAAAGAGAGGCCTTATATTAATGCTTTTCTATTTTAAATCCATATAAACATGCAATTGGATGTAGATGTGTAAAGATTTGAACATGTGGATGATTACTAAGTTAAACAGGTAGCAAAGATTAAAAGAATGTGCATATCATGGGCAATAGAGGAGAATGATCCACTTATTTAATTTTAATTGCTCACATTCTCTCAATTGTTATGCAAGTGTAAGAAAACAAGACTTGGCTAATGAGAGTTGAACATGTGATTTCTTACTCACTCTTCTTGAAATTAGTACCTATAATTAATACAATAATACTAGAACAAGACACATGTTACATGCCCATACTCTATTCTATAGTCCATTATTTATTTTTATTGTAGTTTTCTCTTATCAAACTCTCTTTAAATTGACTCTTAAGTTTAGAACTTCAATAGTATAGTGTAGCCGAAGCTCTAATCTTAAATGCTCATGTGTGTAGCTTCTTAGATCAATTCAAATCCATTGAATCATGCCCAAATCTTGATTGTTCAGTCTTTGTTGTTGTTCTTACTAGGTGATTGATGGGGCGAAAATCACTCTAATAAGCAAGTGTATCTTGTCAAGTTATAATATAGATAGAAACGAATATTGAGTCCAAGTGTTGATCCCATAAGAAACCAGTCATGTAAGTATATATAATTATTTTTAGTAGTGATATCCTTTAATTTATTCAATTACTGAACTTCCAATAATAAAGATTCAATGAAATAAATAAAAAAAAATAGAGATTACAATAAAATAAAAGAATTAAACTAACAATTAGAAGTAAAGAGACAGAATGAAAGCAACTAACTAACAAAAAAATAATCAAATGAAAAACATAATAACATAATTCAATTAATAAAAAAATAACATTTTCCTTGGTAAATTTTCATTGTTGTTTATTACCTAATCTTAAGGGATTTATTCAATCTCAATTGTTATATTAGACCATGAAGATCCCTAGTTCTATTCTTATGGAAATTGAATTCTAAATTAATAGGACTTGCATCTCTAGCTAATTCATAATCTTAAAACCCTCTCTATCTAAATTACTTTTGAATAGAGCATGTAAAATTGCATTAAGAATTTAGACCCCTCTATTAGGTTGCCCTAACATAGAAAGGTTAAATACCTAATCACTTAGCATACTTAATCTCTTCCCATTATACTTATCTATTCACTGCAACACTCGCATCTCTACAGCAATGTCAAATGTTAAACTAATAACCCGAGTAATATTAATTTAATGACAATATGGACGATGCAATCAAATCGCAATAAGAAAATTAATAGACTGAATTTCACAAATAAAAATCACGCTTTTGAACGTAAGGTTCAACAACGATTTACTATATTAAAAAAAAAAGATATGAAAACTAAAAGAAAAGGAAAAGAAGAATGGAGAATGCCCCTTGTAATTCTAAAAGTTAACAACTGATGCTCAAAGGGCTCTCTCTATCATCTTAGGCTTAAGTGTCTATATATAATAAGTGGACCTAAGATTACAACGAAAACCTAACAAAAATAGAAGATTTGAAAATCACTACAACTCCACGCTTCAAGTACATAGCCATGGAGCATAGGTGTGTTATTCCTATTCATACCAAATTTTCATATTTCAAATGAAATTCATGACAAGGTAATTATGGGTAGGGCCATAGGCATAGTCCTAGACATTGGCCCATGGTCTCTACTAGACTTTGTCCCTTGTTAAAAAATCCTCTACTCCACTCCTTGATTCATGTTTTTATGTTAATAAGGCTCGAAATTACATAAAAATACTTCAAAAGTTCATCAAACATTCTTGGAGTCCCTAAAAATAATAATTAAGCAAATTAAGCTCAAAATAACATAAAATTAACAAAAATAAAGTCTAAATCAACACAAAATACTCATAGAAAATATATGCTAAATTCATGTCATTAGTAGTCCATCAATTTGCCTAGGTAATCTTAGAGGAGCTTAGCATAAGCTTAGAGAGGCTTTGATGGTCAAAGGTCTCGACTTAGTGGTGGCTAAAGCAAGTAGGTGATGTTGATGTAATGTTGGTGGCTTGATTATGGTTCATTTCTAAGCTCAACATAAATAGTGATAAAGATTCAAAACCTACTGTCGATTATGAGCTAAATAAATAGTCTTAATCACTAATTTGGTTTACATTTTACCTAAGAAAAAAAGTGATTTATTTAATGTAATGTTAATATGAATATGTGATGCTTAAAATAAAATATTTATGCAATTCTCTTGTATACTTCATACTATTAATTAAATTACTGAATAGGCTTTTGGCAAAATCAGATATGACTATCAAATTTAATTATTAATATTACACAATTATATTATATTTGTGCATATATATGTGCATATATCTATATATTATAAATACGTAAATAAGTATAAGAATAAAAAGATATTTAGCTCATGAAATATAAAAACAAGAGAACTTCCTTCCCATTTTTTTCACAACCAAATATATTAGCTATAACTTTCAATACGCACTTCTCACTAATGTTGTTAGACCTTGTTAATAGACAATTCCGAACTTAAGCCTCCTAGGCTCTATCCAACATTGGTACTCCATATAATCAGCGTGAGAGCCTAGAATAGCATAGGCTTAACCCACCTAGGCTAACCTAACAATGACCTAATTTGGTCCTAGACCTACCTAACCTACCCCCGGTCGAGCTCTTATAGCTCATCTATCCCTTAAGATCCTACTTTATTGGAAAAGGTAGACTTATACGACCAAACTAACCTGCTCTAAAGTCTACAAACAGATGAGACACCTGATCTTTAGGAGACTTCATGCTTTTCATAGCCCCTGACCTAGACTTACTACATTGTGTATGAGAGCTCTTTGGGCTCATGTGACCTCATCTCTCTAACTAAGTCTATACCCAAACTTTCTAGAAGTTGTATCTATTTGAATAGATGCACTTTCCTATTCAAGAAGACTCCAAAAGAGGAAAGTACAACCTTAAGAAGTTACGTTCAAGGATATAATTACCTAAAATATCTAGGGCTCATCCTCTATAAATAGAGAATGAGGCCCCTAGGTGTGAGCACTCAGACTGTTATTATCATACTCTGCCAATTTCTACCCACAAGTCTAACTTGAGCATTGAGAATTTACAGATTAGTCCTAGACATTCAAGGATTCAACATGAACACTCTACTTTCCATCTCTAGCAGAGTTTATAGTCACCAATTAGCATTATCTATTTACAAATTCACTAATCACCATGCCAAGATATTCGAAGAACATAAAGAATCCATCCATCTCTAGCCAAAACATCACAATGACTATCAACCACTTGCTACAAGCAATGGCAACCATCTTGCTACCTCCCAAACTCATCCTATTGATAACAACCGGCTAATTGTCCAACAACCACAACCAATTTAGGCTGCCAATCCGCGTAAGTTCGTAGAACTGAAGTAGTAATCTGATACTTACTACCCATAACAAGGAATCCCAATAAAAGAATGAAGCTTTAGAGCTAGAAATCAAGGACTTAAAAGAAAACCATAGTATGTAGTTATCAAATGATGCTTCCATCAATTCTTCCTAAGAAAACAATCACTTGTCGTTGCATGGGTGTACACGCAACAATAATAACTCACTATGTTAACCACACTAAGCGTAACCATTCTTCAACTTCAAAACAAGTACTAGCATCAAATCAAAGAAAGCTAATTTTTCTAAAGCAATGTAGTATGCACATAGCATGTCATAGCTGAAGTACATCCTCAATTCATGAACACCAACTTAAGCCTTCCCTAGGATGCTAGAAGAAGATCAAAGACATGGATGTTGGTTAACTTGATGATTACATCTAGTGACTCTTTTAAGTTAAAGAGAATAAGCTAGTTGCATCATCCATTAGATCGAAGATGTCTGAATCAAAATGAGGTGTTGTGACCAATGCAAGGATTTTGACCTTATGCTCCTATGATAGTTGGACCAATCTCATTGATCACCTCATTCACTTTAAGACAATGATAGGCTTGTACAATTTCATTGATGAAATTGTGTAAAGCATTCCTTAATACCCTTAACATACTTAAGGAAGGCACTATCTTGTGCTTTAACGAGTTGGCCACACAATTTCAACAATACTTTATGGTTAGTGAATTTCTTAGTAAGGATTCTTCTATCCTATACATGATATGGCAATGAAAGCACAAATCTCTCCAAAGCATACCTCAAAAGGCTCAACAAGGCCACTTTGGAAGTTCTAAGCCTTGATGAATCAGTCGTACTATATGCAATTATCTACAGTCTTAATGTTGATAGAGAGTTTTCTAATATCCCTTCTTAAAGAAACCTAAAACTTATGGAGAATTCATGAGAAAAGTTAAGAAGTTCATAAATCAAGAAGACATAATTAGAGCCTACAAGGATTCTAACAATTTTAAGACAAACATTGGCAATGATAAGCAACACATCTCCATTAAGGACCGTATTGATCTTGTAGATGACCCCAAATTGTCATTTAAGGAAGGCGATAAGGATGATAAAAACGTCACCTCCCAACATTCAAATCTTTCAACACCGCTACCCCACCACTCCCCAACCCCACCCTCCTCCCCCCTACCCCCACCAACACGACCACAAGACTAACAAGGCATGTTTTCATATATTACCTAAGCCACCTAAGTTAACCTTCGAATCTAAAATTATTAAGCTAGATGGGGGACCAAGTCATTATACTAATCAATGCTGGTTCTTGAAAAATGCTATTAAGGTTGCAATCAGGCATGGCTACATCAAGGAGTTCATCATTTTTGCTCATACTAATGTAGATCAACCTCCACAAAGAAGTTGAGTTAAGCAATCTCAGTAGAGCCAAGGTTGAGATAATGGTGAAGTTGATGATGCAACTAAGGCTAATGAAAACCTTCATCGAAACTGACCTAATGGGATGAATAACTATCATTAGAGGTCCTAATGCTAGAAACATGTTGAGCCTTAATAGTTCGGGGAATAAGGGTGCATACCACCAATTCTTAAATGCAAGAGTAAAGAAACTTAAAGTTAACTTGATGGTCTCTATTTTAGACTTCGATCTAAAGGGAATTGATTTCCCAAGTTTTAATTCCCTCGTAATCAATAGGTGCATTGCAAGCTCTAATGTCATCAAGATATTGGTCAATACAAGTAGTTCAACCAACATACTCTCTAAGAATACCTATGATAAGATGAAGCCGGAGTTGAAGAACACTCCCCTAAGGCCATACTAACATAGCTTAATCAAGTTTAATAATCATTCCTTCCTTGCCATTAGCCTCATTACCTTACTGATCGAGCTTAGTGATGACCTTCTTATACATTAGACTAAGTTTATATTTACCAATTGCTAATCCCCTTATAACATTAGTCTCGAGAGACCTAGCCAAAATTAAATTGGGATGCTTTCATCCACAAAGCATTTGAAGGCTAAGTTTCTTACCCTAACTAAGGTCAGTATTTGTTGAAGCTCTCAGGGTCATTCATCTCATGCCATTAAAACGTAATGATGTACTCACAATGAACATGACCATTAGAGATTTGGTGTTATAAAAACACCAAAGAAAGGTATCAAAGATGGCTAGATCAAGATGGCTCGTAACTAGATAATGAGGATGAGAACATCATTACCCCCTAACCATGAGCAGAAGCTAGTTGATTTGCCCCAAGCCAACTTAAATGTATCTACATAGTCGACAAATGGCATGTTAGGCATCATCCCTATACTTGAATCTGTCCACCACCTTGATATTGACCCAAATGCAAAGCCTGTTAAGCAAAAAAGGTGCCACTTCACCCCATAACAACAAGATGCCAATGAGGAAGAAGTGTAGAAACTCTTAAAGGCTGGTTTTACGAGAGAGGAGCGATACCTAACTTAGCTTACAAACTACATCCTGGTCAAGAAGTCAAATAGAAAATTGAGGATGTACATTGATTTTACTGATCTAAACACAGCATGGCCCAAAGACTACTTTCCTTTCCTAAGGATTAACCAGCTTGTTTGATAAGAATTAAGCAACCAAACTATTAACCTGAGCTCGGGCATAAGGACTTGAAAGCTTGAAAAAGTGCATCCTTTCATCCCATCCTACACCAAAAGAGTCCATGTTGCTCGTCTCTACTAATCTGTTGTCATTCTTGAGCCAAGCTCTTTCGTATCTATCAATTGCCTCTGAATACTAACTTAAAGAGCACTCAACTAACAGCTCAGCTCACCTGCCCACCATCTTAGCCGACCTATCCTTAAGTTATCCATATCAAAGTTGAATTCATCGTGAAAGAGCCAATAGTTCAACTTAACAATAGTTAGGTTGACCATACTCTTTTGTCTATTTGCACTAAAAGCCTACCTCTAGTTGTTAGCTACGTATTTAAGTGCCCACGTGATGGAATCTATTGAACAAATCAAATGCTTTCTTGATTTTTCATTTATACCATTTAACATTCCTTATATTTTACTTGTTTTGGATATTACCCTTTTAGTCTTTTCCACTTTTGGTAAGTTACCCTAAATTTACAAGTATAAATACCTTTATACATTATAGTTGCATGATCATCTTACCATCATCGAATATACTGAGTTCTTCCTTTCATGAGCCATTTTGTGCATACTCTCTCTACTCCTATCCTAACATTTAAGTAAGGCTAGGTAGCAATTGACCTCACCGAGCTACTTATGTATCATATTGAGTTGGTTCGTAAGTCTATGGAGGTTCCTTGGTACGTCATATCCTTGGGATCGTTAGTAAGAAGCTGCTTGTTTTCTTTTGTTGTGTACATTTATCACCCCTCATTTTAAGCTTTCTGCAAGTTTAGACCCTCCCCAATACTGTCGATCTCATCTGTTCTTGGTGCAATATATCAGCTTGGTATCAAAGCAGAGGTTCACTTTGAGTAAGTAATTGCTATACTATGTTGTTGCTTTGACTATCATTTGTGTTTCAAGTGTATTTGGTAGCAAGGTAGTTGTTAAAGTTATGTTTGAACTAGTTACGAGTGCTCTAAGGAGTAAATAGAATTGGTGGTTTGTTGTTGTGTGGTGATTGTTGAAGCACTTTGTTATACTTTGTTTCAAGCTATGGAAAATAGAGCAAGTAGTAATTGTGTACTTTTTGTGAAGTTCGCATATTGATTGATCAAAGGCTGTGAGTGTGTTGTTTCCTGGGTAGTACAAGTACTGTCTGATTGCTGCGAACACAAAAATTGAGTAAAGAATGACTTATTCAAGTGTTAACACTAGCATTGGAGATGATAACAGTAGTGTCATCCACCATAGTTGACAAACCTAAAATACTCCTAGAAGTTTTGATGAGCAATTTGATGAGATGACTCACTTGATAGCTAATTTAACTCGAGCTGTTTATGCGTTAGTATCCTGACCTAACGGGGCTAACTATAATACTCCCTAAGCTACCCCTAAAGTTGGTGCTGCTATCCATAATGCTCAACCAGCCTAAGGACAATTCCTAACTTAACAAGTCTAAGGTAAGGGAGTAGGAGGCAATGTGTAGAAGAGAATAGATTTGCGAGGAATGGAAGAGGAGAATAAGGAAGAGTACAAGGAAGTATAAGAGAGAGCATGTATGCCTCGAGTTGCTGACCACATAAAACTTCAAGTTCCAAGATTTAGTTGGGCTAGAGATGTAGATGAGTATCTTCACTAGGAGGAGAAGCTAGAAAGAGTCTTTGATTACTATCAATATGAAGACTATGATAAAGTCCAAACTACTACCATAGAGTTCTTTGGATATGCTGTAATGTGATGGAAGAATTTTCAAGGCATGTGTAAAAGAGATGGATGCAAAGAAGTTAGCACTTGGTCAGAGATTAAGAGAATTCTTAAAGTAAGTTTGTGTCAAATACATATTTACAGGACACTTTTGCTCAACTTCAAGAGTTGAAGCAAGGGAATCACATTGTTGATGAGTACATGCAAGAATTTCAAATGCTCATGATCCGATGCGAGGTCAGTGAACCCTTAGCCCGTATAGTTTCAAGATTCTTAACTAGATTAAGGTCAGACATACGAGATGTGATAGAACTATAGCATTTTATTATACTGAATGAGGCCATTAAAATTACTTAGTGAGTAGGCAGAGGAGAATAGGCCGAGCCGAACACCAATGAGTCGATCTATCTAACTTAGCTAACCTATTCAAGGTTGTCATTAAACGCAATATAGCATTGAGCCGAGTAGAAGGATAGATGTCAGAATTGAGAAAAGGAGCTAAGCTAATGATAGTGAGATAAGGGATGAGTGGAAAATTACATTCAAAACCTAAAATGGTTTGCATGAGTAGATGGTGATACTTTTCAAGTTATCAAATGGCTGAAGCACTTTCATGAGGTTGATGAATCATGTTTTGAGAGATCTGATTAGAAAAAATTTCGTAGTCTACTTTGATGGCATCCTTATCCATAATACCGATCTACTACATCATGTTGATAATCTTCAAGCTATTTTCAATGTTCACTGAGTAGAGACGTTGTTTGGAAATTTGAAGAAGTATTGTTTCTACCAGGAAGAAATAATCTTCCATTGGATATGTCATGAGTAGAGAAAGGTTGAGAGTCGATGAGGAGAAAGTTTGAGCCATTGTTGAGTAGTCAATCCTATCTTCTATTGTTGAGGTGAAAAGTTTCCATAGGTTAACTTCCTTTTATTGCTAATTTATTCAAGGTTTCAGATCAATAGTTGCACCCTTTACCAAACTAACAAAGAAGAGTGTAAAGTTTAAGTAGGGAGAGAAAGAGGAGAGGAGTTTTGCTGAGGTGAAAGAGAGGTTGACCTCTACCCCAGTCTTCACTTTGCCTAACTTCAAGAAAGTACTTAAGCTTGAATGCAACGCATCAGGTATTGGCATCGAAGCTATACTAATACAAGAAGGCTGACTTATTTCCTATCATAGTGAGAATCTCTAAGGGGTACAACTGAACTACTTCATGTATGACAAAGACCTCTTGGCATTGATTTGAGCTCTTCATGTGTGGCAATACTATCTCCTACTAAAAGAATTTATCATATACACCGATCATTAATCCCTGAGATACCTACGGAGCCAATCGAAGCTCTGTAAGTGCCAAGCATGATGGGTAGAGTTTCTAGAAGGATTTAATTTTGTCATCAAGTATAAGCAAGGGAAGGCTAATGTGGTGATTGATGCCTTATTGAGGAGATACATACTTTTAATTAAGCTATAGATTAAACTTTTAGGGTTTGTAAGCATTAAGGAACAATATCCACATGACCCTCATTTTGGTCCCATATATGGACGCTGTGGAGAAGGGAGGATAGTAGACAAATATCATATAGAGGATAGATATCTATTTCAAGGTAGCAAGCTATGTGTGCAAATCTATTCTATGAGAGAGCTTCTTGTAAGAAAAGCTCACAGCAGTGGACTTTCTAGGTACTTTGGAAAAACAAGGACATTTAAGCTATTGAATGCGAGGTTCTATTGGCCCAAGATGAGGCAAGATATACACCATGTTGTTAAGAGTTGTACGACCTGTAAACCCCTAATTTTTCGATCTAACATCTGAAGTAGACTTAAGTGTGTTAAATATTCCTTAAAGTTGACAAGGCTAGTTAAGATAAAAACCCTAAGATACAATTGCGTATAAAACTTTTATACCCTATATGTATCTAAACACTAAAGATTTTATCCAAAAGTGATAAAAACCTTAAAACTATAACTTTAAGAATATAAAGTACTAATTTATCATAACTTACTATAAAATCCTAATTGATAGTATATCCTTAATATCTTTCCAAATCATTAGTAAAAAATCAAAGATAATTTTCAATCATTCACAAATACATATAATACTAAAGTAATCATTTAGGAACTAGGATATTGCATTATAGATCACATCCATCTTTCAATTATATAACTAGGTTAGTATTATATAAAGTTATGAGCTTAATTGATGATTATATTACATATAGTAAGTATTAGTACCCTAAATAACATTTTTCATGATAGTTACATTAAGTAGCCTACCAAATAATATATATAGGATATAAACACCTAAAGGAAGATCAAATTACCTATTCTTACTAATCATTTCAATAAACCCCATATTTCCTTTCATTTCCTTATTTTTTCCTAATTACTTCATTATGTATACTTAAATTACATGTAAATTTAAGGAGTTAACTAAGTCAAATATTGACCAAATCAAATGTTAACTAAGTCAAGGGTTGACTAAGTCAAGATGTCGAAAAGTCAACAAAATGTCAAAAAGTCAATAAAATGTCATTATCATCTAGAAAATTCTTTTCTTTTCCCTTAACTTTCTACACATTTCTTTTCTAATTTCACCCCTTCTTTGCCATCCATTCCTCCCCTCCTCTAGACCCCACTCATTCCTTTTATGAAACATAAATTGAGACAACAAAACACTTTTCCCCACCCCACCGCCCCCCCCCACACACCCCACCCCCCCCAACCTTACTCCTTATTCCCATACTTTTTCAACACTTCACTTTCATAATTCCAACTATCAAACCAAACTAACATCTCATATATACTTGTCTTTCTATTCATATTATAAGGAGAAAAAGGTATGTTATTATGTATTTTTCCATCTTATTTAATAGTTAGATGTATAGGTTAGATTAGTGTAGAAACTTGGAGTAATATGTACATATATGTTATTAAAGGAAAAAAGTTCCATTTTTTATGGTTAGAAGTGTAGGAAATCCTTAGTTAAATGGAAGAAGAACACATGTATATATGCTTAAGTATGTGTATATAAGAATACACTTGATAAACATATGTATGGGTACACTTATACATGAATATCTTTTATGTACATAACCAAAAAGGAAGAGTATACTAACTATACATACATATACCTTGCTCAATAAGCCCTTAAAGTGCAAAAATACGAAATTTGTGAAGCTTTCTTAAGAGTATATACTAGAGATACAAAAATACGTATAAAAATACATATGTAACCGTATGTATATATGAGTATATGTACTAGTATATGTATAAGTACACAAGTATACATACTAATATATTAGAAGTATAAGTATATATATAACATATGTATAAAGTACATAAATACATAAGGATAAGTATACATATGTAGTAAATGACTTAAGCAATGATATAAGCATTTGATACATATGCGATAACATAAGCCTCTAAAATAATAAACTATAAGGTCATCTAAGTATAAGAATCTAATGGCTAATTAAATCATTATCTACTAAAATAGGATATAAAACTAACTAATAAGATATTTAGGCTTCAATAGTTAAAATTCCAATAAATTTAGCCCATATCGTAAAACACGGGTTTTAAAATCCAAAACGGACATCATCGTGTGAATGTATATCTAAAAACGATGAAAAATGACTATAAGTTCATAAATTTTGAAAATAGAATGAAAAAGTTATATACGATTAGCGATAAAATCTAATATAATAAAAATTGATAGTAATCTAAGTAGAATTAGGGAGATAGATATCTAAAACCATTAGTTAAATTGATTACTTACTATCTTTGTTACATCAAAATTATCATGTGATCTCGACATAGGCGAAGATCTTCCAATTAATTACTACAATTAGAGCGAGTCATCATGGCCGAGTGAGTATTTACCCTATGACTCCATGCTTGTATGTGACTGTAGATAGCAAACTTAAATGATATTGTTAATTAATTGTTATGTGGGGTCAGGAAATGCTTATGTATGTTATTATGTGCTGAATTGTGAATTTATCTTAAGTATGAAAAATAATTTGTTTGTTGCATAGTAGTATAGATAATGATTGTATGTATAATTGGATAGTCACATTATAATTGGACTTAACTATAATCGACTCATAAGAAGAAACTGGTACATGCATCAACATACATTACATAGACATAAATCCGACCGTGACATCATACGGAGGTAAAGAGAGGCCATTCGAGGGTTGTTATTATAAATTCTTTGGTTTTATATGGTGCACTTGTCAGGACCCCAAAGGGGGCCTAGTAAGATTACCTAGAATTTCCATAACATGTGTGCATCCATGATATGAAAACCGCCTTACAAGTTAGAGATTGCAAGACTCTAAATGATTAATCACTAAGGTTACTGATTTTTAAGTAATTAATTTACTGTAAAATACAAATATAAATAACTATGGGTGTCTAATATCCCACGGTTCCTTAAAACTGCAGAGAATCGGTATCCTCTACCAAATAATAAGATAGGATATACCAATATTACAAAAGAAATACAAGAAAAATTAAATTATCAACAAAGGTTGTTTATGTATCATCTAAAGAGTACTCAACTATTTCTAATACTAAGATACATATCTTCATCTCACACTCAGCACTCAAGACTTATCCCAATCCCAATGTAAGTAAACCTGCAAGAGAAACTATGAGGGATTGAGTATATAACAGCTCAGTGAGTTCATTCCTCACTACTAATGGTCAAGCAAGTTTTCACACATTATTATCATATATGCAGGCAAGTTATCTACATACAACATGAACGCACGCGCGATGAATGCAAGCAATACATCCATAGGAGTCCGGAACTATGAAAGGTGTAGAATTACGTCGTCTATACTTCAATTATCTCCTGTACTTACCCGTACAAGGTACCTCAACTTACCTGCATGAGGCTACCTAAGGGCACCACCGCTCTAGGCAACACTCGACTATTACCTTAGTCGAGAAAAGAGTTTCAATCTAAATAGAGGGATTCCAAACTAGGACTATCCACCCTCCAAGGCCCCTCGGGCACAAACTTACGAGTCCTCTTGCAACCAAAATTAACCAAGGCCTTATAGGCACAATAAAGCGAGTCCTCTCGTTATCAAGTGGAGAACCCATGTTAGCTTTGCCTTAACGATAAAATATCATTTCTAGCATTGTAACCCTTATTAAAATCGTACAAAATACGTTTAAGAATAGGAAAACCTTTTTCCAAAAAAATACCTTTTTTAACCTTTTGCAAAGCTAGCATTCTCCATTCATACATTTATTAGGTCATAGACATGCGATGAATAAAACCGGTTATTTGGGTTAAATATTTATATTTATCAATTTTAAAAAAAAATGACCATACAAATGATGGCATACAAGCAGAATAGTCATTCAAACATACAAGTAACCACAAGCAAATAGCAGGTCATTAGAACTCCCTCACCTGGATTATTGCTTGTTCTTCAAGCTTTGAGGTTTCTAGAACTCGATATTGAACACCTAAAATATAGTAACATTTATAAATATTCTGAGAAGTCAGACTCCTTAGTTAACTAAAAGTCTATTGTAGTTGATCTAGTTTCCCTCAATATAACCCAAGTATAATGTGTATAGGGTTTATCATACTCAATGAGGTTAATAGTAACTATTTTCTTATATTTGTAAGTTATGAGACTTCCTTTATGTATTTTGTAACTTTTTCATTCTAATTCCGATATTTGAGAACTTACAGTCGTTTTTCATCGTTTTTGGATGTACGTTCAAACGGTGATGTCCGTTTTGGATGTTAAGACCCGTGTTTTACAATATAGGTTTAATTTATTGAAATTTTATCTTATTGAAGTTTAATTATTCTTATTGTTTATGTTTATATCCTAGTTTAGGACTTAATGATTGAATTAGCTATTTGATTCTTACACTTAGGAAATTTTACATTAATATTACTAATTCACATACTTAATGAAGTTTCATTCAATTTAGAAAGTGTCTTAGGGTTTAAGAGATTTTCGGCTTCTAAGTACATGTATATACCTATGTTATATGCTTATGTAATCTTATTATTTCTTCTTTTATAAACCTATGCTTATATTATCACTTATGTAATTAATTGATGATGTCATGGCTTATGTAATTCATTCATTACATGTAAATATATATGTCATTATGTACTCATACATATACATATGTTATATACCTACCTACACTTATAAGATACTAATATGTATACTTATATACTTATACATATACTAATACATTTACCCATATACACATACGGTGGCATACTTATTTTTATACGTATTTTCGTATGCCTTATCTACTCCCTTAAGAAAGCTTCTCAAATTTTACCGTTTTGTATTTTAAGGGTATATTTATTATGGTATATGTATGTATAGTTAGTAGATGTCTTAATTTAGGTTATGTACATAATGAATACTTATGTACAAGGGTATTTATACATGTATATCTCGAGCATACCCTTATGTACACATACTCAAAGATATGTAAACATACATCTTCTTCCATTGCCTAAAGATTTCTACACTTCTACATATAAAGATTGAAACTTTAGGCCTAAAGCAACATATATATACACAACACATAACCACTTAACTTATCTTACTCTCCTTCTAAATAGTAAAGAGGATGAAGCAAGACATAGTATCATAAGTACATACCTTAATTTTGCTCTTGAAAATGGATGAAAAGTTGAAAAGGAAAGAAGAGTGAAAGGGGAAGGGAACATACGGTTGGAAAGGGGAAGAAGAAAGGGGTTTTTTTTTTGTGTTATTTTGTATTTGAAAAGGAAAAGAAGTAGGGTCTAGAAGAAGGAAGAAGTGGACGGCAAAACAAAGAAAAAAAAGGGAAAAGCCAAAAGAAAAGAAAAGAAATCATGAGAAGGAAGATATTTTTTTTTCAAATGAAAGGAACATTTTTGTTGACTTTTCTAAATGTTGACTTTAGTCAACATGTGTTGACTTGGTCAACTTTCTATATATAATGTAGTAAACTAGGAAAATTAAGGGAAAAATTAAGGAAATGAGGCATTTGATGAATTGATTAGTAAAAATAGATAATAAGATCTTACTTTAGATATTTATATCCTTTATACATCATTTGGTAAGCTACTTAGTATAATTAAGATGAAAAATATCATTTAGGGTATTAAGGTTTACTACATGTAACCTAAATATCAACTAAACCCTTAACTCTATGTATTACTATCCTAATTATTACTTAGAAGATAAATGTGATCTAAGATGCAATATCTTAGTTTCTAAGAGATCACTTAAATATTCTAAATATTTATGCATGATTGACAGTTATCTTTAGTCGTTTACCGATGAAATAACATAATATGGAGGATATATTATCACTTAGGGTTTTAGGGTAAATTATGGTGAATTAGTGCATTTATATCCTTAAAATTATAGTTTTAGGGTTTTTATTATGTCCAGGTACAATCTCTAGTGTTTTTACACATTTAGGGTTTAATATATTTATATGCGATTAAGTCTTCGATTGTTATCTTAGGGTTTTGATGAGGTTCAAGGTTAATTTTTGTAGTTACATATACTTGAGATTTTAAGGTCTTCGTATGTAATTAGAGGTTCAATTGATAATTTAAGGTTTTTCATATTCACTTTTGGTTTTGAATTGAGATTTTTAATCGGTTTTAAATCTTATTGGCTCTATTGACTTCAGGAAATCATCTATAGTTTAGGCGTTTGATTCTATAATTAGACAGCTAAATTCGTAAGATTTACAACACTCCTACAAAATGACCTTACCCTGGCTCGCAAGAATACTCGGCATTAGAGGTGCCAACTGCTTAATTAAGGGTCGAATCTAGAGACCTCCGTTTAGGGGTGAGTGTAGCCTACGGGGGTCTACTCATGATTATACTAGAACTTGGTTTTTATGAAAATAAAAAACTTGTTCAATTTAAATATGAAATGTAGAGTTCCGTAGTAAAGTAAGTTCTAATATAATACTTGGATTTGACTGGTGTCATGTATACTTCAACCCTGACTTCGGAGAGCATTAAATCTAAATTGCGTATATTGACTAATTAACTATATGTATTGTTTAGCATTCTATTTGATCATTCAACCATATGCGTGAATATAATATATTGATAACTTGCTTGTGGTGTAGCTGAGGGTTTTGCTCACTAAACTTAGGCTTACACTCCCTTAGACTTTTCCTACAGAATGGCTTATTCGTTGAGGTTAGTTAGGGAATGCCAAAGGTTAGCTTAGGGACCTGAGTAAGAGCGGGCCATTCAATGTGTTGAAAGAACTGATTATGTAAACTTTTACTTATGTACTTTTGTTTTGTCAGTAATATAAACCTAAATATACTGAATTATTACTTACTATAAACTTTGTAGTTTAAATGTTATATAAATGTGTTATGTGATGATATCCTTTGAATCTGCATGTTTCTAGGAAGTTAGTATTGTAAAGCCTTGTATATTGTGTGAAGAGTTCTTAATTGGAAACGTAACCAATCAAGGGTTCTTCATAAAGTATGCAGCGTTTGCCATGACTAAACTGTTCTTAATTTGTGACACAACCTATAAGAAGGTGAAGAGCCAAGCTAGGTAAGGGAGAGCAATGCCTTTTCCCATCTCAACGAGACCATAGATTGATTTGAGAATAGACTTTGTCCTTAATTTAACCCGAAGTGCCTAAGGCAAAGATTCAGTAATGGCCGTCGTGGACAAATTTAGTAAGATGGTACACTTTGTGCCTTACACTAAAACTAACAACGCTTTAACTATTGCTAGTTTGTTTTTGTAAGAAATTGTTTGCTTGCATGGGATACTAAGTGGTATAGTATCAGATTAGGACCTAAAATTCTTAAGCCATTTCTGCAAAACTCTTTAGCATCGGATGAGAACAAAGTTACTTTTCAGCACTTCTTGTCATCTCCAGACCGATGGTCAAATAGAGGTTGTCAATTATACCTTAAGTTCATCGCTCCAAGCTGCAATAGGGAAGAACTTAGGCAATTGGGATGCATGCCTGCTCGTAGTGGAATTTTCTTACAACAAGACAAAGCAAGCCATTACTGGACATGCATCGTTTGAGGTCATCTATGGCTTCAATCCCAAACTTCCACTTAATCACACCCTAATGCCATCACATTACCAAGAATACCTAGAAGCAAGAACTAGAGCTCAATCTTTCCAACAAATCTATCAAAAGGTTACCTAGTAGATCGACCAAGTTACAAAGAAGTTGAAAGAGAAAGGAAAGGGAAAGAAGACTAAGCAATTTCAGCCTAGTGACCTATGATGGCTACATTTAAGCAAGGAAAGATTCTTGAATAAGAGGAAGAGCAAGTTGTCTACTTGAGTCGAAGAAGTAATCATAATACTCCAAAGGATCAATGACAATACGTATCGAATGGAGCTACCAGAAGACTTTGGAGTGTTTAACATATTCAATATTGTCGACCTTAGCCCCTACCGACCAAAAGGAGAACAAAATGATGAGTAGCCAGATTTAATCCCAAATCTCAATCAGTTTGGAGGGGATGATAGGAATAAAGTAACTGAACCACTGACCTAAGCCCAAGTACAAGGACTTAAGAGCTTGACAAAGCATATCCTTTCAAAGTCCAAGCTTCTCCTCTCTACCGATCTGTTGACATTCTCGAGCAGAGCTCTTCCATACTTATCAACTATCTCTAAATGCTGACTTAAGGAGCACTTAACTAATAGCTCGGCTCACCTACCTACCAACTTAAACAACCTATCTTAGAGTTATCTAGAGCTTATCTAAGCGAAATTCATTGCGGAAGAGCCAACAGCTCAGCTCGGCAATAATTAGGTTAACTGTACTCTTGTTTGTTTGCACCAAAAGCCTACCTCTAGGTGCCAACTACGTATCTAAGCACCCACGTAATGGAATCTATGGAACAAACTAAATGCTTTCTTGATTTTTCAATTACACCCTTTAACATTCCTTGTATTTTACTTGTTTTAGACATTACCCTTTTAGTCTTTTCTAGTTTTGGCAAGTTGCCCTAAATTTGTGGGTATAAATACCCTTGTATATTGTAGCCGCATGATCATCTTACCATTATCAAATATATTGAGTTCTTCCTTTCATGAGCCATATTGACCTTACTCTTTCTACTCTTATGCTAACCCTTAAGTAAGGCTAGGTGGTGAGTAACCTCACTGAGCTACATATGTATTATATCGAGTTAGTTTGTAAGTTTATGGAGGTTCCTTGGTATGTCATATCCTTAGGATCATTTGTGGGAAGTTGCTTGTTTTCTCTTGTTATGTACATTTATCACCCCTCATTTCAAACTTTCTATAAACTTGGACTTACCTTAATACGCCCAACCTCATTTGTTCTTAGCCCGGCATATCATCGTTGACTCACCTTAGGCTACGCATTACTCATCTTCTTAGATACCTTTTTACACTACAATCAGATATGCCTAGCCCCCAAAGACGAATTCCTACATCCCTTATCATACACTTGGATATATGTGGGCAAAAGTGTAAATCTCCAATTTGTTGGGACAAAGTAGGAAATAAGCAAATTATTAGGCCAGCCATGTTGCAAGAACTTAAAGATAAAGTAGAAGTTATAAAAGAACGATTGTAAGTTGCTTAAAGTTGACAAAAGAGTTATGTAGATGTTAGAAGGAAGCCAATGGAATTTAAAAAGGATGATTGGGTGTTTCTGAAAGTATCTCCCATGAAAGGAGTAAAGTGGATTGGGGGAAGAGGGAAGCTAAGTCCTAGGTATGTCGGACCTTATCAAATCAAGAGGAGGATAAGAAAAGTGGCATATGAGTTGGAGTTACTCGATGAAATGACAAGAATACACAATGTGTTTAATGTATCAAATTTGAGAAAGTTTGTAGGAGATTTAACGACAATCTTAGATGTACCACCATTAGAGTTGAAGAAAAACTTAATGTATATGGAGTGTCCAGTTCAGATATTAGATAGGAAAATTTGAAAATTGAGAAATCAAGACATTGAGTAAGTTAAAGTGGTATGGGATAGCCATATTGTGGAAGAGGCGGCTTGGGAATCTGCAAATCAAGTAAAAGCGAAGCATCCCAAATTGTTTGTAGAAAGTTATTCATCTTTTTGCCACCAGCTCCTATTACTATGAGTAAATCATCAAAATAAGCTATTTACTGCTTGGATAAGTTTCGAGGATGAAACTTTTTGTAGAAGGGTAAAATGTGATAACCCCCAAGTTCTAAAGCCCCTAAAATTAAGGTATTAGTCAACGTTGATCAAACTATGTGAAAATTCATTACTAGGCTACAAGATTTAAGAGAAGTTATTTTGTAAAGTCAGATTGTTAAAATAATTTATGTAAAAGAATTTACTAAAAAAAAAAAAGTCAAAGACTAGGCATGGGAAATTATTTATGAGGGTGTATATACATACAAATATATATAATATATAATGATAATAATAATGTTGAATGCATATGAAGAAGGAAGAAATTTGATTTAATAGTAAACCTTTGTAGAAGCTTTGTAAGCACCTTGTAAAGGCTTATGTTTATGAGGGAATAACATAAAATATTTAAGCAAATAAATAAATAAAATATTCAAGGTGGTTTTAACCTAAAACTAGGGCTACAAATGGTTTTTATAAACTAAAGGAAAACAAGCTATGGGCTACTAAGGTATTAAGTAGAAAACAAGAGGAGCACATGGGACGAGAGCATGGTTTTAGAGACATTAAGAGACACTTGGCAACTTTGTCTCCTACCCAAACCACTATAAAAAGCCTTAAACTCCCTCGATTACACTCTTTGGTCAAAATGAGAGCTTAGGAAAAATTCATGAAAGAAAATTATGGTTTTTATAAAAATTAGGACAAATAATCAAAAATAGGTGTGAGATCTAAGCATGCACGAAACCTCAGGCAAACAACCACCTATAAACAAGCGACTACCACTACTACACACCAAAAGCAATGTATAGGGCTACTAATACACCCTTGGTAGTGCTTGGTGGCCGAATCTTGTGGTGTCTATAAGTCCTAGTTTTCACTTGATTTTTAATAAATCATTTAAAATAGTAAATCAAGTAAAAAAAAATCATGAAAATTTGTATTCTTAGGTTATTTTTAGTATACTTTCATAGAAAAATGTCAGTTTGTCAAAATATACATAGCTTATATATCGCTCTTAAGAAATGAGCTATTCCTAGCATATTTTCAATTTGATTTTCAAAAGGACAAATGATGTTATTTCAAGCTAAAACTTTTTCTGTAAGCTCTTCATAATATATTTTTATGCTATGTCAAAAGTTTCCAAAATTTTCTTGGTAGAATTTTGTTAATTTTGATTTACCAAAAACTACCAAATCTGGAAATTTTGAAAAAATGATTGATCTTCAAGTATCTTTGTCCAAATCTGGTTTCTTTTCACATATTTTGTGATGAAATGATATTTTATGGAGTTGCGTGTGATTTTAAGCCAAAAAAGTGGTTCAGCGGGTGATTTATCATGATTTTTACAAGCTTAAAAGTATCATTTTTATAAAACCGAAACGACAATATATTAAAAACAAGCATGCATGGGCTTTTACAAAATTTTCCAAATCTAGAATTCATCTTTAGAATTGACTATTTTGCTAGTTTGAGTTCAAAGTCGCGAAGTCCTAATGGTTGTGTTGAGTTTTACTGAGTTTAGGCATTATTTGGCTTAAGTAGAAGTTTTTGTAGAAGGTTCTTGTAAAATATCAAATAACTAAACTAAAAATAGGTCTAAGTGGAGGCTTAAATAGAAGGTTTCTTGGTGAAACATAAAGTAAAAACTAAAGGTGGAATTTTAGTAGAAGCCTCCTGACTAGGAATCTTAAGACTAACCTTAAGTAAAAGGTTGAGTGGAAGGTACGGCTAATGAGGTAAGTGAAGACTTCAACCTAGTAGAAGGTTGTGTAGAAGGTTAAGAACTTAATATAAGAATCACGTAAAAGGTTGTGCAGAAGGTCTAAGGTACTAATGAAGTGTTCTTATCTAAACACTTAAGGTACATACCCTTAACTTATAAAGATACTTCAAGATTAAATAAAACACTTAGAAGCTTAATCATATACTAAAATATGAACCCTGCTTATAGGTCATTAAGATAACTTGGAACCTAAAGACGATACTCAAAGCGAGAAAGCTTTAGCTGCAAGTAAGTGGACATTGTATGATTAGGAGCAGACTTTTGTCTACTTATTAGGTTTCAAGTTTGTGTAGTTCCACTACAACATGCTTAGTTGTTTGAGTTTGATGCTAAACCTTAGATGTGTCGCTTGCTAAATATGTGATGATTGTGTTCTTGGTTAATTAAGCTTGGTCATATACTTGGTTGATTGAACTTGGCTGAACTTGGTTAAGAACTTAGATTATATGATTTGTTGATTATGTAAGAAGTTACTAGGACATACATTAACCTTAGAAAATAATAGGAAAATGATTCAACCTTTAAGGTGTTTGCTTAAGTGAACTCAATACAAGGTTTTAGTTCTTAATGATGAAGTACACTAAAGAAGGATTAGGATAATTTAAATAACATGTGCTACAAAACTAGGATGTATTGCTTGGTAACTATGCTTAATATCATGCTAACTTATTTCTTGGTTTATTTATGGAACAACACGGCATGACATGGCACGAAAACAACCCTTGGGTCCATTTTTCTAAAATAAGATATTGCTAGGCTAAGCTAAGCTTCTTTTAGCATATAGATTGCATCAATAAATCTTCTGACTACCATGTGATCAGCTAAGCTAATCTTTGGCTACTTATTGTAGCCCTAGGCTTGAATTATTTGGGGATCCCTTAGCAACTTCTAGTTGCCTTAGGCTAAGCGAAGATATCAATATCGATGTATCTATTTATGTGCATAAGTATGGCATGGAAGTCTTGTATGAAATCTTTGGCTAGAAAATGTAGATATTTGCTTGTAATGTCTAACCTTTTACATGAATTATTATCTATTAGACTTGCTCTTATTTTATTTGTTGTTATCTACTCTCACTTAGTTCACAGTAAACTAAGCAGATATGTGTTGTATCTATAAGTCAAGGTGAAGCATAAGAGGGGTGCCACTACAATTGGGAAAGGAAGATTTTTTTTTAGAGTGCTAGGTTGGAGTAAGCTATTTTGGAAGCATTTTTGTTAATCAAGGAAACATCTATGTAAATATGTTCTAAATAGAAAGAAGGACCTAGATGATGTAAATGAACTTTTTGACGTTTAGACCTCTATTTTGAGAAATTTTCAAGGTGTAAAGCCAAAGCTAAACTCCAAATGTGATACTATTATGTATAACTTTTTATGTGCAATTAGCCTTGTTCTTTGTTCTATAAGCAAGTTAGTTGAGGGTGTTGCATTCATGGCCAAGTCGAGATGTGATAGCAACATACTAACGATTAGTCATAACCATGTTTAAAGCACAACTTAGACACAAAATCAAAGCTTATGTAGAAAACATGAGCGTCAAGGGAAAATAATAAGACAACCACATCCATGACCTTCAAGGAACTTTCAACACCTTATGCAGATATTAGATGAAGATTAACCCCTAAAGGTGTGTATTTAGGGTATCCTTAAGAAAGTTTCTTAGATATTTGTTGACATAGCATAGGATCGAGGCCAATCTCGAAAAGGTCAAGGCTATTATGTGAATGAATGCCCTACAACTATCAAGACAGTACAACACTTAACCAACTGAATTGCTGCACAAAACCGATTTGTCTCATGTAGTAAAGATAAGTGTGCCAAGTTCTTCAAGCTGTTGAAGAACACAACTAAGCTTAAATGGACATTAGAATTCCATAAAGCCTTTGATGAACTCAAGGCATTCCTAACTTCTCCATCGATTGTTTAGAAGCCGAGCTATGGTGAAGAGTTGTTCTTATACTTAACCGTTAGTACACAAGCCTTTTCCTTTATCCTAGTTTGAGCCAAGGAAAAGAGAGCATCAACTCGTATACTATGTCAGCTACATTTTGCAAAGGCCAAAAGTACACTATGACAAGGTGGAGAAGCTCTCCCTAGCAATGGTCACTTTAGCAAGGTGACTCGAACCTTATATTCAAATGCATTAGGTTATTGTCCTAACCGACTAGTTGCTCCATAGTATATATAAAGACCTAATTCTTCAGGTTGCTTGATGAAGTACTCTCTCAAGCTCAATATGTATGGAGTACAATGCAAACTGCACCAAGATTACAAAGCCCAAGTTCTTGCTAACTTCATACTTGAATACTGCTAAATATCTCCGGGTGGTCTAAGCCCTTGCTTCAAAATTCCTCTTGAAAATCCCTTAGGCTAATAATGCCAAAGCAAACAAACTCACTAAGTATATGTTGGTTGGTGTCCTCTTTCCCCTCAAAAGGATAAGAAAAATTTTTATGTAACATTTACCAAATCGTAGCTATGACTAGCAACATCAAGAGGTTCTTAAGCTACAACTAACTCTGACTGGCCTATGTTAGATGGACCTAATTATTGATTACCTAAGGAATGGCATATTGCCTCCAGCTCAGAAATAGACCAAAAAGTTACTCCACAATGCAACTAACTACTCCATAATAGATTATGTCCTTAATTGCCAAGGAGTCAACTCACCACACTTCCACTACCTCCAACCTAAAGAAGGATAACATACCCTAGAGGAGCTATACACTGGTGTATAAAGCAACCATATATAAAGTTAAGCTTTATATGTCCATGCCCTCTAACTCTACTATCTTTAGCCAATCATGAAAGAAGATGCCAAGGAAATGGTGCATAGGCCCACTAAATGTCATAAATACACTTTGATCCAGTATACATCAAGTAATGACCTACTCCTACACTTTAGCCCCTAGCCTTCCACCTAGTAGCCAAAGGCCTTCAGAGGCCAAAATTTATCATTAAAGCTATTAATTACATTACAAAATGGGTAGAAGTGAAGGTTGTCGCATCCATCACAACCCGAGCTATTAAAGGGTTCGTTCTTCGAAACATATTCACCTACTTCAAAGTCTCGTTTGTCCTCATTGTGGACAATGGCAAACAATTCCATAATAAGAAGTTTAGAGGGTTGTGCCAAAAACACAACATCAAAACACATTTCACTTCAATCGTCCATCCCTAGTTTAATAGGCAGGTTGAAGCTATAAATAAGACCATACTCAATAGCCTTAAGAAGAGAGTTGATTAACCTAAAGATAGATGGGTGAACGAGCTCTTGACCATCTTGTAGGGATATAGAACCATTCATAGGACATTAACCAAAGAAACCCCATTCCACCTAGCCTTTAGTACTAAGGTTATACTACTAATAGAGTTAGAGCTCCCTACTTACTTAGTCTAAAGCTACTATCCAACTATTAACCCAATTGCCCTCACCACTAATATTAACGCTATCAAAGAAGTTTGCAACCTAACTAAGGTCCAACTAGCTGCCTACTAGTAAAAGGTAACTTGGTATTATAATAAGAAAGTAAAGCATAAGGTTTTTAAGCTTAAAGACTTAGTATGCAAGAAGCTTAAAGCTACAAGCTCCATGTAAGGACAAGGGAAGTTATCCCTAGATTCAGAAGGCCCAATTAGGATTAGAGAAGATGTTTGTAATGGAGCCTATAAACTTGAGACTTTAGATGGCAAGCTCATATGGAGAACTTGAAACTCTGATAATTTATGAATTTATTTCTAGTAATTTGGTCGTGAGACAACTTTACACTCCTATTCTTGATGTTAGCACAATCCATGATATTCTTCCCTATAGTTCTTTAACGAATAAAAGATTATTTTCACAATTCTTGTTCCCTTTACTTTTTCATAACTACCAATTTGTTATACAACGATGAATCCTAAATATGCCTTTTTAGGCCAGGATAAATCGATCTACGTAGCCAACTAAACTTAAAAGTCAACTCCCCAACATCATCGTGCATCTTTGTCTTTACAAGTGGTACTCTTGAATTAAGGGTTGATTCCTTAGCCCTATAGGCAAGCATACTTGGCATAAACACTTAGGGAACTCCTCCTCAACCCAATGGGCAACCCCTATTGGTACGAATGCCTAAGGAACTCCCATTACAAAGATCAACTTCCCAACTTCGCTAAGTATCCTCGTTTTTACAAGGTACTTCTAAATTGAAGGTTGATTCATCAACCTCATGTGATAGGAATCACTTTACGATGATCCTCAAGTCGAGGCCGACTTATTAGAAGCCGAAGCTGACTTGTTGAAACCTAAGGCTAACCTATACGAAGCCGAGGTCATCCTGTTCAAGTTCAAGGCCAACCTACTCTTACCGAAGCCAGACTGACATTAGAAGGTCGAAGGGAGGAAAATAAATCATTCTGCATTAGGTCTATTGTCTACTGAAAAGCTCAGGGACCAAACAACCTAAGGCTTGGCACGGTACTATAAACCTAATGCCAACCAATCTTAGAGCTTGGCAACTATAAGCCAACCTCAAAAGCTGCTCAACTAAGCATTGTAGGACCCTAGCGAACCTTACCTAAACCTAAACATCCAACTACTAACCCCACTCAGTTCAAATCTTGTTGCTTCCAAGACAGCTCAAATGACTACATGCCAACCCTTTTCTGTTAAACACACAATTTTGTATACTTGTAAATGTTTTGTTTATTTCAATTGTAGGCCCATTCTTTAAGGTTTAAGGTCTTGTATATTATTTACAATTTTGCCACTAAGGTTTTTAGGGTTTGCTATAAATAGCAACCTTTGTAATTATATAAGAGAGAGACACAATGAAATTACATTTGAACATTCCTTTTTTAGTAAGGATATTCTTGAGCTCTTCAAGCCTACTTTTGCCAGATTATTGAGTGCTATTTTAACTCTTTAATCTTCTTTGCGTTCTTATCAATCATGATCTTAAGATTATGGTAAACCCTTCATTTGAGTAAGTTAGTAAGTCGCATCTAACCCTCATTTGAAACCCCAAGCATTGGTTTAGTTTTTGTGAGTAGTATCGAAACCCATCTCAAGCTCAAACCCAATTATGTTTATGTCTTAATGAGTGATATCCATCCACATTCACAATCAAAACCTCATTTTCACTTTTTGTTCCTCATTCCCACTTGAACCCCAAATACCCATTCGTGGTTTTAGTCCGCTGTGTACATGCCAAGGCGTATCATCTTAGTATCAGAGCTTTGGGGAGAAACGCACATTAGTGTTCTTCAAAGTTTGATTTGTGGTTTGAACATTTCTATTAACCATTGTTTTGTAGTGTAGTGTATTATTTGTGTTCTTAGTAGTCATGGTATTGTACTATTTGTACTAGGTTATTGAGTCGAGTAGTAGTAATTTCAGTAGTTATCTCTAGTTATAGAAGTGTTTATCAGTTGTGGGTAACTATAGAAATCAAATAGTAATAATTTCTAGGTTACTGTTAGTTGTCTTTTACTAGTAGTAGTATTTATGGAATTGTTTTAGCAGTGGTTTTAAGTCGAGTATATATGTTAGGTGTTTGTTAAATTTTTCTCTGTAGAATTTACTATACGAACTAGAATGTTGGAAGATAGCATGAATACTAGTAGTGATAGTTCATGTGGAAGTTTGAGGTGACGTGTTGATAACCTAGAATATCATATTTGGAATCTCACTAACTCTATGTAGAAACTTACTAGTTTAGTCAAAGGCCATAAATGTATTGGCCAAGGTGAAAGAAGGGAACAAGCACCTACTAGTAGAAGTGGCTCCAATAAGCTTGATAGTGATTAATGATAACCAAGGAAAGCTGTCGAGCCAAGGAGAAGCAATGATAAGAATATTGACTCCAAAGTGAACCAAGGAGCCCAAAGAAGAGAGCCGAGGCCGAAAAGAGATGTGGTCGAGTAGAGCTCTAATAAAAATGGATGACCCAAGGTGAATTGACTAGTTTAAAATGCAAAGGATGAGCCTCAAACACATGGCCAAAGACTTAACAACATTAAGCTTAAGCTGTCGAGCTTTAGTGGTAGTAGCTAACCTAAAGAGTTCCTTAACTGGATTCCCTGAGTAGAGAAGTTGTTCGAATGCTATGAGTGTGATGACAAAACTAAGGTCAAGCTAGCTTCATTATCCCTTGAAGAGCATGCCAGTCATTAGAGGGACAAGCTTATTGCCAAGCGAGATGCTGATGGAGAAGAGCTAATTAGAACTTAGAGGTTTATGATAAGGTTGATGAACTAATGCTTTGTGCCAACCTACTTCAAATAAGAGATGCTCCATTCTTCCTAGCACCTGAGGTAAGATCAAAACACTATTGAAGAGTACTTGTAAAAGTTTGAGACCTTTAAGACTAGATGTGAGCTTACTGAGGCTTAGGATTGTACCATTGCTAAGTTCCTAAGTGGACTCCAAGATGACGTTGTCGACATAGTCGAACTGTAACCATTCAACTCATTGGACAAGCTAATCAATTTGACATTAAGGGTGGAGAGACAGAGGAGGATAAAGCATTAGAGGCCAACCATCTGACCTTAATAAGGTAGCCCTAAGCTTGAGAGGTATGAAGAGAAGAAAAAGCCCGAGAAGAAGATGGAGAAAGGAGAGCCTAGCCAAGATAACCGGGCTAAGACTTAGAAAGTAGAGAAGGAGAAAGTGCCAACAACAAAGCCTGAGAAGTTAGGTGCTTCAAATGTTTGAGCTATGGACATATTGCCTCCTAATGTTCGAGAAGAGGTTCATGATCTTGAAGGGCAAAGGACCAAATGTTAAAGTAAAGTTTCAGAGTGACAAGAGCTTGGAAGGTAAGTTGGAAGAAGAGAATGTCTATGCTGATTTAGATGGACTCTTATCCATGATAAGCCAACGAGCCAACTTGAAAGAAGGCCCAGGTCAAAGGGAAAGCCTATTCCAAATGCGATGTTTGGTTAATAGGAAGACTTGTTTCCTGGTTGTTGATGGAGGAAGATACACCAACATAGTTTCTACCTAACTAATGGAGAAGATGAGATTGCTGACCTACCTACATAGTCGACCTTATGGATTGAAGTGGTTTAATGATAAGGGTATGGTTCATGTACATAAGAGAGCTCAGATAGCATTCAGGGCAAGGCAATATGAGGACGAGATAGACTTCGACGTAGTGCCTATGAATGCAACAAATTTACTTCTTGGCCAACCTTAGGAGTACAACTGGAGAGTGATCCATGACAGCTTCCTTAACACTTATATGGTTCAAAACGATGAGAAGAGCTACTACTTGACCCCCATGCACATTAATGAGATCTAGAGTAGTCCGGCACCCATGGTAAAGAGAAAGGGGAAGAGGAGCCTATTTGACATCTAGGCCCATGTTCACAATTTAAAGTCAAGGATGACTTCTTTTCAACCTTACAATGATGATAGGAATCAGTCTACGACAATCTTCAGGCTAAGGATAACCTATTAGAAGTAGAGGATAACCTATTAGAAGTCAACCCTGTTGGCATAAACACCTAAGGAACTCCCATTACGAAGGTTGACTCCTCGACCTTGCCAAGCATCCTCGTTTTTATGAGGCACTCCCGAGTTGAGGGTTGACTATTCAACCTAACAGGGTAAGCCTTCCTAGCATAAATACATAGGGAACTCCCATAACAAAGGTCAACCCCTTAACCTTACCAAGTATCCTCATTTTCACACAATACTGCCAACCTCCACCTAATGCACCAAACCCCCCCAACATCTTAAGCACTTTGCCCACAACCTCACTTAGATCCACAAAGAATAATAACAAAAACAAGAATTATGCGCTATGAGCTCTCAATGGTGCAGATAAAAGAACTAAATTAAAAATTTCATTCAATGGAAGCATTCATTACAAATTACAAGGCCAGTACACCAGCTAAGATTACCAATGTTTATAAATTCTAACCTATCGACCTTACAACAATCAACAAAATATACATAATAGGACTCAATGTTTCTAACGGCCTCCAATTGCTCCATGCTCCCTTTGGTCATCCATAGATAGCTTAATAACCATTCAATCAACATCTCTAGTGGTTTCCAATTGCTCATGTAAGTTAGACATATGAACTACAATTACGAGCTTAGCAATTAGTCGACAAGTTGAAAGAGCTAATCTTCCACCTACAATATGTAGAGGTTGTAGACTAGGGTGCGTCAATTTCTCACAAAACCTATGTTACCACTAACTAATCCCAAAATCCTCAAGCACATTCTCATGTGTCGAGCCTAATTTTTTTAGTTTTCATTTTCCTTAATTTAATTAATATTAAACCCCAATCCATTTAATACTAATCCTCAACAAGAGATTAAGGAAAACCTGGTTTTTCTATAAGTTCAAAGATTGAGAGTTGCCATCTAACTAAGGTCGGAAAAAAAGACTTAGATCTAAACTAAATGGGTCGATTGATTTCAATCTAGCTACTATTATACTAGAAAAATACTTTTGAAAACCAGAGATTTTGAATTCAAGGGATACCCTATTAAACCTCAAATGGGTACCACTTTTAACCATCTAAATTCAGTTTTATTTTTCAAAATACCATTTAACTTAGGAGAATAATTCAAAATTTACAAATAAATAAAATTAATCTTATTTACAAAAAAGGGAAGAAAATAAAAAAAAAATTGAATTTATTACAAAAGAGAAAATAAAAAAATTCCTATTTTATGTTGCCCTTAAGGGCTTATGTACACTCTAATAAGGATTAGACTTTTCATAGTTTGATATAAGAAGAATTTGATTTGTCAATTAATTTTATTTTTGAAAAATAGTTAAGTTTACATTTTTAACTGATTTACCTTTTAAAAAAAAATAGAAAGGGATCCTAATTTTTGAAGGATTATTTTTTAAAGAAGAAAAAAAACTCTAAAGAAAATCCTAATTTTTAAAAGAGATTTATTTATTTTTCTTTTAAAGAAGAATCTAAGTGAGAAAGGAAAGCTTTTTTTTTTCTTTATTATTCATTCATTTATATTTTGTTTAATAAAATCCACCTTATTTAAAAGAAAGAGAATTTTAAAAGAAAAGAACGAAAAAAATTATTTTATAATAAAAGAAAAAGATTTTTTTAAGGTCAAAACTAAGTGGCAAAAGGACTTCTTTTTTTATCATTAATATATAAAAAAAATTCCATTTTGCATTTTTTCTTTCTACAAAAATAAGAAAATGAAAAGATAAACTAAAATAAAGTCAATAAAAGAAAAGAAAAAGGAAAAGATAGCAAACCTAGAGTTGGCCCAGCAAATCTTGGGCTTGGCAACAGTTTTGGATCCAGATCAAGATCGAGTTACAAGTCAAAAATGGGTCGTCAAGTCAAGTAAGCAATTGCAATGCAGGTGGTTTGTTTCTAGTGGCTCTAAAGGCTATTTCAAGTGTAAAATATGATTTTCATTCATGAAAATTGATTTCGTGGTGGTACTGCAGTTTGAGGTGGAAGTTTTGATGGTGGTGTAAAGTTGTTAGTTGTAAAGTAAAGAGAGAAAAAGCTAGTAGAGCTTAGTTGGTGATGCGTACGGGCAAGGAAGTAGTTAGCCTCGAGTTTCGAAGAGTGGCGAGCCTAATAGAGGTGATGCTTTGCATCCAAACAAGGTGTTGGTAGGATTTTCGAATGGCAACAAAAGGGTTTCGAACCTTTAATGTTAGGTTATGGTGGTACCTGATGAGTGTAAAATTATACTTATCTTTTATGTTATTTTCCTGGATATTTTAAGTTACTTTGATATAATTCTGTTGAATTTGTTATTAATTTGAGTGATTCTTTATTTTAGGACTCAACGAAGCAATGAGACAAAAAGATGAGAATTTAAGCAATTTTTGAAAAGAATTTCATCTATTTCAAAATATAATCCAAAGATAGCAAATATTGAAGAGAATTCATTTGAGAATAGAGTAAAGATGATGACTATGGTTACCCTTCATGGCCTTATTCATTAGCCTTAGAGCCTACGTCCTTAATTTTTAAATGAAATCTGAAGAATTCTTAACAAGAACTTGACCATGATCACCTAATATAATTGTGACCCCCAACCATGATCCCCTCATCATCATTTTCAAGAAAATTTCTCAAGAATTATTACAAGAAGAAGTTCATGCTGGCCACTACACCCATTTACCTCTCGTAGACCTGCAATTTACTTGCTATTTGGAGATTATTTTGCCCTAACACAATAAATAGATGAGAGATGTATGTACATAAAAAAAAAAAAAAAAGGAGAGACGCTAGGAGAATATAGAATATTTTCTTAGAGTTTACTTTATTTTTATCATGCAAACTTTCATCTTTATCACAATTGTAGCATAAAGCATTGATATATAGACCTATGAGCCATTGAGATTACAATATAGTATATGATAATTTTCTTTTATTTTAATGAAATTCTCCTATTCTTGTTAATTAATGTGTTTTGTTTAGATTAAGTTGTCATTTGTAGAGTCTCAAGTTAATTAACTGATTTCATGTATTAAAGTCACAAGGCTAATACATAAATAGATTTACCTTAATTGAAAAGATTTACTATAAGCTTAGAAATAAGTTATAAATTTCTTCTAGAATTGAAAATTGTTTCTTGATTGATTTATGAAATTCCTATTGTTAATGTTGTTCTAAGGAGTTTTATCCTAAAAGCGATTCAAGTATAATGTAATTAAGATTAAAATTTGATACAAAAGAGATTTCTATTAAATCAACGATTGAATTCCTCCAATTAATAAAAATAAGAAATTCATTAAAAATCCTAGAATACTATATGTTATATACTTGGTGATCAAATTCTAGATATCTTAATTTGTGGTTAATTAGTTTCATTTTATTGTTGCATTCATAGTAATTTCTTATTAGTCTCTGTTTCTAAATTTTCATTCAAATTATCATAAATATCGTAACCTATCATTAATTAGAATAATTTAGTAAGAGTGAGTAAGTATTCAGTCCTCATAGGATCAACAACCTTGGACTCTCAAAGTCCTTTATACTATTACTTGATAAATACACTTGCCTAATAACAGTAGTATATACCCTAACAAATTTTAGGTGCCGTTGCTAAGGATTGTTGATTAGGAAAGCTTATTCCTTTATTACTTTATTATTTTACTTTTTGTTATTTTTCTATTTCGTTATATTAAGTCAATCAAAATCTAATTTGAATTTTCTTGTCCATGTTGAGGAAACTTAGAGCAACAGCTAATAACAACGTAGTACATAAGACTATGTTCAATCATATTAAACCATCGACTAGTGGAACTAACTTCAATATTGCAAGATCAATTATCACTGCAAAAGCGTTTATGATTTCACCAATCATCATCTAGATGGTTTAGTAGCAGTTGCAATTTGAAAGCTCTCCAAAAGGGGATCCGCATGCACATCTTGTAACCTTCTTAGAGATAGGTGCAAGGGGAAGGCAAGACAATGGTTACCCTCACTTTAAAAGCATTCAATTACATCATAGGACTTACTAATAGAAAAATTTTTAGAAAAATACTTCCCTCTAACTAGGATAGCTAAGCTTCATAGTGGTATCTTGTCATTCGCCCAATCTGATGAGGAGACGATTTATGATGCCTAGGAGCGTTTTATGAAATTACTCACAAAGTGCCCTAATCGCACTCTACCACTATGGATGCAAGTACATACTTTTTCTAATGGATTGAATTTTGGTACTAAGCATTTTGTTGATGCATCTATAGGTGATGCATTAAATTTAAAGATGCCTAATGAAGCTTATACTTTATTCAAAAGCCTAGCTATGAATTACTACCAATGGGAAGGTGATAAATTTAGTAGAAAGAAATCGGGAGTGAAGGATGCAAAATCTACTACAGCCTTAGTAGCGATGGTAGATACACTACATAAAAGTTTAGATTCCTATCCTATGTTGGCACAACCTTCCATGATGTCAAGTATAGTTAACTCAGGAGGATATATGCTACCTTTTTGTTAGAAACCGTTTAATCATGGCATGAATCACTAATGTTTTTAATGTTTACATCATAACGATCATGAAGAATAAGGTAGGGAGTGTTTTTCTTATGCAGGTGATTATTTTTATGCATCTTACCCAAGAAATGTTAATGTTCCTTATGGATTTCAAGCTTACCCCCCAAAAGAGGAAAATTTGAAACTAGAGGAAATGTTGCCCATGTATATATAAAGTAACGATGCTAGTTTACTGGGCATTGAGAAGCAAATAGAGCAACTTGCCAAGATTTTAATTAAGATGCAACCAGGGTCTTCACCATAAGCTTAAGCCAAAGCTATAACTTTGAGAAGTAGTGAGAAGTTGTAAGTTGCTAAACAACTTAAAAAGACACCAATCAACCCTGAAATAGTGATGTAAGAGCCAAAGGATAAAGTTGTAGAAACTTCTGAACCACCCAAGGAAGAACCAAAGCCCTACCCATTCCATACCCTCAAAGGTTAAGGAAGGAATGCTCAGATGAGTAATATGGTAAGTTCTTGGACTTATTTAAACAATTACACATTAATTTACCTTTTATGGAAGCTTTGTCGTAGATGCCTAAATATGCAAAGTTTTTAAAAGAGCTACTCTCCAACAAGAAGAAATTAAAGGAACTATCTACGGCTATGCTCAATAAAGAGTGTTCAACCATCCTACAAAACAAGCTGCCAACAAAGTTAAAGGACCTAAGGAGTTTTACTATCCCTTATATTGGAAATTGATTTATTAAGCAAGCATTAGCTGATTTAGGTGCTATCATAAATTTAATGCCTTATAAATTATTTAAGCAACTAAGCTTAGGTGAACTTAAACCAATTAGAATGAGTTTACACTTGGCTGATAGATCAATGACATACCCTAGGGGTATAATTGAAGATGTGCTTGTTCAAATAGATAAATTCATATTTCTTGTTGATTTTGTCATTTTGCACATTAATAAGGATATTGAGGTACCACTCATTTTAGGTAGACCCTTTTTAACTATAGCTAGAGCTATAATGAATGTTACTTATGGTAAGCTTACATTAAGCATAGGAGAAAAAGAGATGATAATTAAAATTAAAGAAGTTATGAGAAAATGTACTGAATAGGAAGATATATGAATTAGTCGTGATTCCATTGATTTTTCGATATCTTGTACTTTGCAGGAGTTACTATCTAAAGACCCTTTGGAATCATGTTTGACATAAGGAATTCCAAACGGATCATCTAGTGATCTAAACATAATCGAAGTAGAAGCTTAACTAGAAATTAACCCTCTAATTCAGAAGTAGAGAATTGAAAGATTTAAGCATGTAAAGGAAGCAAAATTAAAACCTTCCACTAAAAAGCCACTAGACTTAGAGCTAAAGAAGCTAGTGGACTACTTGGAGTATGCATTCTTAGGGGAAAACTCAAAGTTACTAGTAAGCTCCTTAATGTGCTAAGGGATCACAAAAGAGCAATTGCTTAGAAAATTTCCAACATTAAAGGGATTACTCCCTCATTCTGTATACATAAGATTTTTCTTGAAGAAGGTCATAAACCTATAATACGATCGCAAAGACGTTTGAACCCAAATATGAAGAAAGTAATCGAGGTAGAAGTAAGCAAGCATATGGACATAAGTATAATTTACCCTACTTCTAACAGTTCTTAGGTTAGTCCTGTACTGGTTGAACTTAAAAAGGGAGGCATAACAGTAGTACCAAATTAGTTGAATGAGTTTATTCCAATGAGAGCAATTACAAGATGTCAAGTTTGTATTAACTATAGGAAACTCAATGACACCATGAGAAAAGATCATTTTCCCTTACCATTTGTTGACCGGATGTTGGACCGATCATCACGTCACATGTTTTATTGCTTTTTAGCTAGTTTATTTAGTTATTTTCAAATTCCAATTGCCTTAGAGGACTAAGAGAAAACTACTTTTACATCTCCTTATGGTACATTTGTATATAGGAGAATGTTATTTGACCTCTGCAATGTACCTACAACTCTTTAACAATACATTATTGCAATTTTTGATGAATTTATAGAGGATATAATGGAAGTTTTAATGGATGATTTCTTAGTTTTCAGGAATTCATTTGATAGCTACCATAGGAACCTATAAAAAGTATTGGCTAGGTATGAAGAAACTAACTTAGTTTTTAATTAGGAAAAGTCCCATTTCATAGTATAAGAGGGGATACTACTAAGACATAAAATGTCTTGGAAAGGTATAGAAGTACATAATGCTAAAATTGACACTATTGCAAAATTATCACCTCCCACATCTGTTAGAGCCATATGTAGTTTCCTAGGACATGTTGGGATTTACAGAAAGTTTATTAAAGATTTTTCAAAAGTAGTTAAACCTTTAACCCGGTTATTAGAAAAAGATGCTTTATTTATGTTTTCTCAAGATTGCTTGAATGCATTTAATAGTTTAAACGATAAACTTACTAATGCTCGAAGTATGGTAGCTCTAAACTAGAGCTTACCATATGAGCTAATGTGCGATGCCAATGACTATGCTATAGGGGCAGTGTTAGGTCAAAGGCGGGAGAAGCACTTCCAGCCAATTTATTATGCAAGCAAGACTTACTGAAACTTAAGAGAATTACACCACTACGAAAAAAGAACTCATAATAATAGTCTTCGCCTTTGATAAATTCATGTCATAGCTTATCCTTTTTAAAGTCATTGTTTATACTGATCACTTTTCTTTGCAATATTTGTTAAACAAGACAGATGCCAAGTCGAGATCAATTAAGTGGATTTTCTTACTTTAAGAGTTTGACCTAGAAAATTAGACACAAAAAAGGATTAGAGAATTTAGCAACCAACCATCTCTCATACCTAAAAGATCCAGTACTAAAAAAGATTGATGAACAAGAAATCAATGATGAGTTTCTAGATGAGAAGCTGTACTGGGTAAGTTCTTAAAAAACTCCTTGGTTTGTTGATATAGGTAATTATCTAATAGCCAAGATTGTTCCTTCAAGACTAAATTATAGACAAACGAAAAAGTTTTTCATGATATTAAAAGTTATTTTTGGGAAGACTCACATTTGCTTAAAATTGGTGCAAATTAAATAATTCATACATATGTGCCTCATTTAGAAGGCTGAAAAATTTTAGAACATTATCATCCAAGACCAATAGGAGGACACTTGAGTACAAATAAAATGACACATAAAATCCTTAAATGTGGTTTATCTTGGCTAACATTATTTAAAGATGCTCGAAATCTTGTTGAACTGTATGATAGACGATAGAAGGTAAGAAACATATCTAAAAAAGATTAAATGCAACAAAACCCAATTTTAATCTATGAAATTTTTTACATTAGGGGTATTGATTTTATGAGGCCATTTCTAAATTCAAACAGAAACAAATATATCTTAGTAGCTATAGATTATACATCTAAGTGTGTAGAAGTGCAAGCTTTACCAACTAATGATTCTAGGGTAGTATATGATTCCTAAAAAGTTCATTTTCTAGATATGGTGCTCCTAAAGCACTCATAAGTGATAGAGGAGCCCATTTTTGCAATGTACAATTAGAGAAGGTATTAAAGCGATATGGAGTTAAACATCGAATTACAATTCCATACCACCCCTAAACTAGTGGACAAGTTAAAATAGCAAATAAAGACCTTAAATGAATCTTAAAAAAAACTGTCAAGGACAATTGTAGAGATTGGTTTGAGAAGCTCAACAATGCTCTATGGCCTTATAAGACTGCTTACAAAACACCGATTAGAATAACCCCATATCGGCTCGTGTATCAAAAAGCATGTCATTTACCTGTAGAGATTGAGCATAAGGTCTATTAGGCCATAAAGCATACTAACCTTAATCTTGAGTTTGTAGGCGAACACAAAAAACTTTAGCTAAATGAGGTTGAAGAATAGTGAGATATAACCTACAAAAACTAAAGAATATTCAAGAATAGAACCAAGCGATATTATGACAATTGGATTAAGCAAGGAAATAATTCCAAGGTGGAGATAAAAGTCCTACTATATCAATCACGGTTGAAGCTCTTCCTAAGTATACTTAGATCTAGATGTTCAGGACCTCACACAATAATGCAAGTATTCCCGTATGGAGCAATGGAGATTCAAGTCTCAAGAAGGGAACTTTTAAGGTAATTAGCCACCGACTTAAACTGTACTTAAGAGGAGAGTTTAAAACAGAGAATAATTGCGAGTATGACCTCCATCAAATCAAAGAAAACTAGTAACACCATTTTTTTAACTTGTTGAGCAAACCACATTAACCAAAAGTGCTTCTTGAGATGCATCCTAACCAAAATTCATTTCTCTTTTACTTAATTTTCTATTGTATATCTTTTTTATTTAGGTTTGGTTTTGTAATAAGTCGATGAAAGTTGTCCGCAATTTTTCTTAAGTGTTTCGAGGATGAACATAGTAGACAAGTAGTTGTGATGATTAAGGAAGAAATGGAAAGGAATCATGATCATGAACCAAGGCATGGAGCTTAGGGGAGAGAGGTAAGACTAAGTCTAATAAAGACCACAGTTGAAGACCACACACGTGGTCTTGACCATATTCCTATTGTCAAAAAAATTTACATTAAGTTGTTGAACTTTAAATTTTTATTCCAATAAGGACTACGACCTAGGACCACCCCCATGTTCCTAGCTATGTGCTTCTAAGACGTAGAAAGTACATAGTTTTCACTTAAAAATTGGTCAAATGGAACCACAAGCAAGGACCACACCTATGGCCATATCTATGTTCCTTTCATTGAAAAATTACACTTAGAAAATTTTTTAAAACTTGATTCAATAGAAACCACTGCCATAGATCATGGCTATGATCATGCCTGTGTACTTACAATGTTAATTAGTCAAGATACATCCAAATCTTACCTTTATTTAAGTGTATCCTAATTTCAAATCCTCTCACCTAAAATTCACTTTGCTTTCTTAAACCACCTTCCTCTTGTTAATATGCAATGATATTTAAAGTAATCTCCTAAAATACTAGTTGCCTAGATTAAAAGATTTAATTACAACTTTTGTAAAACTTAAGTTGCTAATTTAGGTTTGCAATGGTAGTCTAGAAAAGTAGTATTTAATCAACCCTTAACTTTGAATATCCCTATTGCATTCCCAAATTCCCAAACACTAACCTAAGTGTGGGTAAGAGAGAAAAACCATCACCACTACTAATGGCACCAAGAAACACCTATCTCACCACCTAAGGAACTCTTCTCAACCCGTATTAGAAGAGGATCTGCTAGCTACATTTCCACCTTATCTAAAACGCATGTTGGAATTCGACAACCCTATTAATAAGGCTTTTTTAATAATTGCCCCATGAACTTATATTAACTAACCCAATACTTAAACATAATCTAATAATCTAATCCAAGTATAACTTCTACTCACTTGCTAGAAATGTAAGGTAAGACCCTCAGGCTCCTACCCTCTTTCATTCTCTTTCTCTCACATTACTTTACAATTTTACTCCTATTACTAAAGGATTAACTTAAACATTAAAGCGACCATATCGAAATATCCTCCATTACCTCTCTATATCCATTTTTTGTCTTGTAGGTACTCACAAATTGGAACAAAAAATTACCATCAACTAATTGGCACCATTTGTGAGAACAAAGAAAAAAGAGCAATTGTAATTTTTAATGATTTTTTTGAAACAGAGCAGGGAGATATTCCTTCTTCTCCTTTACCGGATTTTTCCAAATCTAGCTCATTGTTGTTGATTTTCTCTGTTCTTCCTCTGCATTTAGAAAATACGTTCGTTAGTTGTTATTATATTTCAGCCTCTTAGATTTTCCTCTGCTTCCTGTTTTAAATCTAGACATGGATGTTTCCTATATTTTCACGATCTTTGGTGTTTGACTTGAGTTGCAAGTTTCTTTGATCATGCAGTTATTTTTAATAAAAGTAGATCTCTTCATAGAAGGCCGCCGAACTCCTTGCGCACGAAAAATTTCAACCTCCTCAGTGTCGATCTATTTTTTCGACTAAATAAAGGTGCAGACCATCCAGTTTGCTCTAAGTCGAGCTTGTGTTTACATCCAAGCTCAACTCCATGGTTGCCGTACTGTGATAAGTTTGCCCTTTTCTAGAAGAAAAGCTGACCGAGCTACTCATCATAACCAAGTTGAGTTTAGCATACTAAATGCCAAGCTACTCTGCATGCCTTACAAGTTAAGCAGAGCTTCCGATCTTCGATGGCGAACTGCTCACTAACAACGGCAGAACGGCCAAGCTGCTGCCTACTGTACAAGTAAGTTGCCAAGCTGTGGCACTCACGGTTCGAGCAAAATGCACCATAGCCCTGCTCCCGATCATCAATAGCAAGTGTCAGGCTCCATCTACATGGAAAGCCGTTGTTTGAGCCCATGGCCCAAACATCCTCTAACAATAAGAGCAATCGAGTTGTAGTCCACATAAGCCATGGCCATGACAAATCGATCATGCAATCATTTGCCAAGCAGCTTTTCCCTCCGAGCTCCGACCTGAGCTCTCAAAAGACAACAATTTCCAGGCAAGTACAGCAATGTTACAAGCTATTTCCTGGTTGAAGGTCACAATTCTCGAGGTTGTCTAACGTCTGACCGGTGCTAACCGAGAACGCTACCAAATAGTTTCACTCACATAAGCTGAACGAGTGCCAAGCAAGTTGCCGCAAGATGCTTGACTCAACAAAGGAATTAAAATTACGGGCCGAGTGCCTCAATCCTTAGCAACTAAACTCACCTGCATTTAGTTCGAGCAGTATACGATTATTGGAAAACGTCTAAACACCAACCGAAGAAATTACACGCGAACTTTATCGAGCAAGTTACCGCAGTATATTAGGACAGGACCAAAAGCAAAGCTTTGGAGTGTCCATTGTCAAGCCGAGCTAATTCAATTTGTTGAAACAATGCCCCTACCCAGTTGACGTGTTGCTATTCAGAGTGTGGACAATGTCTATCAATCCAGCCAACTTTCCATTCTTTATTGTCTAGTAAAATTGGAGATAATAGTTATCATGGCCTGATGCTTGTGACATCCACTTGAGCGGACTCAATTAAAGCCCCACAAGCGGAAAGCTTCTAGCAATTGTGAAACACAACATCAAACTCGACCAACTTGAAAAGGAAGCTTGGATGGACTGAACCAAGCAGATCATGAAGCCGAGCTCCTTGGGCGACCATAATTCTCCAAGATTGAGCACTGACCAAATGCGAACAGCAACAAGCTTGATGAACAGCAGTATAAGTTTGAGCTCAAAGTTTTAGCGCTTCAAGTAAAATTGATGCTAACTCAAGCAATAGCGGACAGCCATAAGCAACAAAATCAAAGCATGAGCAATCATACATCTATGCGCCAAAATGCCAAGCAATTTGAACCAATGAAAGAACAACAAAAAATTTATCCCTGCTTAGATCATGTAGTATCAACTTCATCGATGAAGACACCGGCCTTTGAAGCAATAACAGCATCCATTTAAAGGATGGCACGGAACTCAGTCTTTAACTGAAAATCAACTTTCGAAGAAGATTACCATGGCATGGATGTTGGTGTAACTCGAAAACTCAATAGTGGAAGTCAAATCAGGTTGCCGAGCTAAACGAGCAGCCAACGCAGCTTCTCTACTCGCCAAGCTCCAAGCCATTTCGGACCCGAGTGAACGAAGAGCAGCCAGACCAAGTGACAACAATTTATCCAAGTTATCTACCGAACTAAGTTAAATCCACTACCAAGCTGCTGATAGTTGCAGGCTGAGCTATTGGATTGTACTGCATCATGCCGAGCCAATTGTCAAGTGCGTGAGCAAGCTCGAGTTTGTGTGTGCAACAGTGGAAAATTGTTGAGCTGAACTGAGCGTAGGCGAGAAGCCGAGATGCCGAGCTATCAAATTCTTTTCAAGTTGGTTGTGCCTAAACAATTTGCCGAGCTTCGATCTTCTTTTGACCGATCAAACCAAATTAGAAACCGAGCTGCATCTCTAGTGAAGCAGCACGCCACAATCGTGAAAGTCCTTTGCAAGCCTACATGAATTTGCCATTACCAATCCGAAGAATTCGCAGCATGACTTCGACGGAGCCATGCTGAGATAAGGCCGAGCCGAATTTGAAATTAAATTCGAGACAAATATAGCAAGGCCAAGCCATAACGTGACCGGGCTGCAACTCAAGGAATCTGAACTACAAATATATCCCCTATTCTAAACAGCTTTTTAACTGAACTCTTCATGGACAGTCGGGCTACTCCACGACGTACTTGATAAGTTGATCAGCTCTGTGTTTACCTTAAAGAACTACCACGCTATTCTATGTAGATTGTGCCAACTTGAGCTCTTGGGTAGTAGGATGGTGTTGCGAACCGTGACCAAAAAGAGATAACGTCGATCGCTAGATGGGTTTAAGTTTACAAAAAGCTTAAAAAAAATTAATAAAGAAAAATGCGAAAGGGTAAAAATGAAGAATAAAACAGTAAGCAAAACCCATAAACAACTTTAGAAGATATGACGCACTAACGGAACTTCCGAGAACTTACGGCTCAATTCGATATGATACACAAATTAGTCCGATGAGATTACTCGCCATCTAACCTTACTTAAGAGAAAGTATAAGAGCGATTCCGAGAGTAAATAAACAATATTTATGCAAGGAAAAAAAAGCACTCAAAGAGTATTAAAAATGATCCGATATTTTCACTGTTACAAGTATAAGAGTATTTATACCCATAAGTTAAAACAACCTATCTAAAAAGAAAAAGACAAAAAGAGTATTTCTTAAGGAAGTAATGTATAAGATAGAAAAGGTTAAAAATTAATATATAAGAAAAACAATTATTGGTGCAATAGATTCTACACATAATACTGTACACGTAGCGATACTATATTGGCGAGGTCGTTAGAAAATGTGAACAAAAAAGTACAGATAGATGAGCTTGTCCAAGCAGAGATAGCTTAGTTAGTCTAGGCTCTCTCTTTCGGCTTCTCAATAAGGAAAATGTTAAGTAATTGGTCGGATCAGTATTGGAGAGTAATCATCAACTCGACATACTATAGAAAAATGGGCAATCATACAGCACAGCATGAAGAGTGACTCAATAAGAAAGTACTCAATCTTGACAAAGGTTGGTTAGAATAAAAGAATTCATCATGCCAGCCCCTCTAGTCTTCAGGCTCAGCTACGGGTCTAAGGTCTAGTAGCTTAATTCCCATCATTCCCTCCGAGTTGTTTTGGATTTGGGATCAAATTCGAATGGTGTTTGCTTAGTTCTCCGTCAAAGTGATATAGATTGAGGTCAGCAATGTTGAAGGCGTCAGAAACCCCATAGTCCTCCGGCAATTCCAACCTGTAAGCATTATCATTGATCTTCTAGAGGATTCTAAAAGGTCCTTCCGCTCTTATAGATAATTTATTCCTCCTCTTGTTCGAGAACCGCTCCATGCTAAGGTGTAACCACACCAAGTCTCTTGGCTGAAATTGTTTAGTTCTACTCTTGGTCTTTTCTCACATTCTTCCAGCAACTTGGTTAATGTGCCGAGTGACCTTTTCATAGATGTGCTGAAGGGATTATACTCTAGTTATTGCGTTAAGGTCCTCTTGTGCAAGTATTGGGGCAACTTAAGATTGAACCCATAGACTACTTCAAAGGGAGTATGCTTAGTAGTGTCATGTACTATTTAGTTATAGGCGAACCCGACCACTGATAGGCAGACATCCCAATCGACCAAGTTCTTACCTACTACAAATCGGGGCAATGACCCTAAAGTTCGATTAACCACTTTTGTTTAGCCGTCAATTTAAGGTTGACATGAGGTACTAAAGAGTAATTTGGTTCCCAACCGATGCCACAGGGTTCTCTAAAAATGGCTCAAGAACTTCAAGTCTTTATCGAAGACTACACTTCTCGACACACCGTATATCCACACAATCTCCTGTAAGAAAAAAGAAGCAATAACTGAAGCATCATTAGTCTTGGTGCAGGACACAAAGTATGCCATCTTATTGAACTGATCTACGATGACCATTACAAAATCTTTGCCTCAGGCAATTCGCGGCAGTTCGAGAACAAAGTTCATGCTCAATTCAATCCATGGTTTCGTCAGGACAAGTAGGGGCATTGATTTCCCTTGCTCAGCTTGTTACTTTGCTTTCTTGCACATATACAGCTTTTAACAACTCGGTGCACATCTTCCCTTATTTTCGACCAAAAGAATCAGCCATTTATTAGTTCGTAGGTCCTCCTTTCCCCAAAATGTCCGAAGAGACCTCCATTGTGGGCTTCCTTGACTAGTAGCTCCCTCAGTAAACAAGTTAGCACGCATAAGTTTCCTCCTCGAAACAAGTAGCCATCCTTTATATGATATTCGTCTACTGTCCTCCCATCTATGCATTGCAAAATTATGGGTCTAAAGTGTGGATCCTCGAAGTACTATTCTTTGATAGTCTCAAACCCAAATAGTCTGGTCTGCAGTTCTGATAAAAGCACAGATCTCCTCAAAAGAGCATCAGCAACAACGTTGCTCTTTCCCTACTTATACTTAATTACAAAATTGAGTCCTTCAAGGAATTCAACCCATCTCACCTATTGCTTCGACAACTTGGTCTGACTCTAGAGGTACCTTAGCAATTGATTGTCAATATATATGACAAATTCTCTCGGCAATAAATAATGTTGACATACTTGCATTGCTCAGATCAGTACCAAAAGTTCCTTGTCATATACAGAATAATTCAATTGGGGTCCTTAGAGCTTCTTACTATGGAAGGCAATTGATCGGCCTTCCTGCATTAAGACAGTACCTATTCCAATGCTCAATGCGTTACATTCCAACTAAAAAATTTTATCAAAGTTGGGTAGTACTAATACTGGAGGGGAGGTCATCCTTTCTTTTACCTTAGCAAAGCTCTTCTCCTCCCTTTCTCCCTATTGAAAGTTAGTGTTTTTCTTCATTAATTTAGTAAGTAGCGCAGCGAGGATACTAAAATTCCTAATGAATCTTCTGTAAAATAAAGCCAGTCCATGGAAACTTCTCACGTCAGCATAAGTAGTAGGAGTTGGCCAATCGACAATTGCTTATATTTTCTCATCATTGACTCGTAAGCCTCCTTCATTGACTACATAGGCTAAGAATACTACTTCCTCCTAGCAAAAGCAACATTTCTTTAGATTGCCAAATAATCTACTGGCATAGAAGATATCCAAGACTACTTTGAGATGTTCACAGTAAGTCAGTTTGTCAGCACTGTAGACTAGGATGTCATTAAAGTACACTATGACACACTTCCCGATGAGATATCTCAATACATAGTTCATTAATCTCATGAAAGTGCTTAGGGCATTCAACAAGCAAAAAGGCATGACCATCCACTCGAAAAGTCCATGTCGAGTCTTGAACACAGTCTTCCATTTGTCACCTGGTCTCATGCGGATTTGATGATAGCCAGATTTAAGATCAATCTTGCTAAAAATCTTGGCTCCATTTAGTTCATCTAACATGTCTTCTAGCCTTGAGATCGAATACTTGTATTTAATTGTGATTTTTTTCAGGATTCAACTGTCTACACACATCCGCCAAGTTCTATCCTTCTTCGGCACTAAAAGCACAGGTACAATACAAAGGCTAAGACTCTCTCTTACATAGCCTTTCTCCAATAACTCATTGACATGACATTGGAGTTCAGAAGCCTGATCAAGATTCATCTTATAAGACAGCTTATTCGACAGTGTAGCAATAGGTACTAAGTCAATATAGTGCTTTATTCCTCGAGTTGGGGGTAACCCCTCAGGTAACTATTCTGAAAACAGGTCAACATATTCATCTAACAACTCCTTGATCTCCTAGGGTAACTCACCCTGCTCTCTCGTTTCCAATAGTCGCCTGACTAACAAAAAGGTCAGTTCATTAGTATTAATGGCTTCTTAGAGCTTGGCTTTACTCATCACTAGAGCCTTCTTCAATCCATGAACAAGTTTCGTTTGCAACTTATTAACTTCTTTCAGTGACATCGGATTCAACGTGATCTTCCAGTCATCCTTCTCGAATATATACATGTTCCTATAGCCGTTATGCATAACTCTCCTGTCAAACAACTACGGCCTACCCAACAATATGTGGGAAGCGCATAGAGGCAGTATGTCACAAAGAATCTAGTCAAAGTAATTCCCAATAGTGATCGACAGTAGTATTTACCAAGTGACATGTAATGTACCTTTCTCACCCAACTAGTGCAGCTTATACAGCCTTAGATGTGAAACAGTCGGTAACTTCAGTTTTGAAACAAGATCGGCCGATGGCACATTAGTGCAGCTTCTACTATCCATAATAAGGGTGCACATTTAATCATTCACCTTACGAGTAATGTGGAACAAATTCTCTCTCTCTACTCCTCCTCTCGTGAAGGTTCCATGTTCATAGTGCATTGGATAACCATGAGTAACTAATCTAAGTCCTCAGAAAACACATCTTCTTCAATTAGCTCTTTCTCAACTAGAACCTCCTCCTCTTTGAGTTCCTCATCCGTACTCTCCACTTCTAGCTTTGAGATGTCTCCCTTGATGACTATCATCCATCAATTCAGGCACTAAGCAGCCATGTATCCGAACTCTTAGCACTTAAAGCACTTGATCTGGCTGGTCTTCCTGCCATACCCCTACCCCTTCTCATACGTTCTAATTGACCTTTCTGCTAGGCTCTTACATCAATCTTTCTACTCGACTCTATACTTGAATGAGCTTGGTGACTTACCTATTCGGGTTGGCTAGTCGGCATCTTCGCTAGTACTTGGCTCCTTCTTTGCCTCTCTACTCATTGAGCAATCCTAATGGCTTCATCCATTATGTCGAATCATTGAAGCTCTACAACGTCTCGAATGTCTCCTCTTAACCCGGTAATGAACATTGAGACTGTTTGAGTTGGTGATTCCTCCACTTCGCAACACATCATAAGCATTTAAAACTCTTAAACATACTCATCAACAGTTCGACCTCCTTATCTCAACTCCTAAAGTCGAGTGAACGTATCTTGCAGGTATATTTTCGACACGAATCTGTTTCTGAGTATTCTCTTCATCTCGAGCCAAGTGTTAATCTTCCAATACCCCTCTCATCATCTCATAGCTTGAAAATTCTTCTACCATATGGTGGCATATCCCAAGAACTCAACAGCAGCAGTTCTCACTTTTTCATAATCCTCATATTAGTAGTAATAAAACACACGCTCCACCTTCTCTTTCCAATCTAGATACTCATCAGCATTCCCAAATCCATTAAAACTCGAAATCTAAAGCTTCACATAGTCAAATGCTCTGAAGATTTGTACATGCTTCACTTCAAAATACTCCTCTTCCTTTTCGTCAAGCCCTCTCAAATCTCCCATTCGCCTTACTCATCCACCAACTCCTCTACCTTGACGGATTGAGCTGAGTTCTGACCTCTAACAAGTTGAGCAGCTTGTGGAGTGTTTTGTGTGGCCTCAATGGGTTGGCAAAACAGTGCATAAACAGCTCGAGTTAGATCTACTAAGAGGTTAACTACCTCATCAAGTCTCTCATCAGTACTTCTAAAAGTTCCTTAAGATTGTCGTCCATGGTGGACAACCTCACTATCATCACCAGTATCAACATTCATACTTAGGTCTATCATTTTTCTTCACAAATTCAAATCTCAAACAAATACTTCAAAAAGTGAGCAACTAACAACATAGCAGTCAAATGATCACAGCAACTTGCTCTATTTCATATATACAAAATAGAGTATAACAGAACTTCAAAAAGAACTACTACAATTCACACAAAACCTCCGTTTTGATAGTAAGATGTTGCAAACCGTAACTAAGAACAAATAAAGCCAGTCACTGGATGAGTCCAAGCTTATAGAAAGCTCAAAAAAGATTAATGGGGAAAAGTGTGAAGGGGTAAAAATGAAGAATGAAATAAGAAGCAAAACCCACGAACAATTCTAGATGATATGATGCACTAATGGAACTTTCGAGGACTCACAATTGAATTCGATATGATGCACAAATTGGTCCGATAAGGTTACTCGCTAACTAACCTTACTGAAGGGAAAGGATAAGAGTGATGTCAAGAGTAAATAAATAGTATTTACGCAAGGAAAAAAAAGTGCTCAAAGAGTGTATTAATAATGATCTAATGTTCTCATGTTTATAAGTACAAGGATATTTATACTCATAAGTTAAAGTAATTTACTTAAAAAGGAAAAAACAAAAAAGGTATTTCTTAAGAGAGTAATGTACAAAATACAAAAAGATAAAAATGAATATACAAAAAAAAATGAATATACAAAAAAAAAATGATCATTGGTGCAACGAATTTTGTACATAATACTGTACATGTAGTGATGCTATATTAGCAAGGTCGTTAGAAAATACGGACAAAAAAGTACGAACAAATAGCTTATCCGAATAGGGATGGTTTAGTCAGTTTGTACTCTCTCTTTTGGCTTCTCAGCAAAGAAAATACCTTGTAATTGATTAACTTGATGTTGGAGAGTAATTATCAACTCAACATACTGCATAAAAATAAGAAGTCATACGGTACAGCATGAAGGGTGACTCGACAAGGAAGTAATCAGCCTCAAGAAGGGTTAGCTAGAATAGAATGATTCATCGTGCCAGCCCCTCTAACCCTTCAACTCGACTGTGGATCAAAGGTTCGATAGCCTGATTCTGATCAGACGGAATTTCAGGCCTAAGTTCTAGGCCGAGCTTTTTCAAATAGTGTTTGAGCTTCACTAAAACACCCGGCATATGGCACGTTCCAGGTCGCACTAAGTTGCCGTTAAACCAAACACACGAATGGACTTAAACAAGGTATGACGACTGATTCCTAGACAATAAATTGGATACGCACTGTTATAGTGTAGCCGAATGTCCAATCCGCAGTTGTAATCCGAGCTGCTAACATACAGCAGCTAGTCCCCAGCTCGATCACAATTTTGCAAGGACAATAGCAACCCAAGTTACTTCGAGCAATCTAAAATTAATTTGTCGACCTATTAGACACCCTCGAACAGGATTCGTTGAAAGAGTTGAACTACGGAAGTTCTTTGTTGAGCTCTTTAAATGTCTAAGAAACAAGAAATTCAAGGTTGTCTGAACCCAATGTTGACAAAATATGAGAAGTTGCGGAGAAGAGAATGAATTTTGGTTACATCACTGGAAGTGATACTCTGCTTAGAAGAAAGGCAATTATTGGCATTACTATAGGAAGCCAAGCTCATGATGAGCTTTCAGGCGGTGGAATTTAAAATCTCTACATAACAGAAGCTTTTGGAGTGTTTCGGTAAATAGCAGTTGATTATCTAGTTTATTTCTCATTTAATTTTGATCCCATTGCATATGTGATTCTATTTTCAAGCATTGAGTCAGATTTAGGAAGACACAGCTGGCACGTACCCTCTGCGTTTCGACACAGCTGTCTGCCCACATAAGAGGCCGAAAAGCTATCACTTAAAGGTAGCACGTGCTGTCCATGCGCTATAATTGCAAGTCATTGTAGTTCACACAAGTCGAATATCGGCACCATCATACAGGTAAGAGCTTATGAGTCCCAAGCAAAGTGAAAAATATATATTTTCCTTAGTCATTTCCAAGAAAACTTTTGGGGGTAACATTTCAGCTACTCTTTCGAGCACCATAGCGTATGACCACCTACTGACTTCTATATGCGCAATGATTAAAGTTTTACAGCCAACAGCTACCGAGTAGTTATTTTGAAAGTACAATGCCAAACTGTTAAGCTTCAAGCATCCAATCACACGTTGACTCGCGTTAATGAGATATAAGTTTATTTTTGCCTCCTTTCAAGAGATAAGTACGAGAACTCAAAGATAAATTGACATTAAACAAACACTCTTCATTTTAAGTTCAGGCAAATATAATTTACTAACAGATTACTCCTCAATAACTTTAAACCTTATCTACTACGGGTAGCGAGCAAATCAAATAAAACGCTAATCCCTAAATCTTATATCAAATGGATGACAAGAAATAGATACCTATAAATCTTTAAGTCCAATAAAAAAACTCGAATGACAAGATATAGATCCTCAATCTCTCTTATGAGTGATAAGAACGGATACCAAAAGTTTAATAAGTAAATAACGAGCCACTTAGAAGCTCTAAGCCATCAATTGGCAACAAGCACCATGCTCAAAGACTAATGAATAGACAACAAGCTATATAAAAACGTCAAGCCACTAACTAGTAATGAGTAAAATACTCTAAGTCTTATGAAAAGATGATAAGTTATCGCATACCTCATCACTCGATCTCACTAATAGAAGATGAGCTACTTAGAACCCTAAGTGGTTAAATGGTGATAGGTTAAATACTCTAATCCAACACCTTATACAGATAGTGAATAACTAAGCTCAAAGTCCTATACATTGGCGAACTAAAGGCTAATTAGCCTACCTTATGTCTATACTTAGCATAAATCATACCAAACTTGAACAACCTGCATGCTTTCTTAGCCTTTTCAGTCACACCGACCTATTCATGCCTTTGCCCCTCCAAACACTCTAGCTTCTTCTAGCTCTCTCCATTTCGAGCATACCAAAATCTACAAGTGCTCCAAGCACTCTCAACTTTCACCTCTTTAAGCCTTTACTTCTTCAAGTATTCTAGCCTCTTCAGGCCCTAGATTACAAAATTTTTCTAAAGATTTCACAAAACCAATCTCCTTAAGTACTCTCTTTGCTAACCTTATCACCAAAGAGAGTAAGGGACAAGTGTTGATAGAGATTTTTTAATAACTACTCAGTAGGCTTATATTAATTAGCCCAATACTTAAACCTGGTCAAATAATCCAGTTCGAGTACAACTTTCACTCGCTCGTTATAAATACAAGGTAAGATCCCCAGGTAAGAGAACCTTCTTTCATTCCCCTCCTCTCACATTACTTTACAATTTTACTCCTATCACTAAACGATTAACTTAAGCATTAGAGTGCCATGCCGAAGCACTCTCTATCGCCTCCCATAGCCATTTTTTGTCTTGCAAGTACCCGCGTACCGAAATAAAAAACTACCATCAAAAGAGATATGAAATCCTTGCTAAAAAGACCTTTCCTCAATCAAGCTCCATAGATTTAGAGGTGTTGAAATTAGCTAACATGGAAATTGAAATCTATGCCATGGTTGAAAGGAGGGATTGGGATAGGTTGTTTAACATCCAAGAGCCCATCTACAAGAACTAAACTTAGAGTTACTTACCTCCTTATCCCTTAAACATGACCAAGTATCCTATAGAGCCCAAAACACTATTTCCTTTTTGACTTAGAAATACCTACTGTAATCTCTCCATAGCAAAATTTGAGATTTTGATTGGACTTCATGACAAAGAGTTTATCTATTCACCAAAATTTTACACCCTTCCTGTGAGTTACCCCAAAGTGTCACCTCCACCACTTATTGGCTATAGTTAAGTGGTGTAAAGATGCATAACCCAAAGTTTGCAAGAGGGTCTCACTTGAAAAACTCGATACACTAAGTTCTCTATTAGCTACTCACCTACACCATTAGTGGGAGAGGAAAAAGTACTGGTGTTGTAGCTATACATGAAGTCTTCTACCTCTATAGCCTAATAGAGGGGTATCCCATCAATCTAGCCATTGCATTCCCATTCAATATGCAACACTAAGAAACTAATGCCCAAGTAAACCAATTGGGGTATGGATTGCATGTTATGGTTATAGTCAAACAACTTAAGCTCCTTGTTGACAACCCACAATTAACCATGATTCGAAATTTCACCCCAATGACCTTATCCACTTTTTGCCAGATGAGACTCCTCCCTAATGAAGTTGACAAGCCATCCCTAAAAAAGAAAGAAAGTGAAAACTCCACTAATAATGATGAGTTGGTGAAGGAAGTGAAGAAATTGAAAATTGAAGTTCAAAAATTAGTAGATTCTCAAGAGCTAATTGAACAATCCCTAAAAAGATTGTTCAAGGATCAAACTAGGATGATGGAGTTTTATATCAACCTTACCAACCAAATCAAGATAAAAGTTCCTCCACCAATGGATGAGGAATTGATTGATATGGCATGGTAGATGAATTTAGGGGATGAGGAGAAGGAAGTGACATCATGGACACAGGAGGAAACTTGTAAAGACAATGAAGAGAATGAACCCATCACCATTGAATCGGAGGATGAAACCAATGCAAAAGAGTTAGATTTTTTTCTAGAAATTTAGAGTTTATTTGTCTGTTTAGGTGTTCCTTAATTTTGATGTTTAGATGATTAGCTTAAATAAGTATTAGTTAGTTAGCTAGTAGAATTTTCAAGTCTCCATGTTTTTATTTTATTTCAAGTTTATGTTCATGTTCTTTCAATTTAATGAAATAATAAAATTTTCTTTTCCACATATACTTTTATCTCTTTATTTTAAGTGTGTTTATCTAGATTTCTCTCAAGTTGATTACTTCAAATTATTCACAATGATTCTCATGGATGCTTCAAGCAAATCCAAATATTCAAGGGAGTATCATTTTTTCCATATCTATATTTTCTTCTCCAATATACTTATCGCAATTATTTTTCTTGTAATTTAGAGTTAGGTACATTGAGGACAATTTACTAAATTAAGTGTGAAGAAAAGGATATGCTGCTATTATTCATAAATCAAATGGTTATTTTAACCCCAATTTTTTTTTTTCGAATTTGCAATTCCTATTTAATAACAAAGTAGTACTTGTATCTAATATTTCCTAAGTCATTATTGCACATGAAACACGTTATTGGAATTGAATAGTGGAATTTCTATAAAGCAAAAGTTACATGTTATTTAACTCAGGATTCCAACACATTAATTAATTAAATATTGTGGTAAAGCTTTAGTCATATGTAACTTCTAAAATTTACTTAGATGTATATTGTTGATAGTTGGATTTTGCCTTAACATGTTATTCAGTAACTCGATTGACGAGAGATTGACTAATGTTATTTTCGATTAAGCCTAACAAAGGCTTGATCCATCTAATGGGCCTTAAAGTACAACCTAATTGTATATTCAGTTTGAACTTAGAAAAGTAGTGCAAATAGTTATAACTTAGTACAATCTCATGACACAATTGCTAACTACCCCTATCTCTTAAGCATGTACCTAAGTATGAATTGCCACATAGTCCATGACCAATGATTATCTAATATTATAGACACTTGATATTCACCTATAAATTAGGGGAGGAAAGCACTGTAAGAATTCTCTTATGCTTGATAACACTAAATTTACTTATTCTCTTACTCTTGCACCTAAACAATCGCTTACTTAGGTATTAGAGTAATTACATCGGACTAGCCCTAGCACTACTTAGCCTTTTATTCGTGCTTTTACAGGATCAAAGCTCTACACCAAAATCACCTGACAACGTATATTTATCCCTTTTTTTTATTTTTAGAGCTCTATAATCTTAAGTAATAAGTAAATGAAGCTTGGCTTTTCTTGAAAATTTAATTTAGTAAGGGCATAATTAAGAATAAATTGCTAAAAAGCGATTGGTAAGAATTGGCCTTAGTTCCTCAGAAGAGTAAGATTCTTTCTTGCTACCAATTTACTAAAAAAGAAGAAAAAGAAAAGGAGAAAGGTTAATGAAATAAAAATTGATAAGGATCGGCTTTGATCCCTCAGAAGAGTAAGGTACTTTCCCATTATCAATGTTAATTATAAAAACAACTAAATTCGTAAGGATTAGCCTTGGTTCCTCAGAAGAGCAAGGTACCTTCCCGATTCTAATAAGCTTTGATAAGTAATTAAATTAAAGAGCCCATCTACAGAACCTTATGCTAGGGAAATGAGTAGGGGATGAGAAGATACAACATGTAGTTACTCTTAATTGTGGTGTTCGATAGAGTTAGGAGAGATTTATATGCATCTTAGATAAATAGAAATGAGTCATGTATGGTTTCTACCTGACTAAATCAAAATTAGACTAATTCAAGAGAGAATCCTTAGTTAAATCACATGACTAAACATCAATTCATAGGAATTAACCATTGAATTCTAGTATCTATATTCGAGATGCATTGAAAAAGTGAACAAGGAGAAGAATGTATAAATAAGTATCAAATTTTAAGGGATGTAATGTCTATTTGTAAGGTTAATTCAAATTTTTTATGATTCCTAAATAATAGTAGTTCATGTGGAAAATCTTGTCTTGATTTCTTTTATCAATCCTTATTAAGGATTGATTAAATTGCTTGAGGACAAGCAAATGTTTAAGCGTGGAAAGATTTGATGATTGTAAGGATGATGACCACGGTTACCTTTCATGGTTGTGTTCTCTAGCCTTGAGGCCTACATCCTTAATTTCAAATCGAAGTCTAAAGTATTCTTGACAAGAACTTGACCACAGTCACCCATTACGGCTGTGTTCCCCAATTATGATCCCCCCGTCATCAATTTCAAGACAATTTCTCAAGAATTATTGCAAGGAGAAGTTTACACCCAACCATCACGCTCGTGTACCTATTCATGGACCTGCAATTTACTTTGATTCACTTACCATTTGGAGATTATTCTGCTTAGACACTGTAAATAGATGAGAGATGTATGTACATAAAAAAAAAAAAAGGAGAGATGCAAGGAGAATATAGAATAGTCGTTTTGTCACATCTCATCATAACATATGATACACCATCATACAGGAATACCTGTTAAAAACTTAACTCAACCAACTCATTCATCAAAAGATAACTTTATTTATGTGATAATAGGGGCGCTACAATGGAGTTAAACTAGATATTTGGCTACAACTTATTTGTATAATATTATATTTACATCAAAACATGAACCATTTTGTTTTTCTTTTCCATCTTCAAAATAGTAGGACTCTCGACTTAGTACAAATTGCATCTAAAAGTCATTAACTTTGGCTAATGCTCTCAATTTACATCCCCCTTGGTAATGAGCCCTTCATGATACTACTAACTTGAGGATAAAATAGTTTATCCCCTCATCTACTAAAGCTAAGTGAGAACAGATAACAAACAATACAATATAAGCAATATCACAATTGAAATATTTCAATCATAACTAGCAAGTTCAACATCACACATACATTAGTCAAACTAAGCATTTATTACTAGCAATGCACTCATGCACATGCCATACATCAGTACCCTTCCAATATACTCATCTGGTTAGTCAACATACCTAGGCATTTGGATACAACATCTACAAACATAGAGGCAACAAGGAGTTACTTGGGAATAGGACCCCTAATTTTGTGTTTACCAAATCCAACCACAAAGAGTCATCAGCTTATGCCTAAAGGCAACAAAGAGCTACTTAAGAGTACGACCCCTAATTTTGTTTTACCAAATTAGACTACATACTGTAGTCTACCAAATCAGACTACTAAAGTAGTCAAGTTGCTTAGGCAATAAGAACCTATATGCTTCAAAAAAACTAAGTTCACAAGGCTATGGTTTTTCCTAATCACTTGAAAGCCTCATTTTGAAAATTCTAACCCTTAGGTCTCTTTTATGTCATACCATGCTACACAATAGCAACTTAAGTATATCATTTAGCACCAGTAGTTTTTAAGTTTCATTCAACCTATTTATCTACGTCTATTTTCGATCTCTCCCTTGTAGAAATCTAATTTCTTACTCAAGATTCACTTAGGTAAACACCTAGAAGAATGAGTTAGCAATCATTCAACTCTCTAAGTTAGTACAATCATTCATAAACGTCACATCAACATTTAACATAGCAGCATAACAATTTAACCAAGATATAGCTACCATCATTCAAAATCACCACATCAACATCCATTATAGCAATATATTAGTTCACCCAAGATATAGCCATATCCAATCAACACAACATCAAATAGCATACAATATTATGAGTAGTAATATATCTACTCAAAGCATGGGTTAAATCCACTTACCTAAGCTCAATAGTAGCGCAAAATCCTAAACTTCGCAACATGATTCTTCCTTACTTATCATACCTCAAAAAATATAAATACAGTCTCCAAGTCAACTATGGGGCAAGCCCAAACTCTTATAAGGTTTCACTACCACGTTTTTAAACTTTTTTTGACTGTATCTTACTCTCTTTTTTTATTCAATTTCAATAAATTTTATATCGTCATGATCCTTATTTTGAGTACTATTAATAAGACTGGTCAATATGGTTATAAGCTTGAAAATACACTTTTTCGTTATCAACTTGGTTGTATATTATCGTAACTTCATAATTAACCTGAATAAGCTTTAGTTATAAACTAAAAACACTAAAAAATAATACTTTCCAAACTTGAACAACATCTATTTTATACCTAAAGTATTAATCTTACACTATCTTATTAATTATTATAATAGTACTATTTACTATTTTATATATTAGGTCAATATATAAGCTTATATTACGAAAATACGAAATAAATAGTATACAAGCCTAATTAATTTCACAAAATATCTTAGTCTCATAAAAATATTTTTTTTAATTATTAATCATCAACTACACTAAACTAGCTATTATCTATTTTTACTAAAATAGCTATTTTAGCTTGAAATTATGGAAAATTAGAGAAAATAAAAAAATTTATGTGTGAGATAAAAACTAAGCATTCTAGATACCCTTATAAACTTTCAAAAGTCAAAACATGTTAAGTTTATTCATTACTTTACTCAAAAGCTAATTATTCTTAAAAAAAAAAAGCAAAATTGTCAATTTTGTTCAAAATAAATATAAAAAATAGTAAATGCACTTAATTTCAAAAATTCTTATTACCACAATTAAATACATATATTAAGCATATTATACACAAAAATTCAACTCAAAAGAACATTATTTAATATTTATAAAAATTAATTTAAAATTCACCCAAACAGGATTTTTTTTAGGACCCTATTTTTGCACTTAATATTATATTAAAATAAAATTATTGCATTAATATACACTAAAAATAACCCTAAAAAACCAAATTTCATACTTAAATAAGATCATTTGATATTTTTAGAAATTAATGCAAGTTTCAAATGGAATTGCGATTCACCTAAACCAATTGACTCTAACCACCCTTCAGCCACCGCACCCTATCAGAACAACTGGCCATATCATCATCTGTTGGACCTTCAAGCCACTCTAAGTCAAGTTGTGGTGTAGTATACGAACTGTCCTAGACCAACTCTAACCCTATTTTTGTTCTATTCTTATTTTATTTTTTTCTAATTTTACTAAATTGTATTCTTGTATTTTCAAAGTCCTAAAATGTCTTAAATAAGGTTTAGGGTCCTATTTCTAGGTTTTCAAGTTGATTTGATTTAATAAAAATTAGACATGTGTATGTCACATGTCATTTTTCCATTTTCTTAAGTATCCCCTAATGCCATGTGTCATCCTCTTGTTCCTTAAGTGTTGACTCATCACTCCAAATGATTCTCAAGCTATCATATTATTTGATGACTCACCAAACCATTTTTTAATTAATTTTCCATTACTTCATATTAATTTACCTTATTTTTTATACTTTATTATTATATATATATATATTTAATACATATAATGCATATCATATATAATTCAACTTCAGTTATTAATTTTATAAGTTAAATAACTTATCTCTAATATCTCAATATATTTAAAAGCTCAAATTTCACGTTTTCAATAATTATCGGTTTTATCGATAAATTAACATTTTTCTTAAATTAATTCTTTCATATAGCTTTTTTTTGAGAAATTGACTTTATTAGGATACTTTTTCTAATTTTTCTAACCTTACTATGAAGTTTGAATTAAAATAGATAATGTTGTCCAATGCCCTAAATTTAGGGACTTAGAACCTAGGGTTATCATATCGACTTGAAATCCTGGCGTGTCACATCTTACCCCCTTTAAAAAAAGTTTTATCCTCAAAACTTCCACAATCTAAGACTTTCAAATACAACACTAACACTGTACTTTCGCTACACAATGCTAATTCCCACATTACATCACAATTATGAACTATTATCCTTCAATATCGACTCTTGTATCTTAACCTCATATTTATCAACTCATGAACTTTCTGTTTTGACTTATATGTCTTATTGCTTTATTCATATTGTGTTTCTAACTTTTACGATATAAGCTTAATATAGTTGTTTATGTTTTACTCCTTTTTTCTCAAGTCATCTTTCCATAGCAACTAGTCCATTATTATAACTTTGTTGGGTTCTTATCTAAATATCACAACCATCATATTACTATCTATTGTTTTACCCCTTACCATTGTTCATATTAAACTAGCATGGTCATGTACCATTCCTTTATCACCATCCAAACTAATACTTTCACTCAATCTACGTTCCATTCCTTTAGTTAGCTCAAACTCTCATATTAGTTAATCTTATAGAACTCATAGTCATCTCTTCCATTATTTCCTTATCTGTCCCATAGCTGGCCAACATATCTTTTCACCTCATTCCTATCACTTATGCATTGTCTAAGTCTTAATTTCCACTTAAGATGAATATAATAAATTCAATTTCTTCACGTTGATAGGTTTTATACCACGATCGTCGCTTAATAGTCACAATTAAGAACTTGGGTACTTCCCATAGCTAACCATATATCAACAAGAATGAGTTTGGTGAATCTAAACTTTCTACCAACTTGTACACCGAGGAGATAGAGAATGAATCAAACCAAATAGACTCAACTGGATTCAACATAAATTGACACAACTCTTGACAAACAAGACTCACAAAGACACTAGACACTTTTCTAGCTAACAACTGACACACAGGACTCATAAGGATAGGAAACTTTATTATGAAAGACATAAGAGTCGTAACAAACATGAGTTATTTTGACAAGAGTCATGAGAGTTATAGATTTGTCATTCACTTCCTGCTTATCACATGTGCCAAAAGGTACACGAAAGGTATACATCTCATAGTGTTTTAGTTATATACCCTATTAACTTGACATACTTTATCTTCATTTGGCTCCTTAATCTCATAATTATATATTACCTCATGAATCATAATCTTATTCTGTACAAAATCAACCTTTGAATTAGTCTCTAATTATGCCTCTAATAAAAATTCTAATTTATTCTCGGAGCTCATTCTTGATTATCCATCTTCATCATTTTTTTCCATTCTATTCATTCCAATAACAACTTTAGCCTTGCTCACTACAACATGCATATCCCCTTTAAGATCTGCTCCTAAATACTTACTTTCAACTCTTCCTTTACAAGTTCTTTTTCTTTTGATAACTTCACTTAATAATTAAGTTTCTATAAATCTTCTACGATTCCCTTCTCATCAAGCTGCTTAAACGCTACTATCCTTTCCTCATAGTCAACATTTGCTCTATGCTTACCTCCAGTATTACATCCAATCCTTTTATATCCAAGACAACTAACCATACAATCATCTCATGAGTATCTAGATTCACATTCCTCATCCTTTAATTTATGTTGCACTACTTGTTTTCCTTCAACAAGGGTTATAACTATTAATTCTAAAGTTTCTATAGAAAGTTTATTTCTATCAACGTACTCTTTTGAAATACATGAATGAGTTGCACCAGTATCAAACAAAGTATATATATAGGCATAACTATCTCCTGTACATACCGATCCTAAAACAATTTATGATAACTATATTACGACTTTCAAGTATTTCTTATTTATCAACTATCAGCTACCAGTTACACGAACACCCTGCGTTATCAAGTTCAAAGGTCATACCTACTATACCCTAGTCATTTCTAACTTTATCTTGATGAACAGCATAAGCATACACTCTACCTTACTCTCTAGCCTTAGGTTCTTCCCTTATAGGTCGTTTATTCCTATTACCTAATCCTAGTCTATTAGCTTGGTTTTGCTGCTAAAATAGTCTCTCTTGTTATTGTCCTACACAATGTCAAGCAATATGCTCTTGCTGATGGTATCGGTAACAGTATATACATCTTAAATCAAGATTTTCACATCGCTTGGTTAGATGCTCAATTTCACTACACTTATAACACTTACTCCTCAATTCTGAGCATTCCCAAGCTTGATGCTCACCATTACACTTCCCACAAGGTTGTATTTTTGGTAATGTCTTCTACTTCCTTTTGTAAATCAAATGAATTTCTTTCCTTTAGCTAAATTACTTTTACTAATAGAACTAACATCCAACTTCCTTTTCTTATTCTCAATTTCATCTGTGGCTCGTCAAAGATTATAAGCTTATTCAATCAAATGAGTTTCATTAACAACATTAGTATATCTTTCCACCTTACTCCTTTTTAACTCTATCTGGTAATAAAAATCAAGCCCAACCTTAAATCACTTAACTTCAAAAGCCTCATTGTTCCACACAGCTTCAAGAGCAAACTTCAATAACCTAATGAATTCCCTCTCATACTTTTCATTCATCTTACCCTGCTACCTTAGCTTATATTATTCTTCACACATTTATTACCTTACACACTCAAGAAAATAATGTTTCAAAAAAGTATCTCTAAATGCAGCCCAACCATTAGGTTCCTACAAATTCCATCTCTTTGCCTCTCACCAATTATTTGCACCTCCCTCTAACAAAATAGTATCTATCCCAACTTTCCTATTTTCCTCAACCTCATGAACTTCAAAGGCGTTTTCCAACGAGTTAATCCATTCTTTAGCCACCAAAAGATCAATGTTCTTTCTGTCAAATGGTTTCACTATTCACTATACCTAAGCTAACTCATCTCCATCTGTACAAACTCCTCCAAATGCAACCGTAAACTATTATGCCAATCCCTCCATATGTCATGGTTACTCAAAATTAAATTGAGGCTGTTGTAGTAGTTCCACTCTTTGCTACTTAAGTACTCAGTTCATTGGTGATCTTCTACATCCCCTATGTATCATCTTTCTAAATTAACATCTCATAAAATTCTAATGATAACTACTAACGTCATTTTACTAAACTATGACTGCTTATTACCTAACTACCGTACATATCTCATACATGCCAAAAGGTTATGGTATCTAATTAATGCTCTAATACCACCTAAAGGATGTCACATCTTAACATAGTATAGAATGCACTATCACAGTATCATATGCACTATCACATAGGATTATCTATTAAAAACTTAAACTCAACATGCTTATTCATCAAAAGACAACTTTATTTATGTGATAGAGGGAGTACTGCAATAGAGTTCAACTGGATATTTGGCTACAACTTATATGTATAGCATAAAATTTCAATCAAAACATGAACCTTTCTTTTTTCTTTTCCATCTTGAAATAGTAGGACTCCCGATTTAGTACAAGTTTCATCCAAAAGTCGCTAACTCTAACTAATGCCCTCAGTTTACATCCTCCCCCAATATTAAGCCCTTTATGATGCTACTAACCTGAGAATAAAACATTTTATCCCCTCAGCAACTGAAGCTAAGTGAGAGTGGATAACAAACAAAATATCATAACTGAAATATTTCAATCATAACCAGCAAGTTTAGCTTCACACATACTTTAGTCCAACTAGGCATTTATTGTTATCAATGCAACATGCTATGCTCATGTACATGGCATGCATTGGTACCAATATCCCATGCCTTTCCAATATACTCATCCAATTAGTCGACATACTTGAGCATCTGGATACAACTTCTAAGAACTTAGAAGCAATAAGGAGATGCTTAAGAATAGGATCCCCAACTTTGTATTTACCAAATCCAACCACAAAGAGTCATCAGCCTATGCCTAGAGGCAATAAAGAGCTGCTTGAGAGTAGGACCCTTAACTTTGTTTAACTAAATTAAACTATATACTATAGTCTACCAAATTAGAATACTAAAGTAGCCAAGTTACTTAAGCAACAAGAACCTATATGCTTCCAAAAAATTGAGTTCATAAAGCCATGCTTTTTCTTGATCACTTAAAAGCCTGATTTTGAAAATTTTGACCTGCAGGTCTCTTTTATACCATGTCATGCTACATAATAGCAACTTAAGTATATCATTCAACACCACTAGTCTTTAAGTTTCATTTAACCTATTTATTAGAGTCTAGTTTTCAATCTCTCCTTAGTGGAAATCTAATTTCTTACTCATGGTTCACTTAGGTGAATACCCTTAAGATTGAGTTAGCAATTATTCAACTCTCCAAGTTAGTACAATCATTCCTAAATGCCACATCAACATTCAACATAGCAACATAACAATTTAACCAATACATAGCTACCATCATTTAAAATCACCACATCAATATCCACTATAACAACATATCAATTCACTTAAGATATAGCCATATCCAATCAATATAGTATCTACTCTAAGCATGGGTTAAATCCGCTTACCTAAGCTTAATAGTAGTGTAAAATCCTAAACTTCACGACATGGTCCTTCTTTATTTATCATACCTAAGAAAATATAAACACAGTCTCCAAGTCAACCATGAGTTGAACCTAAACTGTTATAAGCTTTCACTATCGTGATTTTAAACTTTATTTCACTGTATCCTACTCATTTTTTTATTTAATTTCAGTAAACTTTATATAGTCACGATTATTATTTCAACTACTATTAACAAGGCTAGTCAATATGGTTATAAGCTCGAAAATACCCTTTATTACTACCGATTCGGTTGTATGTTATCATAACTTCATAATTAACTCAAATATGCTTTAGTTCTAAACTAAAACACTAAAAAATAATGCTTTCTAAACTTGAACAACATCTATTTTATACCTAAAATACTAATCTTGCACTATCTTAACAATTATCATAATAGTATTATTTACTATTTTACATATTAGGTCAATATATAAGCTTATATTACGAAAATACAAAATAAATAGTATATGAGCTTGACTAATTTCACAAAAAATCCTATAGTTTCACAAAAATATTTATTTTAATTATTGACCATTAATTATACTAAATTGGCTATCATCTATTTTTACTAAAATAGTTGTTTTAGCTCGAAATTATGGAAAATTAGGGAAAATAAACAAATTTATGTATGAGATAAAATTTAAGTGTTCCAAATACCCTTATAAACTTCCAAAAGTCAAAACATGTAGAGCTTATTCATTAATTTACTCAAAAACTAATTATTTTAACAAAATAGCAAAATTACCAATTTTATTCAAATTAAATATAATAAATAGTAAACACACTTAATTTCAAAAATTCTTGTTACCATAATTAAATACATATATTGAGCATATTATACACAAAAAATTCAACTTGAAAGAATATTATTTATTATTTATAAAAATTTATTTAAAAGTCGCCTAAACAAAGTATTTTCTTAAGAACCCTATATTTCTACTTAATATTTTATTAAAATAAAATTATTACATTAATATACATTAAAAATAATCTTATAAAACCAAATTTCATAATTAAATAAGATCATTTGATTTTTTCAAAATTAATGAAAGCTTTGGTCGAAATTTTTGTTCATTTGAACCGATTGCCTCCAACCACCACATCCTATTAGAACAACTGGCCGCGCCACCCTCCGTTGGACTCCCAAGCCTTTGCAAGTCAAGTTATGGTTTGGTATACAAACCACCCTAAACTAGCTTCAACCTTATGTTTTGTTCTATTTTCATTTCATTTTTTTCTAATTTTCCTAAATTGTGTTCTTGTATTTTTAGAGTCCTAAAATGTTGTAAATAAGGGTTAGGGTCCTATTTATAGGTTTTCAAGTTAATTTGATTTAATAAAAATTGGATATGCATTTGCCACATGTCATTTTTCCATTTTGCTAAGTGTCTTCTAATGCCATGTGTCATCCTATTATTATTTAAGTATTGACTCATCACTCCAAATGATTCTCAAGCCACCTTATCATTTGATGACTCACTAAAGTATTTTTTTAATTAATTTTTCATTATTTTATATTAATTTACCTTATTTTTTATAAATTTATTATATGTATATATTTAATACATATAATACATATCATATGTAAATACATGTATATCATATATAATTCAACTTCAATTATTAATTTTATAAGTTAAATATTTTATATCTATTATCTTACTATATCTAAAAGTTTAAATTTTACATTTTCGATAATTATCGACTTTTAGATAATTAGGAGCTTGAAACCTAGTGTTATCGTATCAGCTTGAAATCCTAGGGTATTATACCTTTTTTTAGAGTTTATTTTATTTTTATTATGCAAGCTTTCTTCTTTGTCATGATTGTAGCGTAAAGTATTGATATCTAGACTTATAAGTCATTGAGCTAACAATGTAATGTACGATAATTGTTTTATTTTAATGAAATTCTCTTATTCTTGTTAATTCAATTATGTATCTTGTCTAGTTTAAGTTATTATTTTTAGAGTCTCAACTTAATTATCTAATTTTATATCTTGAAGTCACAAGGTCAACACACAAATAGATCTACCATAATTAAAGAGATTTTCTATAAGTTTAGAGAAAAGTTATAAATTTCTTTCGGAATTAAAAATTGTTTCTTGATTGTTTTGTGGAATTCTTATTCTTAATGATGTTCTAAAGAGTTCTATTCTAAAAGCAATTCAGGTATAATGCAGTTAGGATTAGAATTTGATAAAAAAAAAAAAAAAATAAAGAGTGATTCTTATTAAATTAACAATCAAATTCCTTTGGTTAACAAGAATAAGAAACTTATTAAAAACGTTAGGATACTACATATTATACTCTTAGTGAGTAAAGTCTAAATATCTCAATTTATGGTTAATTATCTTCACTTTATTATTGCATTCGTAGTAATTTCTTATTAGTTTTTGTTTCTAAATTTTCATTTAAACTATCATAATAATGCAACCTATCATTAATTAGTGTAATTTAATATGAGTGAGTAAGTGCTCAGTCCTCATGGGATGTACAAACCTAGACTTCAGAAGTCCTCTATACTACTACTTAATGGGTGTATTTACCTAATAAGCGCGGTATATGCCCCATCAATACTCATGAAGGGAGGCATAATTAAGTGTGAGATGCATTGAGCTCAAATGTTAGCTATGTGGGGGTCTTGATGGTGGTTCTAGTTTTTCTCAAAAAGCTTCAAACTTACACTAATTTTCACATAAAGAGAGAGAGAGAGAAGGAGAGAAGCAAACTGGTTAGAGAAAGATAGAGAGTTGGGTAAAGTGATTTTGGATGTCTAAGTGTAAGCTCCTACTGGAAATGAAAATGGAGAGGCCTATTTATACTTTGCCAAGCTCTTTCGAGCTTATCAACTACCGTTAATGGCCAAATTAGCCATGATCACAAATCTCATACTTCAAGATTTTCTTAATTTCTAGGAATGATTTTGATCTTTGAAATCGATAAATGTGGACCTTTTTTTTGGTGATTCAATAGTATCCCATGTTATCTTCATGATTTCATCATTAATTTGGTGAAATCATGAAGATTTTGAATTAAAATGAGCTAATAAGTGTAGGAAACAGGAAATTCTAAGTTGTGAAGGAGACAAACAAAATGTGATTTGAGACCACATTTTCCATGCAAAATAGAAAGCCATGTGTTATGAGCCTAGTGGGTTTCGAACCCTGAACCTTTTGCATGTACATGCATATGTTTTACCATTAAGCTAGTGGAATATACCTCGTTCATTGGTACAAGGAAGTTGCACATATGGTATGCCTAACCTGGGTTAGATATAAATTTTGAATCTAAGCCTGAGCCAAAATAATTCCTTTATGGATTTTTTATTTAAAACCAATCCCAAACAAAAAATGTCTAATTATTTCTAAAATCCTAGAATATTTCATTCTATCCTATTATTCTATTTTACATATTCTATTGTTTTTATATTTTAAATTAACTATTATTCTTCCTATACTTCAACTTTTGTATTTTTCACTTTTTTTGTGTTTTTCTAAATTTTTCAATTTTTATTATTCTTTATATTTTATATATATTTATTATTTTCCAATTTTCATTTTTTTATTCTCTGTTCCTTTTCGTATTTTTTGAATCATGGCCCTTTTTTCTTACTCTTTGAAAATCACTAAAATAATAGGAGTAGTGAAAATGGGATGTCTATAACTATCCCTCGATAAAGATAAAATAGACACTGTTTTCACCCCCATAGATAAATTGTACTAGGAAGCGCTGTTGTCCGTTAGCTATCGTGAACTTAATCCACTAGGGATTTATAGAGACTAGGAAAGATAATACCCTATAAGCAAACTATCTTTAAAAGGGAAGTATGATTATCACTCTTTGTGGAAGAAATGGCTATTCTTCTAAAAGCGGGTTTATACCCTAAAGCCTGAAGGCTAATGAAGATAAAAAAACCTATTGCACTCTAAGAGCAAGCTTATACTAAGCAGGCCTCCTTTTAAGTGCAACAAAAATTAAAAAAGAGGAAAAGAATTAGGATAGTACTTAAAAGAGCAGGTGACCCGAATACTTTAAAATTAAGGTAGCACTCCTAAAGCGAGTGATAAACACTTTAAAAATCAAGATAGTTCTTCAAGAGCAAGCAATTCAAATTCAAAATAGTACTTTGAAAGCAGGCAATCTAAAAGTTCTATATCAGGATGGCGCTCCGAGAGCATGTGATCCAAAAATTTTATATTAGGATAGCACTCTAAGACCATATAATTCAAACAGTTTAAAATTAGGATAGTGCTCTGAAAGCAAGTAAGCCAAAAGTTTTATTTCAAGATAGCACTCTAAGAGCATGCGATCTAAAGGTGTTAAATCAAGATAGTGCTCCAAGAGCATACAATATAAAGGTTTTATATCAAGATGGCATCTTAAAAGTAAGCAATTGGAAGGTTTTTTATTAGGATAATACTCTAAGAGCATGCGATCCATATATAGGATAATGCTCCAACAAGCGAGCAACCTAATGATAAGACAACTCTCCTATGAAGAGGCAATCCTAAGATAAGACTACACTCAAATGAACAAGTGACCCCACCCTAATATTTTCCAAAATCAGGATAACACTCCAACGAGTAAGTGATTTGATAATAGGATAACAGTCTAACGAGCAAGTGATCCTAATATTTTCAAACTTAGGATATTGCTCCAACAAGCAAGCAATTCGATACTTTTATCACATGGATAGTGCCCTAAAGAATAGGTAATGCTTGGGGACCATAGCAAAAGAGGAGATGTAAACATTTTTAAAGACTTTTGTAACATTAGCCATGAGGGCGATCATATCAAAAAGGATGATTCTAGCCATGAAAGCCAACTTAAGGAGATTAATTTCTAGAAGGGGGTAAATTCTTTTACTTAAATATTGGGAAGTGAGTTGTTTAAGACTACCCGCTAGGGTGAAAATTTTGATCACTATGGTTAAGTAGAAAAGAATGCTTGAATGAAAGTTGTTGACTTGAAATGTTCGGAACCTAAGCCACTAGGGCTAACATGGGAAAAGAATGTCTTAATGGAGATTGCTAACTTGAAATGTTCAAAATTTGGCTATTATGGCTTACCTAAAACAAAGGATGATAGAATTTATTTCAAAACCTTTTTATTGTCTTCTTTTCTTTTTTCCTTCCTTATTTCTTTCTCTTTTTTTCTTTCTTGAATATTTGCTAACAAGTTTGGATTCTTCACAGTTTCAAAGAAAATTGTAGACAAGTAACAAGCTTTTCCAATCACCCATACGAACTTGATCTTTTGAGGGAGATTCTCTTTTCTAAAAGGGCTTTGAGCTTTCTTTTAAGGGAAAATGACTTTTTCTGGTCACCGGGCACAACTTCTGCAATTACCTTTCCACTTGGGAATAGACATCTCATTAAAATAGGACCGGTCTAAGAAGACTTCCTTACACCCTCTTAGCTTATATCTTGCCGTCGACTTTGATTTCAAAAATTATCATCTATATTGTAAATAATATACTTTTAATCAATCTATTATATCTTTTTAGACTAAAATGTAATATAGGTTTTTGGTCCATGATTTCAAAATGGATATTAATAAACTAGCATTTTTTTGAAAGAATGACTTTTCAACCTAGGTTTACAAGTCAACAACCTATAGGAAAAACTAAAAATGTACTTACCCCAGTTTTAAAAATAATTTTTGTTTAGGATGAATCATTTCCTATGATCAAAAGAGCCTTAACTGAGATGGGTGGTATTGTAGGTAGGAAGACATTATGTTTGTAATTCAAAATAAATAGAGAATGATACATCTTCGAGGTAAGACACACAGAGAAGCATCATAATGAAGCAAACCAAAAACAAATAGGAAAAAATTAGCAAAGTCCGAGCAGCTACCGAATGGATATGACGTACCACTCGATCCTACTCAACCTATAATCCACCGGATATGACGCACCGGTCTAAACTGAAAGATTACTCGTCATTACTCCTTGCTAAAGGAAATAAATAAGAGTTGAATGATAATGAAAACACTAAGGTCGCTTAAAGTGAATAATTCTGTATTGATTAGCTAATTCCCGCATACAAAAAAGTGGGGGTTTATATACCCATCAACTAAAGTTACTTTAAATATATAAAAAGATAAAAATGTATTCTACAATTAGGTTACATAAAACATACTAAAAGGGGTAAAAAGGGCAAAGAATACTCAATACAGAAAAAAAAAAAAAAAAGAATCATTTTGGAATATTGTGTCATAAGACACGTATCACTTGGTAGCTGGACATTAAGAGTATAATACAAGACAAGTGAAACTAGGATAATGTTTACAGTCAGGGGCCGGCCTAATTTGGAATAGGTTGGGGACTAATTAGTTCTTCTGAAGAGAAGTCAACTCAATTTGCAGTCGAATGCCTATGGTTGAATTGGAAGCTTGCCTTAACTATTCTTAAGCTGCCTTTTGGGATAAAGCATCGTTGCTAGACAAGGGCAGATTTGACATAACTAAGGATTTGATAGTCAACTCGAAAAGAGACCGGCTCGGGATAGGAATCCTCATCTTGGCTATGGCTTAGAGCTACTATCCTTCGAGTGAGTCCTTAAAATCTTCTAGCTTGGCTATGCGTAATCAATCCAAGGGGTTGATTCCTATCATCTGCCTAGGGGTTGAAAAGATTTATCCTCAAATCTAAAGCAGTCTCTAGTCTTTCTTTTAGGGTGCTTGCAGGGTCTTCTGTTGGTTGATGAGGAATCAGGTCAGACACATTGAAGGTGGAGGAAACACCATAGTCATCAGGCAACTCGATCTGGTAGGTGTTGTGGTTGATCTTCTTTAGGACCTTGAATGGGCCATCAACTCAAGTAGATAGTTTGCTCTATCTCAAGTGTAGGAATCTCTCTTGGCTAAGGTAAATCCATATTAAGTTTCCTAATTTGAAAGAAATAGTTTGGTGACCTCGGCTACCAATCTCTTATTGTCTCTAATTAAACTTAGTGATTTTCCTAGTTACAAACTCATCTAGCACTTACAAATCTTAGGCTCAATCAACTCCGGATTGACTCTCTTCAGCAGCTACTGGGGTATTGATCATGTTTAGGGGAATTATCGAATTAAGGCCAGACAACCTAGAATGGAGTCTTCCCAATGATGTTGTAGACAGTCTAATTGTATACAAATTCCACAACTGGTAGGCACAGATCCTAATCCCTCAAGGTCTTTTCTACAATAACTCTGAGTAAATTGCCTAGCATCTTATTCACCACTTTAGTCTAGCTATCGGTTTAAGGGTGGCTAGTGGAGCTAAATATGTGTTTAGTTCTAAGTCTTCTCCAAAGAGTCTTCCAAAAATAACTTAAGAATTTTGTATCCCAATCTAAGACAATACTCTTTAGTGCCCTATGTAGTTGAACAACTTCCTACAAAAACATATCAGCAATATATAGAGCATTGTTAATTCGGTGGCATGAAATGAAGTGTGCCATTTTGCTAAAGTAGTCTATAACAATAAATATAGAATCTTTTCCTTTGGATGTCCAAGGTAACCAGGATAAAGTCTATACTAAGGTTGGCCTAAGATAAGGTTGGTATCAGCTAGGGCATGTACTCTCTATGATGCTATCTCTCTCTTCCCTTTAGCTCACTTGCACATCTCACAACAACCTACTACCTTATGGACATCCTTAGCTAAACCAAGCTAATTAAAGTTTTCTCTTAACAGATTAGCTGTCTTAGTTTCCTTAAAATGACTAGATAATCCTCTGCTATAAGCTTCCCTGACCAATAACTATGTAGAGCAATTCAAAATACATAGCCTGCGATCCTTAAATAAATAGTCATCCTTAAGATAATATACTCCAATAACTGTTCCTTCCCAGCACTATTCAACAATGGGGCCAAAGTGGAGGTCATTAGCATATTACTCAGTGATGAGTGAGAATCCCAATAATTTTGTCTACAAAGTAGTCAGCAAAGTTTGTGGTCGTAACAAAGCATCAACGACCACATTTATGCTTCCTTTCTTGTATCGAATGACCTACAAGAACCCTTCCATAAATTCCAATCACTTGGCCTATCTCTTTAAGAGTTTGTTCTAACTCTTAAGATACCTCAACATTTTGTGGTCAGTGTAAATGACAAACTCTTGTGGTAGAAGATAATGTTGCCAAACAGTAAGGGCTCGAAAAAGGGAGTACAACTCCTTCTTATACACATAATAGTTCACGGCAGGACCATTAAGTTTCTCACTGTAGTAGGCGATCGGTCATTGCTCCTACATTAAGATAGCATTAATTCTAACTCCTAATGCATTACACTTTAATTCGAAGGGCTTGTCAAAATCTAGTAATGATAAGACAGGTGCCGAGGTAAGTTTTTCCTTTATCTCTCTAAAGCTCTATTTAGCTTAGTCATTCTACCTAAATCCTTCACTCTTCATTTTCAACTTAGTTAATAGGGTGACTATTATACTAAAGTCCTTAATAAATTGCCTATAAAAAAGGCAAAGCCAAGAAAACTTCAAACCTCAATAACATTCTTCGGCGTCGGCCATTCCAGAACAACTCGGATCTTTTCCTCATCTACTCAAATACCTCCCCTTAACACTACAAACCTTAGGAAAACTACCTCATTCTAGCAGAAGGTACACTTCTTCACATTCTCATACAACTTCTTAGTTCACAAAACGTCAAATACGTCATGGAGGTTTTGAACATGGTTGTTCAGGTCAACACTATACACTAGTATGTCATCAAAATACACGACCACATACCTTCTAATCAGAAGGTGTAACACATGGTTCATTAATTACTTGAATGTGCTCAATGCATTAGTAAGTTCGAACAGCATAACTAACCATTTGTAGAGTTCGTGCCTAGTCTTGAAGGCAATCTTCCACTCATCTCCTAGTCTCATACGAATCTAGTAATAGCTACTTTGTAGTTTAATATTTGAAAATATCTTGGCACCATGAAGCTCATCCAATATATCATCTAACCTCAATATCAGATATCTATACTTGATAGTAATCCAATTGATTGCTCGATTATTAATACACATATGCCATGAACCATCTTTCTTTTGAACAAACAGAGCCAGTACAGCGTAAGGGCTCATGCTCTCCCTCACATATCCTCATTTTATAAGCTCATCCACCTATTTCTTTAGGTTGGCAACTTGCTTAAGGTTCATCCTGTATGCAAGTTGGTTCGGCGTGAAGCAACCTTGGGATTATCTTAATCAAAAAAAGTGATCACAAAAGCCCCAATGCTTGTACTAGAATGTCATCGTTCTTGTTGCAGTATCCATGGCTAATCTATGTCATTGCAATGCTTATATCTAATTCGTTTTTTATATCCTCACCCAAAAAAAACAAAAAAAAAAAAAGGAAACAACTGAGGAACAATTTTGTCACCTTATGCAAAGTATCAAGTTCAAAGAAAATCACTTGTTGGAGAAATTATTACTCATCATCGTAAATCTTCCATTAACGCAACGAACAACTCCAACTATGAGACATCAATTCAAGAAAATCATTGTATTCTTTTAGATTTTCCATTAGGAAAGAACAATGTTGTGAGACATGGATCTAACCTTAAGGATCTTCTCTCTTTAATTCTATGTTTGTATTCAGATTTCTTGATGTTAGGAGACATGTAAGAGAGTGATGAAGCTATGTTTTCTCATAGAGAAGAAAGAATGTAGTGGGTGTTGATGTTTTATTTTCGGGAGAAATTGTATAATTTTTGAGTTTGTATGAGGGTATTTTGGGGAGAAAAAGAAATATCTAGGAATTAGGATTCTGTTATGACTCATAATCGTACTAAAGACAAGAGAACAAGGAAGAGACTAAGATATCTTAAAGACTACGTTGAGACTAGGCATACAATACACAATATGACTTAAGCACAATGATCAGATATATTAGAGATAGTACACAACTTATTACAAGCAAAAATAACAAATCTATAATAGATCTGAAACTTTACAACAAAATCTGTAACTGAAATGTAACAAAAGTAAAAGAAAGTATAGAAAGGACAAAAATATTAAAGGGGTACCATCTTTGACCCTAGAAAAATCACTTTATCCTTTCTTTTTCTTTCTTGGAGTCACTTATGCCCTCAAAGAGCAAGATCAGCCATCATCTCACACTAAAACAAACCAAATCAAGAGTAGCTCACACTGTAATCACAAAACCTAAGAGAGAGAAACATAAGAAGTAAACACACAGAGAGAGTTAGAGAATACCTTTGAGATCTTTCTCTAATAGAGAGTGTGTGTGACTTTTCAAAAATAAGGGTTTTGTTAATTAAGTATAAAGAAAGTAGGCTTAGGTTGTATTCTAGGCTACAAGAGTGTTAATAGATTCATGGGTGCAGTGTAAAGTATCCCTTTTCTTAAATTTGAAGAATTATGATTCCTAAGGAATAGTAACAAGGTGTAAAAATCAACTACACACCATAAGTACGTAAGGGATAAAAGGAGAATGGCATTACCATTTCCCCAAAAAAAAAAATGCCACAATACTTTTATAATAGAAGGAACCTAAACGAAGACCTAATTTTACATTTACATTGAACTTACATTGCATATTTTACATGTATATTACAAGGAAATAAGATTCACAAGAAAATTTACAATAGAAAATGCCTGTACAGAGAACTAATATACGTGGATATTACATATGAAGTATATTACATCTTTTCAAGGTACAGTAAAACTCTAATATAATAGAAACCCTTTATTAACAACATGCCATACTACTATTTTTTTTGTCAATCCAAAGATTCGTTTATTGAAAGGGTAGGTTCTAAAGGTCTTTAAATTCGGTAACCTCACATGCTTTCAAAGAAACGGTTTATCAGCTACATCGAAGTTTAAATGGGATAGTCTAATCGATCCCAATTGGTGTTTACCCTACTACACCTAGAACTTACATAATGGCTTCCCGTCCTAAGATCCTAAGACAGATTGTGTCTAATCATATATACAATTCATTCATGATGCAATTAAAAACTTCCCTCAAATATAAAGCCCCATATGTTAGCTACAAGAGAAAGTTAGTACAAATATTTACGATTAAGAGTATTTACAAGAAAGTAAAACTTAACATGAATGTTTTGAAAGATGATCCTAAATTCAAAAGGTTTAAGTGGTTAGCCCTTTTAACAATCCCTAATGGAGTTGCCAAGATATCGAGCCTGATTTTTTTTCCCTCAATTTGACTAATATTAAACTCTAACCCATTTAATATTAATCTTCGACTAAAGAATAAGGAAAACCTAGTTTTTCCATAAGTTTAAAAATTCAAAGTCATCACTCATTCAAGGTTAAGAAAAAAAGGGTTTGATTAAAACGAATTTGGTAAATTGATTTCAATCTAGCTATTGGTGTGTAAGAAAATCACTTTTAAAAATAATTTTGAAAATCAAAGATTTCAAATTCGATGACTACCTTATTAAACCCTAAACGGGTAACACTTTTAACATTTTGAATTAGTTTTATTTTTCAAAATACCCATTTAACTCAAAAGAATAATTTTAAATTTATAAATAAAGAAAATTAATTTTATCTACAAAAATAGAAGAACAAAAAAGTTAAATTTATTACAAAAAAAAATCATATTTTAAGTCACTCCTTAGGTACTTATACACCTTATAGTAAAGATTAAACTTCTTGTAATTTAGTTTAAAAAATTTTAATGTGTTGATTAATTTAACTTTTGAAAAATAGTTGGCTTTACATTTTTAACCAAATTATCTTATTTTCAAAAAATCTAGAAAGGGATCCTAATTTTTGAAGGTTTATTTTTGAAAAAAGAAAAAAATCTAAAAGAATCCTAATATTTAAAAAAGATTTGTTTATTTTTCTTTTTAAGAAGAATATTTTTCTAAATGAGAAAGGAAAGTATCTTTTTTTACTTTATTGTTTATTTATTTATATATTTTTAATAAAATCTACCTTATTTTAAAAGAAAGAGAATTTTTTGAAAAAAAAAGAAGAAAAAAACTTTATCTTATAAAAAAGAAAATGATTTTTTTTTATTTAAAGGTTGAAACTAAGTGGCAAAAGGATTTTTTTATTTATCATTAATATGCAAAAAAAAAAAAAACTTCCTTTTTGCATTTTTTTCATTCTATGAAAATAAGAAAAGGAAAACATAAACTAAAATAAAGTAAATAAAAGAAAAGAAAAAGGAACAGAACGTAAACCTGGAGCTGGGTCAACAAATCTTGATTGCAGCAGCAGGTTTAGATCCATATTTAGATAAGGACACAAGTTGAATATGAGTTGCTAAGTCAAGCAAGCAGCTTTAGTGGAGGTAGCTTGTTTTAACCAACTTTGAGGGCTATTTTAAGTGTGAAATATAATTGTCATGAGATTTTTATTGGCAAAAATTGGTTTGGTGCTAATGCTACACTTTAAGGTAGAAGTTTTGATGATGGTGCAAAGTTGCCAATTGTGGGGTAAGAGAGAAGAAGCTAGTGGACCTTAGTAGGCAATCTGTATAAGTAAGGAAGTAGTTGGCTTAGGGTTTCGAAGGGTAACAAGCCTAATGGAGGTGGTGCTTTGCATCCGTATAAGGTGGTGTTGGGGTTTTCAAAGGGTGTCTAAAGGGTTTAAAACCCTCAATGGTGGGTTGCGATGGTTCTCACGAAGGAGGCCATGACTAATTGTAAGATAGGATGGGTTTGAATGCTAGTCATGTGGGGTCTCAATGGTGGTGCTAGTTCTGCTAAAACAGTTTCAATCTCGCACCAATTTTAGAAAGAGAGAGAAGCAAACTGCTTAAAGAGAGAGATAGTTAGGTAATGTGACTTTGGATGTTTGAGTGTAAGCTCCTATTGGAAACAAGAATGGAGAGGCCTATTTATACTTTGCCAAGCTATTTCAAGCTTAGCAACTACCATTAAGGGGTGAGTTAACCATGATCACAAATCTCATATTTCAAGTTTTTCCTAATTTCTAGGGATGACATTGATCTTTAAAATGGATGAACATGGACCTTTTTTTGTTCGATAATGTCCCTATATATGCCTTATTTTTGTCCCTTTTTATTTTTATTTTGAAATTTTTAGAATAAAATAAAAGGGTCCTAATTTAGGAAAAAAGCACAAAAATATATAAAAAAATAGAAAACTACAAAAATTTGAAAATGTACAAAAAAAACCCAAAAAATAAAAATTTAGAAAAATTAGAAAAAATGGGAAATTTACAAAAAAAATCACAAAAAATAAAAAATTTAGAGGAAATGCAAAAAATTAGAAAATTGAAATTTGATTGCATGCTTGAACAAGGCACAAGTGTTACGCTCCGAATTCGCAGAGTCGCAACAATCTCGCCGTGTAAACCATTCTATGATAGTAACTGGTTTCACGGTACCTACCATAGACATGATCTACATAAGGTGTCGATGACTCCTCACTTTGAAGTAAACAGTCCGATTAACAGTTATACTACAATTATGATAAATATTATAAATTTCTAATAAACATAGATAATTATAAGTAAATCTACAGAGCTTCCCAGGAAGTTTTACATAAACACAATAGTTCACTAGATTACATAATAACTCTCAGTCTTTTATCCTTAACTACAAGGTCACTCTAGTTACACATTATACTAACTAACTTGATCCTCACACCCTTAGCTTCAAAGGACTAACCTCTGGGTAATTGTAGGGCGGCATAGTACTTGAAGTGTTCAGAAATCAAAACCTACAAAAGGATCTATAAGGGTATGAGCAACTACAACTCAGTAAGTTGAATTAGAGACTCATGAATGCATACAAGCACAAACAAGATTATCAATCAATTATTTTCATTCAATGCAACAATCAAGTGTCATCGCACAACGTAATCTGGTCCATTGTGAAATCAGAGAAATTTCGCTCGCTCTAATCCGGGTTGAGGAGTTCTATGTTATGCAGTAGCTCACAACCAAACCCAGGCTTGTGTAATGGAGAGCTCGCTCCTCCTGTAACTACCTTCGAACCATTGACTTTACCCTCGCCGCGACCTCCTCTCCTGTCACTTAGTTCGACTGAGGATGAAGAAGGAACCATTTTGTAATCCTGCGCTATCCCTTTCGAAGGGGTCGATATTTGGTTGGAGAATCCTATGATCCCCTAACGGGTTGCAATGCATGACATTTTTAGTTCATAGAGTCAAATAAGATTAAATTTCATTTAGGGTGTTCAAACAATTTCACACCAATTCAATCATAACATAAAATCACTCACATCACAATTTCAGCACGAATTCAGATACATCAAACACATGCATAAACTACTTACAATCACAACCATATACAAGCCTAAATCTCCGAGTACTATAAAACTAGTACTCTATTACAATAAGCAATAACCCAACTTACTTGAAATTGCTCGATCGCTCAATCCCTTAGTCGCAAGCTGATTTGTCTTTGGGTGTCTTATAATACAAATAGGTCTTTTTAGTACTTATATTTTATGGATCCATATTCTAATTCATAATTTAACTCATTTTTCCCATGTATAGCTATAACGTACTAATGATTCGTTGTACTTTATTTCGGGGTTCGAATCCTAAATTATATTCTAGTTTTAATTCCTAAGTCTTAAATAGGCTCGAATCCCAGTATGATATTAATCACATTACACTCGAGTATTCAAATATCCTATTGGGTCTTAATTCAGTATTCTAAACTATTTGGTACACGCTAACCCTAATTGGGGTATTAGATTTATTTTCGATGTGAGAAAATCTTATATTTTGAGACATTTACTTAAAATTAAATGTTATTTCAGGTTTATTATTTTTCTGATTTCTATTATAATATTATCTAAATAACCCTAATTTTTTTAGATTTATTAATTTTTAATTTCACATATTACTAATTTCTTACATTAACTACCTAATTCCCTCAATTAACCATACTTAATACTCCAAAGGCTAGGATTAGGTTTCCACATCGGATATTAGCATCCCTAAACATCTAATTACTAACTAAATCAGTAATTAGTATCTTAATCACCTAATTAACCTAAAATTACCCAATTTTTCCATCATTTTAGGGCTAAAAATTAACTTAAAAATTTTGAAAATTAATTTTAAAAAAATGGCTTCATAGCACTATTCTATATCACATAAGCATCCTACAGAAAAAAAATTCAACTCCAAACTACACTCTTAAGACTATTTATTTCTAGTTCTAATCATACTCGGTTTTGTTCAATTTGTTAAAGACCCTATATTTCCAGACGTGATTAAACTAAATCACTATTTTTCCCTAAATCTACATACAATAAAACCTCAGAATAACAAGTTTCATAATTTTCTGGGCAGAATAACTATTTTTACGAAATTATACAAAATCGGGACAATTATGGGACTCATCCGGTTCGATGCTTTCTGGCCATTCAAACCCGATCCAAGGTTTTCGGCCGGCCCAAACGGTGGGTCTAAAGTAGGGTAGTGGTGGTGGCTTGATCTCAAGTGGTGGTGAAAGGTAGGTTTGACTCACTTGTCCAATCTGCACAGTTTTTTTTTTTTCTTTTTTTTTTGTTTTCTGAATTCTCTCTCAAATTTTTGGGTCTCTCGATTTTTCTCAGATTCCTCACTGCCTAAATGAGTTCTGGAAATTTTTCCCCTATTTATAGATGATTTTTGTAATTATTATGCATTAATTAGACATGACTTTGCCTAATTCCCTTGATTTTTGGCTTTTGTATTGCCTAATTCTAATTGGTAGATTTTTATTTGGCAGATCCTAACATGCAACAACCTAATTTGGATCATCTTATCCTCTTCTAATTTTTTTCTGATTTTTCCACAATTAATTTATAATTTTCTTTAATTATTTACTTAGTTTTTGGCCAATTTAGATAATTTCGCGTATTTTTATCTACACGTAAATACATGTGAACATTCATAATGATTATTTAGGTCATTCTAAAATTTTTAGTATACATATAATCTATCTCTAGTAATTTATTAGTTATTAGATTACATTTTTCGCCTTTTCGATAATTAGCAATTATTATGCTTAAAATTTGAAAATTTTATAGCCTCTTATTTTCTTAAATTTTCGTTTATGGGGTCATTTTTACTAATATTTCTCTCAATAATTTATAATTTGGGTTTGATCGGATCCTTTAATCGATCGCCCTAAACCTTGGGTTCTAAGTTCAATCCTACGGTTACTTGGCTTAGCTTTAGGGCTTATAACAAGCAAATGACCTAATGATTCTACACTCCGACTTAACATTGCATTTGGTTAGGAGATCTTAGGTTCAAATCTTCCTAAAGGCACAAAGACTTATTTTTTCCTTCACAACACATACTGCCGTGTGTCAAGAAATTACTATGCCATATGTCTTGTCACTACACATAGCACTCAATGATTAGAACACAAGCTAACGTGGTGCCATGACACATATCACCTGCTCCATCGGTAGCCCACACCATGCCATACCACATGTCCCATCTAGACATGTGGCATGATATTATAGGACCACATGGTGGCATGTCAACACACTTTTCCTTCTCTTTCTCCTTAATTCCCTCCTTTTCTTGCACAAAACTCACTTAGAGTCCTAACTTTAAGCCTATTTTTAACTCAATTTTCTTCGTGATTTTACCAAATTAATGGTAAGATCACAAAGATGGCATGGAGCACTTTGAATTGATACCAATAGGATGTCCAGATTGATACATTTAGATGGTTAAAATGAGTCCTGAAATAAAAAAGAAAGCTTAACATCCAAAGTTTGCCTAGATTTAAATCAAGTCATTTTAATAAAAATTGAACTTGATTCTAGTCATTTTAAGCAAGAATGAAGAGAAAAAGATGGATTTCTAGCTTTCATTTCATCAAAATCACATTGCATCTCATTAATTTCGAATCAAATGCATCAAAAACCCACAAATTAGAACTTTTGATTTTAATGCGTTTTTTACCTTCCATGTTCAGTTCGAGCTCCAACACTATAAATTGGTGCTTAAACAAGTAGTCTAGCATTAGAAAAACACAATCCCTCCCCCCATATGAGTTCTTTCAAGCTTTCTCTCTCTAGCTAGTTACGCTACTCTCTCTCTAGGATAAGCTTCAACTTAAAGCTTTTCAAATGAAGTTACTGGCTTCATTAGATTCCCTAAGCCACAAGCTTCCTAACACGACCACTTCTAACCCTTACTGTAGCCTACAACACAACCATCACCACTAAAGGTTTCGTGTAAAACCTGAACCACAACCACCATTGCCAAACGACCACCACCACTTGACTTCGTCTAAAATCGAGCACATGACTAACTTTGACGTGCTCCAAAATCCAAAACATGCCCTTTCCTTTACACCCAATAGCCACCCATGAAGTTCCCTCACTACCACCATAACCACCTTCCCTTAACAACCACTTAAACTAACTCCAATCGCCAAGGCGTTAAGCCTTACACCACTACCCCCCACCCATACACTAAGCCCAATAAAATAATCATAAAAAAACCTCTCCCCCATTCAACCGCAACCCAACTTGAGTCCAACTCGAAGACCCGAGTTCGACCCGATCCATGACCCGCAGCCAACCCGATTTACTCCAAGACTTGTGCATGTGCTTCATTTTCATATTTTTGTGTATTTTGTCTTCTTTTTTTGTGTTTTATTTATTTAGTGTAAATTCTGATGTAATTGTTACCCAAAAAATTCGATAAGAGAAAGAAAAAAAAAAAGAAAGAAAGAAAAGAAAAAAAAAAAGCTTAGTTTAGTTTTATTTTTTTCGATTAATACATAAATAAGTAAATAAATAAAATAAAATAAATAAATATAAAATATAAAAAATTGAAAAATCATTTTGTCACATATAAAGATTAATTTTCCAAATAAATAAAATATAAATCGACCATTTTCAACATTAGGACGTTTTTAAAACTTCCTAAAAACAAGCAAACCCATTAGGACCCTTTTAGAAAATTTTCAAAATAAATTAAAAAAGGTTAAAGAAACTTACACTTGACTCTTTTCCAAAATAAAAGAAAACAACCTGTTAACGTTCTCGGAAAAGAACTACGTACATATGATGTCAAATAATAGGTACATAGACACCTTCAGGGCAACATAAAAAACAAAAAAACTTATTTTTTCCATTTTAGTTTAAATTATTCAATTTAGTCTAATTCATTAACTCGTAATTGAATTTTATTTTATAAGATAATTTTAAAAAGTGATTTCAAGAAATTAAATCTAAATTAGGAAAGTTTATAGTATCCGTAAGGGTTTAAAAAATCTAACCCCTGAACTCATTTCTCTAGTTTTCTAAAACCTTTTTCTAAAATCAGTTTTCCCTATGTGAACTAATGTCTAGATCAAAACTAAATCTACCCATTTGGTTTTGACCTAAATCATTTCTCGACTCCGATTAGGTAGCTACTCCAAAAGCTTATAAAACTCATTTAAAAAGCCAATTTTCATTAAATCTTAGTCGATGATCAATATTAAATGAGTAAAGTTTAGTATTGATCAATTTAGAGAAAACTAATAAAAAATCGGGAAAAATCATGTTCAGTAGGATGGCAACTCTACTAGGGACGTCAAGAGAGTTAGCCATCTAACTTTCCAAATTTATAGTTAATTTTTGAAATCACCTTATTGTATGTAATTTATTTGTTTGTTTATTCATCATTATTTTTTTTATAATTGTATTAACTTTTTTACAGGATAGCTTTATTTAAGTTTTTTTATTTTTAGGGGGTATAAGTTGGTGGAATTTACTTTATGCATCATGAATGTATTATAGACACAGTCGAACTTAGGCCATCTTAGGACCTTAGGATAGAGAGCCATTATGTGAGTTCTAGGTGTAGTGGGGCAACCACCGCTTAGGGCCAACTAGGCTACCTTACTTAAAGTTCGATGTGACAAGGAAACCGCTTTTTCATAAATTTGTGAGGTCACAAAGTTTAAAAACCTTTAGAACCTAACATTTTTGTAGACTAACAAATAATTAACAAGTATATATATATATAAGAGAGAGAGAGAGAGAGAAGAAGAAGAAGAAGAAGAAGAAAGACAACAAACCTGGAGATCATTTCCCTATATTTTTCCTAGAATTCATGTACATAGGAGATCTTTTGTAAATATAGGTTCTTTTTTATATAAATATTCTTCCCTTTATAATTTACACTTTCTTTGTAATCTTTCAAAAATGGCTAGTTCATCTAATGCCAAAGTCTTCGCTAAAGAGATTCATGTCCACAAGCCCACAAACTCGAAGCCCATACTTAATAAATGGTTTCAAGTCTTCAAGCCAAAAGAACAAGAGTTCATCACCAATAAGATTAGCCATACTCTCAATATCCAAGGTCAATGTTAACATCCACTAATGAGAGCCTTGGTAGATTTCTAGGAACCTAAAGAAGTTGCATTTTACCTTGGGCCACACCTAATCAACCTAACTTTAGAAGAACACACTCAATTACTTTAGGCCCCTCCTTTGGATGAAATATACATTACAAAGCTTGGTTTCGGCCCAACCAACATCTTCTCCATATTCTTGGGGATCAGTAAGTCTAAAATAAATGAGTCCCTAAGTGATTGCAACAATTATACCATCAAGATTTAGGATCTAATCCATTAGTTCCAAACTAAACCCAGCTCCAACAAACAGGCTCTATTTCTTAGTTATTGGAGGGAGAATTGAATCAAGGCTTACATATTAGCAATATTTGCTACCATCATATTTCCAAGTGGGTCTTTTCTTATACACTTTAGGGTAGTAAAAGCAGTGGCTCAATTTTGGGAAAGGAAGTCCTATATCCCTGCCTTACTTACTAAACAAATAAGTAGCCTTAATTTCCTTAAGAAAAAAGGCTATAGAGATCTCAGGTCAAGCATAGCGCTGTTAATGGTATGGTTCGTTAGCTACATAAAATGCTTCGGGTTAGACTTAATAAAGGGCGTGTTCGCCCATAAGATTGATCTTATCGACTCTTTCATTGCTAAGCTCAAGTTACCAAAAGATATCCCCACCCTTCTCTAGATAAAAGTTCTATAGGATTTCCGGATCAAAGAAATACTATGGACCACTAGATGGAGCAATTACACTAAAGTCATATTGGTTTGTAAAAATTATCCCACCATACCATTAATCAAAATGAGTTAGTGTATAGGCTACTATCCAAACAACATGGTGAGGTAGTTTAGAGGCATCTAAGACATAGTTCATAGGCCTTCATTAGAGCCACTCACTCTTAACCTCGAAGGGCCTTACTCCCTTAAAAAGGTATCTAACCCTCTCAAGATCAAAGCTTAATGGGATACTAGAACAATAAGCCCTAACATCGATTTAAGCAAATTCATGGGAGAAGTGGACAAATATAAGGTAACGAAAGAATATTTATACGGTCAACTACACAAGGTAGGTGCAATACAATATCAAGCACTAGAAGTCCTTCAACCTTCCCCAACAAATCCCAGCTCTGAAATGATGACTTATATAGATCAAGTAAAAGCTCATTTAGAAGTCATCTATGATGAAAAGGACATATAGAAAAACCTCTTTCAAGAGTCTAGGCAAAGATCTCATACCCTGGAGCACCAATTGAAGATGGCTTAGAAGAAGATCCAAGAATTTGAGGAAGCAACTAAGCCTAGTTAAAAGAAGGGTAAAGCAATGGCAACTGAGCCCAATAGCTAAAAAAAAAAAAAAGAAAACGTCATTTAGCCCATTGAAGAAAAGAAGACTAGTTTAGAGTGATTTGTAATTTTCTTTTATATTTTGATGTAATAAAACTCCAAGAGTTGAGAAATGACAAATAAACTTGCTTTTTTGTTAAGTTAATCATCAATCCCCTTCTTTGCATTGTATGGCACACTTGCATTTTCCTTTACTTATTTATTTATTTCAGTTCCATGTCTTTAAAAATTAAAGAATAATACATGTGCTAACTTGTTAAGAAGTGTTCTTAAACTAGGTTGCAAAGATAGCTCCCAAGCGTCAAATCTTTCAAAAAAGTCCTATCCAAACTCGCTCTCAAACCAGGATGACCAACTAAGGAAATGACAACATCAACACCAAGAATGACAACAACAGTGTCAACCATGAAGTCACTGATCCTACTGAGCTGAGGTTCTACTCCTTGGAACAATCAGTAGGAAAGATTGCTAACCAGTTAAGCTTCCTTGCTAATAGCATTGCTTTACTCAGATCCATAGTCCTAACAAATAAGGAAAGCTTTAAGGCCCGACATGGAAAGAATGTTAAAGCCCTACCCCTTGAAGCAGAAGAAGCCTATCCTAATTTGAATCTTTTGAAATGGAAGGGGTTTATCTAAAGGTCAACGTGACTTTTGAGCTCAACACTTATTCATTCCTAATCAACTCAAAGTTAGAAGTTGACCAAAACCGATTGAAAGAATTAGAAAGGTAGTTGACCCAGCAAATCATTGAAAAAATAAAAATGCTCAAAAGTTATGATGGTTTCAAGTAGGTTGGTATTACAGACTTTTTGATTTATGACTATGGAAGCTTCCCTAACAAATTCAAGATACTTGACTTTGAGAAATATAATAGGACTAGCTACCCTAAACTACACACCAAGTTATATGTACACAAAATGGGCAAGTATATACAACACAACCAACTCATGATGCAAACTTTTTAAGACAGCTTAATGGGCCTTACTTTAACCTAGTACGCCCAATTAGATTTAAATTAGGTGAATACATGGGAGAAGTTAGCTAATGTACTCTTCGAACAATATAAGTTTAATGTTGAAGTGGCACCAACCATGATAGACTTAGTTACCCCATAAAAGAGGCACGATGAATCATTCAAAGAATATACCCAGAGGTAGAGATCCTTAGCTATAAGGGTATCCACCCTTATGATCGAGAAAGAGTTGACCTCAGCTTTAATCAATACTCTTGAGAGGCTATATTTCTCCCACTTGGGCAAGCCTCCTTCAGCTTTGCAGAGGTAATGGCTATAGGATGCCGAATTGAGAGTGTTATCTCTTCTAGTAAATTACAAGAGCCATCAAATATAAGATAACCCTCTGCAAAGCCCATTACCAACAAGCATAAAGAAGCCACTGTCAGTATGGTGAATTCAAACACTAAGTCCAATACTTAAGTTTCCTTTAGAACAAATTCTCCACCAGTTTAACAACAATTTAGAAGCTAGTTGCAAGTTAATAGGGCCCCAAGGCAATTCACTAAGATACCAATTCCTCTCAGCCAAATCCTTGAAAAATTAAGAAAAGACAATCTGCTCCATTTTAAGCTTCCCAATGAAAGGTACAAGCCAAGAGTTTTTTATCCCAACGTAAAGTGTCAGTATCAATTAGGGTAAGTGGGCCATTCAACTGACTCATCCTAAAGATTAAAAAACAAGATTCAGGACTTAATCGATGAAGGCTCAATCCAGCTTGACTTTGTGGAAGCCTCAATTCCAAATGTCAACAACAACCTTCTACCCAACCATAGCCCTATCATTAATATGATATTTGACGATTCAAACCTAGTCATCAATATGATCGCTTTCAATCGGGAGACCAAGCTGTACAGATTTTACAAACAGGAAGAGAAGCAAGGTTCAAAAACCAAAAGGTATACCTTTCATGTGCCCTTAGCCTTGAAAGTTATAGAACTGCCCTTCTCAACTACTAAGCAATAAATCAAGGGTAGTCGAGTTCTCTCGTAGGAGGGATCACTCACTCTGGCAAAATCTATGACTTGAAGGAAGACCTTAAAAAGAAGAACGTATTAGAAGAATTAAGCAACAAATCAATTGAATATGAGGAAGGATTATCTACCTTCACCAGGATAATCAAGTCAAGTGAGTATAAAATAATGGACCAGCTCTCTAAGACTCTAGCACAGATATCTCTTATGAGGCTATTGGTGACATTCGAGCTACAACAATAGGCTCTATTCCGAACTCTAAGGGAAGTCAAAGTCCCTCATGAAATATCAACTGAAAAGATAGGATTAGTTATCAACTCTATCCTCACTATGGATCAGATTTCTTTCTATACTGAAGAATTGGGTGAGGAAGGTAATTAACATACTAAGCCGCTCTTCATGATAGTAAGGGTAAACAAAATAATCATAGCTAGAGTCCTCATCGACAATAGATCATCACTAAATGTTTGCTCTCTTGCCACCTTAAATCTATTGGTTATCGACGCAACCACAATTAAGTCGAGTTCAACAACATTTAGGGCTTTTGATGGATCTAGGGGAGAAATTATTAAGGAAATCGACATACCAGTTAACATTGGCCCACATACTTTCAACATCCAATTCTAAGTCCTAAACATCCTGAAGACTTTCAACTTATTAATGGGGAGACCCTGGATTCATTCAGCAAGGGCCATACCTTTAAGTTTACATCAGAAGATAAAGTTCATCTCAAATGGCCAGGTCACAATGATTTTGGGTGACTAGGATTATGAAATATATAAAGAAATAGCTATACCCTATATTAGCATTGAAGAGTAGGAGGATTTTGGGCTCCAAATGTTTGAAAAAGTGTATATGATTACCAATCAAAGGAAGGATGAGAGGCCAAAATTCAAATAAGAACGGGTTGGTACTTACGGGCTCAACTATTCCAACTCCAATGGAAGAGTTGTGAAACATGTAAGTAAGGGGCAAGAGAAGTGACAGATTGTATCGTGCCTCGATGACCTTTCCACCACCATTGAAGACATTCATCTCGGTTGATCTTCAGACCCTGAAATTTGCCAAAGAGGATACCCCCAGCAAGAATGAAATAGTGGGCCCATCCTACAAGCTCTAGCACTCAAATAATTGATTCTCCATCTGTATGAATAGCAATAAGTCTTCTCTAAGGTAAAGGATGAGTCACGGTTTAGTATTTTGTTGAGTTTTGTAATAATTACCTTTACTCTACAATATTGTTGTCAAGCCTTATTTCCGTTTCCTTAATTTAATTTATATTAAGCCTAGCCTGTTTAATATAAATTAATTAACATTAAATTAAGAAAATGTTTTTCTAAAAAAATATTTTAAAATTTGGAGTCACCAACCAATTGAATTAGTAAAAAAGGTTGGCTACTGATCTGTGGTTTTGAGAAAATGATTTTTAGAAAATTAAATCAGAAAAAAAAAAAATCATGTTCGGGGGTTAACCTATTAAGATTAAGTCACCATATGAAAGCTAAAGAAAAATTGATAAGTTTTATTTTTATAATTTTCTAAAAAAAATACTAAAATATATACAAATATGCAAAAGATGACTAAAGTGATTTTTTTTACTTTTTTTTTTTACAAATTTTTCAATAAAAGGAAAAAAAAATTCATACGGTTGCCCTAAAGGTGCCTACTAATAAGTATCAAACTAACGTAATTCTTTTTTATAAAATATTTAATGGATGGATTCTTTTTATTTTGAAAATTGAGCCAAATTTATGTTTTTTTAACCAATTTATTTATTTTTTAAAAACCTTAACTAACTAAATCTTTTTCAAAACCTTAGTTAAGATTTTTAATTTTTTTTAAAAAAACTCACTACGTATCAAAAGATATCTTTTCTAAATCCTACATGCAAGATCTACTATGATACAATCTCGATACATATCTCCATACGTATATTTTCTAAATCTTAACTACGAGATACGTTAAGATACGATCTAAATATGTATCTTTAGACTTATCTTTTCCAAATCCCAACCATAAGATACATTTAAGATACAATCTAGATACGTATCTTTTCTAAATCTCAACCGTAAAATACATTGAAAATACAATCTAGATACGCATCTTTATACATATTTTTTCTAAACCTCAACTAAAAAATATGTTAAGATATGTGTCTAGACATGTATTTTTTTCTAAATCCTAAATGCAAAATACGTATCTTGATACATATCTTCTTTGAAGATATGAATCTCATAGACACATTTATTTTTCAAAAATGTAATTTTACTAAAAATATAATTGAGCTAAATTTATCAAAAATTGAGATTATCTAAAAAATACGTAATATTAAAATAATAATAAAGAAACTACACTTTAACATAAAATAAATTAGTAAAAATAATTGTGTTAACTAATAAAATAAAATAATAATAATTTTTTTTACCTAAACTGATCGAGTCATACATGATCGGTACATTCGTGATCGTACACTAGATTACATGAGTGTACTCGGTATGGAATTGATCGTACACGTGCAGCAATGTTGATTTGATCATGTGTACAGCTATGTTGTGGATTGCGTTTTCAGCTGTTAAGTGGACATTGTGTGTGTTCTGGACTTTAACCTTGTGTGTGCATCTAGACTTTGACAATGTGTGTGCGTTTAGACTTTTATTGTAGATATGGCAAGGGAATCGTGCGAATGTATGCTAAATTGACATATTAGTGTTGTGTTGTGTAATTTGTGCAAATGGTGTGTGAGCAGTGGAGTGAGGACATTAAGCGTATTCGTATTGGGTCAGCGATGAGTAGGGCATGCTTTGGTTGGATGTACTTCAACTACTGCTATTGGCTTGTGGAGTTTGTGTGATTGCGATTGCTAGAGTGTTTGTATATATGTGTTCGATTGGATATGCAATCAGATTAGTGCGGATTTGCTGGCGTATTCTTCAAGTCGATGTTCTAGCAGTCAGTATGTGTGGAGGTGTAGGGGCTATGCATGTTAAGTGGCAAATGTTTGGACGTACGGTTGTCTTCGATTAGGCATATATTAATTGTTGTCGCTATTGGTCAGTACAAGTGGACAAGGGACAAAGCTTGGACATGCAATGTTGGATTTTGTTTCGGCTTTCAATGAATGTATGAAATTGATTTCGGTCAAGGGCTTCATTGAAGCGTAGTGGTGTGGATGAATTATGTTTAGGGATTATGTATAAAAATGTCATGAACTTCATCAATAAATTCCTATTTATAATATTCTCTTATTGAATCTTTCATATCTTTTAATTATGGATTTTATCTTAACAAACGAAATATACGATGGATACGATGAAAATTCAATCTAGTTTCCAGAAACCCTATTTAAACTTTCTATTTATCATACTCAATCTAATCTAATTTAATTTAGCCCAATAGTCCTCTTAATAAATACTAAGCCTATTTTGGCCCAATATAAATTAGATAAAAAAAATCTACTTTATATCGAACTGGACCAAAATTATTTTAATAAAGCCCGATCCAATATTAACTTAAGAATTTATTAAATTGATCACACGATGTTATCTAATTCGACACAAAATGATCCGACTCGACTCGATATTACTCGATCCGACTCGACTCGATATTACTCAATACGATTCGACTTAATATGATTTGACTCGACTCAATACAATTCGACTCAACTCGACTTAACTCTTTTTTATCTTTTTTATTTTTTCTTTCAATTTTAGATTTTTTATTTTTTTATTATTTTCTTCTTTTTTTTTATTTATTTCTTAACCTGGCTCAACTAAAATAAAACGAAAATAACAAAAATAAGGTGTCTATAACTATACTTAAGAGAATTTCTTTTAATCTAATAAAAAATCAGTCTCCATCCTCTTCACTCCTCCTTTACTTACACTTCTTTCCTTTACATACTTTTAACCCAAATCTAATGCTCTGAATAAAAGCCAGTGATACCTCGCATAAATAAGTGACGAAAATATTAATATCACTTCTGACCTTACTAAATTAGTCATCAAGAGTGATGTTAATGACCACAGTGATGTACAAAAAAGCTCACAATGATATGAAATGGGTAGAATTTCCATTGACAAGCCAATTAAGACATTCAATGTTGGGACTAATGACAAGCCCAAGAATTTGAAGATCGAAGGGAATTTGAAAGAGGAGCAAAAGGCAAAAATAACCTCACTACTATCTGAGTATCAAGATTTGTTTGCATGGTCTTATGAAGATATGCCCGGATTAAATCCATCAATTCTAGTCTACCGCTTACCCACATGAGAGAATATCAAACCTAAGAAGCAAAAGCAAAGGAGATTCTAGCCAGATGTCTTGTTGAAAATTAAAGAAGAAGTTAAAAAACTCCTAGAGGTCGATTTCATTGAAGTGTCTGATTATCCTGAGTGGGTAACTAACATTGTACTAGTGATAAAGAAGAATGGAAAAGTTAAAGTGTGCATAGATTTTCGAGACCTCAACCAAACAACCCCTAAATATAATTTTCCTTTGCCCCATATTGACATCTTGGTGGATAATACAATTAAGAACCATCTCTTCTCCTTCATAGATGGATTCTTTGGATATAATCAAATCCGAATGTTTGAAGAAGATAAAGCCAAGACAACGTTCATTACAACTTGAGGCACGTTTTTCTATAAAGTAATGCTTTTCAGACTTAAAAATGCTAAGGCAACTTACTAAAAAGCAATTGGTCATAATCTTTCATGACATGATGCATAAAGAAGTTGAAATATATGTTGATGATATGATTGCAAAATCTGAAGAGGGGGGAAATCACATGGATAATCTGAAGAAGCTATTTGATAGGTTAAGAAAATTCTGATTGAAGCTAAACTTCGAGAAGTATGCCTTCAGAGTAACTTCAGGGAACTTACTGGGTTTCATAATCTACCAAAAGGGCATTGAAGTAGATCTTAATAAAGTTAAAGCAATAGTCGACTTATCCCCTCCACATACACTTAAAGAAATCAAAGGCTTATTGGGCTGTTTGAACTACATAACCCGGTTCATATCTCGACTTACGGATAAATGCCACCCCTTGTTTAAGTTGTTAAAAAAGAATGCCAAGATAAATTAGGACGAAAAATGTGAAGAAGCCTTGACAACAATCAAGGAGTACCTTATGAACCCTCTAATTTTGGTGGCTCCTAAACTTGGAAAGTTGTTGTTTTAGTGCCTACAATATTACTAAAATCCATGGGGTACATGCTTGATTAGAAAGATGAAGAAGGAAAGGAGCAGGCCATATACTACTTGAGTAAGAAGTTTATAGAAGTGGAGCAAAAGTATTCTAAAATTGAAAGCACATGCTATGCCTTAGTCTAGGTCATACACCAGTTTAGACAATACACTCTCTATTACCAGATTGAACTACTGACTCAGCATGATCCCCTAAAGTACTCAGTCGAAAAAGCCACCCTGATTAGTAGAATCTTAAAGTGGCAAATGTTACTATCAGAGTTCAATATTATGTACGTAAACTAGAATTCAATCAACGAGTAAGCCTTAATAGATTAGTTAGTAGAAAATCCTTTCGAGGATATCGCCAAAGAGGTATAAGTTAGATTCCCTTATGAGGACATCTTAGTAGTTGAAGGTGGTTCTAAGGAAGAGAATAACGAAAAGCCCTTGAGATGGAAGATGTTCATTGATAGAGCTGCTAACATGTCTAAGGGTAGAATTAGGGCAATATTGGTATCCCTAAAGGTACGTAGTTCCCTATAACTGTAAGGCTTGTTTTTACATACACCAATAATATCATTGAATATGAGGCATGCATCATGGGACTCAAAATGGCCCTAAATAAGGACATTCGAGAGTTAAAAGTGTATGGAGATTCTTCACTCATTATTGGCCAAGCTCGGGGGAGGGGAGGTAGGGGGTAATATAAAATGAAGGATCCTAAACTGATACCATATCATTGACACTTGATTGAATTAATCAAGAGATTCAAAGCAATCACTTTCAATCACATATTAAGGACTCAAAATCAACTTGCTGATGCATTAGCTACTTTAGTGTCCATTATCCGAATATCTAGCAAAGTCGAAATTTAACTGCTCATAATTAAAGTCGAAGAAAAACTTACCTTCCCTCCCCCGAGCTTGACAAAAAACCTTGGTACCATGATATTAAAATGTTCCTACAAGAAGGCATGTACCTTAAGGAAATTAAGAAAAGGACAGAAAGACAATCAGGAGATTAGCTACCCAATTCTTAGTAAAGCGAGTACCAACAATTTTCTAAAAAAATACACATCTAAGGTGTGTAGATGACAAAGAGGCCAAGGCTTTGATGAAAGAAATGCACGAAGGAGCATGTGGCCCCCACATGAATGGTCACATGCTCGCCAAAAAGATTATGAGGTTAGGATATTACTAGTCAACAATGAAAGGTGATTGCATCAAACATGTTAGGCATTACCACTTATGCCAAGTTTATGTGAATAAGATAAATGCCCACCTCAAGAATTACATACGCTCTATGCCATGGCCATTTTTAATGTAAGGTATAGATATTATTGGCCTGATTACTCCAAAGGCATCCAACGGTCATCGCTTCATACTGGTCACCATTGACTACTTCAGTAAGTAAGTAAAGGCCTCATCCTATTCAAGTTTTACTAAAGGGGTAGTAGTTAAGTTTATCAAGAGGGATATCTTAGCTTGATACGGAGCACCAAAAACAATCCTCACCGACAACTGCCCAAATCTCAACAACAAGCTTATGTCAAAGTTGTATCAACAGTTCAAGATCATCTATAGGAACTTTATACCTTATCGACCCTAAATGAATGGGGCCATCAAAGTAGCCAACAAAAATTTGAAAAGGATAACTAAAAAGATGGTTGTTACATATAAGGATTGGCATAAGATATTGCCGTTTGCGCTCATAGCCTATCAAACTTAGATTAGAACATCAATAAGGGCAACGCCTTACTCCTTAGTATATGGCACTAAAGCAGTATTATTGGTGGAAGTTGAGATCCCATCTCTTAGAGTACTATCAGAAACTCAATTGGATAAGACCGATTAGGTAAAGAAGTGCATTAAGCAATTGGATTTGATTAATGAGAAAAAATTGATAGCCTTGTGTCACAATGAATGTTACCAACAAAGAACAGCTCGAGCTTTTAATAAAAAGGTGAGACCCTAAAACTTCAAAGAAGGTGATATAGTGTTGAGAAAGGCTCTTCCCAATGCACAAGACTCCAAAGGAAAATTCGCTCCTAATTACGGATGTCCTTATATAGTGAAGCGAGTGTTACCAGGAGGAGCTTTAATTTTGTCTTAGATGGATGGTCTAAAATTGAGAAACCTTATAAATGTTGATGCTGTAAAGTTATACTACCCATGAAAGTCAATGGAACTTTTTACTTAAAATACGAAAATACTAATCGTCTTAAATGTTATTATAGTCTAATTTTCATCTTCTACAAGCAAAATTGGTATCCTTGGCAGTTATCAAAACTATAATCATCTCCATCCCTTTTCCTGCTTCATTAAAAGGTCCAATTCCCGAGAGAAGGTGAAAGTGAGATATAGAACATTGGTAATTAATGAAACTCTTCAAAATACTTTATTACAAGTTGATCCCCCTTAATGGGGAGTTTTATTGTCTATTTTTTAGGGAAAGGCAAAATCCAAATGGGTAAGCACTTCACGGTAGATATTTATTGGCCAGAGATAAGAGATTCAGTTCAAAAAAATCAAAAGGCAATCAATTTATGAGCAGAAACAATAGATGACACACTGTGTCGAGTTAATTTCTATGACTTCTCTAAAAGGCCAATGAAGCTTCAGAGGCTTCATGTTAAGATCAGTTGGCTTGATGATAGGAGATTAGGGTTGAGTCCATTTCGAAAGATGAATTAGCTAGTTTTGATAGGACTTTTTCAAAGAAAGGTTTGACGATTTGGATGCTATCAACAAAACTAGGTAAGTACTTCTCCACAATGTTAGCATATTAGTTTTTGAACATTGCATTTGCATTTAGACTTTACCTCCTTAAATAGTAACCAATATTTGGGATACTTTCCTCCTAACGATCTTTTAAGTGTTCTGGCTGATTCATAGGACTTTGTCTTAACTCCTTTTAAGGGTTCTTAGCTAGCCCATAGGGCGCTTACCCTTTATTCCATCTTTAAGGTCTTAGCTAACTTTTAAAAGCGCTATCCCTATTCATTTCCCTTAAGATCTTAGCCATTAATCATTCCTACTTTCGAAGTTCTCGGCAAGCCCGTAAGGTGCTTCCCTATTCATCAATTTCTCTTACATTCTTAGCAAGTTCATGAGGAGCTTCCCTTCATCAATTTCCCTTAAAGTTTTCAGTGAGCCCATAGGGCGCTTCTTCTAAGTCAATTTAGAGTTGCTAGTCTTTAAGAGACGCTTCCGCCTAGGTTAGTAAGCTCAAAAGAGTATGACCAAGTTTTCAAATCGATTCCAATTTAAGGTTGCTAGTCTTCGAAAGATGTTCCCACCTAGGTTAGTGAGCTCAAAAAAGCACTACCAAGTTTTTCAAATTGATTCCAATTTAAGGTTACTAGTCCCCAAGAGATACTCCCACTTCGGTTAGTAAGCTCTGAAGAGCATTACCAGGTTTTAAAAATCGATTCTAATTTAAGTTTGCTAGTCCTTAAGAGATGCTCCCACTTAGGTTACTCAGCTCAAAAGAGAACTACCAAATTTTCCAAATCGATTCCAATTTAAGGTTACTAGTCCCCAAGAAACATTCTCGCCTAAGTTAGTCGACTTAAAGGAGCACAACTAGGTTCTCATTTAAGGTCTTAGCTAGCTCAAGAAGTACTTTACCCATTCACCTACGTTGATTAGCTCATAGGGGTACAACAAGGCTTTTAAATTCTTTTAAGGTTCTTGCTAACCCATAAGGCGCTACCCCCTTTCAGTTTCTTATATCCCGGATAGCTCTTAGAGCACCTCCTCTCTCTTCGCCAAATCCCTAGTAGACCAAGTCCATGGCAACTAACTAGTTGTAACACTTCTAAGGACTAATTCGTCCCCATGGCAAAAATAGTGTCTCTTTTGTTTTTATGATAAAGTTTTACGCAAACTTCACTATAAAGAAGAATAGCTGTAAACACCCTATTTTTGCACCTAATTTTTGCCCCCTTTTATTTTTATTTTTATTTTGAAATTTTTAGAATAGGGTGAAAGGGTCTAAATTTAAGGAAAAAAGCACAAAAAATATTAAAAAATTAGAAAACATACAAAAAAATCCAAAAAATATATAATTTACAAAAATTAGAAAAAATAGGAAATTAACAAAAAAAAATCACAAAAAATAGAAAATTTAGAGAAAATACAAAAATTAGAAAATTGAAAAAAAAATATTTAGATAATTTGAAATACAATAGAAATTTTTAATAGTTTTATTTTTTTTAGGTCTTAAATAATAAAAATAATAAGAGAGATTTTAAGCTTGAGCTTAGATTTAAATCTAGCTCATCTTATTTAATTTATATGTACAATTTGATTGCATACATAAATAAGGCATAGGCCAACGACTTGACGATTTCACCCTCTAACTTAACATTACATTTGGCTTAGAGATCCTAGGTTCAAATCTCACTAAGACACAAAGCCCTATTTTTTCCTTCACAATACATACCAGTTTTGTCGTGACATGTGACGCTCAATGATTAAACCATGAGCTGACGTGGCGACACATGGTGCCACGTCAATATTGACATTTACGTGTCGAGCTACATAGCGTAACACGTAGCATGACACTATTCACTTGACACATCAACTGCCTATGCCACGTTAACTGCTACTTATATCATCAAGACACATGGCATGATATCACAAGACCACATGGCTGACATGGTACCATGTCAACACCATATCAACACCGCTTTCCTTCTCTTTCTCCCCAATTCCCTCCTTTTCTTATGCAAAACTCACCTGGAGTCCTCACTTTAAGCCTATTTTTCACTCAATTTTTTTCGTGATTTCACCAAATTAATGGTGAGATCATGAAGATGGTGTGGAGCACTTCTAATTGATACCAATAGGATGTCCAAATTCATACATTTAGATGGTTAAAATGAGTTTCAAAATCAAAAAGAAAGATTAACATCCAAAGTTTAGCTAGATTTGATTCGGGCCATTTTAACAAAAATCAAACTTGATTATGGTCATTTTAAGCAACAAAGAAGAGCAAAAGATGGATTTCTAGCTTTCATTTCATCAAAATCGCATTGCATCTCATTATTTTCAAATTAAGTGCATCAAAAACCTACCAATTGGAACTTTTGATTTTAATGTGTTTTTGACCTTCCATGTTCGATTCAAGCTCCAACACTATAAATTGGAGCTTGAACAAGCAGTCTGGCATCAAGAAAACACATTGAATCCCCCCCCATTTGAGTTCTTTCAAGCTTTCTCTCTCTAGTTAGTTGCGCCGCTCTCTCTCTAAGATAAGCTTCAACTTGAAGCTTTTCAAACGAAGTTATTGGCTTCACTAAATTCCTCAAGCCACAAGCTTCCTAATACCACCACTTCCAACCCTTGTTATGGCTTACAACACAACCACCATCACTAAGGGTTTCATACAAAACCCAAACCACCACCACTACTTGACTCCATCTAAAACTGAGCACATGGCTAACTTCACCGTGTTCCAGAATCCAAGATACACCCCTACCTTCACGCCTAATAGCCACCTACAAAGTTCCCTCGCCATCACTATAACCACCTTCCTTTAATGACCACCCAAACTAACTCCAACCGCTAAGGTGTTAAGCCTACCCCCCTACCCACCAAGCCCAATAAAATAACCATAAAAAACCTCTACTCGACTCAATTTGGTTGTTAGAAATGTTTGGAGCACCTCCCTCACATGTTGCTACTCTTTCCATCCACGACCCAACTCAAATCAAACCCAAAGACCTAACTTCAACCCGATCTACAACCCATGTGCTAACTTAGTTAGCTACAAGACCTATACATGTGCTTAATTTTCAGATTTTTGTGTATTTTGTCTTTTTGTGTATATGTTTTATTTATTTAGTGTAAATTCTAATGTCATTGTAACAAAAAAAAAATTTGAAGAGAGAAAAAAAAAGAAAAGAAAAAGAAGAAAAAAAAAGCTTAGTTTAGTTTTATTTTTTTAAATTAATACATAAATAAGCAAATAAATAAATAATATAAAAAATGAAAAAAATTTCAAAATCATTTTATCACATGGAAAGATCATTTTTCCAATTAAATAAAAAATAAATCAACCCTTTTCAAAATTAAGATGTTTTTAGAACTTCCTAAAAATAAACAAACTCATTAAGACCCTTTTAGAAGATTTTCAAAATAAATTTAAAAAGTTTAAAGAAACTTAAACCTAACTCTTTTCCAAAATAAAAGAAACCAACCCGTTAACATTTTCAGAAAAGAATTACGTACGTCTAATCCCAAATAACAATCCCGAATAGCAAGTATTTGGGCATCTTTAGAGCGACGTAAGAAACGAAAATAATTATTTTTCCATTTTAGTTTAAATTATTCAGTTTACTCTAATTCATTAACTAGTAATTAAATTTCATTTTATAGGGTAATTTTGAAATGTGATTTTAAGAAATTAAATGTAAATTAAGAAACTTCATCATCCCTGTAAAGGTTTAAAAAACCTAACCCCCGAACTTATTTATCTGATTTTCCAAAACCTTTTTCTAAAATTGGTCTTCCCCGCGCAAACCAGTATCTAAATCAAAATCAAGTCTATCCATTTGGTTTTAACCTAAATCATTTTTCGACTCCGATTAGGTGGCAACTCTAAAAGCTTATAATACTCTTTTAAAAAGCTAGTTTTCTTTAAATCTTAATCAAAAATCAACATCAAACGAGTAAGGTTTAGTATTAATCGATTTAGTGAAAACTAATAAAAAACCAAGAAAAAACTAAGCTCAATAGTCTTGTGTTATCTTTATGATTTGGTAAAATCATGAAGACTTCGAATCAAAAGGAGCTAGCAAGTGCAAGAAATAGGAGATTTTTTATTGTAAAGGAGATAAAGAAAATCTGTTTTGAGAAAACATTTTCTATGCAAAATGGAAAGCGATGCGCTATGGGCCTAGTAAATTTTGAACCTCATACCCTCTTCATGTGCATTTCACCATTAAGCCAATGGCCTATGCCTCATTTACTAATGTAAGGAAATTGCACTTATGGTATGTCTGGCGTAAGCTAGATCTAAATTTTGAATTTAAGCCCAGGTTGAAATAATTCCTTTATGGATTTCTTATTTCAAACCAATCCCAAACAAAATGTCTAATTATTTCTAAAATCTTAAATTACTTCATTCTATCATGTAATTCTATTTTACATATTCTATTGTTCTTATACTCTAAATTAACTATTATTCCTACTTTACTTAAATTGTTGTATTTTTCACTTTTTTTTTTGTTTTTCTAAATTTTTTCTATTTTTATTTTTATTAATTTTTCTTTTTATATTTTTCTAATTTTCAATTTTTTTATATTTTTTAAATTAGGACCGTTTTCTTTACTCTTTGAAAATTATTAAAATTACAACGGAGCAAAAATTAAGCCTCTGCACCAAAGAACAACCTCCCATAACTCCCCCAATGGGAATCAGCAAAGCTCCCTACGAGTTAGTGATAACCATTCACAACCTCAAATTCCCGATAAGCTATTTAAGCAAACAACCAACGAAGGAACGTAAAGCACGATACAGGGACCTCGTACCATGGGAAAGGATGGAAATATGGCATCAAAACTAGGGAACCTAGTCTAAAACTCGATACGAGATGTTCCTTGGAGGGGCAACAATGACTAAACCCGAAGTGAGGAGGAGACGCCGGTAGATGTAAGAGCCATTGCCGCTTGATGACATATGTAAACACCCAACAAAGAGAAGTGCACGATGTCATGATAAAACCTGCTTTGTATACAATGTTGAAACAACACCAGCGACTCTCTCTATTTATAAGCGAATAATCCCTTATAGAGATGCACATTAAAGATAAAACAAAAGCATAATAAAGACGAAATAAACATGCATTAAAATCGTACAATGTAAGATGGCAACTAGCACTCACCAATTGGCAATTCAATAAAGGCGCAATAAATGTGTCTCCTATCAAGATAACCACGGGTAAATGTCAAATTAGTTCAAGGATGCAAGCACCGGCTTGGACAGCTTCAAGATGGAGTCCACTGGAATACAAACATCACGACTACAATTGAAGGTTGTAAGCAAAAGGAGATTTTCATCAAGTCAAAGTGATTACAATATCAAAGGTCGGCATTCCAACCTGTTTACAATAATGAAGAAGAAGAAGATGAAGAAGAAACTAATCTAGTTGGCCCACTCAATGGGCTTGATCTCTAGAGAAGGAGGAGGAATTTGCAGAGCTTCTCTAGCTAAAGGAGGAGGAATATCGTCCACCTGGTAAGGATTGGCTTCCAGCTCGTTCTTGGCCTCTTCACCATCATCTTTCGAGTCCAATACTTCTACGTGGTGTCCTTGAACTTCCCCCCTAATCCATCTCATCGCTTCCATCATGATGATCTTCCATTCATCATTCCACTGCTCACCTAGCCAAAATCTTCTTAATGATCTTATCTTCAGCAGCCAAGGTGATGACGTCCCCACTTTCCAAAGCTGTGATTCGGCTCTACAGATCTGCAGCCTGCCCCTTCATTCACTTCACTTTCTCCTGCAAAGATACTAACCGACTTGCATGCTCTTCCTTCTCCATGGTGGAAGTTTCCCATGCGGCCCTTAGCCTTTCAACCCCTTTGGTGAAGTTGGAGACTGTAGACTTCTCCTTCTCCAACTCGGTCTTACTTGCCTCCATAGAGGCGATCAAGCCACTAACATTGTTTCTCTCTACCCAAACTGCGTGCTTGGTGAAATTACCCAAACATGCCATAGAAATATTTTCAAAAATTAAAGACGTTTTTCGTGAAATGAAATAATATTCCTAAGTAAATTAATTCTTATAAAATCATTATTGTATGGTTGAAATTAAAATCAAGCCATTTATCTTATTCTAAAGCTATTTCATTAACAGGCTAAAATTTAATTGAAGCCCACTAATAAAATGAATTTAGAATATGCATTATAAGAATAATTAATAAATTATCATGTGTACCCTTATCTCATTTATTGGGGTTTAGGCATAGAAGAGTTTTAATGAAGAGTAAGTTGGTAAACTAAAAACCGAAGGTCTTTTAAGGGCACACAGTTGAAATAAATTCTTCTTTTTTATCAATTAAAACTCCTCTTTAGTATAAATAGATGGCTGAGGGGATGAGAGATAATTAGAACCATTTGAGTAATCAAGAGGTAAGAAAAACCTTTCTCTCTCTCTCATTATGTCTTGACCGCAAAGGAGAAATACTAAGTGGGTTTTTACATTTTACAAGGTGAAATTAACGAATCAAGTGATAATTCATGTATTCAAGAGAAATCTAAAAGGGAATAGGACATGATTGGTAAGTTAATCCTACATATTTGGATATTCTAGATTTAATCAAGTTATTTATGTACTAATTCTGGAGATTATGATGCAAATAATGGGACCAAGTAGTCGAGAAAACAAATTGAGAATTTGGAGTGGCACAAGAAGGTTCATGTAGAGGAGGTTGTGGGTAAGTGATCCAAACTTCAATATTATTTGATGATATTCGAGTATGTTAATGTTTACAAGCTGACTATAAGTTTCCTTAAGTTGACCATAGGCAATTTTGAAGGAAGTTTTCTAAATGGAAGTAAGCCTAATTGAAGTTTGAATGTGGATATGTATATGGGTACGTGTAACATCTAGCTTGGACTTAGATAGGAAAATGTTGATTTGATGATTGTGTTAAATTGATTAGATTGAGCATATTTGTTAAGTGCTTGATGATATGGAAATGGATTTAATAAAATGGAAATCAAAGAATATATGTAGGTATATATACCAATATGTATGTATTAAATTAGGTGTGATTTTGTGGATATAGGTGTAATTGATGATGATTTGTAGTTTAGGTTATTAATTTCTAGTATTTGATCTAGAAATTTGAAAAAAAAAAAAATGAGATAGGTTGGTGTATAAGGCTTGTAGAATGTGGTTCATGGATGAATTTGGATTTGATTCTTGTTAATTTAATGATTGGAGTGTTATTTGGTTATTAGATTCGATAGAAATTGAATGAGAAGTGATTTGAAGCTAATATGAGTGATTTAGGGTGTTTAGAGCACTTGATTTGATATGATTCAGTTGTTGCTATAAATATGGAAAAATTTGGAAATTTTGGATTCAAAATAAAGTTTTATTAAGTAACTTGATTATAGAATGATTTAGAGCTAAAATAAGTAGAATATGATCATTAGAAGTGAAGTAGTATAAGAGGATTATACTACAGAGTATCAACGTTTGGGGCTAAGTATAAATAAGGTATTAACGTTTCAATAAGCTCAAATAAAAAATAAATGTTTTATTAAATGATTTAAATAAAGGACTCGATTAGCTTGTCATTTTAACATCATTAAGTTGTAGTGAAGTGTGAAGTTCTTTGATACGTAGCACTAATAAAACGCTAACAAGACAATATTATTATAAATAAAACGTAAATATAATAAAAAAATAAAAAATATATATTAAAAATAAAAAAGGTCAAATGTTTTTTAAAAATTAAAAATACAAAATATATTAAATAAATAAAATATTAAAAAGAAAATAAAAAATTAATTTGAAAATTAAAGAAAAAATAGCTTCCAGCCATGCTGAAAGAGCAACCACAAACAAGCTACCCACCTTAGGGGTCCTGAATGTAGATAGTACAACTCACTTTCAAATGTGGATCATAACCTACTCATTTATGGCCACTTTTTCAACTACCCTAAGGCTAAGGGTTTTTAAATCTCTTTTTTTTTGTGTTTTTCTATTTTTCTTTTCCTTTTATTTGTTTTTAATTAAATACTTTACCATATGTAATTATAAGGATTAAGCTGTTAAAAGTACTTGAACCTTCATATTTNTAAAGTATGTTAACTTTTTGTTTTTTCCCCTTTTTTTAACATTTCATTTTTTTTGTTATTTTACAAATTTTTTTATGTTTATTATAATTTTATATATTCTTTTTTTGTTTTTTTGTTTTATTTTTATTTGTGATTTTATAACTATATCATTGTCAAATCACCGCTAAGTCAGCACTACATAGTAGATAATTGCCATACCAACTTCAGTTAATGGTATTACAATAGTAAGTTAACTAGCTCTCTATTTGAATCACTTAATCAAACCTCTATTTGAACTTCATGAAATGTTCATTCTCTATTTGAATTTATCTCCAAACATTGACACCCTCTAGTGTAATTAAGTGTTCTTGATAGCCTTCAAAGTGTTTTTGATGAAATTCATCAATTTGATTTAATGTAGCTCCCAAAAATCATTAAAAATGTGTTTTTTGAGATAATATGAGCTAAGTATAAAATCAAATTCATTTTTAGCCAATGAATTTGAGTCTTTAATCTAAAGCAAAATCAAAACACATTTTTCCTAATATAGCTTTGAAGATTTGAAATCAAAGTCTGTCTAAGAATAGTTTTGATCTTCATGAGCATATGTTAGTACGTTAAATGATGTTATTGTAAATATTAGTAAATTCATATGTAAGCACGTGATTAATGATGTCATAATAGTAGTTGATAGTATAAAAGGCATAACTAAATAATAAATAGTAAAATAGGATCTAAGGTAGCATTCGCTTTGGATCAAACTGATCAATAGTTGGTTCTTTGTGAATCGAATTGATTCTTGTCTAATCAATTCAACCGAACCGATTTGTAACCTAGTTTAACTAACTAATTAATTAATTAATTGACTTCAATTGATTAATAGTAGGTCTAAACCCCTATGATTGAGCCGAATTCCAAAATTATGTTTAAGCTGATTGGATCAAACCTTTAATCGGTTCATTACCTTATAAACCAATTCAATTAATAAGCTAAGGCTATAACTAATTAATGGGCCATGATAATATAAAATACTTAGACAACAAATCAACCTTAATCACTTAATTGATTAAGTGAACCAATTTAGTATAACTTAAATGGGGTTACAAGCTTAATGGGCCCACTTAGTTAAATATTAAATCAAAGCCTATTGGGCTTAATGAATGGACCTAAACTATAAGCTTAAGTAATAACCAACAATTAAATAAAAGCTTTTAACTTACTAATTTTATAGTTACACCTATCCTTTCTTGACATGTATCTCGACTCGTGCTTTAGTTTTAACTTTCAGTTTTGGATCATGTTATTCACTAGCAAGTACTCGATAACCTTGCTTGTTGCGTGGTAATATTAGGTCTAAAATGGCCTAATACGTAAACTTTGCCTTAAAATATAACTTTGTGTTGCTTATACATGGTTCCCCTATTTGGAGTTATAGTTGTCAAAATCATGATTCTACTGATGTGATTCTATAAATTTACGATTTTAAGAGGCTCTTTCGAGTTAACTCGTATGTAAATTCGTTTTTACGTAGAAACTTACATTTTTAATCGAGTATACATGTAAACTTGGTAGAAATTTATATTTTTTACTTAATTTACCAATTCTACACAATTGAGTTAAATGAACTAAAAAATAAAAAAAATATAACAAAACTTTTATAAGTTATCAACCATTAAGGTATTACATCATCTTCCCTATCCTATTTTAATTTTTTTTTTCTTTCTCTCTCTCTCTTAGTCCCTTATTTTATATATATAGCCTTCGTCCAAGTTTCAACTCCAATAGCAAAGATTATAAAGAAAATTATATACTTTACTTTATACAATGAATAATTTAAAATGAATTGAAATGATTAATTCTCTTTAATTTATTGCTTTTTAAAAAAAATATCGAAAAAAGTTTAGTTTTAACTTTATTTATTCTTCTTCCATACATGTTAAATTATAAATTAATAGGAATTTTTTATGAAAAAAGAACTTAATTCCTTTATTTTTATCATATATTTCAAGTTTTGAATAATTACTATAAGTGTATTCACAGTTTTTTAAAGCTATTTCAAATAAATTATAAAAACCTATGCTTTTATATTTTGATTCTACATTTCGATTCTACCAATCCTTTAGTAATTTTAAGTGGAATCGCAAATTTGACAACCTTGTTTAGAGGGTAATAAAGGTATCGTTTGCTATAGAGAAGACAATGTTAAATAGCCTTGGAAGCGAGGAGAAGTCATATCAAGAGTAGTCCTAAGGTATGAGACATGATAGGCTATACGATATGGATAGACTACGACCTTGGTAGCTTGATGACTTATTGGGAGACTCCATAACTATTGTATCATTTCATATCATTGGATATTGTATTGTTTTGTTTTATATCATTTGGTATTGGACGTTGTAGTTGGATACGCCCATCAACCCCTAATAGATATTGTGATATCATCAAACCTCGTTGTTCCCCAAAGTGTTTAGAGTCATGAGTACTTCATGGTGATTGTGATTACTTTAATAAACATAAATAATTTATTGGTTGCTACATTAGATCAAGCTTGCATGACATCAAAAATGTGGTTTTAGTTGTTCCGTGCTAAGTCTTTTGGCTCATTTCCCTTTTCTACTATTTTTTCAAGTAATGATTTGCTTATTGATGATAACTATTATGATACTTTGGGATTTGGTGATAATGTTAACTTCTAAGAGTTTGAGAGTGATGAGTAAACTTGTGGACATATGTTACAAACTTCTTATGGTTTTATCTGATTTTCTATTTTGATTGATACTTTGAGATCATTATAGTGTTTGGGTTTTAACCTGTTATTTAGAGTTTAAGACTTGTTGATTCTGGTTTCTCTTTTAGGTTGCTTAACACTAGTATGGTTTTGATGATTATGAGTTATATCAATTTATAGTTTTCATTTTACAAAGTATTTTAAAAGTAAACATGTTCCCAAAGTATTTTTCTAAAATTAATGAATTGATTTCACAAAATAAAATTGGTTAAAAACTCATACGAATGTCTTAAGCCTTAGTATGTAGTTTCTAAGATTACACGTATCGATCTATCATGCTACTAAGGTTTTAAGGTGTAACATATCCCGCCCTAAAGTAGTATAGTCGTTACAGTCTCGCCATGCAAACCATTATAAGATAGAAGTTAACATTACAGCCACTATCTTAGACTTGATTTACACAAGGCATCCATGACTAACCTGTTTTAAAGTAAATAGTTTATAAATTAAACGTGATATTTACCTACAAAAATATGAAAAATACCTACTAAGATTTAAATATCTCAAGTAGTGTTTCTAAGATTTAGTAACCTAATCTTACTTCATTATGTAATACATAAATTGATATTAACAAACTTAAAGTTAAGGCCCAAACTTCGAGAAGTATGACTAATCCTCAGTTTTATATTCTTACTCCCCAAGACTTAACAGCTGCTAGCTTCAAAGAAATTATGAGTCGCTTTCTAGCTAGTATCTACAACAACATCTATAGGCATGTAAGCAACCAATCACTTAATAAGTTGAGACGAATACTTAAAACTATACATCAAACACAAATAAAGTTATAAATCAAATTAGTTAGGTATAATACATGTTCAAGCAAATACTATCACACGATGTCATCCAGTCCATTATGAGATTAGAGAAAAATTACACCCGCTCTAATTCAGGTTGAAGAGTTTAGAGCTCATATCAATAGCTCATTACTAAACCTAGGCTTGTATAATGAAAACACTACTCCTTCTATGACTACCTTCAAACCATTGACTTCGCCTTTACTGCGACATCTTCTCTTATTACTTAATTTGACTAAAGATAAAAAAAGGACCTATTATGTTATCTAATACTATCCCTTTCAAAAAGGTCAATATTTAACCGAAGAACCCTAAACGTTTTCCCTAATAGGTTGCTATACAAGTTTGTTTTAGACTTATAAATCATATATTTAGTTAGGTCCAATTTAAGGTGTTCAATCATTTCACACAATTACAATTCAGAACATTAAACTAGAATCACACAATCAAACCCAAAAACATGTACACACAAGCATGCGTACAGCTAACTATCTAATAAATACAACCAAGTATAATCTTAAGCCTCCGAATATTATAAAACAATACTCTGAAATACAGTAACGTAATAATCCCAACTTACATAGACTTTTCGCTTGCTTACTTAAGGTGTGATTCGCATAGGCCATCACTAACAATCTTTATAATACAAATGTTGTTTTAATGCTCATATAACTATCTTATATAAATTTTATTCTATAATTATTTATGTTATATTTAGTTAATGGTTTTATTATACCTAATTATTCAGGTTTTTAAATCTTTTACAATTATTCTTAATTTAGGCTAGCTTCCGATTTAGTTTCCGAATTATGAGTTTTATACATAAACCTTAAGAACTCATTTATGATTCATTATGTGAAATTAATCACATTACACTTGAATATTCCGAATCTCGTGTTTAGCCCTTAACTAGTATTTTGATCTGTACAGTATATCATATTCCTAATTTAACTATCGAATTAGCTCTCAATGTAAGAATAATCTACATTTTTTATATAATTTTGTAAATTCACCTTCCAAATCAAATTTACATCATATTCTTAATATTATAATACCATTAATTTTTACCTAAAATTTTCTATCCATTTAATTCCTATATACACATATTATGCATTATTACATATTATACACTTATATCACCTATTTAATACTTCTAACATTATATATATCACAAAATTAGTTTAATTATACCATTTTACCCATTATTCATCACATAATACACATAATACATACTTCTAACACTCCAAATAGTACCAACATCATACGACATTAGCAATTAACATCCTAAAACACCTAATTACATACTAAATAAGAATTTTCACCAAATTAACAATAAATTACAAAATTAAGCCAAAATATTTAAAAATTTAGAAAATAAATTTTCAAAAAAACTCTTCATAATACTATTATATATATTCTAAATAATCTTAACAAAAATTTTGAAGTTAAAACTATACTATTAAAGTCATTTATTTCAATATCGAAAACTAGCTCGAATTTACGAGGTTTCTTAAGTACTGTATATCACGGGACCTAAATTTATCAAATCGATATTTTTCCCTAAATCTAGATACAAAAATACCTCAAAATACCAAATTTCATAATTTTCTATGTATATTTGATATTTTTAAGAAATTAAACAAATTTGAAAGGGAAATCAAAACTCACCAGTTAAAGGGCTTCCCCCAGCCACCAATGGTGGCTCCACCCTTGTCAATAGCTTCAGGTGTAGGGTCTACTGTCTAATGGTGATGGTCGTTTCTCTCCAAATGGTCGTTGGATATAAGTTCTCTTTATAAGTTTTAATTGCACACTATTTTGTTATTTTTTTGTAAAAATACTTTCTTCTCTCTTCTTAAGCTCTCTCAATTTTTTTCTGGTTTCTAACTGACCAAAATGAAGTTTGATGTGTATTTTCTAAATTTATAGATGAGTTTAAGGTTTTTGTTTAATTTCCAATTGCCACATATCCCTTATCTCTTCCTTTTGCACATTTTGTTTAGCCAATTTTTATTGGTTATTATTTTATCTTTAAACCATAACATGCCATGCCCCTATTATAAACTTTTATTCACTTTTTCATATTTTTCTTGATTTTTCTAATTTTTTATTAATTATTTAGCATTATTTTGATATATTTTAGGTACTTTAAGTAATTTCACGCATTTTTACCTACACAGAAATATATATAATACTAATAAATACTTATAAATATTATTTATTTTATTTTATAATTTTTAGTATGCATATAATTTATCTCTATCAATTTATTAATTATCAAAACTCATTTTACACATTTTCAATAAATAATAAGTAATATATATATAACTCAATATTATAATATTTAATTATTTATTTTCCTAATTCTAAACTCACAAGATAATTTTTACTAATATTCTTGACTTTATCGTAAAATTTGAGATCAATCGAATAACTTACCTAGTTATCCTAAATTTTTCGAACTGAACTATAAACACCTAATTATATAGGGCTTACATCACATTTAGCTTCCTCCTATTCCTCCTTTGATTTCGCTAGATCAACCTTAGTAAGTGCTGCCTCTTCCTTGGCACGAGCTGTGTTGGCTTCGATAATGTCTACTTGCTGTAAGAAAAAGCCAAAATGACGGCAGGACAAATAAACCCAAGTGAAAAAATACAAAATAAGAAATAAAAATAAGGACGGACTTTACCTCCTCCCTCTCGGTGTTTAGCACGTTACATGAATGCATCATGTATGCCTCGACCTAGCGATTAAGGTAAAGTGTTAGAACGAATGGTAGAATCCAAACTATACTACATAGGTTAACTGTACTTACCTCGTGCATCTTGCTACACGCAAGCCTTATCACCTTGCCCTAAACAAACCTGTGAAAATAGTGTCCGAAAAACTAATATCTTCCTCTAAGAGGGATTTAGAGAAGATCTCCTTACCGATCTTCCATCCCCTAGGCTCTTGTTAGTGCATTGAACTTGCCAGTTAGGATGGAAGATTTCTTCTCTACCCTTCATGTCCATCATGGCCGTCCCTCTAGCTACAGTCTCAACCTGTACCTCATCCCATGCAGTAGGAGCCATGACGACCTTAGCTTGAGGGGCCTCCTCCTAATCAATGATCCTCTCAATCGAGGGAAGCACATGCTCTCTCCAAAAACCTGCTCCAACATCCATCTCCCCTCAGGCAACCTCGGCCTCCACCCCAAGGGGACCCTTAGGGACCATCTCCATAACACCGATATAAGGCCGGGTACCCCCCAACATTATGACCATCCTGCCCTCTTTTCTTGAGCCTCTTCTCCTTCTCTTGATGGACACGCGAAGATGGCCTAACTTTGGTGCTCTTCCCCTTCCCTCTATCAGGAGACACCAGACCTTCGACAATCTACCTGTCGGCGATCTGCGCCCTTCTTTCATTCCCCCATAGCAACCTTAGAGGCAGCCCTCCTCTCAGCCACTCACATAACATCATTAACATCCTTTTGGATCCTTTACACCTTTGCCTTACCTAATAAGGCCCTAATTTTAACAATAGCCTACTTCCAAGCTATAAAGGAAAGGAAAAGTAAAGGCTAGTTGAATTCTACAAACTGTGCTGAGTTCTAGCCTTCCTCCAAAGACTTTTCTCCTTGAGTGTGGTGGACTAAGCAACACCTCGGCACGGTGACAAACTAGAGCAGGTCACCAAAGAATAAGGAAGAACCTGTGACGTAGGGAAAGATGTTGTGCCCCAAGTTGTACTTTTCTACAACGACGATCATGTTCTAAGGTCAACACTGTCTCATCCACTACTGGTCCATTAGCCCGACGACAGCTTTACGGTCATTTTGGCTGAGCTTATCTTTCGACACTATTCAAATGGGTTTAGCACACTCCATCTAGAAATTAAAACCACACTCCAGTTTGATGGTCACATAATGATCTTTCCAGTCATTGACTTTAGAAGCTAACCCCTTGAAAAGCTTTCAGCATGGACGAGTTGAAAAGTAAATCTAATCGCACCTTCAAATTGAAAAAATAGTGACATAGTTGCAACGCGGCCTATGCACGAACCAGTTGCATAATGCCTTAAAGGCCACCAAGTACGTAGCAGAGTTCAGCATAAGCTAGGAGGGGCTTAAACTGTACTCCACTTACATGTAGTAAAGGCAAAAGCTCTTCTTTTCGCATACCATAGGAGCCTGGTTGTGTACCCTAAGATGCACCATTACCTAATTTGATGGACGATGAGCGTTTCTCATGACCGACCAACGACATCTAAAATTTAAAATCTTCTATTTTTTCCCTTAGCTTTAGGTTAATTATTTTACTAAATTGCTAGATCAATCGAGTCTTCTTAATGTATTGTTAGAGAAGTTAAGAGTGATGCAAATTGGTTTTATGACTGAATCGAATTGTATTGGATTAGACTAATCGATCAACACGGGAAGTCAAACCATAATGTTCCTCAATAAGGCTAGCAATTTGGAATCAAGTTTCTAAACTCGAGCACAAAATATGAGAAACGCTACATATTCTTCCGCATATATATTTTGTTGCATAAATAATTTATTTCTCTATCAAAGATCTCAATTAAAGGTATAAAACATTTTTAACTATATATTCTTCTTACTATATCAAAATTTAAATAAACAAAAAATTACAAACTCACATATTAATTCTTTAACTATCTTTTTTGAAAATCTAAGAAACAATATGATAAATATAAAAATCAACAATAGTAGCGATATTATTATGGTAAATTGCAAAGAAACTCCCTTATCTTTACCTTATGTGCGCTTAGCCTTTATTTCTTTCAAAATATGCAAAAAAACCTCCCTAATCTTTGAAAAATGTGCAAAAGTTAGTCTTATAACAATATTTTTGTTAATTTGAGTGCATATTTAAAGCTTGGTGCATGTGAAGTGGGGCTACTATATAAGCCCCGCAATCAAGTTTCGAGGTTCAGTTTATAAAATTTAGGATAATCAGATAAATTATTCGATCAAATCTAAATTTTACAACAAAGTTATGAATATTAATAAAAGTGATCCCATGAGTTTGAATTTAAGAAAATAAGTAATTAATTATTATAATATTGAATTATATGTATATTATCCATTATTTATCGGAAACAAGTAAAACGAATTCTAATAATTAACGAATCAATAGAAATATATTATATGCATACTAAAAATTATAAAATAATATTTAAGAGTATTTAATTGTACTATATATGTATTTACGTGTAAGTAAAAATATATGAAATTACTTAAAATACCTTAAATATATCAAAATAATGTTAAATAATTAAAGAAAATTCATAAAAAATTAAATAAAAATCAAGAAAATTATGGAAAAGTAAAGAAATGTCCAAATCTTGGTCGTGGCATGCTAGGAAGTAAGGATGAAAAATCAACCAATAGAATATATCTAAATAGAAAGTGAAAAAGAAGAAGATAAGGGACAAATGTCACAAGAAAAATTAAAGGAAAAACCTAACCAACACTATAAATTAAGACATTCTCTTCCATAATTCATTTTGAACATTTAGGAGTTTAGAAAAATTAGTGAGAGACCAAAAAGCGAGAAGTAAGTTTTTTCTTTTCTTTTACAAAACATGCAAAAATAGCGTCTAAATATGGCATATAAGGAGAAGTCACACCCAACAACCACCTAAAACAAAACAACCACCACAATCACACCCTAGCCCCACCACCCCACCTTGCCAACATCCATAGAGCCACTGCAAGTGGTTGGAAACCACCCAATCAAGTAAGTCTAATTTTTTACTCGATTTTGTTTAATTTATTAAAACTATCAAATTAATTTAGAAAATTATGAAATTTAATATGCTGAGATATTTTTGTATGTAGTTTTTAGAAAAAATATTATTTTAATAAAATTAGGTCTCATGATATATAGTACTCAAGAAACCCCTGAACCCAAACTAGTTTTCAATTTCGATTTACATAACTTTAATGATGTAGTTTTAACATCAAAATTCTTATGTAGACTATTTAAGACACATATAATAGTGCTATGAATAGTTTTTTATTTAAATTTATTTTCTAAAATTTTATTTAATTTTTACGCCCTAAAATCATATATATATATATATATATATATAAGCAATATTTTAGTTTAATTTTATAATTTAATGTTAATTGGGTAAAAATTTTGATTTAGTATGCAATTAGGTGTTTTAGGATGTTAATTGCTAATGTAGTATGATATCGGTAATATTTAGAGTGTTAGAAGTATGTATTATGTATATTATGTGATGAATAATGAGTAAAATGGTATAATTAAGCTAATTTTGTGATTTGGGGATTAATTAAGTATAAATTCTAATTTAGAGAATAATTAAGCATTTTGATTTATCATTGGTGGTGAAAGATGATATATGTAGTGGTAAAACTATTACATAGATGATATAAGTATCTAATATGTAATAATACATAATATATGTATATAGAAATTAAATAGGTAGAAAATATTAGATAAAAATCTATGGTATTATAATATTAGGAGTATAATAAAAATCTGATTTGGATTATGAATTTAGGAAACTATGTGAAAGATATAGATTTTTCTCACATCGGAAGCTAATTTGATAGTTAAATCAAGAATTGAGTGCACCGTACAAACTAAAATACTTATAAGAGACTACATACAAGATTTAAGATACCCAAGCATAATGTGATTAATTTTACATAATGGTTTGAAATAAGTTCCTAGGATTTACATAGAAAACCTGTAATGAGAAACTAAATTAAAACCGATTCAGAAGCTAAATCAAAACCTAGCTTAAATTAAAAATTTGAATAATTAGGTATAATAAAACCCTAAACTGAAGATAACATAAAAAATTATAGAATAAAACTTATATAAGATAGTTATATGAATACTAAAACAACATTTGTATTATAGGAATTACCAGCAACGACATGTGCAAGTCGTACCTCAAGCAAGTAAGCAGAAAGTCTAAGTAAGTTGGAATTGATATTTTACTATATTTTGGAGTACTGTTTTATAGTACTTAGAGGCTTAGGATTATACTTAATGGTGTTTATTACATAGTTAACTGTGCACATGCCTGTGTATGCATATCTCTGCATGTGATTATATGATTTTGGTTTGATGTTCTGGATTGAAATTTGTATGATTTGTATGAAATGCTTAAACACCTTAAATTGGATCTAACTAAATATATAACTTATAAGTCTAAAATGGACTTGCATTACAACCTAACAAGGAAAACATTTAAGGTTCTTTAGCCAAATAATAATCCCTTTGAAAGGGATAGTACTAGATAGCATAATAGGTCCCTTCTTTATCCTTAATCGAACTAAGTGACAGGAGAAAAGGTCGCAGTAAAGGTGAAATTAATGGTTCAAAGGTAGTTACAAAAGGAGCGGTGTTTTCATTGCATAAGCTTGGGTTTGGTTGTGGGCTATTGATATATGCACTAAACTCTTCAATTTGGATTACAGCGGGTATAACTTTTCTAACCTCACGACAGACCGGATAACGTCATGTGATGATATTTGTTTATACATACATTACATCTAACTAATTTGGTTGATAACCCTATTTGTATTTGATATATAGTTTTAAGTCTTCATCCCAACTTACTGAGTGATTAGTTGCTCGCATCCCTATAGATGTTATTGTAGGTATTAGCTATGAAGAGGCTTATAATTACTTTGAAGCTAACAACTATTGAGTTCTGGAGAGTGAGGATATAAAACTAAAGATTAGTCACATTCTTGAAGTTTAAGCCTTAACTTTAAGTCTTTTAATATCAATTTATGTATTACTTAAGTGAAGTAAGATTAGGTTATTGAATCTTAGAAACATTACTTGAGATATTTGAATATTAGTATGGATTTTTCATATTTTCGTAGATAAATAATATATTTAATTTATGAACTGTTTACTTCAAAGCGGACTTATGTAAATCAAGTCTAAAATAGCGGCTGTAATGTTAGCTTCTATCTTAAAATGGTTTACATGACAGAACTGTTATGACTCTACTGTTTCGGGGTGTAACATACTAACTTAAGATACCACATCTACTCCTAAAAGAAAAGTAATAAAAAAAATGCTATTATAGTAAAAGTTTTATTGCGTAATGAAAATAAAAAAGTACTTAAAACCTTAGTTAGAGTTTCTATAAAACAAAACAAAAAAAAAAAAAGAAGAAGAAGTTCCTTACATTGTTATAAATAAAATCACCATAAATCCTAAGGGCACCCAGAAAAAAAAAAAAAAAAAAAAAAGAGTTCCTTAAATTATTATAAACAAAAACAGCATAAATCCTATATGCATAAAAAGCATCATACTTTACAAGTACCGTAGACTTGCTATAATGACTTACAATTCAAATTGAGTTAAAAATATTCTAACTTTACTTTAAATTTTTTTTCTTTATAACTATCATGTTATGTAAATTAGCCTTGTTAGTTTTTCTAGTAAAAATATATAAAGTCACAAACTTTTTTGTGAATTTTTTTGGGGTTTTGACGATTTGATATTGATTTTTAAGTGCCCCTTAATGTATGAGTTGTCTCGTTAAAAGCATAAACTTTTTGCAAAAAATGCAATTATTTATTTTCATTGATAGCAATGGCTACATTGCATAATAAGTGACCCTTCATGTCTAGCAATAGTAATGGTGTATAACATTAAATTAGTATTTGGTAAACAACTTAGTAATTTATTTCATGGGCTATGTTATTAGTTGATATTCTTAATGTATGTGATAATATGCTTGTAAAACAATAAAATTGAATAAAACTATCAATATTAGCAAATATTATGACACCATTCATATCTCTTTCTTTCAATTCAAAACAGGTACAAATTCTTCATTCTTTGAAAACCATCAAATAGCAATTAGTTAGCAAACATTAAAGAAAAAAAATTCCTAAAATACAAAGACCATTTTCCACTTTATCCTTCTTTTTTTGTCTAGTAAATTGAAATTTGAGGAAAAGAAGTAAGATGTAATTTATTTTTCAAAAAACAAAGCTTACAAGATTGAAATTAAAGTTATAGATTTTATAATAAAATTATGAATTCTTTAGAATAACAAATTACTTTTATTAAGAAAAGTGTTGATTATAGTCGAATCAACCTTAAGTGATGCAATGGATATGGTCTAATGGGGAATAGGCTCGTCTAACTCCTTGCTACCAATACCTGTAAAAAGCCCCCTTGTAGGTATGTCCATGAGGATTCCTCTTATGCTCAAGTTAGTAAGGAGGATTATAAAAATGAGGAAATGGAAGATGTCTAATCACTAGAGTCCTTAAGGGAAGTGCTCGGATGATAGGGAAATGTAAAGAGCAAAGTGATTGGGTTAGTGTGTTTTTAGAGTATGGGATGAAGGTTCGGAATCAAGGATCCTCTTATACTATTTATAGTATAAAAAAGTACAACTAACTGGATATGTGTTAACTTAGGGTTCGTCTATACTAGCAGGTGGTAGGGGACATGCGTTAAGGAATTGACAGGGTCGCTTTGTGAGTTGGTTAGCCATAACCATGTTGGCAGTCACATTTGTGATTTGCAAGTCTGACATCCTTAAGCCATGTCAAGTATACCAATTGTATTATGGATGCCAAATGGCAATTAATGAGCTGTAGTGGGATGCTAGCACTAGAGGACAAAGAGAGGGTCCAGAGGCAAGTGAAGCAGTCTTAGTGCATAGTCAACGGCAAACCAAGTATTTAAGCGGCAAGCCAAGGCTAAAGGCATCATCGCTCATAGTGCTCAAACTTAACAAGAGGGCGATCCTTCACAATTTCGAGCTCGATTAGTCTATTGGTAGAGCTCTCGCTTATCAAATGGAGCTTTTAGCCTCAGGCTTACAATGGTGCTCACTTGAGTCTTTGAGATAGGTGCTTAACAAGCTACTTATCATAGGACCTATAGACAGTCAAGGTGCTCGAGTAGGCTAGAACATAGGCAAAGAGAGGGAGAAGGAGAGAAATCATCTTATTAGGAGCCAATGGGCCTTTTAAGGGACCTTCGTCAAAACTGGGCCTTCTAAGGGCAGACAAGAATCGTATATCAAAATGCTCCCCTTACTCTCCTTAGCATCAAGGACGTAAGGAGAGTTGGTAAGCCTAAAGGTTTAACCCAAAGCAAGGGAGAGATGGCTTCAAGTAGGAGCTAGTTTGATTCGAATGGTGATGTAACATCTGACATGTTTAATCGGGCTGTCTAAATGGCATAGTAATGTTAGGCGTGACTATTAGGGTGCTCAAGATGCCATGATTGTTTTGGAAAGAGCATTGTGCATTTATTGTTTTGCAAGATCGTTCATCAGGAGAGTAATATACGTGTATGGCTAGGATGCAATGCATGTCTCTATACTGGGTACGTGATCCAAAAGTGGGGAAACTGTATATCTTCCCTTTGAGCTTATCTATATAAGGGGGTACTTAGGACCTCATTTTTCACTTTTCGCTTTTCACTAAGCGGAAACTGCTAAAATCTGCATTTGAGAGCTCATACCTTATCTTCTTGTTTCTTTGACCTAACTTTAACTATGGCTTATCATAGTGCATTCAATTCTCAATGTAAGTCCTCACATGGGTCTATTTTAAGAGAAGTCAATAAGTAGATAGTGCTCGAAAGGGGTGGTAACCTTATTCCCCCCAAAATGACGGCGATGATAATGATGGATCTTAGTGATAGTGATGAGGTATTGTTGACTTAGCTCGAAAGGAAGGTGTAGATGAGCAGGAGACCTCTAGATGTATACTCGCCTAACAAAGAGGTCGAACAGGCGGTAGAGGAGTTACAGAAGACCAATAATAATGAGAAGGCTTATGTTCGTGTTTACTTTGAGGAAGACGGGGCAAAGCTAGTCAGAAATGAGCCTAGGTGGTGTATGGAGCTTCCTACAAGCCAAGAGAGGGCCTTCAAAATAGGAGATGAGCAATCATTTTATATGTATGCCAAGCCATTCGAGCTTGGTTTGCAACTACCATTCTCAAGGTTTTTTAATTGAGGTGTTTAATTACTTCCATATAGTTCTTAGTTCTCCAAATATCACTACTTGAATGTCGCTGCTTACCTTCAAGGCAATTTGTTTATAGCAGTTGCGAAGGCTTATAGCTCAACTATTCAAGCACCTATTCCAAGTGAAGAGGACAACAGATGGTTGGGTCTATATCTTCGGTCGAGGTAGCCTATTGAAGGTTTTTTATAGACTACCAAACAAAGTAGATGACTAAAAGGAGTATTTATTCCATATTCAGATGTTTAAGTAGTCAAACTTCCCAATAATGTAGATTGTGCCAATCCAAAACAAGCCTTTAAGTGATATAGGTGATGAGGATAAAGAGGCAAAGGTCAAGGTGTTAAACCTTACTAATTGGAAAAAGCTCTACCTACTTGCCATTACAGAAGAATTCTAAGAAGAATAGGCTGTTTAGGTTCAAGATAGGTCTCTCTTAACTCTTACCAAGGGAGAGTGGTGAGGTGTCCATCATGTTACATTGTCGTTGTCATTGAGGATGTCGAGCCAACTTGTCTTTGGCTTAGTAAGTGTAGCTACTTTTGTTGATTCTCATGTTGACTCTATTTGTTGTTGTTATAGCTATGCAAGTGGCGTTGGATAAAGTGAAAGCAAAGCTTTTCGCTGTTCGGGCTACGAGTGAGGAGATAGGACGTTAAGAAGAAGAGAAAGTAGCCTATTATAGAGGGGGAGGGGGAGACTTTGAGGTCCCACTCAAAGAAAAGCAAGAAGAAGAAGGGGAGCAAGCAACAGAAGATCCCTGAGGCCATGCAACATGCAATGGGGACCATTCCTTAGGGACTCCTAATTGCGCCAAGTATAAAAGGAGGTTTAGGGGCAAGTACCATCACACCTGTAGGTAGTGGTGGTCAGGTTACACAAGTTGAAGGGCCTAGCAAGACCAAGGAAATGGAGGGTTATCAGTCCTGAGGCAACCTAATCTAGTATCGTAGGTTAACTCGGCAGGTAGATGGTCATCCTCCAAAGTAATAGGGAGACCCAAAGACAACCCCTTCATGGAGAAAGTGCTGAGTAATGCTAGCTTTGCTATAGCTGAAGAGACCTAAAAGCAAGTGCATGAGCTTTTCCTAGGGGCGAACTTGACATTCCTTAACTAGCTTGATGATCCGGAGGCTACTGGTGGTAGAGAGGGAGGGGAGACATCGTTAGAGAGCTCTAATGGAGGGGATTCTAAGGATGGTGAGGAGGGAGAGAAGGATGGGGAAGGTGGTTAAGAGGAGGAAGTAGACGAGAGCGTTCTCATGGATTAGGTTGGATTGGCCTTGTTTTTGTTTTTTCTATGTTTTTTCTTAAACCATTGTATGTAGTTCGAGCAATGTACCTATTTACTTTTGCTTTTTTGGGGGGAGTGGGATGCTGGTTCCCCCTTCTCTAATGTAAATGCTTGCCATTATGAATGGAACTTGTTTCACTTTCAGTTCATTCCCATCTTACTTTCTTCTCTTGTTATCCTCCTCTCCTCTTATTGTATTTTTGTCCTTAACATTCTGATAGAGATTAAGATGATAAAATTTTTCTAAGTCTTTATGTGCAAGCGAATTACAGGCTGTCCATTAGCCTTAAGTACAAAATGAGTTGGTAAGCTTGAGTAGATCTATTTTGATATCATGCGATTTTCTCAAGCAAGGCGTACCTATTCAAACGAATCTCTTATGACATCATGTTATTTCTTAGCCAGAAAGTGTACTTGGCAAACATACAACCTTAGGCAAGGTGCCTTCTAGAAGCCATTTAATGTACATACAATGTATTGATGTTACCTAGGGGATTGGTTAAGCTTCCCCTTCTCATGGGCCATTGGAATAGTCTTACATAGAAGGCCAGGGTTATTTTAGGCCCCCTATACAAAGTGTACATGGATCCTTTGTTCCCCTACCAACAACCTTCCATCATTCTTTTGCTAAGAGCTATCTTGAGAGCTAACATTTCCTTCTTACTCCACCATGAGTAAGTCAAGGATGATTAGAGTGAGGGAAAGAGTGTATGAGCTTGAGAAGGGGTTCGTTAGGTCTTCATGGCTCCTTGTTCGAGTCCCTTGATTACTAAAGGTGGCCTCCGAGTAGCAACTAAAAGGTATATGCCTACCTCTCAATTTGGTCTTACAAAGGCTAGACCTTGGGTGCCCATCTACTAGTTGTTGGGGTAGTTTCATCGCAAAGGGTATTTGTCTACACAATGTTATGGGAAAAGCCCTTAAGTGTAGCCTTCCACCTCATATGGGTGAGGCCTCTACAGTAGCTACGATGGTAGAGGAGGCCTCTTTCTCTACCTAGATTTTTTTACTAAGGCAACTTTAAGGAGCTTGGTCCAATGGTCTTGAGCACTCCTCACTACTCTATGAGTAGCCTAGATGGAGAGGACAGTTTGGCCTTCGATAACACTCCCTATACCTCCTCCAACTTACCCCCCTCAGGTTGCTCTACTAGATGGTTGGCTCATTTGGGTGGAGTAGGGACCTACCTTTAAAGCTACCAAAGGCTTGGAGGCCTAGAACTTGGGGATGTAGTTACATTTCTCTTGGTAGAGGCCTTAAGCTATGTCAAAGTTGAGAGTAGTTTATCCCAAAGCAGAGCCTAACGCAAGTTGAGTCAAAGTTCAAAGTAAGCAAGAAGATCTATCGTGGTGCAGTAGTCTACAAACTAGCTTTGTGGCCTTGTAATGTTCTGTTTCAATCCTGAATGTACTCGAGGTCAGGATGCTAAACTAGAAAGGCCATATAATCTCTTGTAGTTGAATAAAATTCTTGTTCTTTGCTAATGCTTGCTCGTTTAGCTTTTATTTGAGTTGCTTTCTTTCTATTCTTCTATTTATTTATGCAAAACTATCGAGAGAGCCTTCGAGTGCTTGCGTAGTGTAGACCACTACTCAATAATTGGAATGAAGCCCCATGAAATTAGCATTGGTACCAACACATGAGTATACTCAAGGATGAATATCGACCCGAGTATAGGGGCACAATAAGGATGTACACGAGAGAGAAGGTGGTAGCCCACGATGTTAGTATAGGTACTAACTTGGGTATATGCTCGGGGATGAATATCAACCTAATTGTGTGTATGTAGTGAGGACTTGCACAAGAGAAAGGTGCTTAGCCTGTAGCATTAGTATAGGTACTAACTTAGGACAACACTTAAGGATGAAAATCAACCCAAGGTGAGGAACGTAGTATGGACCACCACTTAATGATTGGAACACAGCTCGTAGAGTTAGAGTATGTGCTAACATAGGAGCATGCTCAGGGATGAAAATCGACTTAAGGTGGAGAGCGTAACGTAAACCACAACTCAACAATCGGAACACAACTTGTGGAGTTAATGTATGTAATAACATGGGAGCACACTTCGAGGATAAAAATCAACCTGAGGTAAGGAGCGAAGTGTAAACCGCCGCTCAACAATTAGAACACAGCCTATGGAGTTAGTGTATGTACTATCATGAGTGTATACTTAGGGATGAAAATCAACCTAAGATTAAGGGTATAACGTAAGCCAATGGCATTGAAAAGTAGTATAGATAAGTGTAAAAAACTTGTCATTTCATTAATTATGGTAGTAGTTACAAATTCTTCAGAGTACATAAGGACACTTAGTGAAATTATGGTCTTAAGTTAGTGAAAATATGGTCTTAAGTTGTTAGCATTTCATATTATGGATATGGTTTGCCTATCTAAGGTCTCCAATTTATAAGCTCCTTTTCTTACATCTTTGACTATGTGAATTGGGTCCTCCCAATTAGGGGTAAGTTTTCCTTACCCTTCAAGCGAGCTAATGGCCTCTAGCTTTCCACACACCAATTCTCTAGAGTGGAAAACCTTGTGTTTCACCTTTTAGTTATAGTATCGGCCAGCTTGCTATTGGTATGTTGTCGTTCGGGTACATACGATGTCATACACCACCTCGATGGTGTCAAAGCTTACTTAATGGGCCATGTAATTAGTGTTCACATTGAAGTTCTAGGCCTTACTGGTGGGTAACTCTAGTTTAATTAGGAGGACAGCTTTCGTCCTAAAGACAGGCAAAAAGGAGTTTCCCCTGTAGAAGTCCTGTACATCCTGCGGTACCCCCAAAGTATGTTAGGGAGCTCATTAGCCCATTCGCCTCCAATTCACTTTACCCTTGTCTTAAGGTTGTTGAGGGCAATCTTACTTATTGCCTCAACTTGGCTATTGGTCTAAGGGTAAGCAACCAAGGTGTAATGGAGCCTTATGTTATGCTTCTTGCAGAACCCCTTAAACCTGTTGTTGTTAGATTATCTACCATTATCGGTGATCAAGGTATATGGTACTTCGAAGCGAGACAGGATGTAAGTGAGAATGAAACCTTCCATCACCCAAGCAATAATGGTGGCCATAGCTACTACTTCTACCTATTTGGTGAAGTAATCGACCCCTACGAAGATGAACTATCTACTTGCCAACACTTCAAGGAAAGGACCAATCACATAAGGCCTCCATTAGGTGAACAGCTAAGGACCTATCATTGGATGCAGGTTTGAGCTTAGTGCATTAGTAATCAGGGCATGCTTTTATCATTAGTGGCATTTTCAAACTAGGGCCTTAGCATCTTTCTTCATTGTTAGCCAGTAATAGCCCAGTTATAAAGCTCAAATGTATAGAACCTAAGATTTGATGTAGTTACTGGATTCTCTTACATAAAGCTCCTTTAGAGCGTGGGCGCCCTACTCAGTTATGAAGCATCTAAGTAACGAGATGCTCTATCCTCGCCAATACTAAGGTATAGTTGGCCAAGGAGTATAGGCAATGCGCCTATCTTTAAGTGCTTTATGATAGGGTTTATTTAATAGGGCTTGAGGTCTATTGGCCAGACTTCAAGCACCTCTTGTCCTTGTATTTCAATGCTTCACTCAAGGAGGTACTGTATGAATAGTAGTTTATCATCGTCTTGTTGTAGGAGGACAATGGATGAGGCTAGCTTAAAAAGCCCGTCTGCCTTAAGATTTTCTACTCGGGAGATATTATTTACCTCCTAAGAGGTAAAACCCACGAAGAGGCCCTGGACTATCTATAAGTACTTGATCATTGTTTCCCACTTGGTCTCATACTCTCTGTTTACCTATTAGACAATCAATATAAAATTTGAGTAGATGTTCAATTTCTTAGCTCTTATGTTTTGGCTATCTTCAATCCTGTGAAGAGTCCTTCGTACTTAGCCACGTTGTTGCTTGTTGTAAATCGAAATTTTAAAGTGTATAGTATCTTCGTATCGTGCAAGCTTTGTAATGCTATGCCAACCCTACTCCCCCCCTTACTAGAGGAGTTGTCCACATGGAGGGTCTACAATGGTATGTTGATCCCTAATCATAGCTCTTCCTCTCCAGTATATTCTTATATGAAGTCAGTGAGAACTTGTGCTTTAATTGCCTGTCTATAACAAAATTGGACTCTATGGACACTGAGTTTGAGGGCATATTTCACCATTCTACCTGAGGCATCAAGCTTCTAAAGGATAGCTCTAAGTGGTTGGTTAGTTAAGACAGTGATTGGGTAGGCCTGAAAATATGGTCTGAGTTTCCATACGATGATGACCACTGCTAGGACAAACTTTTCAACCTTAGTGTACCTAGTTTCTAACACTTACAAGATGTGGTTAATGTAGTATACAAGCTTATGTTCCAATCCTTCTACTCGAATGAGGATTAATGATAGTGTTTTATCGCTAACAACAAGGTAAAAATATAGCACTTAGCTAGGGATAGGTTTCAAGAGCATTGGCGGCCTCTCTAGGAAATCCTTCAGGTCATCAAATGCTTTTTGGCATGTAGCTGTTTGTTTGAACTCGGAAGGATTCTTCAATAATTTGAAGAATTTCGAGCACTTATCAACATTTCTTAATACAAATTTGTTTAAGGTAGCGATTTTACTAGTCAGCTGTTGTAGCTCTTTTATGGTTTTAGGAGTTTACATGTCTTGAACTGCTTTTATCTTGTCTAAGTTTGCCTTAATTCCTCATTCTGTAACCATAAAGCCGACAAATTTTCCTACTATAACCCTAAGACACATTTATGGGGGTTAAGCTTCATTTTGTAATGGTAAAGTATGTTAAATGTTTCCTAAAGGTCCTCAATATTGCCTTTTCTCTCCTTACTCTTCACGATCATGTCGTTTATGTAGAATTTGATGTTTCTACCAATTTAAGGCTTAAATATTGTGGTAACTAGCCTTTGATATGTAGCACCAGTGTTCTTCAAGCCGAAGGACATGACCTTATAGTAGTACATGCCAAAGTCTATGATGAATGAGGTATGGACCTCGTCCTCAAGAGCCAAACGGATTTAGTTGTATCCTAAGTAGGAGTCCATGAAGTAGAGGAGTGCGCGCCCTAATGTTAATTTGATAAGCTGGTCAATGTGAAGGGAAAGGAAAACAATTTTTGGGGTAGGCTTTATTAAGGTCAATGTAGTTAACGTATATTCGCCATTTCCCATTGGTTTTCTTCACGAATGACTATTTTCATAAGCTAAGTTGGATATTTTTCCTACCTCATGAACCTAGCTTATAGGAGCTTCTAAACTTCTTGCTCAATTACTACCTAACACTTGGGTCCAAAATGCCACTTCTTTTGCTTAATTGGTTAAATAATGGGGTCAACGCTAAGGTAATGGTTAGCTTCAGGGAAGTTGATAATCCATGGCATATCTTCTAGGGTGGATGTGACTAGCTCTAAATTAGATATATTTTATTTACTGATTTTTCATGATTTACCCTTCAAATTTTAGTTTATTTTTAAATAATGATATTTAATTGAGTAAATTCTTGTTTTCTAGGTTTTGAAATGATTTATGCCAGAAGACAAGAAAATAGAAACAAGTTTCACTCAAATTAAAGCTATAATGAGCAAGTTATGAAGGTTTGAAGATCGATATAACTGAATGACATGACTATATCATTTCTAGGCGAATTTGGAGCTAATTTTAAAGTATCATAGATAGTGACACAACAAAACAAGATGACCATATCCTTGATCATGCCATTCTTAGTTTTGAAAAGAAAAAAAAGAAAAGAAAAGAGAGAGACAACATGAACGGCAATGAGTTATAAAAACGGGGGACGTAATTGTGTCATTAGTTATGTCGTTTGTAAGGACTTTGTTTTGCCATTTCCCATATAAAGCTTCTTTATGGTTTTCACAAAGAGAATTATTAGACAACTTTTGAAGAGCTTTTCAAGAGAAGAACACTCAAGAGAACAAGGCTTCAGGAAGACTTTAAGATTCAAACTTTTTTAGATTCATGATTCTTTCATCTATTTTTCTCTATTCTTTTATTTTAGATTATTACTTTATAATGTATAGAGAGTAGATCTTTGGTATCTAGGTCTTATGGAACCTAAATCTATTCATGTGACATGATTTTTATTAGATTTACTTAATTCTTTATTCTTTTCTTGATTTAGCTATATATGCTTCATGGTTTAGATTATTATTTCCACTAATAGTAATATAGAATTTGATAACTTATAAGAGAATCAAGAGATTTCTTATAGGATTAGATCTAGATATAATTGATAGAGATTATTACAAGATTAGAGATAATTTATAAGATATTTTCGGAATTTTGAATTATAACGCAAAGAATTTGTGTGTAATAATACAATCTTAAGTCATGCTATTGAGAAGAGATTGTAATAGTTAATTTAAGATTATGATTAATTGGCTTGACAAAGTGATTAACTTTAGTAGAAAATTCTTTTAGTCAAGAAAGATTAAAAAATAAATTAGATTATCTTTAAGGGAAATCACATGTTAGATTTAGGAAAAGTAAAGATCTAGATATGGTTTGTGAATCTTAAAGTAGTTTATAATTTTATTGCTTTCTTGCTTTGGTCCTTGAACAATTCTTATTTAGTAATAATTTATTATTTGTTGCAATTAATTTTAGATGCTTTAAATTTTGGAACTTGAATTTGTAAGTTAAATAATAGAGATATAGTGAGTATTAGTAATCAAAGTCCTTGAGGCATCAACATTTAGACTTAATTCGCTTACTACAATCTGATAAGTACACTTACCTAACATCAAGTTTTTAGCACTATTGTTAGGGATTTGCTGTAGACATCTCATTTTTGCACCCCTATAATTTTACATTTTTTTTTTTAGAATAAGAAAAAGGGTCTTAATTTAGAAAAAGTACAAAAAATATAAATGAAAAAAAAATAGAAAGATAGATTTTTCTAATTGGGTTTTAGGTGGTCACATGGTTTAAATGCAATTTGTGTGCAAAAGAAAACAAGGCATAGGCCAATAGCCCATCTAGTTATACACTTAGACTTCTACTTAAAATGACATAAAGATCTTAAGTTCAAGTTGTGCTCTAGGTGCTTTTCACCTTTTATCTTTTGACCAAGGCAAAGACATGTGTCAACCTATTATTGGATAATTGTATCCATTTTCTTTCACTTTCCCTAGGATTCTCATGTTTTCCCCACTCGAACAACACACTTCCAACCTCTCTTTCATCCCTTTTCCTTTGTGATTTCATCAAATTAATGATGAAATCACAAAGTAGACTTGAGATACTATGCATTGAACTTAAATTTTTGTCCTTATACATTCATTTAAAGGGTTTATTTTGAATTTAAAAATCAAGTAAAAATTGGAAACCTAGATTTTCTCAGTCATTCAATTTTGACTAATCCTTTTCATTCAATGCAAATCGAAGCTTTTAAACAATTCTTTAGCAAGAATGAACAATAAGGACCAACATTTGACCATTTTCTTTAATTAAATTGAATCGCATTTCATCAATAGTGGAGTTGAAATTCAGTCAAAACCCATTTACTGCAAATCTCTAATTTAATGTGTTTCCTTGACTTCTTAAACTCAATTCGATAATGAAAACTATAAATAGGGGATCAAAGAAGCTATTCCACTTGTAGACACCTAATTTTTACCCCTTCGTAATCCTAATTTTTTATTTTTTACAAAAAAATCCTAATTCAAAAATAAAAATAATAATAATAATAAATAAATAATAAAAAAAATAAAAATTTGAAAAAAATGATGAAAATACAAAAAAATTATAAAAGGAAAAATTATTATTTTAGAATTTTTAGGAAGCAAATTATTTTAAAGTCAATCATTTTAGCTTAGTTCAAAAAATTATTTTAGAGAGTTGCATGTTTTAAATACAATTCAATTATACTAAAAATCAAAGCAAAGGCCAATGTCTTAATGGATAAGCATTGGAGTATTGAATTAGATTTAGTCTGAAGTCATGGGTTCAAGTCTTATTAGACACTCATGTATCTTTTATCTCTATCTTCTTATTTTTATTTTCCTGCAAAAAAGCAAGTTTAGTGTGCAGGATTCATATTTAATCGAATTTTTTAATCTAATCCGATTAAATCTAAATCATTATAAAAGTTTCGAATCTAGTTGGATTTTTATTAAATTAAATTTGAATTGATATATATAATTCGAGTCTAATTTAAATTTTATCAAATCAATATAAGAGATTCGATTTGATATGATTTTGAGTTTTATAAATACGGATTGGGGAATTTTTTTAAGAGGACCCTCATGCTCAAGAAGAAAAAAAAAAAAACCAACTTCATAGTACATCAAGCTAACGACGCCAATCCTTCGTCCAGCAATTGAAGCTTTGCCACCGTACTCTTTTGCCGCATTCAGTTAGCCTCTACAATCGCAGTTTTTGATCATCCATAGATCAAGTCCACACTGCTACTCCTTCATCAAGCAAAGGCAATCAGTCATGCCAACGACGAGAAAAGAGGCAGCAGTATAACTCCATTCAGCAGTAACACCCCCATCTTCACGACCCGTACGCCTTGCAGTACACGTGCGACTACACCTGATTTTCGACACACCTACTACTTCAGCACATTCAACCAATAATGCATGTTCAACACTCTCCATCGAAGTCTACAGTAAGCTATACAACTTCGCTAACAGTACTTCTCTTAGTACGTATCAGCACGAATCCAATCTCTAATGCGCACAACACGGAGCACTCATCCTCTCTGATTGTAATCGACACGCCGTTTACTTCACCATGCCTGACTAGTCCACGCGCACAATCAGTAGAGCCCAATAGCAACAAACACATCACTCTCACACACGAGCACAATCGCCGTCCTCTGAAATACATCCATGTATGGACCGCAATAAACAATAGCAACCATACGCCGACTTCATATCCACGGACAACACCCTCTTCGATCATCTCTAACCCAATTTGCATGCCCTCATCAACATCAACCCTCGCCTTACGTAGCAGTTGCGAACCGTGCATGCCATCGTCGCTACACAACAAACACGACCACTATCGTATACACCGCTACTGTCTACATCCATTGTTGTCCGCTAACTGAACTCACACATCGATAGCAATAGAAATGCCACCGACGAACAACTCCTCACCAAGCAGTACACAATTAGTTCCCGCCGAGCTCTTGGCTAAACAACAACTAAGGTTTGGTTTCTTCATTTTTTTATTTTCATATTATATTATTATTTTGGGTCCTTAGTAATTTAAGATAGTATATATAGATATTCCTATATAATAGGATATTTCTTAGTATTGGTTTTCTAATGTTATATAGATTGAATATTGATTTAAGTAGATAGTTGTTTAATAGTAGTATTATAAATATATATATATATATATATATTAGTTTAGGGGTTGTTAGGATTGGTTATTTTTTAGAACTTGGTCTTATTTAAGGATTTATCACATAGAAAGTCGTTTTTTAAATAAAAATTAATAAAAGACCCTTTTAAAGAAAATATAGAATTGTTAGAGCATTTTTTATAAAATAACAACACTAAAGAGTTAGGACCCCCTTGGAGTTTTTTTTTTAAATAAACTAAATCGATTAAAAATGTAAACTCGGTCAGTTTTCAAAATTAAAAAAAAAAAACTAACACACTAAAATTTTTTCAAAAGAACTACAATCGTTTGATCCCGGCTAACAAGTACATAGGCACCTTCGGAGTAACAATAAAATATGTAGAAACTTAGGTTCTTTTTTCTTTTGATTTTCATTTATTTATTTTAAATAATATAATTAGAAGAATAATCCTAATTTTGGTAAATAAACAGTGGTATCCATTAGGATTTAATAAGTTAGACCGCGAACTTAGAACATCCCTGGTTCTTCATTCAAATTAAAATCAAAGAACAGTAGCCAAATTGTAATCAATCTACCCAATTAATTACGGTTTTTTTTTTCTTTTCTTGACTTCGGTCGGGTGGCAACTCCAAAAACTTCTCATAAATAAGAAACCAGAATTTCCCAATTTCTTTAATCGAGAATTAATATTAAATGGGTTAGGGTTTAGTATTAATCGAAAATGGGAAATCAATTTTAAACAGAAACCGAAAAATTAGGCTTGACACCACCATCAACCTGACTCTCAAACTTATCCATTGAAGCTCTATCCAAACTTTCTCTCTCTAATTCATCTACTCACGGCTGCCTACTTTCTCTCTAAATTTAAAAACACCGCAGCGCTCTTGCAAGAGAAACTACCACCACCAAATTTCCCAAGCACCCAGCTCACAAATAATACCCATCTCACACCTTATCATGGCCCTAATCTGCACCACCAACCAAACCCTAACTAATAGTGGCCCAAGCTCTAAATGTTATGCCTTACCCCTTGTTGAGCAAATCCACCACCACCAATGAGTTCACCATGCCCCATAACCTAAGACCCAACCTTCCTTTCCTTTCCAGTAACCACCACCAAGCTTAGCTACCATCACTACCGCGAGGTGGTTTTCAACCACCACAAAATGGCCACAATAAGTCGAGACACTTAACCTACCCCCTCCCCCTAATCATCAATAAGAACCACACAAATTGACCTTCCCAGCTTGTTTAGCCACCTTGGATGCTTGGAAATGCCTACATAAGCCGCTTTCTTCTTCTTCAACATAAGTAAAGCTCCAACCTACAACCTGATCCAACCTGCACACACTTACCTTAGAGTTGGTCCGACCCCTCTTACTTCTTGTTTTGATTTTTTTTTTAATTTATTTATTATTCTATTGTAATAAAAACCTATACATAAAAAAAAGGAAGAAAAGAACCCAAAAAAAAAAAAAGAAAAGTAAAAAAGAAGAAAATGAGAAAGAAAAAAAAAGGGAAGGAGAAGCATTGGTATTTTATTTTTACTTTTTTTAGCGTATTTAGTCAAAATAAAAAGAAAATGAAAAAAAATAAGTGAAAAGAAATTAAAAATAAAAATAAAAAAATTTTATCACTTAGAAAAATTTGTTTTCCAAATAAACAAAAATAAATCAATCCTCTTCAAAATTAGGACTTTTGGAATTTCCCAAAAAAATAAACATTGAAAAATTAAAATCCTTTCATACCAATTTTCTTAAATAAAACAAATGGTTAAAGAACTTAAACCTGACCATTTTCAAAAGCTAAAAGACACCAACACATTAAAGTTTTACAAAATAAACTACAAAAAGTCTAATCCTTATTAAGGGGTATGTGGGCACCTATAAGGCGACTTAAAATAAGGAAATCTTTTTATTTTCCCTTTTGTAAATAATTTTGATTTGTTATTTTTTATGCAAATATAATTAGTTAGTTGTGAATGTATAATTAGCTAAACGGGTATTTTAAAGATAAAATTAAATTTGAAAAGTTGAAAGTAATATATGTTAAGGGTTTAATAAGATAGCTTTCGAATCCAAAATCTGTAGTATCAAAAACTTTTCAAAAAATTGATTATATCGAAAAATCAATAGCTAAGTTATAACCAATCCATCTAATTGTTTATAACTTAACTCTTTTCCCCAAATCCAGTTAGGTAGCAAATCCAAAATAGTTTTCAAAATAAAGAGAAAAATTAAAATTTTCTTAACTCTTAATCAATAGTTAGTATCAAACGGGTTAGGGTTTAATACTAATCATATAAAAACAAGAAAAAATCCAGGCTCGACACTTGTGATATCAAGAATGCTAGTAGACTTATTAATCTAACCATTCTTTCCTTTCTTTCTTTCAATTTCTTTTCTTTTTCTTAAATTCTTTCATTCTCTTAGTGCAATCTTGAACTAAATTTTCTGTTTTCTTTGGTGCAGTATATGATAAGAAGCTATTCATGAGATTTGATCATAATTGACCCCGAGATCGAGAGGATGGCTTTGAGGAATTTGTGGCACCTAACAGTTAAAGAAATAGTAGAGGTGATTAATCAAGGGTCTCCTTGAAGATCAAGGATGAGGGTGAACTGAGTGAGCATGAATTCGATCACAAAAGTTTACCTGACAACATTATGGCTAACAACGGGGAAAAAAATCAAACTATGTTGGACTACTCGAGGCCATCATTGATTAGTACTCAATCTTGCATCAACCACCAGCTGTTGCAACCAATAACTTCGAGATCAAGCCAAATATTATTCAAATGGTACAACAGTTTGTACAATTTGATGGTTTACAAGACGAAGAACCCAATGCACATATTTATAGCTTTTTGTAAATATGTAACACCTTCAAGATTAATGGAGCAACTAATGATGCCATTTGGTTATGCCTCTTCCCGTTTTCTCTATAGGGTAAAGCTAAGTAGTAGTTAAATTCCTTGGAAAGGAATTCAATCACAACATGGAACGAATTGGTGAAAAAATTCTTAGAGAAGTATTTTCTACCCACTAAAACTACAAAGCTTAGAGCTGACATTTCTTCTTTTGCCTAGATAGAAGGTGAAACCCTATACGACACATGGGAGCGCTTTAAGGACTTGCTAAGGCGATATCTATACCATAGCTTCCCCCTTTAGATGGAAATCTAAACCTTTTACAATGGTCTCAACTCTTCTATAAGGCAAATGATAGACACAGCAACCAAAGGAACACTCAACACCAAAACACTTGAAGAAGTCCAAGCTTTGATAAAAGGAATGGCCATGAATGATTATCAATGGGAGAAACCCAAGGGGAAGAAAAAAATCGAGGGTATGTTTGAGCTCAACACTGTACAATCTCTAGCTACTCAGGTAGAGATGTTAAGTAAGAAAATTGAATCCCTCTCAATAGGTTCATAACAACCATAGTTTAACCCCAATAACTTTAACCAAGAGGGGAATGTAAGCTGCGAGCATACAAAATAGGTTGATTTTCTAGGGAAACCTTCAAGACCCTAGTATAATCCTTACAGTAATAACTACAACCTAGTATGTAGAGATCACCTTATTCTGTCATAAGGGGGACAGAATCAAAGTCAAAGCCAGCAGTGGTAGGCAAGAAATCAACCTTAACAAATATCAAATTTTCCTCAACATAGATTTCAACAATGTATAGCTTCCCTATGTGCTCTAGAGAAGAAGTTAGAAAGTCATCCAACAAACTGAGGCTTCTTTGAGGAACCAAGAGGTTTCCATCCATAACTTAGAAAATCAAATTGGACAACTTGCTAGAATGTTAAATGAACAATCATAAGGGTTTTTGCCTAGGAATACTAAAACAAACATCAGGGAACATGTCAATGCAGTGACCTTGAAAAGTGGAAGAGAATTGCAAGTTGAGAAGAGGAATGGTGGGGAAATAGTTGAGAAAGAAGTATAGGTTAAGGATAAGGAAAGTATAAAGCTACTAAGATTGAAAGAGAGTGTAAACCTATCAAAAGTGAAGGACTACAGGCTACCCACCCTGTATCCAAAGCAACATAGATAAGATTGCCCTAATCTAACCAAGTAATTAAAAACTTTCTCAATCTTTTTAAGTAACTACAAGTGAACTTACCTCTTGTTGATATTTTATTACAGATGCCAAAGTACATAAAGTTCCTAAAGGATCTTCTATCAAACAGGAGGAAGTTAGAGGATGTTTCAACAATCACACTCAATGAGGAATGCTCTGCATTACTTTAGAAAAAGCTATCAAAGAAATTAATAGATTCAAGGAGTTTTACTCTTCCTTATGTACTTGGAAATTTATCAATAGATAATGCTTTGGCAAATCCAAGAGCTAGTATTAATTTGATGTTGTACAAATTGTTCAAAAAGTTAGGGTTAGGAGAACCTTATAGACACCCAATTTTTGCCCTTTTGTAGTTCTAATTTTTGTTTTTCAAAAGGTCTTAATTCAAAAATAATATAAATAAATAAAAATAATTGAAAAATGAAAAAAATACAAAAATATGAAAAGAAAGAAAAATTATAAAGATTTTTTTTTTTTAGGAAAATAGATTTTTATAAAGTAAAATGTTTTAGGGTTAATGGATTTGGTTTTCACTCGTTTTAAGTAGCTTTATTTTAGAAGGTCACGTAACTTAAGTATAATTTAATTGTACTAAATATCAAAGCGTAAGCCAATAGCTTAATGGATAAGTATTTGAGCATTGGCATTGGGTTAGCTTAAGGTCATAGATTCAAATCTTACCAGGCATACATATGCCTTTTATTTTTTTCTTCCATTTACGGAAATCGGTTGAGCATATAGGATTCTTTTTTCAAAATTAAATTTTAAATCTTATCAAATCTTTTAAATCTAATAGAATTGTGTTTAAATCATACTTAGAGATAACGCAAATCTAATACGATAACGTTAAATCCAAAAGAATAGAGATTTGTAGATATTCAATTCTAATTTGATTTTTATTGATATGGATTTGAATTGATATAAAAGATTTGATATGGAGTTTTATAAATATCAATCCCACGACATAAAGTTATTCGATTACACCTTCACTAAAAATCACCATGCCTATCCTAACCAAACACCCCATGCCACTGCATACTTTCACACGGCTCACTTACTACACATAGTCCATACATTTCATCACTGCCCATTACATTACACATAACACTAAGCACGCTACATCACCTCTCCACTATCACCAAAACACACCCACGGCAGTACAGCAATTGCAAGTTCAACATGCTACAGCACTTCACACGGCATCAATGCATAAAATAGCTATGACTAAGCTCACTTCACAGCCTCATCAATTACCGACACACAACACTAAACACGCTTAACTCATCGTACTGTCATGCATTACTTCACACCAATCAATACTAACACCACAAACACGGCTACACGATACCCCATCCACAGATGCTTCATCCATTAATCAACATCGACATTCCAACATCTCTCCTGTCCACGTCGTCCAGTCTATACAATATCCAACCGTTACATACTATCTCCATCCACATACAGTAGCATCTTAATGCATCAATCTACCCTATGACATACGGCAATCAAACATAGCAACATCTTGATGCTTAATCCCACGCATCCATCCTCACATATAGTTACATCCTAATAGTATCTCAATCCAGATCAACAATGGACTTTGGCAATCTACTATCAACATTAACCACACGAGTTCCCCAGCAGCACTACATCACAACAGCAGTAACATCAAACACGACCCATCCTTATTGCACAAACAGCTACTCAAATCCATACCATTCATAATCTAAACAACAACTGCAGTAGCCTAATCTATTGTATACGATCAGGTAAGTAAGTTGCATTGTTTATTTGTTTTTTTTTTCTTTTTTCTTTTTGTCTTCTTTTTCTTTTGTTTTTAATTGTTTAGCTAATGACATGTTTAGTAGTTATTTTAAATATATAAGAGAAAAATATATATTTTAGCTTAGGAAATTTAGTTAGCATTAGTTTTTTTTTAGAATTTCTCATTTAGAAAAGTTTTTTTTTTTAGAAAATAAAAATTAATGACAAACCTTTTTTAAAAGACTAAGACGTTTTAGAGAGTTTCATATAAAGTAAATATTCAAGTTGGAACCCTTTTTCTTAGGATTTCTTTTTACTTAAAATAAATGAATCAAAACATAAACTCAGTCAATTTTTAGAATCAATCGGTTTTTAAAAGTTAAAAAGAACCAACACACTAAAGTTTTCGGAAAGAACTACATACGTTTGATCTTGACTAGCAAGTACGTAGACATTTCTAAGGCAATGTTAAAATCTATAAAAACTTAAGTTTTATTTATTTATTTATTTTAATTTTCTTAAAAATATAAAAAAGGAGATAATTTAGAAGAATAAACCTAATTTCGGAAAATCTATAGTAGTACCCATTAGGGTTTAATAGGTAACTCCCGAATTTGGAATCCTTTGGTCTTTTTATCAAATTAAAATCAAAAGCCAGTAGCTAAGTCGTAGTCAATTCATCCAATTGTTGATTATGATTTCTCTTTTTTCCTGACTCTAGTCGTGTAGCAACTCCAAAGTTTTTTTTTTTAAATTAAAAAAGAACCAAAATTTCCTAATTTCTCTAGTCGAAGATTAATATTAAATGGATTAGGGTTTAGTATTAATAAAAAAATAAGAAATAAAATTAAAAAATAAGAAACCAAAAAGTTTAGGCTTACTAGCTTGTCCACTAGGGACGTTAAGAAGGCTAACCACTACAATTTACCGAAATTAGGATTATTTCTCAAAAAAAAAAAAAATACTCGAGTCAATTATTCTTTTATTTTGTATTGACATGTTTGTTGCAGCTCATCTAAGGGGGGTCATTTGGGGTTTTTTTTTTTAATTTTACTTTATTTTTTTACATCATACATGTATGGTAGATGAAGTCAGAACCTGGCTGTCTTAGAACCTTAAAAGGAGAGCCATTATGTAAACTTTAAATGTTATGGAGCAACCATCTTCCAAAGCCAATCAGGCTACTTCACTCAAGTTTAGATGTGACCATAAAATCATTATTTTGAAAAACGCAGTGGTTACATAACTTAAGGACCTTAAAAACCTACTCTTTGTATACATGAAAACCTTTTTCAAAAAATTCAAGAACCCATAATGTGGCAAACCTAGACAGATAGGGGCAATTGTGAAGCTATATTTCCTCGCATTTTCCTCATATTTTCTTGATTAGTCCCATTATAATATCTCCTTGTAAATATTTCCTTGTAATAATTCCATGTAAAGTTTAGGATATGCTTTGATTGTAATTTTAATGTTTCTTTAGATAAGTATGGCTAGATCAAGTCAAGGAGCTTTTGAAGAGGTCCATGTCCACCTACCTTATTGGCTTCAAGAATTACTCTAGACGTAGTTCTAACTTTTTAGCCTAGATTATCAAGAATTTATCAAGCCTTTACTATCTTTACAGAAGATTCTTATGAATATCACTCTAGTGCAGGCTTTAATATATCTATAGGAGCCTGAATTAGTCGCTCTTTGCCTTGGCCCGCATCAGCTGAGTCTAACCCTCAATAAGTACTCTCAATGGGCCCCTAATATTACAGATGATATCTATGTCCCAGACTTAGAAGCTGCTACACCAAAAAATTTTCAATAAGTTGTTAGGAGTACTCTCAAAGGAAGATTATTCATATAAAAGATGTCATCAACTAGTTTTCTACTGAATTGCAACTATGGAAGAGACAAAGGAGAAAGAAGAAGTGATGTATCTCTAAGATTGGACACACAAAGAAGCATCATAATGAAGGAAACCAAGAACAAACAGGGAAAAAAGTTAGCAAAGTCCAGGCAGCAACTAAATGGATATGACGCACTAATCGATCCTATTCGGCTTACAATCCGCTGGATATGACGCACCGATTCGAATTAAAGGGTCACTTACCACTATTTCTTATTAAAGGGAATAGATAGGAGTTAAACGATAATGAGAACACTAAGGTTGTTTAAAGTGAATAATCTTCTATTAATTAGTTGATTGTCTGCATATAAGAAAGTAGAGGTTTATATACTCATCCACTAAGATTACTTTACATGTATGAAAAGACAAAAAAGGTATTCTACAATTAGGTTACATAAAACATATTAAAAGGGATAAAAAGGGCAAAGAATATCCAGTATGGAAAAGAAAGAATCATTCTAGAATACTGTGTTAAAAGATACGTATCGCATGGTGGCTATATAGGAGAAATATGATATAAGGTAGGCAGAAATAGAGTAATGCTTGTAGTCGGGGGCCAACCTGATCTGGATCAGGTTAGGGGGCAATAGTCCTATAGAGAAGTCAACTGTTGATGAGTTCTTAATTACATATATTTTAACTAGTAAATTTTGATGATTTTCCTTTATATTTTAGTTTATTTTTAAATAATAATACTTAATTGAGTAAAATTTTGTTTTTTAGGTTTTGAAATGATCTATGCAAGAAAACGAGAAGATAGGAACAAATTTCACTCAAATCGGAGCTAAAATGAGCAAGTTATGATGGTTTGAAGATCGACATAGTAAAATGACACCACTGTGTCATTTCCAAGCAAAATTAGAGGTGATGTTTATCTATTACAGCCTAAGACACAATCAAAAGACACGATTATGTTATCAGTCGTGTTGTTTCCAACTTAAAAAGGGAAAACGTGAAGCACAATAAGGGATACAACCAAAAGACAGTTGTGTCCCTAGTCGTGTCTTTTCTAGCCAACCTAATTTTTTTAAGCTCTTTATATATAAAGTCTTATTAAGGTTTATTTGAGTGAGAACTTTTAGGTACAGCCTTGGGAGAGTCTTTTAAGCCAAGAACAACTAAGAAAGCAAGGAGAAACAAAAATTTCAAGACTCAATTTTGTTTGGATTTTAAGATGATTCTTTCCATTATTTTTTATAGTTTGATTTTAGATTATTATTTTAGGATGTGTAGTGAGTAGAATCTTGGTATCTAGGTTTGGTGGAACCTAAATCTATTCATGTGATATTTTAATTGTTTGATTAATTTAATTCTTTATTCTTTTCTTAATTCAATTATGTTTGCTTCGTGACTTAGGTTATTATTTCTATAAATAATAATTTAGAGTTTAATATCTTATAAGAGAATCAAGAGATTTCTTATAAGATTAGATCTAGATATAGTTGATAAGAATTGTTACAAGATTAGAAATAATTTGCAAGATTCTTCCAGATTTCAATTTAAAGTGTAGAGAATTCATTGTTCAATAATGCAATCTTAAGTCATAATATTGAGGAGAAATTCTAATAAGTGATTCTAAGGTTAAGGTTAATTGGCTTGAGAAAATTATTAACTTTAGTAGAGAATTCTCCTAATCAAGAAAAATTAAATAATAAATTAGATTGTCTTTAGGAAAATCACATGTTAAACTTAAGGGAAATAAGATCTAGGTACAGTGTTGCATCTTGAATTCATTAAATTGCTTTCTTGATAATTTTTGAATTTAATGTTGGTTAATCTTTAATTTAGTTTTAGCAATAATCTAGATTTACTTCTTTAAGTTTTGTAAAATTTAATTTTCCAATCAGATAATAAAGATCTAGTGAGTATTAGTAATTATATTAGTCCTTGAAGGATCAACACTTTAACTTAATCTACTATTACAATTTGATAAGGTACACTTGCCTACATCAGCTATACTGGCATTAGATGGCTGTGGTTAGTCCAACAACTCAGCTCAGCTCAAATAAACTTAGGCTGTCTCTTGGAATATGGCATTGTTGTCGAGCAGGAGTAGGTCCGATACATGTGAAGATCTGACAAACAGATCAATAGGAGATTAGTTCAGCATAGTGATCTTCGTCTCGGCTTTTGGTTTCAAGCTAATATTCTTCGTGTACATCCTTGGAGTCCTCTAGCTCTACTACGAGTGATTGGTCTAAGGGCCTGATTCCTATCAAGAAGTCTAAGTTAAAGTTGAACTTGAGAAAGCAAGTGAAAGAGAGCGGGAGTTAAACGCTCGCTGTAAGGAATATCATTAAAGGACAAAAGTATTAAAGGCCCAACTCATGAAGATTACAAGCAAGGATGAGGAAGTGGAAGCTCCCAAGATTCAAAAGAAGAAGAGGATACTAGTCATAAGAAGATTAGAACATAGTTTTAGGAATTCTTTTGAAATAAGTGATGTAAAGCTTCACAATTGCAAGGATTAATGAAAGCTAAGGTTTGTTACATTAAGGGTCTCTTGACGATAAATTTTCTTGCATCTGTATATCTTCATATTCATGCTTGATAATTTCTAAAAGTTAGGTTTTGCTACTTTGTAAAATACTACCATTCTTTTCTTAAGTGGTCAAAAGTGAAAAGATAAAAAAAAAAAAACAAAACAACAAAACAAAAAGAATCAAACCTATAAAATAATTTTAGGTAATTACCATTTTACCAAGTATTTTACCAACTAGGAATATATTCATTCTCTCGAATAAATTGGCACTTTGTAAATACCCTTTCTCATTTAGAATAAATAGGATTTAGAAATTTTATCTGTTTAGTCTTTTATTCTTCGTTCTTTAGAATTCCCCTTTTATAAATAGACTCTCGACAGTGTTGTTCTATAGGTAAATAAATTTTATGGGCTTATATATAGAATCATAAGAAAGCAATTCCCCATTTATAATTTGATCACTTGGTCTCTATAACATAAAAGCTCTATACTTTCCTCTCTCTCTCTCTCTCAAAAAGAAAAAAAAAAAAGAAAAAAGGAAGAAAAAAAACAAAAAAAAAGTTGTTAACGATTAAAAATCCTTATGAAACTTGGGACAAACACAATCACTTGGCCCACTAAGGCAGCTAAACTAAACATACCCATTTAGCCTAAGAAGGTAACCAACCAAACACGAACCCCTAACCCATCAAGATAGTTGAACCCTCAAAGTCCCTAAGCTATCAAGGCTAACCATGAACTAAGTCAAAACATGAAGCCATGAAACACCATCTTGAGCTTGATCCCCAGTACAAATAAAAAGGGCAATTCAAGTCCCTTCCACCTCAAAAGACGTCAATGTTGACCCATTCGATTCTAAAGAATTGAGTTCGAAATCACACATGGAAGCTAGGGGGCATTAAGACCTATAAGTCTAGGCTGATTTAAGCAATAACGCAAAGGGTATGAGGTGATGGGAATCAAGCTACGAGACCCCTAACTTGCAACCGAGCCCGAAGACTAGAGGGGTTGGCACGACGAATCCTCATGTTCCAACTAACCCCTATCGAAGCCTAGTACGTACTTGCCAAGTCACCTCTAATGTCGAGTCGTATAACTGCCCTTTATTCTTTGGCATGTTGAGTCGATAATTACTCTCTATTGCTAAGCCACCCAATCACTCGGCATCATCCTTACTGGTAAGCCAAGAGAGATAATCCAGATTAATTAAGCCATCCCTACTCAATCAAACCCATCTGTCCGTACTTTTTGTTTGCATCTCCTAACGACCCTACCAATGCAGCATCACCACGTGTATAGTATCACATGTAAAATCTATAGCACCAATGATTATTTTCCTTGTATATTCATTTTTGCCCCTTTGTAACATGTACATTGCCCCCTTAGGAAATACCCTTTTTGTTTTTTCCCTTTTGGGCAAGTTACCCTAGTTTGTGGGTATAAATACTCTTGTACTTGCAGTTACAACATGATCAGATTACCTTTAATACACTTGAGTACTTTCTTCTTTGCGTAAACACTGCTTGTTTACCTTCGGCATCACTTTTATCCTTTTCCTTAAGAAAAGTTAGGTAGCGAGTAACCTTACTAGATAATTCATGTGTCATATTGAATTGTACCGTGAGTTCTCAGAAGTTCCTTTGGTACGTCATATCCTCTGGTACGTCATATCCTCTGGAACTGTTCATAGATTTTTGCTTACAGCTCCATTTGCCTTTATCACTCTTTTCATACCTTTCCCTATTAGCCCTTTTTCAAGCTTTCTACAAGCTTAGACCCATCCAGCAATCAACCTTGTTTATTCTTGGTTACGGTTTGCACTATCTTGGTATTAAAGCAAAGGTTTTATGTGAACTAAAATTAGTTCTTCTTGAATTTCTGTTGTGCTCTATTTTGCCTGTGTGAAATAAAGTCAATTATTGAGTTCATTTGTTTATTATGTTATTAACTGTTCACTTTCTGAAGTATTTGTTTAAATTCTAAATCTGTGAGAAAAAATGACAAATGTAAATATGAATGTTGGTACTAGCGATAATAGTAGAGTTATCCACTATGGGCATCAATCTTAGGGAACTTCCAAAAGCACTAACGAAAGGCTTGATGAGGTAGTTAACCTCTTGGTAGATCCGACCTGAGCTGTTCATACACTGTCTTGCCGACCCATTGAAATCGCATACAACACTCCATAAGCTGGTCAACCTATTAGAGGTTAGAACTTAGCTTGACCATTTCAAGGTAGAGAAGTTAGCGGACGAGTAAGGTGAAGGATAGATATGGAAGAGCTTGATGAGGAGGAAGAAGAGTATTTTAAAGAGGAGCATGTACGAGTCTCCAAAGTATCTGACCATATGAAGCTTCAAATTCCGAGTTTTAATAGATTTGGGAATATTGACCAGTATCTGGATTAGGAAGAGAAGGTGGAACGTGTGTTTGATTATTGCCAGTATGAGGATTACAAGAAAGTGAGGACTACTACTGTTGTTGAATTTTTCGGATATGCCGCCATATGGTGAAAGAACTTTCAAGCCATGAGAAGGAGAGAGGGGTACCGAAAGATTAACACCTGGCCTGAGATGAAGAGAGTGCTTAGAAACAAATTCATGCCAGAAACGTATCTCTAAGATACTTTCACTCGACTTCAGGAGTTGAGACAAGTAAGTCGAACTATTAATGAATATGTTTAGGAATTCCAAATGCTTATGATACGATGCAAAGTGGAGGAACCACCAGCTCTAACAGTCTCAAGATTTGTTAGTAGGTTAAGAGGAGACATCCGAGACATTATGGAACTCTAACGATTTGACACGATGGATGAAGCTATTAAGATTGCCCAACGTGCAGAGAGGCAAAGAGGAAGCTAAGCAACAACCTGAATGCCAACTAACAGATCAGGTCAGGTAAGTAACTGAACTCTACCAAGTGCCGAATAGAGTAGAAGGGTTGATGTCAGAGCTGAGCAGAAAAGTCGACCTGAAGATGTAATGCCGACCCGAACGTATGAGAAAGGGGAAAGGTTTAGCAGGAAGACCAGCCAGATTAAATGCTTTAAGTGCTAGGGTTTTGGACATATGGCTGCTTAGTACTTGAACCGAAGGACGATGGTCATTAGGGGAGACATCCCGAAGTTAAACGTAAAGAGTACGGATGAGGAACTTGAAGAGGAGAATGTTCCTATTAAGAAGGAGAACATTGAGAAAGAGTTAATTGAGGAAGACATGTATGTCGAGGAAATAAACTAGCTACTTATGGTTATTCGACGCACTATGAGCATGGAACCCTTACGAAAGGAGAAGCAGAGAGAGAACTTATTTCATATCACCTACAAGGTGAATGAATAGACATGCGCCCTCATCATGGACAGTAGAAGCCGCACTAATGTAGTGTTAGCCTACCCAATCTCAAAGTTGAGGTTGCCAACTGTTACACATTCGAAGCTATACAGGTTGCACTAGTTGAGTAAGAAGGGAGCATTATATGTCACTCGGCAAATACTACTGCCGACCATTATCGGAAATCACTCCAACCAGATTCTCTATGACGTACTGCCTATGTTGGCTTCCCACGTATTATTAGGAAGATTGTAACTGTTTGATAGTAAAGTCATCCACAATGATTATAGGAATACCTACATGCTCGACAAGGATGATTGAAAGATCACGCTAAATCCGATGCTGCTGAAATAAGTTCACAAGTTATAGACGAAACTTGTTCACGGATCAAAGAAGGCTTTAGTAATGAGTAGAGCCAAGCTCCGAGAGGCCGTTAATGCCATGAGCCAACCTTCCTATTGGTCAAGCGACTACTGGAAATGAAGGAGCAAAACAATTTACCTTAGGAGGTGAAGGAATTGTTAGATGAATATGCCAACTTGTTTCCAGAACAATTACCTGAAGGGTTGCCCTCGACTTGAGGCATAAAGCACTGCATTGACTTAGTACTCAGCACTGTAATACCGAACAAGTAGCTTATCACATGAATCTTGGGCAGGCTTCTGAGCTTCAACGTCAAGTTAATGAGTTGTTAGAAAGAGGATAAGTGAGAGAAAGTCTCACCCCTTGTGCTATGCTTACACTTCTAGTACCGAAGAAGGATGGAACCTAGTGGATGTGTGTTGACAACTGAGCCGTAAACAAAATCACGATCAAATACAGGTATCTGATCCTAAGGCTAGAAGACATGTTGGATGAACTAAGTGGAACCTAAATTTTTAGTAAGATTGATCTCAAGTCTGGCTATCATCAAATCCGCATGAGGTTAAGAGAAGAGTGGAAGACTGCATTCAATACTTGACATAGGCTTTATGAGTGGATGGTTATGCCCTGCGGCTTGTTGAATGCCCCGAGCACTTTCATGAGGCTTATAAACCATGTGTTGAGACATCTCATTGGGAAGTGTATCATGGTGTACTTCAATAACATCTTAATCTACAGTGCCGATATACCAAGTCACTATGAGCACATTCGAGCAGTCTTGAATATTCTCTGTACCAAGAGATTATTTAGTAACCCAAAGAAATGTTGCTTTTGCTAGGAGGAAGTGGTATTCTTGGGCTATGCAATCAATGGAAGAGACTTGCAAGTAGATGATGAGAAGATCCAAGCAATTGTTGAATGGGCAACCCCTATTACTTGTGCCGACGTGAGAAGTTTCCATAGACTGGCTTCATTTTACCGAAGGTTCATCAAGAACTTCAGTACCCTCACTACACCTCTTATTGAATTAACAAAGAAAAACACCGACTTCCGATGGGGAGAAAGGAAGGAGAGGAGTTTCACCAAGATAAAGAAGAAGTTGACCTCCGCCCCGATGTTAGTGCTCCCTAACTTTGACAAAGTTTTTGAGCTAGAGTGTGACGCATCAAGCATTGGAATAGGCGCTATCCTAATGCAGGAAGGCCAACCAATTGCCTTCCATAATGAGAAGCTCCAAGGAGCCCAGTTAGATTACTCCGTATATGACAAAGAGCTCTTAGCATTAATCCGAGCACTACAAGTGTGGCAGCACTATCTATTACCGAGAGAATTTGTCATATATACTGACCACGAGTCACTATGGTACCTCCAAAGTTAGACCAAACTATCCAAGCGGCAGCCGAGATGGGTTGAATTCCTTAAGGGATTTAATTTTGTGATCAAATACAAGCAAGAAAAGAGTAACATAGTTGCAGATGCTCTTTCAAGGAGGATGGACTCTTATTAAAACTGTAGACTAGACTGTTTGGTTTTATGAGTATCAAAGAACAGTACTCCAATGATCCACACTTTGGACCAATAATTTTGCAATGCGTAGATAGGAGGACAATGGACGAGTATTATGTGGAGGATGGCTATCTGTTCCCAAGGGGAAAACTGTGCATGCCAACTTGTTCCTTACGGGAATTATTAATCAGAGAAGCCCACAACAGCAGACTCTCCGAATACTTTAGAGAAAGGAGGACTTGTGAGCTATTGAATGGTCTATTCTTTTGGCCGAGAATGCGAAGAGATGTGCACTTAGAGGTCGAAAGCTATATTGTGTGCAAAAAGGCTAAGTGTCGAGCCAAATAAAGGAAAGCAATGCCCCTACCTGTCCCGACGAGGTCGTGGACTGAACTAAGCATTGACTTTACTCTTGGATTGCTGAGAACTGCCTAGGGAAAAGATTCTGTGATGGTCATCGTAGATCAATTCAATAAGATGGCACACTTCGTGCCTTACACCAAAACTAACGACACTTCAACTATTACTTCTCTTTTCTTACAGGAAGTTGTGTAGATACATAGCATGTCAAGAAGTATGGTTTCCGACAGAGACCCAAAGATCTTGAGCCATTTCTAAAGAACCCTATGGTGTCGATTGGGAACCAAATTGCTCTTTAGCACCTCATGTCACCCCCAAACTGACGGTCAAACAAAGGTAGTTAATTGTACTTTGGGTTTACTGCTCCGAGCTGCAGTAGGCAAGAACTTGGCTGATTAGGACATCTGCATATCGGTGGTCAAGATTACTTATAACCGAATCATACATAACACCACTAAGCAAACCTCCTTCAAAGTGGTCTATGGATTTAATCTCAAGTTACCCCTTGACTACACCTTTATACCTGCACCCGCATAAGAGGACCTTGATGCTTCGGTCAAAGTACAATCCTTTTAACACATCTATGACAAGGTCACTTGGTACATTGACCAGGCTGCCAGAAGAATGGGTGAAAAGACTAAGGGTTGGTTGGCCAAACAATTTCAGCTGGGAGACTTGGTATGGCTACACCTTAGCAAGGAGCAATTCTCGAACAAAAAGAAGAACAAGTTATCTGCAAGAGCGGAAGGAACTTTCAAAATCCTCTAGAAAATCAATGACAACGCCTATAAGTTGAAGCTATTGAGGACTATGGGGTTTCTGACGCATTCAACATTGCCGACCTCAGTCGATACCACCTTCACGGAGGATTGAGTGAACACTATTCAAATTTGATCTCAAATCCAAAACAACCCAGAGGGAATTATGGGAATCAAGCTATAAGACCCTTAACCTGCAGCCAAACATGAGGATTAGAAGGTTTAGCATGACGAATCCTCATGTTCCAACCAACCCTTGTTGGGGCCAAATACTTACTTACTGAGTTACCTTTAATGCCGTGCTATATGACCGCCCTTTATTCTGTGGCATGCCGAATTAACGATTACTCTCTATTGCTAAGCCACTCAATCACTCAACATCATCCTTGCCGAGAAGCTGAGAGAGATAATCTGAACTGATTAAGCCATTCTTGCTTAAACAAGCCCATCTGTCTGTACTTTTTGTCCGCATCTCCTAACGACCCCGCCAATACCACATCGCCATGTGTACAGTATCACATGTAAAATCTGTAGTACTAATGATTATTTTCCTTGTATGTTCATTTTTACCCCCTTTGTAACATGTACATTGCCCCTTTAGGAAATATCTTTTTTGTCTTTTCCCTTTTAAGCAAGTTGCCCTAGTTTGCGGGTATAAATACCCCTCTACTTATAGTTACAGTATGATCAGATTACCTTTAATACACTTGAGTACTTTCTTCCTCACATAAACACTACTTATTTATTCTCGACATTACTCTTATCCTTTTCTTTAAGAAAGGTTAGGTAGCGAGTAACCTCACCGGATCAATTCGTGCATCATATCGAATTGTGTAATGAGTTTTCAGAAGTTCCTTTGGCACGTCATATCCTTTGGAACTGTTCATAGGTTTTTGCTTACTCCTCCATTCGCCTTTGTCACTCTTTTCGTACCTTTCCCCATTAGCCTTTTTTTGAGTTTTCTACAAACTTGGATCCATCCAACGACCAGCCTTATTTGCTCTTAGTCACAGTTTGCACCACGAGGCATTTGAAAGGTATCGTTTTACTACTAGGGCATGTTTCAAGGAACTAAGGGCAACATCAATCTCCACCCTATGGCAAATTAATCTCTAAGTAAGGAATTAGTAACTCATTTTTAAAGGTTTAAAATAAAATAGGCAAGCAATATCTTACATACTAACCTTGAACACTTTGAGAGATGAGCAACATCATGATGAGGATATTTTATACTTATTCCTTAAAGGAGGTCCATTTTGAATTTGATATGTAGACCGAAATAAAGTTAGGCATTTATTTTCAAATCCTAAACACAATTATCCTTTGTTAACCCTATTGAACCAATTTAACATGCTTTCAAATGTAAACCTTATCAAAAACCACCCCACAATGGGACAATTTGGAGGTTAATGTCATTAATTAGGAGAGAATGATAAAACTAGTTTGTTCTTACCTTAGTAATGATAATTCAAGAGTAACTTTTGTTTTTGAAAAATTGTTTCCTATGAAGAAAAGCCAAATACTTCAAGACCATACATACCTTACCAAGCCTATACACTCAGAATCCAAAGACTTGGGACCTTGATTCAACTAAAGGTAAAGACTCGGCAAAAGAGATAATTACTTTTGGGGAGAGAGAAGCAAGAAATAATGGGGCAAAGAAAAAAAAAACCAAAAGAAAGTAAAAGGAATAAAGGCCTAAACATCAGGCTTGAGAAAAGCCCTAACTAAAGAAGGCTCAAAAGCCCAAGCTACTCTAAAAACACAAGGTCTTAAATCATCTTCTCAACCACTAACATAAGACCCCATATCCATTTTGGAATCACACTCCAAATTGTAAACATAAAAGCTTCCCATCTATCTTAAATCGCACAAGACCTCCCCACCTATAATACCTCCCTATTCAAGGCTCTTCTAATCTTAAAAAATAATTTATCTAAAATAAAAATTATTTTTGAAATTAGGGTAAGCACACATCTAGTTTTTTCATAAGGGTTCTTGACTTATTCACCTTAATTGGATAAGAGTATTTATTTCAAAATAGGCCCTCTCACTAATCTCTTCTGAAACTATTTGGCCAAAGGCCCGATTCACAATACTAAACCTAAAAAGACCTAACAGATTGATTAAGGCGTATCATTTGTAAACTAGACTATAATTTTTTAGCATAATAGTCAAGAGCAAAATCTAAACTGAGAGTGCACATGGAAGTCATCTTTGACTAAATGAATAGTGAGTTACCTTTTCCTTAGGAAATGAATGTTTAAAATCACAAAGCTTCACTAAGAAGCCCAACATTAAGGTTAGAAACTAAGAAGGATATGAGATGCCTCACATGGTTACTAAGGAAGGGGATGGTTATAACACTTATTTCTTAGATAAAAATTTATATCTATTAGCAGACTTTCAAGAAAAAAAAAAGAAGGAAAAAAAAGAGAGACAAAAAAAAAAGAAGAAGAAGAAAAAAGAGATAAAAAAAAAAAATAGAAAGGAAAGAAGGAGAGAAGGTAAAGACTTACTACAAGTTTTTCCATCCATATCCACTCGAATGGCCAAATCTTTAGTTTATGTCATCTACTTCTAAGTCATTCTCTTGATGTAATTGTTGATGTCCATTAACTCCTTTTCAAGTCAAGAAACCTTATCCTTGATGCCTTTTTTATCATCAATGGTTTTATAAATTTCTTAAGTCAAGACGTTTTTCAAAAGGTTACATCCCTTAGTTTTGTTTCTTAGGGTTCTAGCTAACTCTTAAAGCATTGTCCCCATCTATATTTTCTTTAGGGTTCTAACCAGCTCATAGAGCACAATCCTAATTCACAATTTCTTAGGTTTTCAACCAGCTCATAAAGCATTGTCCCAATCCACATTTTCTTTAAGGTTCAACCAACTCATGGAGCACTGTCCTGATCCACATTTCTTAGGGTTTCAGCTAGCTCATAGAGCGCTATCTCAATCTACATTTTCTTAGGGTTTTAGCTCGCTCATAGAATGCTGTCTAAATCTAGATTTTCTTCAAGGTTTAGTCAGCTCATAGAGTGCTATCTCAATCTACATTTTCCTTTAGGTACTAGCTAACTCATAAAGCGATGACCTAACTCAATTCTTATTTAGGGCTTTAATTAGCTCAAGGAGTGCTTTGCCCATTCTCCTAGGGTATTCAGCTCAGAGGAGCACGATCAGTTTTTCATTTAGGGTCTTAGTCGGCTCAAGGAGCGCTTTGCCCATTTACTTAGGTTAGTCAACTTAGAGAAGCATGAGTAGGTTTTTCATTTAAGGTCTTAGCGAGCTCGAGGAGCGCTTTACCTGTTCACTTAGGTTAGTTAGTTTAGAGGAGCACAACCAGGTTCTCATTTGAGGTCTTAGCCAACTCAAGGAATGCTTCGCCCATTTAATCTTAGTTAGTTAGCTTAAAGGGGCATGAGCAAGTCCTTAATATTTCTTTAAGGCTTTAGGCAGCTTAAAGAGCACTTCACTCATTTAATCTTGGTTAATCGGCTCATAGGTTCATTAGCTCATAGGGGTATGAATAAGCCTTTAATATCTCATTTAGAGTCTTAGCTAGCTCAAGAAACGTTTCGCTCATTTCATCTTGGTTAGTCAGCTCATAAGAGCATGACCAAGTCTTTAATATCTCTTTAGGGTCTTAGCTAGCCTAAGGAGTGCTTTGCCTATTCACCTTGGTTAGTCAACTCATAGGGATACGATCAAGTTCTTAATATCTCTTTAAGGACTTAGCTAGCTTAAGGAATGCTTTACCTTATCTCATCTTGGTTAATCAACTTATAGGGGCATGACCAAGTCTTCAATATCTCTTTAGGGTCATAGTTAGCTCAAGGAGTGCTTTGTTTGTTTCATCTTAGTTAGTTAGCTTATAAGGGCATGACCAAGTCCTCAATATCTCTTTAAGATCTTAGACATCTCAAGGAGCGCTTTGCTCGTTTCATCTTGGTTAGTTAGCTTATAAGGGCACGACCAAGTACTCAATATCTCTTTAGGATCTTAGCCATCTCAAGGAGCGCTTTGCTCATTTCATCTTGGTTAGTTAACTTATAGGGGCATGACTAAGTCCTCAATATCTCTTTAGGGTCTTAACCAGCTTAAGGAGCGCTTTGCCCATCTCATCTTAATTAGTTAGCTCATAGGGGCACAACCAAGTCCTCAATATTCATTGAAGGTTTTAGCCAACTTAAGGAGTGCTTTACCCAATTCACCTGGGTTAGTCAGCTTAGAGGAGCACGATCAGGTTTTCATTTAGGGTTTTAGCGAGCTCAATGATCACTTTACCCAATTCACCTAGGTTAGTTAACTCAGAGGAGTACGATCAAGTTTTCATTTAGGGTCTTAGTTAGCTTATGGAGTGCTTTGCTAATTTACATAGGTTAGCCAGCTCATAGGATGTTATCCTCCTTTTAATATCTTTTAGGGTCTTAATTAGCTCAAGGAGCACTTTGTCTATTCACTTAGGCTAGTTAGCTCATAGAGTGCTACCCCCTTTCAATACTCTTGAGGTTCATGCTAGCCCATAAGTGCGCTATCCTTACTACTATTCATTTTAAGCTTTTTGTCACCAAATCCCTAACGGACCAAACTTAAGATAGTTAGCTAGTCATAGAGTTTCTTAGGACAGAGCCATCCCGAACGTAAAAATAATGTTTCTTTCATCTTTGTGGTAAAATTTTACTCAAACTTCACTACAAAGAGAAGCGATTATAGACACCTAATTTTTGCCCCCTTATAATTGTAATTTTTTTTAAAGGGTCCTAATTCAAAAATAATAAATATAAATAAGTAAATAAAATAATTGAGAAATGATAAAAATACCAAAAAATGAAAAAAAGAAAAATTATAAAGATTTTTTTTTTAGGAAAATAGATTTTTAGAAAGTAAAACGTTTTAAGGTTAATGGATTTGGTTTTAGCACATTTCAAGTAACTTTATTATAGAGGGTTACATAGCTTAAGTACAATTTAATTATACTAAACGTTAAGGCACAAGTCAATGGTCTAACGGATAAACATTTGAGCATTCAACTTGGGGTCAGCTTAGGGTCATGGGTTTGAATCTCACCAAGCATGCATGTATCTTTTATTTTTTCTTCCATTTGCGAAAATCAGTTAAGCATATGTGATTCTTTTTTTAAAATCTAATTTTAATCTTATCAAATCTTTTCGATCTAATAGATTATGTTTAAATCATTCTTGCAGATAACGCAAATTTAATATGATAACATTAAATCTAAAAGAATAGAGATCTGTAGAGATTCAAATCTAATGTGATTTTTATCAATATGGATTTGAATCAATATAAAAGATTTGATATAGAGTTTTATAAATATTAATCACGCAGCATAAAGTTATTCAATTACACCCTCCCTAAAAAACACCCTCCCCATCTTAACCAAATACCCCATGCCACTGTATACTTTCATACGACTCACTTATTGCACATAGTTCACACACTCCATCACTACCCATCACATCATATACAACATTGAGCATGCCACATCACCTCTCCACTATTGCCAAAACATACTTATGGCAGTACAGCAATTGCAAATCCGGTATGCTATAGCACTTCACACAACATCCATGCATAAAATAGTCGTGATTAAGCTCACTTCACACCCTCATCAATTATCGACACACAGCGCTAAGCATGCTTAACTCATTATACTATCACGCATTGCTTTACATCGATTAGTACTGACATTGCAAACATAGTTGTATGATACCTTATCCGTAGATGCTTCATCCATTGATTAGCACCGACATTCCAACATCTCTCCTATCCACGCTGTCTAGTTTACATAATATCCAACCACTGCATACTATCTCCATCCTTGTACAGTTGCATCTCAACACATCAATTTAGCCCATAATGTACAACGATCAAACGTAACAGCATCTCGATGCCTAGTCCTACGTATCTATCCTCACATACGGTCACATCTTAACAACATCTCAATCTTAATCAGTAGCGGACTTCGATAATCTACTATCAACTTCAACCACACGAGTTCCCCAGTAGCACTACATTGCAACACCAGTAACGTCAAACATAACCCATCCTTACTACACGATAGCCACTCGTAATCTGAATAGTAATTGCAATAGCCTAGTCCATTGTGCACGATTGGGTAAGTAAGTTGCATTGTTAATTTGTTTTTGTTTTGTTTTGTTTTTTTTTTTTTATCTCCTTTTTCTTTTGTTTTTAATTATTATGTTAATGATATGTTTAGTAGTTATTTTAAATATATAAAAGAAAAAAATATATGTTAGCTTAGGAAATTTAGCTAGCATTAGTTTTTTTTTTAGAATTTCTCATTTAGAAAAGTTTTTTTTTTTTACAAAATAAAAATTAATAACGAACTTTTTTTAAAAAACTAGGATATTTTAAAGAGTTCCATATAAAGTAAATATTCAAGTTAGAACCCTTTTTCCTAGGATTTCTTTTTACTCAAAATAAATGAATTAAAATGTAAATTCGGTTAGTTTTTAAAAGTTAAAATGAACTAATTCACTAAAGTTTTCAGAAAGAATTACGAATATTTGATCCCAACTAGCGAGTACGTAGACATCTCTAGGGTGATGTTAAAGTCTATAAAAACTTAGGTTTTATTTATTTATTTATTTTATTTTTATTTTCTTAAAAATATCAAAAAAGGATAATTTGGAAGAATAAACCTAATTTTAGAAAATCTATAGTAGTATCCATTGGGGTTTAATAGATAACCCCTGAATTTGGAATTTTTTGGTTTTTTTTTTATTGATTGAAATCAAAGACCGGTAGTTAAATTATAGTTAATTTACCCAATTGATTATAATTTCTCTTTTTCCCATTCAATTAGGTGGTGACTCCAAGTTTTTTTTTTTAATTAAAACATAATTGAAATTTCTCAATTTCTCTAGTTGATGATTAATATTAAATGGGTTAGAGTTTAGTATTAATTGGAAAATGAGAAATCAAATTAAAAAATAAGAGATAGAAAAATTCAGGCTCTATAAACCTAAACCAACATGCATGTGCTTTTAATTAGTTGCTATCTCCACCACATAACCTAAAGGCATCATAGAGGACGTTTTGGTGCGAGTTAACAAGTTTATTTTTCTTGTAGACTTTGTTATTCTTGATATAGATAAGGATCTTGAGGCTCCATTGATTCTGGGTAGACCTTTCTTAGCAACTGTTAGGGCTGTGTTTAATGTCAGTGAACCTAAGCTCGTCTTAAGGGTCAAAGATGAAGAAATTGTTTCCTACGATTCAGATTTAATGCATAAGTCCCTTGACTTGGAGGGAACATGCTATGATGTTGATTCCACTAATGTTATTGAATGTTTATAGGAAACACTTCTCAAAGAACCAATGAATCATTGCTTGGAAAAGGGGGATGGATAGATGGTAAAAGGCCTTAATTAACCTCAGGTTGTAGCTCAGTTAGGAGCTAATGAGTATAGTATGGTAAGGGGCTTGAACAATTTTGTAAACTAAGGGACAGAAAGTTAGAGCCTTTCAAAATAAAGCCACCAGTATTAGAGCGAAAACACTCAAAAGATTGTTGGGAACATGCTTTTGTAGTAAGGAGCTTAAAGCCACCAACGACTACTCCATCCAAGCAAAAAGCAAATAAAAGGAAGAAACTTAAACAACACAAGTTTGATGAGTAGTGTGATAAAAAGAAAGTCGATGGAAGTACATACCTAGAGAAGAGAAGTTGCAAGACCAATGGAAAAGGGGTAAAGCAATTCTTATGTAGCGAGTATAAAAGCGAGGCAAGGAAGGAGATCCACCTCCACCTGAACTAAGGTAGGTAAGTCATGCATTTCGTCGAGCTATTGATGTTAAATATAGCACTCTTAGGAGGCAACCTAAGTTTATAATTTAATTTCGCAATTTTTAGTTATTTTGCATTTACACTTTGATTTTTACATTAGAATTCTATGAATTATCTTCTATTTAAATATTTCATTTTCTTTATTTAATTTTTCTTTTGTTAAATTTTTGTCATTAGTATAAGTCTTATTTTCTATTTTTCTTGAAAAAAAAAATTTACATGTAGTGGGTTACACAACTGTATCTCTATTCGTGTCATTCCCAAGGGGGACTTCACTTGAATTATAGTAGGTTACATGACTACAAGATAGGATCGTATTTGTGGTTGTGTCATTCCTAAATACGCATCCAACATGCAATTAAGGTGAATTACATTATCAAAAGATACGATCATATCTTAGGTTGTATCCTTTACGTTATTTAAAGCCTGTGCTAAAATCAACTCACTCATTTTTAGTCTTCTTAACTCTTAGAAAAACATATCCTCTCTCTCCTTTATACTTTCTTACACCCGCACATACTTCAAATTACTTGTTTCACTTCACTTTCTTCAACAATCACACACATCAAGGATCATCACTACTTTGCTTCACTTTAAGATCACTTCAAGAACAAGGTAAGTACCCCAATCCCCACTCATTTCATGCTTGTTCCGATATTGTATTGCATGTGTCAATTTGAAAATTTGTTTAGTTTTTAGAGCACTGCCCTTGAAACCTAGTAAGGGAAGTTGTCCCCTTGACCCTTGCCCATTAACTAATTAGCGAGACCATCATGCTTATTAGTCATAGCATAAAAAATAGTTGCTTTGATTTTCATCCAAATTAGTGATAAAAAAATTGTTTCTTGGGGATGATTATTGCTTGTGATTTAGAGCTTTCACTTTATTTTCATTTCTTAATGATATTTAAGTATACGCATGCATGATCTTGTAGGTTTAAGTAGTTAATCAGTATCAACACAATCATGTCATTTAAAATTGGCATTAATCTTTAGGTTTGAAAAATATGGCTTATGACACAATCGTATCACTTGCAATACATCACTATAGGTGTGCGATTCTTGCATGTTTGAGTTGAAGTATTGAATTTCATTACTTTATATACCTTGTTCTTCATTTTAGCACTTAGGGATTTAGTGTTTAATTAACATACAAGTGCTATTGATTCATGTCATTAAGGAATTAGGAGTTTAAGCATGCTTGGAATATCTTTTGTAACAATAGTTGTGAGGATTGCATGAATGATTTCTCAAGAACACAACTACATTATGCATGCATACCAAGTGTTTGATAAAAATCCTAAATGAAGTATATTGTCATTTCTTCCACAATTAATTATGGTTTTGTATAGTTTTTTGTTCTAAGTGTGAGGAAACTTTTGTTCAACAAAATAGTAACTTGAGGACATGTTAGACTACCTTTTATGTTTTCTTGCTTTGTTTTTAGTTTTTTTTACTTTCTTAGTTTTTTCTTTTTCTCTTCTATGTTTTTTTTTTTTTTTTTTGTTTAGTGTTTAGTGAAATTATGTTGCAAAGTTATGGATATGGAACTTGGAAGCTCTTTATGGAGATGGTCTTTTCGGAAGTATTAGTTTTCCTTTCCTACTTTTATATTGTCTTACCCATGATTACTTTGATTGATATATTTTCCATTATATAACTTAATTTGTACATTGAGGACAAGATACGGTTTTAAGTGTAGGAAAGAGGATATAGAAACTTTTGGTACTTAGAAGACCAATTTTTTTTTCTACATTTAACCTAATTTTATTGTTTTATTGACTTGCAATTATTTAAAAATTGGCAACTTTCAATAGATGGTAATGAATAATTAAAAACTTGATCTTTGATGATTGGTTACACGATGCCAAAGTTAATTAGTGAAATCTTTGTGGAATAAATTTATAGGTTATTTAGCTTAAGATTTTAAGAACTTAGAATTAAAGCAATATCACTAGTTATGAGTTAGTCATGACTATTTTTAAAGCTTCCTTCGATATATATTTTCCTTTTAGATAACTTTAAAGCCCTATAATTCTTAGTAAACAAATAAATAAAATTTGTCTTTTGAGAAACCCTTGAAAACTTGAAATAGTTGGAGGGAAAAAGTGATAATAATTGCATGGATAATCAATAACAAAAACACAAAATTGGTAAGAATTCACCTTGGTTCCCTTAGAAAAGCGAGGTTGAATTCTATTGCCAATGCTAAAGTAAACTTTAAAGAATAAGTTAGTATGAATTGATCTTGATCTCTTAGAAGAGCAAGGTTCTTTCTTGTTATTAATATGAGAGCTAAGTTGGTATAAATCGGTCTTGGTTTGTTAAAAAAAACGAGATCCTTTCCCTTTGCCAATACAATTATCCTTAAATTATATACTTAATTAATAATATAAATTTAGTAAATTTGAAACCTGCCTAACGAAAGTATGAACTAAGGGGATGATTAGAAGATGAATAGATGTAGTATGTCTTTACTCTGAACTTTAGCACTTAGCAAGATTGAAGAGAGGATTGATATATTTTAGTTAGAAGGGTTAAAATCTTTATGATTTTTTCATAATTGACTATATGTTAAATCTGATCTTAAGTACAAGAATCCTTGATTAAATAATCGTGGTAAATTTTAATTTACATAGATTAGCTTGTGAATTTTGATACTTTGTGTCATTTGGATATTGGCAAAAAGATTGAGTATAAGAGTCAAGAAAGTTATTTAAAGAAAATTAATTAGAATTGCAAGTTAAATATTTTTTTAGGTTAAGTGTAAATTTTGGCCGGTTTCCTAGTTAATAATAGTTTTTAACTCAAGAATTTTTGTCTTGATTTGTCTTTGATTTATTTTCTTGAGGATAAGTAAATTCTTAAGTATGGGGAAGTTTGACAAACTCTAAATTGAATATATTTTATTTAGTAATTTTTTTATGATTTTTCCTTAAAATTTGAGTTTATGTTTAGATAATGATATTTAATTGAGTAAAATCTTACTTTTTAGGTTTTGAAACGATTTATGTGAGAAAACAAGAAGATAGAAATAAGTTTTACTCAAATTAGAGTTGAAATGAGTAAGTTATGAATGTTTAAAGATGATATAACCGAATGACATTACTGTGTTATTTCTAAGCAAATTTGGAGCTAATTTTAAAGTATTGCAAAGTTGGAGGCATCTTTGCTAGTAGTTCTTCGACTTAGCAAGAGGGAGGTCTTTCGCATTTCTAAGCTCGATTGGTCCATTCGTGGAGTCCTTTTGTGTCAAATGGAGCCTCTAGCTTTAAGTTTACAGTAGTGCTCGCTTGAATCTTTGAGACAATTGCTCGGTAAGTTGCTTATCATAAGACTTGGGGGTGGTTGAGGTAGTTGTGTAGGTTAGAACATAAGGAGAGAGAGAGAGAGAGATTATTTTGTTAAGAGCCGATGAGCCTTTTAAGGGCCCCTTGTTATAACTGGGCCTTATGTCAGGACAAGAATTGTATATAAACAAAAAGTTATGAAAAATGTGGAACAAGATAATTTTTCAAAAACATTTGTAATATTTTCTCTAAACTTTAGATGTCTTTTATTTTGAAGAAGAATTTTAAAAACTCTTCATGTTTTGGTTTAGTCAAATGAAAAAGAAGGGTAAAAGTGGTAATTTGATATATCTTGTTCCCACTTTTTGGAATTTAAAATGCATAAAGATGGAAAAAAATGAAGGTGGAGTAACTTTTGCACATTTTTTGAAGACTAAGGGATATTTTTACACGTTTGAAAAGAAAGGGGGACTAAGTGCATATGAAGCAAAGGTAAGGGGAGCTCCATGCAATTTACCTATATTATTATCCATTTAATCCACGTTTTCATTTAATTTAGTGATGTTATATAACTTAAATTTTCGAATATTTTATATTTGATAAAATTTTACTTTATTAAGAACTTTTGTTTGTATTACAATTTTTTATTAAGTATGAAGATGCTATGTTATTTGTCTTTGTAAAATTTAAATATTATTACCATTATTTTCCCTTTGTATTTATATATATTTTATAAATTTAATTATAACTTTTTAATTGATTAACGTTATATGATATAGTAGTATAAATTGTTAACTTTAATATAAACAAGTTTAACTCGAATATGAGACAAGTTAGGTCACATGGTTAGACTTTCATATCTGATTAATGTATGGATTGTATTACGAGTTGTGTTTTTTCAAATAAAAACCCATTTAAACATAAAAATGGAACATAATATGATAATACGAATTGATAACTCCATACCTTAACAATCACACAACATTAGCCATCAATAGGATTTTTCATAACTTTTTTGGATGATATTTTATTTAAACATGAATAACACTAGCCTACTCTTTATAGTTGATGTCATATTTTTCTCTTTATCAAATAGATATTATTAGATATATTTCTACACACACATATGTATATATATATTACTAAAACATTTGGAGTCTTAAGTAATTGTCGAAACAACATTTTAATTATTTTTACTTATTTAACCTTTTAAATAAAATTTTTATTATTAATCAATAATTTTTTAAATATATTTGATTATAGATATATAACAACTTAAAAATTTTAAAAACATATAACTTTCTTTTTATCTCTCTTTTTCTCCTTCAATATTCCTATTACTTTCCCACCCTTTCTCTTTTCCCTTCGATATTTTCACTATTCTCATTTTTCTTTTTTTTTTTAAATTATTATTATTTTTTATTAATATTATAATATATTTAATTATATTATATAAATTTATTTATTTTATATACATATAACACATGAATAAGTTGTCGGCTAATATATATATATTTTGAGGGAAACTACAACAAAAGCAGGAGAATCAAAATTTTAAAAATTTAAAAAGGTAGAAATATGAAATCAGCAACTCGATTTCGAAGTTTGTGTTCATCTTCCACTTCCACACTCTCTCGCTCCTTAAGCTCTAAACCCTACCATCGAGCAATCGCCACTGGCACTCCTACGATTTCATTTCCCTCACTCTCTCTCTCTTTCCTAAAACCACCTGCTTCCACATTCTGTTCCTTCTCCATGGCGGCGGCGGCTAACAATGCCAGTGCTTCCTTGGAGAGGCAGTTCGAGGAGTTTCGTGCTCAATTGGAAGATTCTGGAAGCTTGAGGGAGCAGATTCGTGCGTTTGTGATGGAGATAGAATCCACCACCAGGCTCATGCACTCCACTCTCCTTCTCGTTCATCAGTCCTGTTCACTTCCGGGTTATCATTACATTCGTCATAATTTCTCTCTCTCTCTCTCTCTCTGTAATTTATAAAATGGGATCGAGTGTGCTAGTTTTGAACTGATATATGAATAAATATTTAGAATGTCATCGAGTTAAAACAAAAAAAAAAAAAAAACCTGAAAATTTGATTTGGAGTAAAAATGGAGACGGAAGGGCCCAACCGGGATCAAACCGGTGACCTCTTGATCTGCAGTCAAATGCTCTACCACTGAGCTATGGACCCAACCGTGTTGACTTATTGTAATTACTTAATTAATGTCAAAATACTCAATGAACTGCATATAATGTAGACAAATATAAATCCAAGTTGCTGTAGAAGGGAACAAGATGATACCTGACTTTTATCTACATATGATAGTATAGGAGAAGATTTTCTTGTACACGATGTGGGGTTTTGTTAACTCAATGCCAAAGCACTTACTGAATGTGATTAGCATCACGTTCTTGAAGGATAATGTTATGTAATTTCGTCCTTTCTAAATACATTTCCTGAAGTACAAAATCATCTGCCACCCATGACCAGCTTATTTTACAGATGAGGATCTTGTTTTGTATGCATTAATGAGGATTGACAAATGTACTTGAGTGCTTATAAGATATGTAGAGCGAAGAGCCACAGCAAATGAGTTAAAACACATGTGCTTTTCCACTTGATTCCCATCCATGACTGCTAAACACTTGATCTGCAGTCAAATATGCACTACCACTTAATTGTACAACTAATTTCTTTAGCTTGCATACGCCAAATAGTTTGATCACATGACAAATGCCAGACATGTAATTGGATTACATGTGGACATTAATTATGATTTCCTAGAAGCCAGAAATCGATATGCAAACTTCACTAGATGTGTCGCTTTGGTTTGAAATGAGTCAACATAAGGGCTGTGCCTGCTGGACACAATGCCCATGTTTCTAAGCAATATTTATCATGCTTTATGCTTTGAAACATAAAGAATGATGTGTTCTTGCTTTTCAAGAAAAAGGTCACTATGTTGATCACTATTTGCGTTTCCTTTTTTTGTTATAGATCAAATTGGTCTGCCTGGATTTCCTGCTTATTGATGAAATCATACTCTGGTAGACTAAACTGTTTAATCATATGTTGGTTCAGAGGTTTTAGACAAAGCAAAGGCACAGATCGGAGTGCTGAAGGGCCTTTATTGTCGTCTAGCTGAAATTGTCTCTGAATATCCTGGACAGTACTACAGGTTGGTGACCGGTAGTATCTTGAAGAGCTAGTCCTTCAAGTTAGGTTTTAGTTTGCATGAACTGAATTGTGAATGCTTGCTTAAATTAGGTATCATAGTGATTGGAGGAGTGAAACTCAAACAGTTGTTTCCCTTCTTGCTTTCATTCACTGGTTGGAGACTGGAAATCTTCTCTTGCACACACAAGCTGGGGAGAAACTTGGATGTATGTCTTTTTTTCCCCCTTTTTCCTTAATAATTTTATTCTTTTCTAGCTGCAGGTAACAACATAACCTCTGTATTCTGATATATTGTTGGTGTCTTTCTGTGCATGCTTGTTCCTTTTTTCCTCCCTCCATTATCCGTTTAGGCACATAAGATTGATTTGGGCAATCAACTTACTGTATTGCTAGTTTTTGGGCAACACCTGAAAGTTAAAACACAGGGAAGTTCTTGTGAGAAGCAACTAGATATTTCAATTTAGTTTTCATATTTACTGACATGAGGTTCCATATTGCTGCTGAAGAATACAGGATCATGGGTTGAAGAATGCAGAAACTAGAAAGTATATGTAATGGACCAATTTATTTTTAGTTTTTGTTGATCTATGCTTCTCACAGGAATCCTATGATATGAGTACAAATATTGGTCATGCATACAGTAGTTGAATTTAGACAATCACAATCAAGGGCTTCTTTAGTTTGTTGGCTTGGCATCAAATTGAAACTGGATGTTTGGCCAAAAAAGATACCAAAGAGGTAAAGTTAAAAACATTCATATCATATACAGAATAGATAGATACCAAATATAGATCAAATGAGATCAGGTACAACAAATAACAGATGCTATATCTGTGTTTCCTTGACCTGTCAAGATCTTTGCAGTTCTAAAGAGAGCTTCATTGAAGGTTGTTTAATCTCCATGATAGTGTTCTCTTCTATCTTAGGAGTATAGCAAGCATTAGAAATGGATTACTTTCAGCGAATAAGGAACTTATCTTCTATCTTCATATATTTTCATGCTCTAGAAGAACATTCAAAATCGAGCAAGCTATTGGATGATTTTCCTGTCATTTGGATGTTATGTTTCTTTAAGTACAATATTCTACTTTGCCAGTAGGGATCACCGAAAGACCTATCATGGATTTTGAGAATTGTCAAATTTGAAATTCATGAGTTACTCTAATGCCTCTTCTTGTTTGACTCTGCATACTGGTCGATGAACTGTCAGCATGCAGTAGCCTTTTCCAATTGCTTATGGCCCTTAATTATGGAAGGTGCACACTCCTTATGTTAGAGAATTGTTACTTTTTTATTTTGCCTGAATAAGTTTTCTCTATTGATGTCAGTTTGTGGTTTGAATGACAATACATGATAGTAACATTAACAACCAGCAGAGTCTATTAATGTGTATGTATCTTTTAAATCAAAAAAAAGTTTTTGATATTGATAGTGCCACAGCCTCTTGATACAAATCAAGCAATTGTATTGCTGAGTAAAAAAGATTGGAATTACACTCTGTCCAGCTATGAAAGGAAAAGCCCTGCTCTGCTAGGGTTTATTCTTTACAAAATGTCTGTAACTCTAACTAACTATCACTTCCCTATTTATAGGGCTGCAGCTCTCTTATTACAAGAGCTATTATTAATAGATGTAATAAAAAATGTTTTAAGCTATCTAACTAAAGTAGCTCCTGTAAAACAACTTGAAAACAGCACATATAGCAGGAAAATATGTGAAAAATATATCTAAGCATCTCTATCAAATGTTGATCGTTGTCAGTATACTCGAGGTAAATTCTCATGAACTCACGGGTATGTATCAATTGCCCTCTCCTCAGAAAAGACCTTGTCCCCAAGGTCGAAAGTGGGAAACTGCAGAAGAAAAGCATCAGAATCCATCCAAGTTGCGTCCGAAGGAGGATAGTCTTTCCATTGCACCAAAAACTAAGGAATATCCCAACCATTCTGATGGAAAAAAGGGTGACCCAAAATACAAGAAGGCTGGCAAGATCCCTCTAAAGTATCTGAGCAAAGATCAAGAGGTAAAGTTGTAGAAGATACAAAAGGGCCACAAGAAGGCTTCAATAAGGAGACATGAAAAACCAAATGGGCATGGGAATATAGAGGCAATTGCAAATGATAAGCCACTCGGCCAACACATTCCACAATTTGATAAGGACCAAAATACCGTGGAGACAACTTAGAAAAACTAGCACTTGAAGTCTTCTTCTATAAGGCAGGCCATTGGCATAAAAACCCAATCACCAATCTTATAGTAAACCTCTCATCGGTGCTTATTGGCTTGAGAACAAGCCTTGAGCTGAGCTTGCTTAAGATTAGCGCACAACTGCTAGATCAACTGATTTTGGTGCTGCAACATAGGGACTGCCACTCCTGTAACATTATGAGGAGAAAAAACCTGCAAGGAAGGAGGCTTTCGATTGCCACTCCTGTAATATGATGAGGAAAAAAAAACTTGCAAGGAAGGAGGCTTTCGACCATAGACAAGCTCAAATGGAGTCATTTGAGTAGAGGATTGAAAAGAAGTGTTGTAGGAATACTCAGCCTAATGCAACACATCAACCAATTTCTTAGGTTGTAAGATAAAATTACAAGCATCTATCTAGCACTTCCGTTTGGTCATTTGTTTCCTGATGATATGAGGCACTAAAATGCAAACGTGTACCTCGCAAATGGAATAAAGAATGCCAAAACTCACTCAAAAATAAAAGATCCTGATCACTCAATGGTATGGGAAATACCATGTAAGAACACCACTTCATAAAAAGGTCAGCCACCACATGAGTAGTATGGGGATGTTGCAGAGGAAGGAAATGGCTGTATTTAGGAAGTCGATCGATAATAACTAAAGTAACATCAAACCCTCAAGACTTAGATAACTTAGATATAAAATCCATAAAAACATCTTCCCACACATTAGAGGGAATAGGAAGAGGACACAATAACCCAACAGGTGCCATGTTTTGAGCCTTATTATGTTGGCAAACAGCACAAGAGGCCCTAAACTCAAGAACATCCTTTTTCATTCCCATCTAAAAAAAGATTAGCTGCTAAACATCAATATGTTTTAAGCACTTCTGCATGGCCCCCAATAGGTGTAAAATGGAATTTATGAAGAAAAAGATAAACTCGTGGATTTAGCATGAACTACTTACCGTCCCTTATAATACAACACATTATTAAACAAACAAAAACCCTCCAGCCTCGTTGCCTTTGTGCAACAGTTGAAATTTCTTGCTTAAAATATTATCAAATTTAACTATAGTAGTAATATCTTGCAAATCAATCTAGAGAGGGCCCGAAATGCCTTTATAGTCAAGAACAAAAGCATCCTCATCTTTGCAGGAAAGAGCTTCAGCAGCTTTGTTAGTAACACCACTCTTATAAACAATATCAATATCAAAATCATAATTAAGGAGCTTAGATAACCAGTGTTGTTAATCCGAAGTAGTGATGCATTGGTTAAGCAAATGATGCAAATTCTTATGATAAGTTTTAATCAAGAATTTTTGACCTAACAGATATAGGCACCAATGATGAATAGCCATGATTACAGCCATTAGCTCCTTTTCATAAGCGGATTCAGAGAGTTTTATCTGCTAGAGCTTTACTATAAAAAGTAATAAGTCTGTTAGCTTGCACTAAAACCGCACTAATGCTACAACCTAAAGCATCACATTCAATAATGAACTGTATATGAAATTTCGATAAAGGAAGAACTGATGCATGAGTTAATGCTTACCAGGCGTCATTAGTCCAAATAAATCGATCCTTTGTAAGAAGATTAGTTAAAGGTTGAGTAATATATCCATAATTTTTAATAAACTTCTAATAATACCCGTAAAGACTCAAGAAGCCATGAACTCCTTTGATAGATGTAGGAACAGGCTATGCAAGCAAAACGTCAACTTTAGAAGGATCCATATGAACTCCCTCGGAGGAAATTACATGACCTAAATATTCAATAGAAGAAGTAGCAAAAATACATTTCTTTCGATTGGCGACGAACACATTATCACCTAACAAAACAAGCATTATTTGCAAGTGTGATAAATGAGAGTCCAAATCCTTACTATATATGAGTATATCACTAAAAAATACTAATACAAACTAGTGTAAAAAAGGTTGGAACAAGTTATTCATAGTAGGTTCGAATGTAGCTAGTGCATTTGTAAGATCAAACAACATGACAAGAAATCCGTAATGATTATGATGAGTATGGAAAGTAATCTTACTAATATCATTGAGATAAACCCGAATTTGATGATAACTTGATTTAAGGTTAATCTTAGAAAATATACAAGCACTACGTAACTCATCCAATAACTCCTCAATCACAGTAATAGGAAAACAATCAGGAATCGTAGCTGCATTTAAAGCACGATAATCAACACAAAAACACTAAGACCTATCCTTTTGCTTAACTAAAATTACTAGACTAGGAAAATGATTGGAATTGGGTTGAATAATACCTACTTACAATATATTAGCAACCATATTTTCTATTTCATACTTTCAAATATGAGCATAAAGATAGGGTTTCACATTAATAGGGCTATACTCTTCTTTAAGGACAATACAATGATCCATCAGTCGGGATGGATGTAAGTTAGCAAACTTACAAAAACTATAGAAAATTAATCTAAAAGTACAACAACCTTAGCATCCATACAAGCACAATCAAAAATGGGGGAAGAATGCAATTGAGATGGCTATAAAACACCCATGAGCTCCACATCTTTAAGAAAAAGTAGCTACTTAGAATGAACAGGAGCTTTCGCAAGAGACAGGTTTTCTTGGAATAATTTTTCACCATCCTTAGAAGGAATCTTCATGATTAAAGTAAAAATAGCTCCTTAGAATGAATAGGAGCATTCGCAAGAGATGGTCCCTTGTAATAATTTTTTACCATCCTTAGAAGGAATCTTTATGATTAAAGTAGACCAATTGATTTTTATTTCCCCTAATGTTTTCAACTAAGCCACTCCTAATATATTATCAATATCACTCAAATCTAAAACAAAACAATCAACAGTAATCTCTAAATCATCAATAACAATAACAGCAAATGACAAATCCCAAAAGAAGAAATAAAATTACCATCGCCCAATTGAACACTAAAAGAACTGGTAGGAGTAACACATAAGTGCAGCTTATCAACCAGTTTTTGAAAAACAAAATTGTGAGAGGCATTGCTCTTCACCAAAATTGTCACTAAAGAAGAGAGACACATGCCTGAGAATTTTAAAGTATGAGGCCCAGTAAAATCACACATAGCCAACGAAGATAAGTCCATGAAAGAGTCCGTGGGTGGATTGGTAATATCAGTCGTGTCATCAAACTCAATCAAATCAAGTTTGTCTTCAAGAATTGTAACACGCAATGATTTATTATTACACTTATGTGAAGGAGAATATGGCTGATCACAGCAAAAACATAAACCTTTGTTCTTTTTTCCCACAAATTCTGCATAGGAAAACTGTCTATGGCTTTTATTAGTTCAATTATCAGCAAAACTACTCACCTAAAGCCTATAAGAAGTTTTTATATGCACAGAAGATTATGAAAAAGATTGAGCAGAAGGCTGAACTTGGATAGTAGTAGATCGCATAGGATTATATACTGAAATTTGTGAAGAAACCACATCTGTTTTGCTAGAAGAAGGTAGATCCGGAGGCCAATCCCTCTGAGTGAAATAGAGTCCAATGAGGAACTCTTTCCATATCAAAAGCGGATTCAATAGCACGAGCAATTGAATGAGGCTTTAAAGTTTGAATTCGAAGCCACAATTCTTCACTTAAGTTGCCAAGAAAATAGTCTAAAGCTTGCTCTTTAGACATTAGAGGAACTTGAGCTAATAGAGCATCAAATCCATCTACATAGGCATCAACTGTAGATGTTTGTTTTAACAGTGTCAAAGGAGCAAACAGATTGCAGGTGTCACGTGTGACAAACCTAGCCATGATCTCTGGAAGCAGCATGTCCCAAGTAAGATGAGGAAAATGTCGTTGAAGTGCATTCATCCAAGCAACCATGCGACCATGCATGTGAACATAAGCAACAGCAACTTTTTTATTAGATGGTGTTGAATTAAGCTCGAAATACTATTTAGCTTGAGCAATCCTGCCTAGTGGATCAGATCCATCAAAGGATGATAGAGAAACCCTATCGCTATCCAATTTTGACATATCATTGATGTCCATAATCGTAGAAGTGATCAATTCAGGTAACAAAGTCGAAGAAGAAGACGACTTTCATTTGCGTGCAAAGAAGCATTGCATTTCAACTCATGCATAATAAACTTGAAGATATCTTTTTTCTCCAGTAAATTAGATTCCACCATCACCACTCTACTTTCTAAGGTATTAAGAGGTATTCTGAACATTAGTAACCAACTCCTTCATCGATTGCTCCATTGCTTCAACTTGAGACTCCATTCACGTCGTATTGTGATAGGGATCGATCCGCAGACGGGGATTGATCTATAGATGGCACCAAATTGATAGTGCCATGGCCTCTTGATATGAATCAAGCAATTGTATTGATGAGTAAAAAAAAATGGAATTACACTCTGTCCAGCTATGAAAGGAACAGCATTGGCTCTGCTAGGGTTTGTTCTTTACAAAATGTCTCTAACTAACTATCAATTCACTATTTTTAGGGCTGTAGCTCTCTTATTACGAGAGCTGTTATTAATAGATGTACTCTAAAATGCTTTAAGCTATCTGACTAAAGTAGCTCCTGTAAAGCAACTTGAAAACAGCACATATAGCAAGAAAATATGTAAAAAATATATCTAAGCATTTCTATCAAGTCTTGACCATCATTAGTATACTTGAGGTAAATTCCTATGAACTTGCTGGCATGTATCAGATATTGATATCCACGATTCTGCTGCCTGCCACCAGGGGTTCATAGTGTTGCTGCTTTTCTCTTCATCAAATGAATGTTTGATTCATTCTAGATGAGGCTCCTTTCTTCTGCCCATTTTACACATTACTAAACTTTTCTTTTCTTTCTTGCCTTTTGGTATTTGCATCTCTTGAAATGGATGGTTTCAGGTGAGGCAAACCAGTCAGTGTCACTGCTGTTAAACTTAAGTGCCTATTACATATAATTAACCTCTTATAAGAAAATATCCTACTGTGGTTGATACTAGATCATCATCCTCTATGTGATATTTACCTCTGCAGGCTGCACATCAATGGGCACTGACTTTGCAAAACTTTGCAAAGCCCTTTACTTAGCTGCCACATAAAGTGAACTGAACTTTCATGGAAATGCTTCTTTGACTCTTACTTCCTGTTGATTTGTTATAGTATTTTGCTGTTGCATATTGTACTAGTTATTGTGATATAACCTCTTTCTGGAAGATATCAACCCAATTGTCAATATGTTGACATACAGTTAACAATTCGGAATTTGGTCTGGACATTGAAGATTATCTTACTGGTGAGTTTTGTTGACTTATTGATATATTTGGTAAAAGGTTTATGCTGATGCATGGTTTAATTTCTTGTTGCAACTGATAACAGAAGTATAGTATGGTTATGCCTTTCTTTATTGTTTAGACCAGGTGACATTTAAACTGATTTACTTTTTTAAGCAATCTATTGTAAGCAACAAATATCCAGAAAAGGTCGGGTTTTTGGATTATGTGTTGTTGGGTGGGTGTATGTTTGCGAGTTGAGAGATGGGGGTTATTGTATTTGCTTCTCAAATGAGCAGATCATGATAATACCTTTATGTAAATATCTGATAAGATACAAAGCATAATTTATATCACAAGTGCGAGTTGAAAATGCAGCTTCCCATTCATGTTTAGCTATTCTGTTCTCTTCATGATGGTGAGGGAAAAATCTGCCATAATTTTACTTGACTTAATAGAATGACTAACTGACTTGACTAACTAACACCCTCTATTTATAGTTGTGACTAACTAACAGAAGCTTCTAGACACTTACACACACCCTAATACCACACCACCGACTACACACCATACAACACCAGAGCACACACTCACCACCACACACTACAATAGACCAGCACATAGCACGGCACAGCACGCACTCATCATCATGACAATATTGTCATACACCCCCTCAATGGAAAATTTAACACTATGACTTTCCTTGCAGGAGTTTGTTTCATGTCCAGTGAATTGGTAAGGGATATCTTCTGTAGTTTCACTATCAGCCATGTCCTGCATATTCGTGTCGTTATTTGTGTATCTGCAGCCAAGATATGTGGTTAATCGAGTGACAGCTGGGGACTATGATTGCCCAAGAAAGGTGTTGAAGTTCCTAACAGATCTGAATGCTGCTTTCCGTATGCTTAACCTGAGGAATGACTTCTTGCGCAAGAAATTTGACGGTACTGTCTCTCTGTTTCTTTATCTCCTTGTTATCCTGTACTGATCTCTTTGTTTACGTCTCTGTTAAAGAAGAAAAATTATGAGGACAAGAAGTCCTGATTGAGGAAATCTCTTGTTCTGCACTTCGATATTCAGCTGAATTTAGTTATGCGAAATCTGAGTCACATGGCTACCACTCCTCTGTGCAATGGCAGGTATGAAATATGATCTCCGACGGGTAGAAGAGGTTTACTATGATGTGAAGATCCGAGGCCTGGCATCCAATGCAGAGTCTACAGGAGATGCAGTTATTCACGAGGGTAAGGATACAAAAGATGGACAAACTCATGCAGAGTAATGATTTTGTAGATTAACTCGTTTCTGTTTTTCCCTCTTCAATCTCCTGCTGTCATCTTCTGAATGAGAAATTCGAGGCCCACGAGGAGTTACCTTTGTAAAGTCGAAACCGAATAGCTGCAAGCGGAATTTCTTTTATGCTTTCAAAGGTTGTCATCTTTTTCTTAAAGGCATAATCTAGGGTCCAAAGCTTACTCTTTGGTTAACTTAATCCAAGAAGGAAAAATCATTACTTGAGGTGATAGCTGCTATTTTACTCTTATAAATGTTTTGTTAACGGGCCTTTTCTATAGTCTTTAGCATGTACCATTTTGGAATCCATTAATATCTCTTCTGAGAGAAGTTCATAAAATTTGTTAAGAAAATTAACGAAATATGCACATACAAATGAATATTTTATCCATGCGATTGCTATTTTCCACTATATTGTCATTTTATTGAGCCCTTTGATCTATTGATGCAAGTAATGTGTGTTTGTTTCAAAATGTTTTCTATATGATATTTAATGTTGTCAGGATTTAATCTCGCAAAATATTAGCATAGTCAAAGGCAATAAGGAGGCAGATGATCGGAGGTGGTGTTGGACTAGCAAGGGGAAATACAAATAGTCGTAGAAATTAGAAAAATAATTTTTATTTTTAAAAAGAGAAAATAATTTTGTATTTAGTCTTCTATCAATATTTTCCATTCTAGTTTCCACCACCTTCAATCATGAAACCTACCATTGTCTCAAAAATAGCTATCATTGAAAACCATTGGTAAAAAAAAAAAAAAACCGAGGTTACTTCTATTAAATTTAGGCAATATGAACATTGGATTAATGCATATTAAAACAAGTTTGGAAAATGTTCTAATGAAATAAATACACCCTAATTCGTTCATATGCTAATGGGATAAAAAAGTGAATATAACATGTTTCTATTAAGTTGTTTTTCAGGCGAAATAACTCGTTTCATATGATTCCTCGAATGCAATTGTGAATGGTTTAAATAGGTAAGAGGGCTAAATTGAAAATATGGAAATTTTGGCCTTTAATTATTGGGCTAAATTTAAGGTGCTTATGGTTTAGTTTAATTTATTTCAATGGTTGAATCGAATCAAGCTGTATTTGAAACAATTTGGTTCAAACACTTAATGAATTGAATTGTTCTTAATAGTTTAGAGTTTTTAATGGAGCAACTTTAAAGATGTTTGATTTAGTTTGATTCGATTTAGTTCAAACTACTTTTTAAAAGTATTATTATTTTTTTCAATAATACTAATAGTCATTGGAGTTTTCAACTAAATATTAATATCCAAATTGATAAACATTATCTAAGAATTAAAGCACATGATGTTATATCATAGTGACAATGCATTTTAGGTTATAGTAAAGGTGTATAATTCCACTAAAGTGAAGAGACATAGATAACGAAAAAGGAATAAATTATGGAAGTTGAGAGTGAAATGAGAAAGGACAAAATAAAAGATAAATAAGGTTAGATTAAAGTGTCAACAAGTTACTTATTTTTATTTTTTTAATAAGAAATATTATGATTTGTGTTCTGGCAGTTCGAATTTTAAATTCTCACCAAATCAAACCATAAATCAAACTGAAATATAAAAAAAATTACATTTTGCTATTCAATACGGTGTGGTGTGATTTAGTTTTTGGTTCGACTCGATAAATAACCTTAGATTTAGGTGATAATGCTAATAGTTTGGTCCATATTTGGGTTGACTTATCTAATTTTAACTTGATGGACTTAGAGATAGGAATTTGGATCATTCCATCCACTCATGAACTCTCATAAGTAGGCTTACAGGCTTTGTACCTATAACAAACTCATTAAGATAACTTTTAATTGAGTAAACTCTATCTCATTTGTTGAACATGAAGGAAATGCAACGGATGTTATTAATTGTAAGAGTTTACAATGGTTAGCCATGCCTTCTCATTTTGGACAATTCCAAGATCAGAGAAGCGGGTTTTTACTACAAGAAACATGCTTTCAGAGATTAAACGAGTTGTTTAGACATCGAATAAGCTCAATTGCTGAAGAACCACAAAGTTGAAGGCTTAAGCTCCCTTGTTATTTGTGTACACAAGACGTCGAGATTATTTATTCGTTTTGTAATTCTCTTTAAACCATCTCTCTATGCGTTATTTTCACATTGCTTCTTCCAAGTCATACTAAGTGTAAGATGTACATAACACGAACGTGATTGCACAAGTTGGATCACCACATCTACAAAATCTTTCTCATCATATTAATCGTACTTTATAGTTCACTATAATATATGTTTTAATTTGATTTGAAACAATGATACATCTCTAAGAGGGGAGCACGAGAACACAAAACTACCATCATTTAGTTCTTTGATGCGATTAACTTTTAGCTTTGGCAAAGAGTTATGCTTAGATATGGGTCTAGGTTTGAAACCGACGATTCACTAGTTTCCAAAATAGTAGAACTAGCATCAACCCCCAACCCTAGCTCTAAGCTTGTTTTAAGACTTGTCAATTCTAATTTATGGGTTGTAAGTATGTGAATTAACTTGAACTACAAATTTCCTTTTTGAAAAATAAACTAAGTTTTTAAACTTTTTCTACACATAAATCAGTTATTTTATTTTTTCCTTGAATTGTGCTATACTTAACTATTTTATAGATTATAAATATAATTCACTCATAAGTATAATCAATAATGTAAAATAAGTTGCACAATCGAAACAAGTTTCACATGAAAAACCCTATTTACGAGGTTAAAAGCCACCTTGTAATTTAATGGTACAAATAAAAGAAGGGGACATAAAACTTTATTGCTATATTACATGGAACTTAATTGTAAGGAACAAGAATAAGTAAAGATATACTACTCTCCTTACAAATAATTGCAAAGCTACCGTAGAAAAACGATAAGACGGTATATTGCTCTTATACAAAGTATTCAAAGAAGAAAAATGACGTAACAATGTCCATAGCGAAATAAAATAATGTAATTGTGGTAAATTACTTAAATCGATAGAGAAATTAGTATTCAAACATTCTTACCTTGTGTGGCTTGGGAGATAAGCCAGCTGTACTCTCATTTGACAAGTTGAGTCGCTGACGTAGTAATCTTTGGTTTGACCAAAAAAAGTAGTAGTCATCTTCGGAGCTAAACGTGCCATGTGCTTCTTATTCTTGCTTTTTTTTTTTTGCTTTGTGCCAATCAGTTTTGTAACATTCATAGCTAATAGAGAGGCCTGGCTATTGTCCAAAAGTCCTACCGTGCCAAAATGTTTGTTCCACAGCAACCGTTGATATTGAAGCTGTCAGAAATTATGGTGTCATAGGAGGAGGAATGATTAAGAAAGTTTTCATATGTCTCTTCAAAAAATTTATGGTCACTATAATCAAACTCAAAAGTAATAGCAAAATAGTCGTTAAGCTCTGTATAGGGCCTGATCTCTTACCCCCTTTGTGTTTTTTAATTTTTACATCATCAACATTAGTAATTGACCATCTGTTAAGGGTATCTTTCTATATAATGAGGGGTTGAGGATCATTAAAACTTGACCACCATATGTAAATGAAAATTGAGAAAATAAACCATAAGTGAGCTAACGGACTTAAGCATTCTATATGTGTTGGATGTATTATCAATGTAAAATCACTAAAACCTTCTATTTTGTAGTGAAGGACCAAATTCATGGCAATAAAATAAATGCACTAGTTGTTTAGTCATTTCACTGACACAAATCTGTAGCATGGCATCCTGCCGTGATTCATATAGCTAGGAAGTATGTTCACCAAACTTCTAAAACAAATAAATGAACATAAGAAAATGTTTTGGCATAATTATGAAAATTTTAAATATTTACAACAATCTCATACATATGCCCCAATCATTTTGGGTATAATGGTCATATCAAAATCACAGAACGCATGTTTGTATTTCTTTGTAGGTAAAATTCCTTTTACATTTGCATACCCTTATTCGACTGTCTTTACAATATTTTTGCCGAGGCTTACAAGTGGATGGATGATCCAAATGTATAATCACTTACCATTTTAATAGATGGCATTTTGAAACCTAAGGTGAACACTTCGTCCTCAACAAGTGTTTGGAGTTTAGGAATAGATGCAGCGTTTGCTATTGCATGGTTAAAACCAGTATTTCAATGCATATTCGTTTAAAATAATTCTTAATTATGATACTAAAAACATTTTGTACAATACATCATTTATTAAATCCTCTAAGCGTTAGTAATCTTTTACGTAAAATCCAATTATAATCTATTTAATAAAAAGTCATTTTACTTATCTGTTTATATATCGATACGAATAGAAGCATGTATATCTAGAAAATAAAAAATGAAAAATGAAAAATAGAAAATGAACTCTCGCTTTCCATGATGTTAAAGCTAAGTATTTCTTTAATGCATAGTTGTACTAAAAACCGTGTTGGAGATAGGATTTTGCTAATAATTTAATTATTTACCTCTCTTTAAGAGTTTGGAGTAGTGAAATAATGCAAAGGTTGGGAAGCAGCAGACTTAGAGAGTCATTCCTATGATTTTCCTAGTCCATACTCAATTGGGTTGCCTCAGCCTTAGGTTGCTTAAGAAAAGTTCCATACCATCGCCTTTTATCTATGTTTGACTTGTAGTGCAATAGTTGCCATGCCTTTGGGATCTTCCCAAAGTATACATGGAACTTTAAGGAAGGACTTAGTAAAAATATTTTGATTCAAAGTGGTTAGCTACACTTTCGCTGCATTGCCGCTCCTTTTACCTCATCATTTGTTTGTTGTTGGAAGATGTCCTTCCTTCGGTAGAGGACATTCGACTCCCCGTGGGTCTTCTTTACCAAACAACTCTTGAATGGGGGATCAAAACTAGGCATCATGTGCTCAATCCCGAATAGAGGAATTCAAATAAGAGGTTGAAGCGTCCTTCATGCTTGCACGTGATAATTTTTTGGAGCGGATTGAAGTGGAATCTGATAACACCTTGCCCATTTCAAGTATTAATAAACAAAAAAAAAAAAAAAAAAAAAAACTCAAGCTTCTTAGAGAACGGCTGCAATTTTAACAGATATAAATTCTTCAGAGTCTTCTTTTGTTTTTTCTTCATCGTTTAATTTAATAAGTAGAAAATTCGGTGTTTGTGTCGACTGAGTTTTATACCAAGGAGAAAAGGAAATGAGCATTGTCCATCAAGGTTTTCATTTCCCATCCCTTTTATTTGTCGACGTGAGGGTCTAAACTGCCTGATATGTAATCTTGTTGGAACTTCTGGTTTTAATACGAGGTTCTCCATTCAAGCACTAAAAAAGGGAAAAAAGAAGAAGATTACTTTACAGAGCAATTTTTTTAGTGGACATACATTTCACTGAAGTAAATTTATGTGAAGTGTAGTAGACTATGATTTTTATTTATAATGCTATGAAATGAATGTTGCACCATATATTTGGTTTATGGTTTAGTTTTGATTCTAAAATTGTCAGTGGCAATTCTAGACCGTTTCCTAGTTTAGATTAAGCCCTTGCCTTGGTCTAGTTATGCTAGCTTGTTTGCCATATTAATCAATAGGAAAATTATAGGAAATTTAACTCAAATGGAATTTGTAGATAATTTATGAATTATAAATCCCAGTTCCAATTTTTTCATAAACTTCCAATATGTAAACCAAACTAAGTAAGAACAAAGTTCTACATAACAAAATTGGAAAACAAAAAAAAAGAAAAAAGAAAAAGAAAACTAAAGTTCAGTCAAAGACTTTTAGCCAAATGAATATCTATGGATAATCTCATGAAATTCCTATTTTTTACAAGGAATTATAGTATAAATTTAAGTATAGCTATCCTATGTTATTTTTTTATCTATAATTTTAGCTTTAATAGTCTTTAAACTTAATCAAATAAAATTAAGCTAGAGTCCACTTACCATGTCTATTTTCTACCTTATAATTTAATTAAGACATGTACATCTTACTCTTTTTTTGGATAATAATTGCGTAATAATTGTTTCTCCATATTAATTTTTGAAAGCATCAATTAAGAAAATTATTTTAAAGCAAAAAGTTTTGTGTTTTATTGAGTACATACTTTCGGTAATTTTATGGGAAAAATAGGACCTTTAGTTTTGCCACCTTTTTCATTTCAGGAACCATGCTTAACTTTTGTTCATTTTAGGACCTATAATTTTTAAAATGAGTTAATAGGGGGTTTTCGTCGATCTTTGTTAATCTTGCTGTTACAAAGTGCTGACATAGCGATCTAAAGACCCATATATTATATGGTTTGGCACTTGTCATCTAAATCAGCTGACCCATCCCAAATATACCTAATCAAGTCACAAATAAACCATTTTATATGTATAACCATTACACTAATAAAATGTTTAATACTCTAAACTAAAAATAGTGAATAATTAAATAAACAAATATTTACGGATTTTTTCAATCATTTGTTTTAAAAGTTTTAAACTTATATTGAAAAGGTATTTACTATCATGATTTTATAAAGTAGTGCAAATATCTTCTATAATCCTTATAGAATTTTATTTAATTATGAGGTATCATAATTTACCTATAAGTGATCTTAAAAACACAGTAAGAGTCACCACACTTGTCTTACTATTTGTAACATCTTCGGGTCAAAAGTGGTGATAATTAAGATAACAAATATGATTTTTTCAATCATTTACTTTACAAGTTTCAAATTTATGTTAAAAATGTATTTACATCTTATAAATTAGTATAAATATCTTCCACAATCCTTATGAGATTTCATTTAATAGTAAAATATTACAAAACTAGGAAAATCAATGATGAAAGACAACATAGTTAAAACATGAAAATCACTATAAAACTAGTTAATAATCAATTGACCCCAAAGAGCTCTAATATTTTTATTATTTCCAAGTTGAAAACTTTGATGCAAATAAAAAGAAATTATCCAATTGAATAAGCCTTATTTCGGATCATAACTTCTCTTGATGAGAGAAAAAAAAAAAAAAAAAAACCCTATTTCACTGAGAGCTCTTAAGGATTCAACTTATATCAAGGTGCTTAAGAGATTCCTTCACATGTAAATATCAATATTGCTATTGTGATTTTATTCTCTTTTCTTAAAAGAAGTTGTTTTCATGATATTCATAATGGTATTTATGATTTTATTGGTCTATATGGTTTTTTTTATTTTTTATTATAATCTATAAGACTTATTTATGTTTTAATGATTTCATTTTTTTTTTCATAATGAAATATGTATGATGATTTGGGTCATGAGTGTTTTAATGTAGTAAAATGATTGATCTTGATGTGATTATATTTAAATTGAGATTTGAGAATTAGTTTTAAATGAAAATGGAAAAATTGAGTTTTCTATTTTAATAATTTACAAGATTTGAAAGTTTAAGATTTTCTTTTTAGAAAAAAATGTGTTCAACGTTGAAATGCTTTTTTTTCTTTCAAATTACGTTGAAAACCAAATCCAGAGTTTTTGGAATGGAGAGTTAGTGGAGGAGGAGGGGTAGATTTGGGGTTTGGGCTGGGTTTATTTGTGGCTTAGATTAGGTTAATTTGAACGTTAGTGCCATATTGGCAGCTTATAACTCCAATACTCACTTTTAAAAATATAGTTCTTCAAATGGACAAACTCAATATATAGGTCCTAAATGAAAAAAATTGGCAAAACATAGCCACTTTTACTGTATTTTTCTCGTAATTTTAATGAATATATTTAATGACTGATCATAGACATATAACATGATGGGTTTTGGGAAGATTTGGAATAGATTATGAAAACTCAACACCTGTATCGTTATATAAATAAAATTTTTAAATCAATCTAAAAATTGTACGAGATTTTTAATTTTATATTTAAAATTTTTTCTACTATCTTAATAGGGTACTCACTCTTTAACTTGTCAAACTTATATATTATTATTTTTTTTGCCAAATGATTATCTTTTCTTTTATTAATCATTACATAAGAAATTATTTTATATTATTTACATAACATGATAATACGATAAGGATTAAAGAATCAATTTATTGTACCTTCTTCATCTTATATGTCTTGTCACAATATTAATAGAGTATTTAGTAGTATTGTTATATAATTAGTTTAATAATTTTGTATGCTTTATTTTGATTTTTTTGTATGTTTTGATTTTAAAGATATGATCAATGTTAGTATCAAATTATTTATTTATTTAACTATTTTTTCTACTATATAATAAATATATAACCACCTTTTTTTAGTCAATATAAAAAAAATTCACAAAAATATATATTTATAAATACTAATAGAAAATAATAAATATGATAAAAATCGTTGTCATCTTATTTTCATTTATTTATTATTTTAGGTATTAAAAATTTTGGTTAATATTATATTATTAATTTTTAACTTTTTATTGAATAACGATTTCTATTGGTTTTTTTTTTTTTTTAAATCTTACACTCATACTAAAATCTTAATGAATTTTTAATTATATCTCAAAATTTTATCCAAAAAATCTTATCGAATGGTATGCTATAAATTATAACGATTTATCAAGTTAAATACCTAAGTCGAAGTCTTGGTCTTTCGATTTTTTTTTTTTTTTCTTTTTTAATTATTTTATCAAAAGGTGAGTCTTTCAGTGCTGTTCCTTGAAACCCTAATCCCTAAAACTCGAGCTTTCTCCCGGTTCTCTCTGTGTTCCAAAACTACCCTCCTCTTCCATGGTGGCCATCAGCATCAGCACTTCTCACTTGGAGAACTTTCGTGTCCGAAATGGAAAATTCTGGAAGCGTGCGCGAGTGAGTTAGCACGCACGGTTGTTATGGAGATTTCAAGTACTCGCACTTGAATCAACGCGCTTAAGGTACGTTAGAATTTTCCTGATAAATGATGCTAATATTAGTTTTTGTTATTAATATAGTAATTGAAGTAATGCTAGTAGTTGTCGGCTGAATATCGGTGATTAATTTCAGCAACCATATAAGGAAAGCGAATTTATTAGTTAGAATATTGATCATTTGATACGGAGAAAATGCTTTAGTATAGTTGATGTATGATAACTCTAAATTTAAACCCGATAATTTATTTGCCTCTTTTATAAACTTTCTAATTATAATCTCACATGGTATATAGAATTTAAAAAAGGCAAGCAAAACATGATTCCTAGGAGTCTTAACGAGTGGCTGGGCACCCAAAATGGAGTGGTATTATATCATATAAAGTTCTTATGAACTGTCAGTTAAGGAAAAAGGTATAGAGGTCTCTGTTTAGTGTAGTAAACATAGCACATGGAGGGTATACATTGAACAGTAGCATCCTAAAGAGCTTTATTCACAGTAGATGTTCTTGGTGGTTTCCGACCAATTAGATATTGACTTGTGTGATGGATATCTAATGGGGGCTCTACTTTTTGCCTTTTTATTACATAACATTATGTTATTGGACGAGACATAAAAACTTTGGTTGGCTGTTATAGATATAATGAAAATCAAGAATTACCCCTCTTAATTTCTAATCATTAACAGAAATCCAAAATTGTCATGAAACTGATATTGACCACATTTAGTATGATATATAAATATGATAAAAAGGTAAGAAGTGAATTTATCTTGGTCCATCAAAGTTGAAGTTGATAATTTCATTGACACCTATCTTAGGGAAAGGCCGAATAAATTGTATTGGCAAGTAATATTGTTCCCAGTCTTTTTAGTTGGATCAAATTTCCCTGTCTCCAACTCATTGTCTATGTATGGCATGGTCACTATTCGTCCATGATGTAATGGATTCGACTGTTCTGATTACCTATCGATAAAAATTGGGTGTTGGGAAAAAAAAAATGACAGCTGATTTAAAAGGGGGAAAAAAATTGAAGCTAACTTTAGAGGGCCCAACGGGTATTGAACTGATGACCTCTTGATCTGCAATCAAATGCTCTACCACTGAGCTATGGACCCAATTTTCAGTGTTTTAGTAATTTGTTTACCAATGATATTGTATTCATCAAATTGCAAAAAATTTTCTACGTTGTACAAAGAATTATTTCCATAGTGGACTACTTCCTCCCTTAGAAAAGAGATCAAAAGCACAAAAGGACTTACCAATGGACCTAAATGTAATTAGGGTCGATTGCAGTTCATTTATAAAGATATATAAGGAATTAATCAAATTGTAGTATGTTCTGTTAATTTCTCCACTGATGACATAATATTCATCAAATTGCTGAAAATTTTCTACATTATTCAAGAATTACATTGAAAGTTCTAAATATTGAGGTTAATTTTAATTCAGTCATAAAGATATATAACGAGTCAATCAAGTCCTGGACGTTACAAAACTACTTTGAAAAGCATTTTAAGCAAGTCGATAAATTTTGAATGAGCACCCTCATAAACTTTCAGGACCTATTTGGTCCAATTTAATCATTTAAGATTGAACTGAATTTAACTCTAAAACCTTTAGGACCTTTCATGCCGTATTGTTAATTATCAAGGAATATTGGTTGTAGAGAAATGTGCTTCTGAATTCCATTCCAAAGGCAGCAGGATGAATCCAACTTTGATTTTCTAGTGCAAAGTATGCTGAAAAAGATGGTCTCCTATAGCATACTGGGAAGTGTGTAATGGAGTCCTAATGCCACGGGCTAACTGAACCATCTGAATTGGCATTATGCCTTGTAAATCTAGTCTTATGCTGATGCCTTCTTTTTAAGAAGTGCCTGAAGACCAATCTTCTGTCGACCTGCTTATATATTGACCTAGTTATTTTTCGAAGTCAACCTGATTTAGGAAATCTGTTTTAAGGTTTTTGTTTTATGCACACAAACGAATATTAAAAAAGGCATTTGCCAATCCATGACTATGGACAAAATGGAGGAAGTGATTGGATTCATTGATTTGCATGTTGGTCTTATGTGACTCTAGAAGTTAGAAATAAAAAAATAAAGTTCTAAGGGCCCAACTGGGATCAATCCAGTGACCACTTGATCTGCAGTCAAATGCTCTACCACTTAGCTATGGACCCACTGCAACATGTTCATGTATTTGTTTCTTTATATTCGCTCTCTCTAAGAAGTGCTTGAAGAGTGAAATTCTGACAACTGCCTTTTGTAAACAAGTTGTTATGAGGATTTTGTTTTATATACATTAACTAGAGATGTGTTTTGCTGATGTGTCCTCCTAATGACTGTGGACTAAAAAGAGGGAAATTAGTGGAATCTAAAAGCTTTGTTTTGGCCATCAGTGATGCTGAATAGAAAAGGAAAAAAATTGAGTTCATAAGAAACTCTTCAGTGTTGTCGCTGTGTGAAAACTATTAATGTTATGCTCAATGTTAATGGAGTTATGGATTTTCTTCCTAAAATTGGTTCAATACCCTTACAAATCTGAGTAAGTCATCAATATGATTATGCATTAACCATATAAGGCATGTTTTGTTTGTATATTTTATAAAATTTCTAAATTATGTTGCCAGAAGAAGGAAAGAAGTGAAAAGTAAACCTGCTTTGTAGGGTTGATAGCTAGTGTTTCAGGCTCCTCAAAACAGAATCATATGTAATAAGGAATTATCATAGTGTCAATCAAGGAAACTGTGTAGAGATCCTTGTTTTGTCAGGATAATAAAGCGTTTGGAGGGTATACCATAAGCAATAGCTGATTCAATAGTTGTTTCAGTGGTTGGAATAGCTGTACAAAAAATTGAGAAAATATTTTTCAACTGCTGGCTATAAAAAATCCAAAAATGTTGCAAATTTGTATTAACTCCAGTATGATATGTAAATTTGATAAAAAGTTAGGAAATCAATGTACCCAGTCCATCAAAGTTGAAATTGATAAGTTCATTAAATAAGTTTGAGCCAATCCCTAAAAAAGTACAAATAAATTGTATTAATAGTTATGCCACTTTGGGACCTCCTAATATAAGAAATGATCTTGCAGAAAAACTGTCTATAAATACTGTATCTTGGTCATGAATATTATAAATGGAAATCAAACATTCTAGACTCTCAAGGTATGGTGAGCAAGTAATGACAAAAGGGGGAAAAGGTGGAATTTGGTAGAGAGAGGGCCCAACCAAGATCGAACTGGTAACCTCTTGATCTGCAGTCAAATCCTCTACCAGTGAGCTATGGACCCAACTGTGATTTGATTAATTCCTTAATCAATGTCAGAAGACTTGATAAATTGTCATATATTATTGTTGCTGTTGCTGTTGTTGTTATCATTAATATTATTTTTATTTTCTGTCAATAATGTCTAATTATTTTAAGGAGATAATGCATGTACACGTGACAAAATACAGGTTGCACTAGGAGGGAACGAGTTAATATCCAATTTTGATTTACTTATGACCAGTGAATTATAGGATGACATTGTCTGCTACTCTATGAAACATGTTATTAACTCCTGATGCTTATGCACACTTCAGTTTTTGGGTAAAGTGGGTTTTTTTTTTGGGTTTTGTTTTTTTTTTGTTGTTATTTTTTTTTTTATTATTATTTTTATTATAAATTACAAATATGTTGAAAGGGAAAGAACTAGAATACAAAACAGATTATAAAGAGAGGAAGCACACTAGAAAGCTACAAAATCAACAAGGCTATCATAAAAACAAAAGGATTCCCAGGTCGATAACATGGCTCTAACTGAGAGAGCATGATTTCCAACATGCTATCAGAATAGCAAGAAAAAAACCGTAAACCACTACAAAAAACATGGAGAATAATTCTTTAAAGAGCCGCAACTGAGAGAGCATGATTTCCAACATGATGACTATTTCTCTCCTTCCAAAGTTAGTGGCACATGGCAGCTATGGCCTTCTTGTGTTTTCCATTGAAGAAGAGCCGCAACTGATGCTTATGCACTTTTTGAATGAAATTTGCATAATGTGCCTGAAGGATAGTAATATGTTCTTATTTAGTAATGTTCTTTTGAAGGCATTTCCTGAAGAATAAATCATCTGTCCACCTGCTAATTTTGTAAGTTGCTATGATGATCTTGTCTTATGCAATCAATGTGGATTTATAGTTGTATTTGGGCATGCTTATGATATATGATTTGGCTACTTGTTTTGCATTGTGGTTGTAGAGTAAAAAAGGGAGAGAATAGAATTAGAGGGCTCAAACAGGATCAAACTGTTGGCAGTTGATCTGCTGTCAATGCTCTACTACTGACCTGTGGTCTTAACTACTGTTTCTTTTTTCAATTTCTTCAGCCTTCACACCCTAACTAGACGCTAGAAGTTGAAATGCAAGCTTCAGTTGATAATGTCAGCTTAAAATGAATGAGCTGAGAGAAGGGCTGTGCTTGTTGAATTCAATCCTGTGTTTCTAAGCAATATAAGGGCTAAAACTTCTTTTTGTCTTTGTGTATAGGTGTTATTTCGAATGTTGTTATTGTTCATTTTCCTTTCAAATATGAAAATGTTTGGTTCTCACTTTATGAGCAAACAGATGCTGTGTTGTCACATCAGTAAGAAAAGGCAACTAAACTTGCCTTCTAGGTAGCACCCAAGAATGGAACCATGAAGGGTGTGTAAATATGGTGTTTGGTCATTTATGTTTATATGTGAAACTAAACATGTTGGCTTTTTGAGGTATTGTGACCAAGTAATTGATGAGAGCTAACTTAAAAGGGGAAGCGATTGAATTTTGGAGCACTTAGTGACTGTTGAGTAGAAAAAGCTGAATTTAGAGGGCCCAACCGGGATCGAACCAGTGACCTCTTGATCTGCAGTCAAATGCTCTACCACTGAGCTATGGACCCAATTGTGATATGTGATGATAATTTCTGCTTTAATCACCGAGCTTTTATCGAGTTGCCAAACATGTAGCTTGTGTGTACATGTACATTATTCAAGAAAACATGAGAGTCAATAAATAGGTCAAATGCAGTTTAGTTGTAAAGATTCTTAGTGAGTCATTTAAGCCCCCCAGGTTACAAAAGTTCTAAAAAAGAATGGATGAGTCAAGCGAATCCTAATTCTTTTTACCACCCACCCCAACCCTCCACAAAAAAAAAAAAAAAAGAAAAAGCAAAAAAAGGAAAAATAAAAGAACCCTAAATAAACAAAACTTAGTGCTCTAATTCACATTTAGGATGCTCTTGGAATCATTTAAAATTAACTGAGTTAGAACCCTAAAATTTAAGACATTTGTTGCAATATTCTCAATTATGATGGATATTACTGCTGTATGTAAATGTAAAATAAAATTTTGATTTTTGTGGGTAAATTGAAGGAGATGGTCCTATTCTAGTATACTAGGAAATGTGTGATAGACACTGACACCCTATCCCTACTGCACTAACTGATTCTAACGTGGAATGGCATTATGCTGTGGAACGACCTATGTGAGAAGTGTTAGAAGAACAAAATTTTCTGTCAACCTGCTTATTTTAAAGAGTTATTATTTAGGATTTTTGTTACATACAAATGAATTAGTTAGAAATGCATTTTATGCCTTATGATTATTATATAATAAATATAATAGTCCATATTGTATCTATAAGTTTAAGCTTTTAGATCAAACAATTGTGGCATTAGTTATTACGTGGTATCGGAGTATGAGATCTTGAGTTTGAACCCTTGCATTATTAGCCATTCCCTATCTAATTAAATTATCTGCTGGTTGGGCCTCAGTTAAAAATCCGGCCTATAAGTGAGGGGGGCATATTATATAATAAATATGATAGTTCATGTCATATTTATAAGTTTAAACTTTTAGATCAAATGGTTGTAGTACTAGTCGTAACAATGATTGATCTTCCATCCATGGTTATGGATAAGAAATGCAAAAATTATATGTGTTTTGGCCTTCTGCTGAGGAATAGGGAATGAAGTTGAGTTTAGGGGGGCTTGATGGGGATTGACTTGATGACCAGTTGATTTGCAGTCAAATGCTCTACCATTGAGCTATGAACCCTGTCCCCTCATATTGTTATATCTCTTTCATTGTTGTCAAGTTCTTGAAAATGCCAGATAATTGATTAATTATTTAAGGATATTACTCAGGTACATAAATATACATGGAAATTCCAATATAAGGATGTCAGGGGAGTCTCCAACTTGAGTTTCATATGTTAATAAATTAGAGGGATTGGTCCATTATACAAGGATGCAGGAAGCGTGTCATCCCAATTGACATTATGATCTTGGAGGGTAGTCTTAGGCATTTAGTCAATTACCTTCTTTTTGAGAAGTGCCTGAAGAATATTATTTTTTCTGACCTGCTTAATGGAAAAAATTGTTATGAGGAACTTATCTTGTAGGTATTAATAAATGTTTACAAATGTGCCTGTGTCTATTGTACGAAAAAGATTTGCATTTGGGGGAGTGAATTCCTGCTCATCAGTGATGGCTTAGTAGGAAAGGGATGAAAGTTCAAATTCAAAGGGCCCAACTGGGATTGAACTGATGACCACTTGATCCGTTATCAAATGATCTGCCACTGAGCTACAGATGCTGCAGCAAGTGTCTTTAAAACTCCATTAATATCTGAACATTTATTGAATTGCTAGGTATTTAATTAATTATTAAATGAAACATACATGTGCATAAATATAGATGGAAGTTCCAATTGAAAGAATGACAATAGAGTATCCAACTTTTGGCATACATATGATTGGCAAACTAGAGGGGATGGTCTATTATAATTGGAAGTTTACAGTGGACTCTTAATTTCACTGCTCTTGTTGCATCTAATATGTATTGGCATGCCCTTGAAAGATAGTAATTTTGTTACAGCCTGAGTAAAGAGACAGACAGGAGTGCCTATATGGCGAGAAAATTATGGGATGTATAGTCATAATACTTAGTTCACAGTTGAATAGTAGTCTACAAGTAGGGTTCACAACTGTAATGCACTTAGAAAATGTAACAGACTCTAGTGAAACATTCTTACTTCTCAGGTTGTAGCATCATCATCGAGGATAAAAGAAAAAGAAAATAACAGAAAGGGGAGCTTACGACCCCAAAAACAGTGGTGTCTTGGCATAGTTGGAGTCTGGCCTGCTTGACAAGGCTAAGCTTTCTTCATTACCTCACAATCACAGAATGTAGTAGTTAGATCTACAAAAAGGTACAAATATGAGAGAGAGCAATAAGGAATTAGGGTTTCTACCAGTGAGAGAGGCATATGCAGAAAGAGGAAGAGACAGACAGAATCTCACTTTATATACTGACTCTAGAACTTTCATGTCTAGGGTTAGCATAGTGTCAAATGGTGCGTTTTAGATTAGTGGATTGGGCTTTGTAAACAAGAAGCCTGTATCAGATTTGCATTTGTGCAATTGCTTCTTTTACATAAGTAATAGGAGCCTGGTAGTGTGACTATGCACCGGTGAGTAAGGGGTGGGCATTAAGGAGTGGCCAGAAGAGGTTAATTACTAGCCGCTTAGGAATTAATGAAATAAATGTAGAAGTAGTTAACAGTTGAGAGTGAAATAAATAAAACTTTGGCTGGTGACTTAGGCAGGAAAATCAGTTGGAATGGAGGTAAAAATATTAGTTTGGAGGAGAAAGAAGCGTCCAGATAATCTGGTTCATACCCAAGGCACAGAGCGAGGAGAAATTTTTATCCTCAAAACTTTATCAATAAGTGCCCAAAGAACAAAATGTTCTGTTGATTGAGGATGTTGTCTTTTACCATAATGTTGGCTTGGATAGAATATTGTGCTTTGCCATCTATTTTCTCTTCATGTTGGTGTATCAAGGAGAACAAAGTTCAAATTAGACAGTTCTGGCCAATGACTGCAGAGTAAAATGGTGAGCTTGGAGTGCACAGCTGGGTACAAGATGGTGATTAATTGATCTGCAGTCAATTCCGTGCTGCTGAACTACAGACCCAACTGCAACAATGTTATGTTAACATCTTCATTAAAGTCAGAATATTCGTTACATTGCCAAAGATTTAATAAATTTTTAAGGACATTATGAAGTTATATAAATATGAGTGCAATTTCACTAGAATGATCACAAGGTTTATCAACTTTTATTTAGGTATGGTATGTAAAGAGGAGATTGTCTACTGCTTTAGGAATTATTTAATAGACTTATGGTGCTACTAGCTTTGTTGAATGCAGTCTGAATTGACAGTAATGCTGTTGCTAGATTTGGAAATGCGTACAGGTGTGCTTATAAGTTATGTGTTTTTTTGCTGTCCATCCATTTCCATTTTTGAGTATGGAGTAAAAGGGGTAGAAAGTTGAATTTACAAATATGTATATTGCAATCTATTTTCTATTCCTGACCCTGGGAAAAAGAAAATAAAAGTTCAATTGAGAGGGCCCAACTGGGATCAAACCAGTGACCTCTTGATCTGCAGTCAAATGCTCTACCACTGATCTATGGACCCAACAGCTGTATACTCTCCTAAGTCCACAATTTAATGTTGACATGTTAATTTATTTTATCATTCGATGACATAATGAATGTATACAAGTTTGAGTGCAATTCCATTAATAGGATAATGAAACAGTATTCAACCGGTTCACATATAGTTAGTAAATTAGGGGAGATAGTCTACTATACTTGGAATTGTTGAATAGACTCTCGATGCAAGTGCCCTCTTTGAATATAATCTGTTGAAAGATAGTAATAGACAATTCCATAATAGTCCTCTCTCTCTCTGTCTTTCCCCCTCTCTCCACATCCCTCTCCCTTTCCCCACTACCCCATGAGAATTCTTTCAAGAACAATATCTCCTCTGGAGTTGATTAATTTTTTTCTGTGGCATTCTTTGACTTTCTTAAAAATTTGTCTTTGAAGATATTGTCTTATACACATGAAAAAGTATTTGGAAATGTGTGCTAACTTTGGTTATAAGATATGTGTTTCAGTTCTTGCCATCTGTCTTATATCCATGATTGAAAAGGGAAACAAATAATATCATATTGAGAGGGCCCAACACAGGGGGGAACTGATCTGCAGTCCAAGGCTCTACCTCTGAGCTATGAACCATCTGTTCTTTCTCTTTCTTTCTTCAGTTATTATATATTAGTCATGTAACAAGTGCCAAATGGGTAAACTAATTATTTAAAGATGCCAAACACACTTGCTGGGACATTGAAATGCAGATTCCATTAGATATGTCACCTGTAATGGAATCAGCCAAGATATGGTTTCCTTATTATCAATTATCATGCTCCTAAACAATATGAGGGCCTGAAATTTTGTCATGTTTCTTCTCTGTGATCAGTTCATGCTACATTGAAGTGCTATATTTCAGGCGAAGAGCAATGTTGCGATCTTATACCCTGCTTTCCCCCCATAGAATAGTAAAAGATTTTCCCCTGGAAATTTAACATATTAATAAGATTATGTCCATGTAGGATGTATTAAACCAGATACTGCAATGGGGGTTTTAGACAAACTGTAGGCTCAGATCTCCAAATGTTAAAACTTTTATTCTTCATATCATTTTGTGCTCTGATAGATCCCTTTTCAGAAGTTAGTTAATAGGAAATTTGCTTGTTTCTTCCGGGTATTTGGATGTTTGATTATTTCCGCAGATTATTCGACTTTGCTAAATTTTATGTGTTTATAAGATCATCTCTTTATGTTTGAAATTACTCTCAGGATAGAAATTGGACTCTTTTAACATGTAGGGATCAGATCTAATTGGTAGGGCTTATTGATTATGGAAATGTCTTCATTTTACTTATCATGGTTACTTACTCCTGTTCATATGTTGAGAGGCTTGGCTAAATGTTGTGTGTGTCAATTGATTAACTTAGGAACATCTCTGATTTGACTTGATGGAATGCTTAGTGATGTAGTTACTGTCCTGCTAGTGTTTACATCTTTTTCATCTATAGACGTGTTGTCATACTAAAGATTCCCCTGACAGTCTGTCCACGATGCTTCTTTTTCTCCAGGGAACTTTTTCGGTTTTTCCATGGAATATTATTCCAAGTAATATATGTTTCTAATTTTTCTGGTAAGAGCTTATAAGGTTGTAGGGTCGAAGGATAAAAGAGCTTACCTCATAGTTTCCAATTGTTTGAAATCTTAGTAGCTAATGTAAGAGAGGGGTTCAATTCCAAGGATTTGGGAGCCATGTGTCATAATCATCTTATTCTACCTTCCATGGATGACATGTTGGTGGATTATTTTACATACGGTAGACTGCGAATGGTCAGAATTGTGAGTTGGTGACTTTATTTTTGAAGTTTGAATTGAAATCGCATGTTCTCATCCATGCTTTAGCTTCATCGCGATGAAGGAATGGCAATTTTGTCGTGGACATGTTCTGTAGCTTCATATTGGGCATGTTCTGCATATCTAAATTGCATTTGTGCATTTTTCTGAGGTCTCAAAATGCCATTAATTACGTCCTGTGAATTTTCTACGCAAGTATGGGTTCACTCCAATAAATTTTGCAGGTTCTATATATAATATATCTCTCTATATATATACAGATATACATATATAATGCCATTAATTACCTCCTATACACATGTTATATTATACCCGATCTTCATTCCTGTGTGTCCGTAGTCAAGTGGCTCACGTATCTTATACATTATGTGGGTTTGATATAGGGAAATTTACAGTTTGCCTATCTCCATGAATTTTGCAGGTATAATTACGCGAACATCCGAAGCTTAAAGTTCAAAAGGGGACAGAGAGAATGGTGAGAGACATGAGAAGACTTTTTTAATTTTGTTGATATTTGGTTTTGATGAGTTTGTAAGCCAATCTTCATTAATATTATAGTCCTATATATATATATATACACACACACACCAGAGGATAATCTGCTATAAATGCTCTTGAGGAGAGAGTGTTACATATTGTATATAATAGAGTTCATTTATTTTTGACACGTATATAATTTCAGAGCTTAGTTCTACTTATTAGACTTTAGCCATATACATGCCTATTTGCAGCAAACAGAAATAACTAACACTCACTATGTATTATAGTTGTGAAAATTACAATTCTATTTATATGATTCAATGAGTTTACGATTTTTAAAGGTTTTTTCCAGTTAACTCGTATATAAAAGCAATTTCATATAAAAATTTACGTTTTTAATGGAGTTTATATATAAATTCGGTAAAAAGTTACATTTTTAATTGAATTTATTGATTTTATATATTTGAGTTAAATGGGTTGAAAAATTAAAAATTATAGTTAAGTTTTTAAAAGCTATTAACTATTGTGGTATTAGATTATTTTTTCTATCCTATTTTAATTTTTTTTTCCTTTATCTCTTCTAATCTCATATTTTATATTTATAGTTTTTATCTAAGTTTCGACCTTAGCAGTAAAGATTGTATGATAAATTATATACTTTAATTTATAACATCAATGATTTAAAATATTTGGTTATTTTTAACTCATTACTTTTTTCAAAAAAGAAAATAGAAAAAGTGTAGTTTCAATTTTGTTTATTATTCTTACGTATATATTAAATCATATATTAATAAGATTTTTTTTTTCTATAAGAAAATAACTTAATTTCTTTATTTTGATTATGTATTTCAAGTTTTAAAAAATTACTATACTATAAGCATATTAGTAATTTTTTAAAGTTATTTTATATAAGTTGCAAAAACTTGTATTTTTATATTTCGATTTTTGGAGAATTTAGACAGAATCGTGAGTTCGGTGATCTTGTTATACATTGTTACATTCACTTTCTCTTCTAGTCCTCTATTTGTTAGATTCCACCATCTTCGCTTCTAGATTTATAGATATCAAACAATTTCTTCATGGTATTTGAGAGGGTAATTTGTATACTTTTCTTTTTGTTTTTGATTATCATATCACTTGATAATAGGTCAAACTCCTATGATAAAATGAATTCAATCATGGATAGATCTTCAAATGATTATTTGTATATCAAATAATCTAGGTACCATGATTACTAGTATGGTTGTTGATGGATCAAATTTCTTAAGTTGGAATATATCGATATGTTTTACCCTAGGTACTAAAGACGTTAGGTTTACAGAAGGGGTTTGTAAGAACTCGGATGAAGGATCTTTGGATTTTAATCACTAGACTTGATGCAATTTTATGATTTGTTGTTACTCAATTCCATGTCAGAAGATTTAACATAGGCTTTTATGTATGCTCAATTTGCGAGGGAATTGTAGAATAGTGTCTATGATGGGTTAAGATTAACAAATGACCCTTTGATATCTTGGCTACAAAATGAAACAATCAATTCTAGACTAGAAAATTTGAGTGTGTCAATGTATTACAATAGGATTAAGTAGTGGGGTGAGTTGTTGAATTTGTGTCAGCACCAAAGTGTTCTTATGGTACATTAAACAAGTGCAAATGTGATTTTATGAAGAAGTATGAAGACCTTGAAAACAAAAATCATTTGATACAGTTTCTAGTTAGATTAAATGATTGTTTTGAAGGAGTAATGATTCAAGTTTTAGCTATGGATCGTTTACCTATTGTTAGTAAAGCTTACCACTTAGTTTTTTATGTTGAAAAACAAAGATAGGTGGTTAGATTGCCTGGAGATACTACAATTGCTTTTGATGCTAAGAAAATTATAAGGAATTTTCTTAATGACAAGAAAGGGAAAATAGGCATCAAACTCACTTGTGCTCATTGTAAGAAAACAAGACATTCGATTGATCAATACTTTGAAATGATTATATTTCTAGAGTGGTATAATATAAAGGAGAAAAACAATTCTGACCTTATTGGTCATGTTGGCATAAGTCAGATTTATAATGCAACAAAACTTACAGATACACCTTTGGACAGTTAAAATGATTACTCAAATGTTGATAAGTCTTTATTTGCTAACTCAAATTTTTTGAGCTAGACTTATATAGAGGTTGTCAAAATGTTGAAGGATGAACATAGTGAAAAGGTTGTAGCTTCGATGAATTTGGTAGATAAATTTGCACTTACTTCATTTGCCTATTATTCATGTTTACTTAATAATAGTAAAATGAATTCTTGGATAGTAGATTCAGGTGCCTCTGATTATATAACTCCATTTTCTCAAATTTTGCATTGCAAATAACACCTTAAAGAACCCTTAGAAGTAAGACTTCTAGATGGCTACATAAGTTTATGTACACTTTGGGAATGTTGAATTATGTGCAAAGTTCTCATTCTTCCAGAATTTCAATATAATCTTTTGTCAATTCATTAAGTTGCTTGTAAGTACCGACTTAATAATAATGTTTGATGCAAACTAATATTCTTTTCGAGACTTGAGTTCTAGAAAATGTGTTTCTTAAGTAAGAGCTCAATTTAGGTTGTATGTGGTGACCTTTAAGCCAAGTGGTATTGGTTGTAATTCAATTGCTTATTCTTTTGATGCTTCAAATGAGCTTGTCATTTATTTTGCATGAAAATAAAATGTCTTGTCATGCTTCTCTGTCTAAATTGAAGCATATTTCTAGTTGTAATAAGCAAATTCCTTCATATTTCATTTGTAACACTTGTCGATTAGCAAAGTTCCACAAATTACGATTTCATTTGAGTGATCCCATTTCATTATATTCTTTTGATTTGATTTATGTAGACTTATGAGGTTTTTTAAATATGCCTTCCTTATCTAGTAGCAAGTTGACCATAATTGATGATATGAGCAAGTGCACATGGACCTTCGTGATTTCACACAAATACCATGTATCTACAACTTTGCATGATTTCATTTCATTTGTTAAAACGTAATTCAATACCATCCTAAAAACTATAAGAACCGATAATGAGGGTGAATTTTTTTTTTTCTTGGCATGAGTGTAAAACATTTTTTAATAAATATGATATTTTTCATAAAATAAAGTGTTCCTTATAAACCTCAGCAAAATGGTGTGGTAGAAAGAAAGTATAGGCCTTGTGTTATTTGTATCCATGCTAATTTGCCAAAAAAATTTTAGGGATAGTATATCTTAATTGAAACCACACTCATCAATCAAATGCCAACTCAAACTCTTGGCTAGAAAACTCCCTATGACCTTCCTTACAAAAGACCTCCATCTTATGATAATCTCATGGTCATTAGGCATTTTTGTTATGCAGTAACCAATGCTCATCTTAAAGACAAATTTGATGCTAAAGGAAGGAAATGTATAGTTTTTGGATACCTACAAGGTCATAAAGGATATAGGTTGTTTGATTTTGAAACATAGCAATTGTTTACAAGTCAAGACATGTTTTTTTATGAGAACATCTTTCCTTTCCTTACTTTATATGAAGTATCTTCATTTTATGAGAAACATTCTTCTATGTTTCTTTGTTTTAGTGAATACTTTGATAATTGAGAAGATCTTTACAGACTTCCTATCAATGATGCTTCAAATGATGATAATCATTTGTTTAATTTGAGTGTTGCTTCTTTTCTTGTTTCTGATTTGCAAACATAGCACTTGTTCTTTAGTCTCTTTCAACTTCGCAAATACAATCTTCTAAAGACATTGCTCTTTGAAGGTTTACTAGTGTAACTAAATCACTAGCTTGGCTTTGAGATTCCATCCATACAATGTAAGTGACTTTACTTGCTGATACGATACATTCAACATTTCTACATTCATCTATTAGTACCAAGTTAGTCAAATATCCTTTTTTTTCACATCGCTTCTTTTCAATAATACCTAAAGGAGTATATTTCATCATTAGCAAATGTTTTCACTGTCCAAGAACCACATAACTATTATGAAGCAAAAGAAGATCCAGGTGGATAGAAGTTATGTAAAAAGAATTCTTGGCTTTAGACTCTAATTATACATGGAATTTAGTTTCTTTGCCTCTAGGAAAGAATAGACTCTAAATGGGTGTATAAGATTAAATATAAGCTTAATGGATCTATTGAGAGATTTAAGGCTAGGCTAATTAATACGGATCGGGGCCAAGGACAGATAAGGCTGCCCATGGGGGTAGGTCCGATTCTACTGAAGGAACGAAAAGTAAATGGGAGTTGATGGTTTAGCAATCCTGTACACTAACTCTATGGATATGACATATTGTAGAACTACATACAGACCTAAGATTCGCTGGATGTAATGTATCGGTTCAAGTGATAAGGTTACCTGCTACAATCCTTACTAAAAGGATTAATAAGAGCTAGTAAAGGAGAGAACTTTTCAAGAGAAAAGACTCTAAAAGGGGGTTTTTCATTAATCTTCCATATATGTATGTATTGTTACAAAAGTTGCTACTTATAGTACGTCCTAAACTTTAGTAGCAAAACGGTAAATAATGTACAAGGCCTTAAACCTTAAAGAATTAGGCTCATAAATAAAATAAAGACAAATAAGTACAGAAATATAAAACTGTACGTTTCATAGAAGAAGTCGGCATGTGGTCATTCAGCATGCCTTGGAGGTAGTCTCGTAGTGCTTAGTCAAGACATAGAGATGTTGGCCCATAATTGCTGAGTTCTGAAGTTAGTCAACAATAGTTTTTTTGAGGTGTGCCGAGTGGATACAACACTCGGTAAAAGTGATTTCTCGACCATTAAGTCGACAATAGACTTTAGTTGAGTGAGTGCAACTCTTGGAAACACGATACCTTGACCTATTGACAAGTATGATGCTGAGTGTTATTCGGCTTGGCAGACAGAATGAGTTAGCAAGTAGATGACCTCGGCTTTGGTAGTCGGGTTGGGTCAGTACCCCGAAGCCTCATTTCCTCTCACTTAGAGAAGTTTCAACCTGAAACTTGGCAATTGATGGCTTCAAATCTCACAGGGATCAAATACCAATCGACAAAATTTAAATTGAAACATAGTACACTGCGGTTCTTGCAACAAAGGCATCATTAGCAGATGCTCCCTCGGCTCGTCATGGGCTCTATCAATCACACCTTTTGTCTCGGATCTTTCCCTCCACTCATCATGGATTCGATCAACTACTCCTTGGCAGTCCCAATAACTATCAAGTACGGAAAGTAACAAGATCTTTGGAGCATACAAAAGATTATGGGCGAGTGAGTTCGATGCCAATAGGAAGTAAGATGGCTTATCAGTCATAAGTACTTCCAACTCTTTAAGCTTAGCTAGCTTGAATCTCACACTCTCCTCATTCGTCAAAATCAGTATTCCCTTTACTTCCTTGCAAATTGATTCTTCTTCCTCCTTTCACCTGGGGTTATGATCATCAGTTTAGATGGTCATTAGTGGGGGTACGTTGGGAATATGAGGGTTTAACTCCATCTCGGTTTGGCCTTCTTCCTCTTTACGACTCGCTTCTCTAGCAACCTCCACCTCCTTAGCTCTTCCTTTAATACTCTCTAATTTGGCATTCTTCCGTTGTCTTATTTCATCTTAGAACACTTCAAGCTATCTTTTAATCTCTGATAAGACGCAAGTGCACCTATCAATTTTAATATAGCGGATGTGAGTCCGAGTCGATCCCTCGGAGATTTTGAGTATTAATATTAACTTTAGCTCTATTATCTAATTGAAAAAATGTGATGAGTTGAATGAATTAAAAATACTGAAATTAACAAACTAAACTAATTATGAGACTTGATTAAGCAAATTAGAAAGCAATAAAACTATGAATGACTTCAAGAAATTAATAACGTATTTAGGAATTATTTCCCCTAGCGTTTAACATGTGGTCGCTTAAAATATATTCAATTCAGTTTCTATTATTCTTGACCGGAGGGATTCACAATTAAAGCTAATACCTTTCTCAAGCATATTAACCCTAATCCTAAATTATTTACCGGAATATCTTCACTTAGTAATATAACTTAGAATTGCATTAATGTATAATGAATTCCCACACAAATAATCAACTTTCCGGAAGAAACATGTATCTTATCTCTAAGTATACATGTAATTCTCTCCAATTATGCTAAGATCTAATTACATATGCAATTTCTCAATCATCATATATAATATCATATATTGATACTCTAGAATTATCAATCAACAATTAAACAACATAATTGAATCAAGAAAAGATAGAAATTTTATTGAAATTATAATTCAACCCAAGGGTCACATGAAACCCTAGGTTCCATAATCCTAAATACTCGAATTCTAAGCTATCATAATGAATCCAAAAACGAGTTCCATCAAAAACATTAAATAAAACATGGAAAACCCCTTTAATTGATGAACAATCCCTCTAATCTTGGAGTCGGTGTTGTTCTCGCCTTTTTCTTCTCTTTCTCCTCAAGTCTCTTCTCTTCTCTCGTGTCTTGTTCGTTTCTTTAATGTCTCCCTTCTTTGAAACCCTAAGATATCCTTTTATATATGTATTACAAGGATTCTGTTTTCGTTACCAGATACGGCCTGGGATATGGCCGTGTCCCCAGGCCGTGTCCCCAGGTCGTGTAACTTTCTGCACCTAGGCAAATTTTTCTGCATAACTTCAAAACTTCATAACTTCTTCATTTGAACTCCGATTTGAGTGAAACTTGATTCCTTTTCTTCGTTTTCGATCTTAGAACGCGTTCAAACCTTAAAATCAAAATTTTACTCAATTAAGTATCATTTTCTTTAAAGAAAACCAAAAATGTAAGGGAAATACTGTAAACCCTAAAGCCAAGCCAAGTAACCATAGGTTTGAACTTAAAACCCAAGGTTTAGGACGATCGGCTAAAGGATCCGATCAAACCCAAATTATAAACTATTTAACAAAATACCAGTAAAAATGACCTTGTAAACTTAAATTTAAGAAAGTGAGTAGTAAAATAAGAGACTATAAAATTTTCAAATTTTAAGCATAATAACTACTAATTACTGAAAAGGCAAAAAGTGTAATATAATAACTAATAAATTAGTAGAGATAGATTATATGTATACTAAAAATTTTAGAATGACCAAAATGATATTTAGGAATGTTTACGTGTACCCTACATGTATTTACGTGTAGATAAAAATACGCGTAATTGCTAAAATAGGCCGAAAATTAAGTAAATAATTAAAGAAAAATACAAAATAATTATAAAAAAATCAGAAGGAGAGGTCTGCAACTGGATTAGGTCGTGACTGAAAAGAAAAAAAATTGGCCAATAAAAATGTGCCAAACTAAAAGCCTAAAATCAAGGAAATGGGCAAAATCACATCAAATTAATGCACATTAATTACTATGTTTGTCTATAAATAAGGAAAAAATTCATAGAAGACATTTGGACAGTTTGTAATCTGAGAAAAATCGAAACACAAGAAAAATCGAGAGAAATTCCAGAAAAAAAAAAAAAAAAGAAAACTGTGCAAATTAGCAAGGTGAACTAGAACCACCACCCACCACCACCTGGGACCGAACCACCACCACCACCCTACCCTAGGACCAGCGTCTGGACCGGCCGACAGCCTTGGACCGGGTTTGGACGGCCAGAAATCCTTGAACCGGTTAGTCATTTACTCATCCCGATTTTTGTATAATTTTGTAAAATTAGTTATTTTGCCCAGAAAATTATGAAACTTGTTATTCTGAGGTTTTATTGTATGTAGATTTAGGAAAAAATATTGATTTAGTTTAATTATGTCTGGAAATATAGGGTTCTTAAGAAATTGATCAAAACCGAGCATGATTAAACCGGAAATTAAATAGGCTTAGGGATGTAGTTTGGGGCTCAAATTTTTTCTGTAGGACTCTCATATGATTTAGAACAGTGCTATGAAGCCCTTTTTTTTTAAATTAATTTTCGAAAATTTTAAGTTAATTTTTAGCCCTAAAATGATGGTAAAATTGGGTGATTTGGGATTAATTAGGTAATTAGAATGTTAATTACTGATTTGGATCCTGATTAGATGATTAAGGAAGTTAATCTCTGCAGTGGAACCCTAATCCTAGCTTTTAGGTACTAATTATGGTTAATTAGAGAAATTAGGTAAAGAATATAAGAAATTAGGAAAATGTGAAAATATAAATTACTAAATCTAAAAAATAAAGCTATTTAGTTAATATTATAATTGAAAACAGAAAAATAATAAATCTGAAATAATATTTAATTTTAAGTAAATATCTCAAAATGTAAAATTTTTACACATCGGAAATAAATCCGATACCTCAGTTAGGGTCAACGTGTACCGAATAGTTAGAATACCAAAATTTCGACCCAATAGGATATTTGAATACCCGAGCATAAGGTGATTAATGTCACATAGGGATTCGAGCCTAATTACGACTTAGGAATTAAAACTAAAATCTAGCTTAGGAGCCGAACCCCGAAATAAAACACAACGAATTATTAATACGTTGTAGGTATACATGAGGAAAATGAGTTACATTATAAATTAGAATAAGAATCTATAAAATACGAGTACTAAAAGAACCTATTTGTATTATAGGACACCCAGAAACAAATCAACTCGCAACTAGAGGATCGAGCGGTCGAGCAAATTCAAGTAAGTTGGGTTATTGCTTATTGTAATAGAGTACTAGTTTTGTAGTGCTCGGAGACTTAGGCTTGTATATGCTTGTGATTTTAAGTAGTTTGCGCATGTGTTTGATGTATCTGAATTCGTGCTGGAATTTGTGCTGTGCGTGATTTTGTGACTGATTTAATTGGTATGAACTTGTTTGAAAACCTTAACCGGAATGTAATCTTAGTCGACCGTAATAACTGAAAACGTCATGCATTGCAACCCGTTAGGGGATCATAGGACTCTCCAACCAAATACCGACCCCTTCGAAAGGGATAGCGCAGGATTGCAAAATGGTCCCTTCTTCATCCTCAGTCGAACTAAGTGACAGGAGAGGAGGTCGCGGCGGGGGTGAAGTCAATGGTTCGAAGGTAGTCGCGGGAGGAGCGAGGTCTCCATTGCACAAGCCTGGGTTTGGTTGTGAGCTGCTGCATAACATGGAACTCCTCAACCCGGATTGGAGCGGGTGAAATTTCTCTGATTTCACAACGGACCGGACTACGTTGTGCGATGACACTTGATTGTTGCATTGCATGAAAATAATTGTTTGATAACCCTGTTTGTGCTTGTATGCATTCATGAGTCTCCAATTCAACTTACTGAGCTGTAGTTGCTCATACCCTTATAGATCCTTTTGCAGGTTCCGATTTGTAATCTCTTCAAGTACCATGCCGCCCTACAATTATCCAGAGGTTAGTCTTTTTGAAGCCAGGGGTGTGAGGATCAAGTTGTTTAGCTTAATGTGTAACCAGACTGACCTTGTAGTTAAAGGATGAAGACTGTTAGTTATTCTGTAAATTAGTAATCTGTAGTTGTTATGTAAATCTTCCTGGGAAGCTCTGTGGACTTATTTATACGAATATTTATGTTTAACAGTAATTTGAGTTACTTATCATATTTATAGTATAATCATTAATCGAACTGTTTACTTCAAAGCGAGTGGTCGTCGACGCCTTGTGTAGATTATCTCTATGGTAGGAACTGTGAGGCCAGTTTCTATCATAGAATGGTTTACACGGCGGGACTGTTGCGACTTCGCGACTTCGGGGCGTAACAAATACTATAAAATCACCATATGAAATATGTTTAAAATCAAAGTTATCAATCTCTTTTAGTTGATTCTACACTTCCGAAAGGTTAGCTTCATAGGTGGGGTTTCTCTCATACAATTTGTTGTGGTCTATAGGGATGTGAGCAACCACAGCTCAGTAAGTTAGGATGGAGGACTTAAGACTATACCATAAACATAACAAGGTTATCAACTAACTTATTAGGTGCAATGCATATTCAAGTAAATGCCATCGCACGACGTTTTCTAGCCTGTCATGAGATTAGAGAAATTACGCTCGCTCTAATCCGGGTTGAGGAGTTGCCGTTAATGCAACAGCTCATGACCAAACCCAGGCTTGTGTAATAGAGACACCGCTCCTCCCGCGATTACCTTCGAATCATTGAATTTACCCTCGCTGCAACCTCCTCTCTTGTCACTTAGTTCGACTAAGGATAAAGAAGGGATCTTTATGCAATCCTGCGCTATCCCTTTCGAAGGGGTCGTTATTTGACTAGAGAATCCTATGTTTCTCCTAATGAGTTGCCATGCAGGTCTGATTATGATTACAAGTTGTATATTTGATTAGGTCCAGTTTAGGGTGATTAATCATTTCATACAAATTACACAATATAAGTTAGAACAATAAACAGAATTATAGCTTTACTCATAATTAAGCACATGCACATGCACATGCACATAGCAGACTATCTAACAAGCACAACCAAGCATAATCTCAAGCCTTCAAAATATAGCATCGTATTAATCCCAACTTATCTCGACTCCTCACTCACTCACTCACTCGAGGTCCGACTTATTCAGGCCATTGCCGATCATCCCAATAACATAAACATGGTTTCAGTTTTTCATATAACTATTATAGGTTCGTTTTATCTTATAACGCTTATTGTTATGTTTTGTTTTGTTTAGGATTTAATATACCTAATTATCTAAGTTTTAAGTCTTTTACAATTATTCTAGGTTTAGGAATAGGTTCAGGTTTGGTTTTCGCATCGATTTCTAAATTAGGTTTTAGTTCGATTTCTAAGTATTGTTTTATACTTAAACTCTAGAAATTCTTTTCAACTCATAATGTGAAATTAATCACATTACTTCCAGATATCCTAAATATCATCATTACCCCTAGTTAATATTTTATTTTACCCGGTACATTTAAATCCTTATTAGTGTACCGAATTTACTCCTAATGTGAGAAATTTTTATATTTTTCATATAATTACATAAATTTAAATTTTCTATCAGTTTTATTATATATCCCTATTATTTATATAATATCAATTTTTATCCTAATATTTTCTATTTATTATATTTCCAATAATTACATATTATGTATTATCACCTATTATATTTATAATACACATCTAATATTTCCATCACTCTAATTACCATCTCCAACATCAATTATCATTTCAAAGTGTCTAAATTCATTCTAAATAAAATTTTACTCCTAATTATCCTAATTTACAAAATTAATTTAAAATTTACTATTTTTCTCCATTACTCATTTACTACATAATTAACCTAATAATTATATCTAACACCCTAAATGCTATAAGTATCATACTTCATCAGATTTCAACATCCTAAAATATATAATTATTTTCTAAATCAGTAATTAACAATTTAATTACTTAATTAACCATAAATTACCCATTTTATGCCTCATTTTAGGGCTTAAAAATTATCTAAAATTTTCGAAAATTAATTTTTGAAAACGGGCTTCATAGTACTATTCTATATCATCTAAGTAATCTACACAAAAATATTGGGTTCAAAACTACACTTCTAAGGTCATTTATTTCCAAATTGAAACATGTTCGGTTTTGCATAATTTCTTAAGGACTATATATCACGAGACATATGTTTATCAAAATAATATTTTTCCTAAAAACTACATGAAAAAATATTCCATAATAACAAAATTCATAATTTTCTAAGAATATTTACTATTTTTTACAAAATTACACAAAATCGGGCTGGAAATCGAACTTATCGGTTTGGGTGGCTCCGGCTACCGCCGACCGCTGAGGCCTTGTCAACCAGTCTAAGTGCTACCACCACCGTGTGGTGGTGGTGGTGGTGGCTGTCCACTCCCAGCTGCTCGTTTGGTGTTAGTTCTCTTTTATGATCCCAATTGCACAATTTTTCTTATTTTTTTTTCTAACCTTAATTTTTCTCTCAATTTCGCCTCTCCCTATTTTTCTCACTCTCCAAATTGACCAAATGAGCTTATAAAACTTTCTTACTATTTATAGAGCTTTAGGGAAATTATTGTGTATTAATTTGATTAGACAACTACCTTTTCTCTTCTTTTTTTTTTTTTTCACTTTCTATTTGTTGCATTTTAATTGGTTGATTTTGTTTCTTCAATTCCAGATTGCCATGCCTCATTTCTGGATTTTTCCTGATTTTTTTTATTTTTCCTTAATTAATTATGAATTTTCTTTAATTATTTAGTATTATTTTAGCATATTTTGCGTATTTTAAGTAATTATGCGTATTTCTACCTCCATGTAAATTCATATATAGTATAAATAAATATTACTAAATATTATTTAGGTCATTTTATAATTTTTAGTATACATATAATTTATCTCTAGCGATTCGTTAATTATTGGAATGTATTTTACGCATTTTCAATAAATAATGAGTTATATACTTAAAATTTGGAATTTTTATATTCTTTTATTTTATTGCTTATTTTCTTAAATTCGAACTTATAGGATCATTTTTACTAATATTTCTGGCTTTATTTATAATTTAGGCTTGATCGGATTTTTCAACTAATCGAAACCTTGAACGACTGGTTATAGGGCTTATAGTGATCTCGGGGTACAAATTTTCTTCGCATCAAATGTTTTATCTCGTCCCATGTAATGATCTCAATGTTTCCCTTATCAATTCTTTAATTTACTATTCTCTTCCACTAAGTAGCTGTAAAGCCAATCATTGAATTCTTTATAGCATAGGCTCTCTTATGCTTAAGGTAAGAATAATCTTCAAAAACCCGATCGACTTGAAATTCTCAACTCAAATATTCATCTGGAGTGTCATACCCATCAAACTCTAGAATTTATGATATCACTTCTTTATGATAATATTCATAGCCATATCTAGCTTCATATGCCATGTTGATGATATTCGATTTTAATAGTACGGTACTTAAGCTTATATGCGAGAGAATTGCTCAGCAACACCAAAGAAATGTAGCAGAAATAATCAATTGTGCAACTCGGCAATTCTTTTCCTTTCGGAGTTTAGCAAGTTATTTGTTAGCTCGGATAAATTCCACAATCACAGTTCGACAACCTTCAAATAGTACAGCTCAACCACTTACACGCTAGGAGCTCAGATAACTTTAACGCTTGTTTAGTGTACAATGACTCGGTACTTAGGAAATAGCAGCTTAGAGTAATATAGCATTTCGGCACTTGGCCACAATGGCACGGCTAGCATAGTAGTAACACTTCACAACAACTTGTTACAATAGCAAGCTTTGACACATATAACAGTACTTTCTCGGCTACTATTGTAATACCAAAAGCAGGATAACACATTGAACAACTTGAAGAAGCAATATCTTAGCAAACAACCCAGATTGGAATTCCTAACCTTTTCTTCAATATATATATTCAATATGAGACTTATGATATAAAGGAATTGCAATTCAAATTTTCACTAACCTACCTGAAGGAAATTCAATTGAAACCAAACTAATATCCAGCAAACAAATGCTCGATATCCTAAACAAACGCTTGATATCCTAAAAAAACCTAATAAGCAAGTACTTCCTTAAACACAAAATAGAACATATACAGTGACTAAAACTCTCAGCCTTATCTGGAATTTTAAGCTCTGATACCAAGCTGATACAGACCGGGGCCAAGGATAGATAAGGTCGGTTGTAGGGGTGGGTCCGATCTTACCGAAGGAACGAAAAGTAAATGGGAGTCAATAGTTTAGCAATCTCGCACACTAACTTTACGGATATGACGCACTGTAGAACCACACATAGACTTAAGACTTGTTGGATGTGACGTATTGGTCCAAGTGATAAGGTTGCTCGTCACAATCTTTACTAAAGGGATTGATAAGAGTTGGTAAGGAAGAGAGAACTTTTTGAGAGAAAAGACTTGAAAAGGGAGTTTTTCATTAATCTTCTATATATGTATACATTGTTACAAAAGTTGCTATTTATAGTATATCCTAAACCTTAGTGGCAAAATTGTAAATAATGTACAAGGCCTTAAACCCTAAAGAATTAGGCCTATAAATAAAATAAAGATAAACAAGTATAGAAATATAAAATTGTATGTTTCATAGGGAGAAATTGGCATGTGGTTATTCCGCGTAAGAGGTAGTCTCGTAGTCCTTAGCTGAGACACTAGAAAGGTCGGCCCATAATTGCCGAGTTCTAAAGTTAGTCGGCAATAGTTTCTTCAAGGTGTGCCGAATGGATCCAACACTCGGTAAAAGTGATCTTTCGGCCATTAAGTTGACGATAGACTTTAGCCAGGTGAGTCCAACTCTCGTAAACATGATACCTCGGCTTATCGACAAGCATAATGTCGAGTGTTATTTGGCTCGACAGATAGAATAAGTCGACAAGTAGATGACCTCGGCTTTAGTAATCGAGTTGGGTTGGTACCCCGAAGTCTATCACTAATAGCAAAGGGATATTATCAAATTGAATGAATATATTACACATATACTTTTTCTCCCATGGAAAAACTTGCTATGATTTGACTAGTATTAGTTGTTATAGCAATTAATATATGGTTTATTTATCAACTTGACATGAATAATGCCTTTTCGTATGGTTTCATTGATGGAGAGATATATATGAATCCACTCGATGGTTATGTTATTGATCAGCCAGGTCAAGTTTGTCAACTTGTTCAATCCCTTTACGGATTAAAACAAGTGTCATGACAACGGAAGAATGAATTTACCAAATTTCTTTGTTCTTGTAGTTTTCAATAATTAAAAGCCAATTATTCTTTGTTCACACAAGTTGATGTTTTTGTCGTTGTTCTAGTATATGTTGATGATGTGCTTATAGTTGTTAATGATATTAGTCGAATTTCGACAATTAAACAAGCCCTTCATCAAGCTTTTATTATCAAAGATAAGGTGAGGTGTGTCTTTTCTTAAGCTTGGAAATTTGTCCAATTAATGATGGTTTTTTAATCAATCAATACAAGTTCTTATTTGATATTTTAATCTACCTTATATTTATCTTGACAGTCTCTGATTTGCCTTTGTTTGACCCTATATTGTATTGAAGGCTAGTTGGGAGATTATTGTATATGACCATGACTAATCTCGACATTACCTATACTGTTCAATAGTTGAGTTAGTACATAGTTGTATTGTGGACTCCATACATGAGTCTTGATATTCATTTACTCTATTATTTGAAGGGATCAGTAGATTAAGGTTTTCATTATTTTTCCTCTTCAACAATGCATTTAAATGGGTTTTCTAATGCTAACTGGGGATCTAATAGCATTGATAGAAAATCTCTATTTGGTTTTCCTATTTTTCTAAGATCTTCCTTGATCTTATGGAAGACTAAAAGTAGCTAATGGTATTTGCTTCAACAGTTAAAGTAGAGTACAAAATTATAGCCTTCACTACGAAAGAAATTTTATGGTTGTGTTATCTTTTATATAATTTGCAAATTAAAGCATAACTGCCTATTCCCCTTTTCACTACTAGTAGATTGCCTTGTTAGTTAGCTAATAATCCTAGTTTTGACAGTTGCACTAAACACATTAAAGTTGATATTCACTTTACTCAAGACCAACTCTCTTCGGGTTTTCTTCAATTGCAACATTTTCCCTCTTCTTAATAGCTTGTAGACATCATGACCAAGGGTATCAATAAATCTTAGTTAATTTCATTTTTATCAAAGTTGGATTCTAGACATCATTCACCTTGAAGGGGGGAAAGAAAACAAAAAGGGGGGATGGTAGGGATAGGGAGGTGGGGAATGGGTGTTACATATTATCTAAAGTTTATTTATTTTTCATGTGTGCATAGTTTCAAAGCTTAATTCTACTTACTGGACTTTAGCTAAATGGAAATAACTAACACTTAGTATACACCTTTACATTTGCTTGCTCTTTCGGTCCTCTCTCTCCTAGAATTTCACCACCTTCATTTCCCAATTTACAAATTCAAAAAATTTCTTTAGAGAGGAGTTTGTTTGTGCTGTCGTAGATCTAATCAACTACTTATGAAATGTTTATAGAGAATGCTAAACTTCATTGTCAAATGTAGGTTTTCGATATGTAATTGAAATTTTTTGTAAGTTTACAAAAGAAATATACTTACTTGAGCTAAAAGGGCAACCAAACCTTTTAGCCATTTATCCTTTTGTACAAACTTCACATTTAAAGTTTAGGGTTTGGTAAAAGGAACTTACTGTAGGAACTTGCTTAGTAGTGCTATAAAGAATGAATTTGTAATCTGAGTAACCCTATAGAGGTTAAGTAAAACCATTCCTCAATTAGGTAATACAGTCTCAAACATTACGTACATGTATGTTAAGCAAGTTATCAACCATATATATACATAGGCAACCATATGCCATGCAACATTGAATTTGATCTTCTAATACCAATGTGAAATTAACCATATAAATCTTACCTTAACCAAGGTTAGGGACTTGGTCTTTGCCATTAATGCTAACAATTAATAAGATAAACACCCTAAATAGAATCACTTTCTCTATTAAAGGTGTGATAATCCGTGCACCATTTAGTTCACAAATGATAGAACATTGTTTTATAAAATCTTTTGTCTACCATGTAGTAGTATAGTCTTTAGTTAATGTATTGTTTCTTGTAATGCATGTTTGCTTTTACTCCTAACTTAACTTTTGATTAGTGATATTAAGATGACAATCCAATTTATAATAGACATTTTAAGATATGCTACTTATACATGTATTCACAATCAAACAGAAAATCATTTCGGAACAAGGTTCGCATTAATAATAAGGACAATCACCATGCATAGGATAATAATTTGCATCAACGTTAGCATAATGGTCATTATATTATAGGGTATACATGGATATAACTTTCGAAGCTCAAAATAAGCCATCATATGGTATAGGCTATCCCATTTGAGTGGCATATGGCACCCTAAAGCAAAAGAGCAAATCGAGGTATTCTTACCATGGGTTATTAGAAAGCCTCAATGTTATGCAAAACACCTAGTAAGAAGGATAAACTCTCAAGATGCCTTCCCTTTGGGATTCAAACAACTCGATCAAGAATAGCAATTCATAGAACAACCCTATAAAGTTCAAGATTTTAACAGTCATTTTCCACCAATTTGTTTATACACTTCCTTATAGGGGTTTCCAACATATATTCACATATACAAACATGTCTCCATCAACTTAAATACTCAATGCCATCAAATAATTCTCATAATTCAATTAGTATCACATGTTAAGTAAACAAAAGGGTAATGTTATCGATACTCTTGGTCTCATTATACTCAGTTGAAATAACAAGGGTAGCTTGTACTTGTACAAAATACCTAAACATTAGTAACATTACATCATTTACTCTTTTGATTGAAACTCCTCTCTAATAATTCATATTCTTACTTAATTTAAATTTATATTTCCTCTAAGATACTAACTCATGTAGTTTTCTAGTTGTTCACTTCATTTGAGAATCATTGTAGTATATCTTATAAGCTTTAAGGATCATTAGTTTATGGTAAACATGATAAATTTGTGACTTTGTCAAAAATTGTATATTTTGATAGTTTTGTATTTAGAATAAATTCTTAGTGGACTTTGAAGTTGATTATCTTACTCTAGTGATGTTGGTCAAGGTTAGGATTACACATGGTTGTAGAAGGGTGCATTGTAACACAATGGAAGAGATGATGTGTAAAAAGATAAACCAAAAGAAAGATATAGGAGTTACAAAATTGATTATTGATGACCCAACTTTGTAAGGTGTTCTTAGTCATGTGGTAATGCTATGATGATGGTGGTCATATTGGTCAAAGAGAAAGATTGGAGTAATGGCATTAAATTGAGATTTGGTTAAGGAAACGAGAAGTCTAAAGAAGAAGGAGTAATTTGCTACGTATAATAAGAAGAGGGGGAAGAGAAAGAGAAGTCATAAGGAAAATGGTAAATTTAGATAGGGGAAACAAGAATTTGTGATAGGTGAAAAATGATGAAGAAAGATGAAAATGATTTGCAATAGTTGTTTTCTAGTTTACTTACATGTTTGATGTCTAATTGATATATTTGGTTTTGTACCCTAGAGTGTCTACAAAATATTTAGTCACCCTTAAGTGGAACTAATGAAACTTAAACTAAGAACTTAATTGGTCATGTATTGTAAACCATCAGGAGCTCATTTAGAGTTCTCTCAACCAAATATTGGCCTTTTAAAAGAGACAAAATGTTACGTTTTTCCAAATCTCAAGGGTGAACTATGTGATAGGAGAGGAGGTTATGTTGGGATTGAGTACTTGTTTAAAGAGGTCTAAGGAGGAGTCATGTCTTTATTGCATAAGTCTAGTTTTGGTTAGTATTTGCTTGCATAATGATAATGTGACTCCTCAACTTAGACTAAGGTGGTTACGATAAACTAGATAATGTCATATGGATGACATTTGTTTTAGCTGCTTACATTTAGTAACTGCTTAAAAACCTTGTTTGCTACTATATAAGGTATAATGCTTATCTTCTATCCCTTAATAAGCCCATTGTTCATTGGTTACACCTTTATAATTTTCTGTAGGTTGTTGCAAAGGAAGTATTAGGTGGGATAGGATTCTAAGTGAAAAAAAATTGTCATAATAATATTGGTAAGAGAATTTTTCTTAGGAAAGAAGTGCAAGACATTTTGAATGAACTAGCTTTAGAATCGCTATTATTACCCATTATATTGTCTAGTGAAAAATTGCAATTCTCTACGTTCTTGAAGCTCTATATGAGAACATATGTACCCATTAATATTTTCAAAAAAAAAAAAAAAAAGAAAGAAAGAAAGAAACTGTATATATCTACAATAGGGCAATTGTTATGTATATAATAAGGCGGCTTATATTATGGATGATGGAAGTTCTTGATTTGGGGCATGACATGAGTCGAATATACTAGTTTGAATTCAATTCTTTTGTGAGTTTGGGTTGAAAGCAAGGTTGCACTTGGTAGAAGAGAGGGATGACTTCACAACTTTGTTGTTGTAACTTGGTGGTTATCAGAGTAAGAGGATGTATCGGTTAGTTGTTTCGAGTTCTAAGAATGTAATGGTGGTGATGGATTTCACCTAGAAGCACGGTTTGTTGGTAGTTTGAAGAGCTTTGATGCAGCCGAAATTCAAAACCCAAATTCAAGGATTTTGTGAATAATCAAAGCTAATGTTGGTTCCTTTGTTTTTCCCTGAATCTTCAAACTTCTTAGAATCTATTGATGCAAATATCTTAATTCATTAAGTATGGAGCTAGAAATCCTAAAGAGAAGTTAAAGGGTTTGGTTATGGAGGTTTAGAGAGAGAATATCTAATTTTGAACAAATGGAATGAATATAGATCAAAATTAATTGTGTATTTGTGATCTATGCCCTCTGAAACTCATAGATTTTCTTTTAAATGAGGAGTGATTTGTTCAATTTGATTTGTAACAAATTGTACCTGTATTGAAGTATAAGCTCTAATCTTGATCTTTAGATTTAATTTGTCATATTTACTTGAGCATCATGTGCTTAATGCTACTAGAGCTTAGGTTTGATGGGTTTGCATGGTTTGGTTTAGCCCTAGGCTATGGCTTGTTTCATATTTATTGTTGCCACCAAATTATAATTGAACCATTATTTTTACTTGGGCCAATTTTGAACCACAAATTAGATTTAAATTGGAATTGTGCTTGGGATAAATGGTTGTAAAAAAATTCAAATTGTAATTTATTTAATGAAGTAGTTTGGTACACATATGTAATAATTAATTTTCAACCAACATTAATTTAGCAGTTGTTCGAACTTTGGTTTGTTTCTAGTTTGTATTAAACTTGATTTTCTTATAAAATAGTTAATTCAAGAACAAATGAAGCACATTTGGATCTATGATCTACTTAGATTTGACTTGATTTTATAGAATCAATGTAAACAATACTGGACTAGGCCTAAAAATATTATTTTTACCAAAAGCTTGAAAAGTGCTAAATCACAAATGTATGTTTTGAGTTAAAATCAGCCTTGAACATATAAAAATTATTTTGACCATTAAATTGTCTTTTCCTCTATTTTGATTTTTTAATTGTTTTTTCTATTTTCTCATTTTTTGGTTTATTTTCCTTATCATCATTTTCTTTTTGCATTTTTCCTATTTTAATTTTTTCCTATAAATCTAGGTAAATTACAACAAAAGAGAGCCAAAATGAGGTGTATATAATCAATCCTTTATTTGAGTTAGAATAGTTTTAAGGTTATGCTTATGAAAGTCCCAAAAATAGCAATCAATAAGGGTTCAAGAGCATCACTAATTCTTGCTTTTACTTGTGATATACATAATTTAATCAATTTTAAGATTTTAATTTGATTAATCATACTAGAAAACAACGATATATACATATATGTATATATATATTAATCAATTTTAAGATTTAAGATTGTAATTTGATTATTCATACTAGATTGATTAAATTATGTATATNAAAAGAGAGCCAAAATGAGGTGTATATAATCAATCCTTTATTTGAGTTAGAATAGTTTTAAGGTTATGCTTATGAAAGTCCCAAAAATAGCAATCAATAAGGGTTCAAGAGCATCACTAATTCTTGCTTTTACTTGTGATATACATAATTTAATCAATTTTAAGATTTTAATTTGATTAATCATACTAGAAAACAACGATATATACATATATGTATATATATATTAATCAATTTTAAGATTTAAGATTGTAATTTGATTATTCATACTAGAAAACAACAATATATATATATATATATATATAATCAATTTTAAGATTGTAATTTGATTAATCATACTAGAAAACAACAATATATATATTAATATATATATATATAATCAATTTTAAGATTTTAATTTGATTAATCATACTAGAAAACAACAATATATATATATATATATATCTATGATAAATCAATAAGGCACATAATTAAAAGAGTAGGTTGAGAAAAGCTAAATCTAGATGTATAAGGGTCTCTTGTTGTGAGTTAATCTCTTCTTCCATCTTTATTTAGTGACACCAACCATTAGAAATCTACTAATATTTCAACAAATGTTTATAATGATTGAATCAACTTTGCCTCTACTTGGCTTTATTTCTTAGCTTGTAACAATTTTCAGTTATATGTCTTCTTTACATTTTTGTGTGTTTCATGAGCTTCTCATGGAGTGTTGTAGGAAGATTGTCATTTGTTAATTTTAGTTTAAATAGGGGTATTTTGGAGGAAAAGAAATCAATTGGAGCATTAAATTGTTATTTATATGTTTGAATAATAAGTTGCTATTCAATATTTTAAGTAACAGGATTTCCTTATGGAATTGCTATCACTAACCTAAAATACAACTAAATGTTGTAAACTCTTCCATAAGGAATAGGATTATAAAGGAATAAATATTATAACAAAGTAAATTGGTAAATGAGATTTATGATCCTATAATTGGTTTTATGATTCTCAAAACATAACCTGTTAGTAATAACATTTCTATTTGCACGAGTAACTTCTTCTTCTTCATAGTAGAAATTTGACTAATATACTTATTGAGTTATATCGTGTTTATTCTAGATTTAATTTCAATTAGAAGATAAACAATGTTGCAAATACTACCTAAACTATGGATAAAAGTTCTATTTATTTTAGTACCTAATTGAAACTTTTTATATCATCCTTACCATTTGCTGCACATATGTGTGACACATGTATCATTTTAATTGGTAACTAGACTAAATAAGTAGTAATAATAATACGAAAAGTTTTCATTATGTACCAAATTTAACAAATTGAAAGTGTATCTAGTAAATTGAACTTTCTACTAAAGTTGCTAAAGTTGAAGTAGTGATATTGTCCCTTAAAAAAAAAAAAAGGATTTTAATCAAGATAAGAATGTTCCCTAGAATTTTCTTTTTGGAAAATAACGGTTGAGGTGTTGAAAATTATATATTTCATTTTATAAATTTTGACTAGGGTTGGCAATCCGTATTAACCCATAGTGTCTCATGTTCGTGTCTAAATAGCTTTGTATCTTGACAACTTTAACCCATAACTTAACCTAATTATTAATTGTGTATGAAAATCTAAATCTATAATCTGACTCGTTTAATAAACACGTTTCTTTTTTACGGTTGGACTCGTCCATCCACTAAAAGGTTGTAACTAAATTTATAAAATAGTTCTAAGTACATAAGTAAAGTAGCAATTATAAAATTAGCTTTTGGAGATGAAAGCAGAAATCATAAAGATTAGAGATAAAAAATATAAATCAACAAAATTTTAATAAAACAAGATTTTATCAAATATAAGAAATTGAGATATAGATTGGTTACATAGCATCATAGTATTAAATTCTTCTATTTTTAAGCTAATAACCTAAAAGTACCTGGAAATGTAATTGTTCATAGGAACTTTAAGAACTCCCTATTACAAAATATAAAGCAACAATTATGACTACGAGAATAATTTTGACTTAAAGGTTACCCATTTTAAAAGTAGAGAGATACTATCAAGTTGTCAAGAATAACCAATCTTGACATTAAAATGACTTCAAAGTTCCCATCTCTTAAATATAAAAAAAGCTCCTAAGCAATAAGAAAACCTCTTCCATGTTCCAATCTGTCATCATAGTATTAAGTTGAATAGTGATCCAACATGATAATATTAATAGTGGTAATTTCCAAATTAATCACATTCTCTATCAATTCATCTAGAGATACAGTTAAAAAACTTGCATATAGAAAAATCATTAATAAAAAATAAATGATGTTGAAATATTTATAAAAATAGTTGAGTTTACCACCTTCACTATAACTTAATAAGAAATAATATAGGTTTGGTACATAATATTGTAATCTACAAATTAAAAGTATCTAATTTAAACAAAAAAGCATATTGTTTCTTATAATTGTGGAAATACTATTGATACTCGAATAAAACTACAACACGTTACATATAATTATGTAGTTAAGTAATAATATTGACAATACTTATATTTATTTTAGAATGTATTTTTAATATGTTTCAATTATGATAATTTTATAATGAAAAATCTTATCTTCATCAATATAATTTTTAATTTGCTTATAGTGCGGAGCTCTAACTGGTAAGTATTCATACACTAAACCAAAAGTGTAGAACTATCAAGTACATGCATGCCAATAGAAAAATATAAAAAATATTAATTATTTATTTTAGCATTAGATAGGTTTACAGGTTGAACACAGAACATGTTTACGGAAGCTATTTAATAAGTGGGTTTGCTAGTTGAACTGAATCGGGGCACGAATTTTATTGTGTTTAAACATGTTTGACTTGTTTGTGTCTCGTATCAATTTTTTCTGTACATAAATCCATTTATAATTGTGTTGTGTTGTGTTAGGGTGTATAGGTTGTGTCTAGACTTGCTAGCTCTAATTTTGACATTAAATATTGATGGAAAATATCGCTAGTACTACCTAAATTTCGGTTAAAAGTTTAATTTACTATTCGATTTTTCAACTTATTAAATTCGATACTCAATTAAAACTTTTTATGTCATCGTTACTACTTACTGCATATACATGCAACACATGTCTCCTTGTGATTGGTGACTAGACTAAATAGGTAGTGATGATGATAAAAAAAAATTTCAATTAGGTACCAAATTTGACATATTGAAAGTTTAGGTAACATATTGAATTTTCAACTAGAGTTCGGATAGTTTTAGTGATATAATTACAATATTCATCGTAAGATATAAAAGACATTTATATCAAATAGATTTTATTCCACCATTAACTTTTTGAGAGATTTCCTAGAAGTAGATCTCAAAAGTAAGATAGTATGAGTGATTAAATATGTCTTCTTTTTTTGAAAATATTAGCATACAAAAAATTTTGAATACTAAAATTCTTTATTAGTTTTGAGTGGAAGTTAAAACCAATCTTTCCTTTGCTTTAATATAAACTCTACATATTACCTCTTTGTCATATTTTGTTAATGTGTCAGTAGGCAAAAGGATTTAATGTTACTAACATACTATGTGTATTTATGAGTATCGTGTAAGTACCAATAAAAATTTGATACGTGGATACATAATTAGTAATTTTTCAAAAAGTTCATTCCTTTGTTTTTAAGTGTTTAAATATCATTAGTATTTATACGTTATTTATCGATCTACGTGGCGTGTTAGTACCATTAAATTTTTTTTTTTTATAGGTTGGGCATCATGCAAGAGTCTGTTTATCTTTACCCTACATATTTAGAAAACATAATTAAATTTCTTATAGATAGGATTTGAGATATAAATGTTAAATAAGGGATAAGAATATATTACATATCAATATAATAATCATGAACAAATATTTATTCTTTTTCATAAATTGAGGGAAAGAGGATTTGAAGTAGGGTCCATTCCATTATGAGACTAATGTTCATATTACTCGACTAGATCATGATAATTTGTTAGGATAGAGCTTGAAGAATTTGCACATAAGATTTGAATTGGATTCTTAAATGAGAAAAATATCGACCTAGTCCATATGAATGTCATTAGCATCCTAGAAATAAAATCGACTCAATAATATGAATGTGTATGTATATATATATATATATATTTGGGTAAAATAATTCTAACTTCCCAATAACCCTATGGTAACTTGATATTGGCGTAACGGTGCACATGCTGCATCGGTTATTAGATTTGTATGCCCAACTCATTGAGATTGGTCCATTGATTTATACACTTAAAATTAGATCATATACTAAGACGACTGGGAGGTCAATAATATAAGTAAGCAACGCTAGTCTTCATTACCAATGCAATTTATTTATGGAGACATACATTGGAAAAACTTGAAACAAACTGTAATTATCTATGCACACATTTTCCAAGCCAATTACAACCACACTCTTAGCTATAAATCCGGTAAGAAACCATTATAACATGTGATACATGCTTAATACATGTGAAAATAAGGATCATAAGCATTGATACATATACTACGTGTCTGGGTTCTTATGACTCAATCTGTTCTTGAATTTTCCATGTCCAAGAAAGATTCTCGGAGCAAACCGTAATTAGGCATGACAAGTAGTCCTATATTACATATGTATATGTATGCATACACACACGCGATTGGATAGAATTTTGATAGTTATCAAGGCTATAAAAATAACTAGCGACTTCCATCACCATTATTGCTACTCCCGGCTCCACCATCACCCGGCCGCTTGCTGTAACTTTCTCTGGGAATATTATGGTGGTTGTCTATGGTGCTAGAGCTCTTCTGGTAGTAAACGTTGTCACTGCCCTTTCGAATTCTTCTTTTGCTGCTGCCCTTTCCCTTGTGATACTCCACTTAAAACAACTTTCCTTGGCTCTACAACCAAGCATTAACTCATCATCATCACCAACAAAATTATTGCTACCATGAGCTTCATGTTATGCTATAGCTAAAGGAGTGGTTATTGTTATTGCAAAGCAATAAATGGAGGAAGAGGTACCTATTTGGGGCTAAGGTGGTTCGAGGGACAGTAAGACCTTATATATATAGAGAGAGAGAGAGAGAGAGAGAGGACAGATTGCTGTTTTTTGGGTTATGAAATTGACAGCTGATTTGAAGGGAAAAAAAAAAAAAACATTATTAATGGATATTCTCGAACATTAGACATTTATTATATTTTTTTTAATATTGATGGCATATTTTATAAAATGAAAAGGAAAATTTAATGTTGAGCACAAGCATCTAGAAACGCAGGTTAATAATATTTTAAGAAAAACAATAGGCGTCTCCACCGAAAGTGTGACAAAACGGATTGCATTATTACATTATTGCACTAACAAAGATTGTTTAATAATAATAATAATAATAATAAAATTCCTATGATGGTTGAGGCAAATTGTTTGTCTGGATCGTAGCAACCCTAATAGGAAATTAAATACACTCTTTAAATTAAGTGGGAACGAGTGGATTTCATAAAAGTCAAACAACAATTATAATGGTTTTCCTGTGTAAATTGCTTCACCATGTCGAATTAGTAGGAAGAATAGATACCCTTAAGGCAGCTTGTTTCATCATCCAATAACTGTGGTTCACTTGGCAGAATGGAAAACCACGGCGCTCAATATCATGAACATGAATGTGTGTAGCATGATATAAAGCCCCAGCTCCCTAGCCAATATATATCATGATTTGATCATGTCTAGAAAATGAACTAATTTGTGTTTATCTAAAATGTCTTTTATATATATATATATATATGTGTGTGTGTAATATTATAGAGATGGACCCTTGAACAAGCTACATGTGTCAATTGGTGTGATAGCATGTAAAATTAATAGAGTAGCAAGCTCCATGCTATAAAAATTTATACGTTGTGATTATTAGACATGCTATATCGTTTCTTATATCAATTTGGAACCTATAATTCTTTGAAACTCATGAATTATATAGGATATCATAGATGACTTTTTTTAGTAATACTTTATTATATAGACATATTACTCCATATGTTTATACTAACTGGAAAGGGGAAAAAAAAATTGAACATTATAGTTCATTATATGAAAGAATCAATATTGTTTAAAATACAAGGTCCAATGTTCCTAAAAATTTTAAAACTCTGATTTGTAAGGAAATTTTCTTTATAATGTTTTGTTTTGAAGTTCTTAGACAACTATTATATAAAGTGGATAGTCTTATTTTTTTATTAAGTTGGCCACCTTAAGTGGATTGGGATACTTAATATATAAAACATTTATCAACGATACCGTACAGTATCATACATATATCAATAAATTATGAATTAGGAGTAAGTGGATATAAGGTGTATAAGGTATGAGGTTGTATTCGTATTTTATTTGTAAGGTACATGTTCTCAATTTTTAGATACATAATCTATCTTATGACACTGTAGAATCACCCTAAAACCTGTATTCTCTAAAATCTATGGCATAGGGTACTATATGAAACCTATAAATTTAGTATTTCTTCCAATTAATTTCATGTTTATGTAATATTAATAAAGTAATACATTTATGATATTACAAGTTCTGCATCTACAAAACCTATGGAAATTGTAGTGAAATCTATGAAACTAAAAAATAAAGTAATGTTTACTACCTTCATTATCAAGTTTATAAGATCTTACTACTTAACAAAAGGGAAAGAACAACGGTAAAGAACTGAAAACGTAAGATTAGAGAGGAAAATGGGAAAATAGAAAAGAAAGATTAGAAAATGCAAAGTGAGAGAGGTGGCATTAAAATCATCCATTTATTGTTATTAACTTATGGTGTTGTGCTTTTTTTTTTCTTTTTCTTTTCACTAAAACATTTAGTGGCTGAAAAATATAAAAATTATCATTTATTAAAATTATTTAATAATATTTTATAGGGTGGATATAAGATACCCAAGAACTTGTATCATTTAGACCTTAGGATACAGGTTTGAGGGGAAGCATAAGATAGGAAGGCCTTGTACCCATATCCTATCATGTAGGAATATGTTTTGAAAAAATTATACCTAAAACCTATCTTATGATCCTTGATACTTCGCAGAACTTGCTTGATTGAGTAAGATATGAGTAAGTATCATATATATAATAGGATTACTCGCTCATCCTATTATGAATTGTCTAAGAAATAAAATCGGTTCATAAGGTATTTCTTCTGTTTTGCTTTTAGAGTATATGGTAGGACTTAGCTTGTATTCTACTCTTTAGAGGAGGTTGCTAAAAGTTGGAATTGGAGTTAATGTTATGATGTTTGACATCTACTTAGAAGCAACGATTTCATAGGTTGTAGATAAGTTCTAATAAACACTAGTACACCACTAACCGATTATAAGCATGGAACATGGTAATTGTTAACCGTATTTCTTATGTATCCATTAATATGCTGCCCATTCAATCTTTATGCTCTTGGACATACATATAAGAATCAATGCTACAAACTTCAATTGTCTCAACAAAATAGGTCTTGATGAATTTGGGTTAATTCCTTAAAGTGGGATCATAATTCCTTATAAAATTTAGGGTAATAACTAAATAGAAAAAACCTCTTAGACAACTAAATACTATAAAAAAGATTTATTAGTACTAACGTGTTGCATGTAGGAATAGGTGATCGATAAATATCAATGATATTTCTATATATAGCAGTAGTGGTAGGTAGTTTTTAGAAAATTACTATTTGAAGTTTACAAAAATTGTGAAATGTTAAAATATGACTAAATAGTTGTACAATAACAATCTATTCATTAAAGTCTTGCTTAAGTTAATGATGGTTGTTTTGGGATTGTGTCTTAAGATTCAATAAGTTTTCACAAAGACATGATTTATAATAAGTCTATTTTTCTTCTTTTTATGTTCTCTCTCTCACACATATACGTACATACGTACATATGCACACATAACTACGCTCCCTTTTTATTCTTTGACGAATACCACCATTCTTTGACAAACTCTCACTTTCTCTCTACTCCCACTAGTCTTATGTTCATCAACAACCACCTTCCTTAGCCCACTTGTTACTATCTCTCTTTTTCTCTCCCTCTCCACAAAATACACAAGAAAATTTCATCCTAAACACAACAAGAAACTTAATTTGATAAGATAGAAAAGGAAGGTAAGGATACATGAAAATTTAAAAGCCATCTTCTTTAAATACAAATAGGAAAACCTAAAGCTACCTTAGCTCTTTAAATGTATTCAAGTCTCTTTCACCCAAACATCTTTAGTAAGAAAACTCTTGTTATGGATGGAGTGAGAAATCAGCTCTAATTTACCTTGAGTAACCTAAGATAAGAGAAATCCAAAATCTTTTGCAATCTTTCTACATTTTCAGTTCCTAATTGCACACACATAACTCATGTGGGAAAAACTCAAGCAAAAGGTTAAGTTGTGCTCATGTATGTATGGGTTTTGTATTGAGAATGATTAATGGAGTTTTGATCTTTACTTAGTTATGGAGATATATTTAAATATATTTTTTAATTTGAAAAAGTTATGATATTATTAGTTTAAGAAATGAACTTATGTTTTGATTAAAAAAGAGATTTATAGATTTTATTACTTGTCTAATTAATAACGAAAAACTAAGATTTTGAAGGATTATAAAAATTTTACATTGGCGATTATCGTGATGAGAGATAATTGTATGAAACTCAAGGAATCATAGACATAACACTTAGGGCCATGTACTCTCAATAAAGAAATTTAAGAGGATCTAAAAAAACTATTTATTGATAATAATTATTACATGCAATAGCTAATCAAAATATATTATGGCTACGTTTGGATTGTATGTATCTTATCTATGGCTAATTTGCATTTGTTTGAAATTAATCGTTTGGGAAATTATCTGATTTGTATCTTATCTATTTTTGGTTGAAACCTAGTGTTTGGATAAATTGCTTGATTTGTATCTTATTTGCTTCTATTTGAAACTTAGTGTTTGGATAACCTTTTTATCTATTTCTATTTTCAAACTACCGTTGAGTTTTCTCATAAGTGTTTTGATAATAACAAAAAGAGTAAAGATGTTTAACAAATGTGTAGCCTAATAAGTAAGGGATAAGATTTTGTTTTAGTACTGCGTTTGAAAATCAAAATCAAATTTAGAGACAAATTCAGAATTTCAGTATAGTATCAGAAGTTATAGAGTAGAATGTTTCATGATGTATTTTGAACTTTCAAGTATTTCAAGGTCAAGCTCTACTTATTGGATATATTTAGATAATATATCCAGTACGTTTCACTAAGTTAGATAGTTAAATCTATGTGAATTAAGAAGGATTAATTAAATCATTTTAAGGACAAGTTATTTGGATATGTTCATCATGGTAGTGGATAGATATTTGATGGAATCTTATTAACAGTTGTTCATCAGGTTTTTCAAGATTTATTTGGAGGATATTTATCAAGATAAATTAAGGATTTCGTGAAAAGATAAATAAGATATTTTTCAAGCTCAAATCAAAATGGATATGTGAAGCAACATTCAAGATAAGAATGAATCTTATCCATATTGCAACAAGCTTTTCAAATTCGAATTGAGCTGAGATAACAATTATCTTGAAGAGGGTTAAGTTAAGCAAATTAGATTTGATATAAGGCTATTCATGTAATTATTTATCAAGAAGATATCTGAAGCTTTAAATTCAAAATCCAAGAGTATCAACTATTAAGATTTGCTCTTAATTTTTTTGAAGATATTTATTTTCAAAAGAAATTCAATTTTTTGAAGGCCATATAAGTGACATACGAGAATAAACCTTAGCATTTATACAAGAATACTTGTAGACTTCAAAATTATAAGAGTAGTGTAACTTTCAAATTGAATTGATCAACAAGGGTGATTTAGCTTCCACAATTCAAGGGATCACAACTACTAATGGCTAAATCAAGATATTCCAAGATTTATCATGAAGTGTCAAATATTTGTCTAAAATTCAAGTAAAGAGACATTGCACTTGAAGATATATAAGAAAAAAAGGAGTTCAAATTTTCAATAGACATCTGAGTTGCATTCATTTATTGTAAAATTGATGGTCAAGAAAATTCAAAGTCATTCAGAGTCTAATTCAGAGACAACATTGTCTATTTTAGTTATATATTTATATTTTATCTTGTACTTTCATTAAGAGGATCATTGTATTCCATCCTCATTGTTATTGTAAACACAATTATTTGTGTGATAGGTATTGTGTTAGAAGAGAGATTCAAATTTCTATAGTTTTATGTATAGGTAAGGGTAGCTTGGTGAGACAGAGTAGAAAGATTTGTAATTGGTTCTCTCTTGTTGAAGATAGTAAAAAGTGTATAATGGAATGATACTAGAGAGGAATATCGAAGTCCCCAACAGTGGAGTTAGAAGAGTAAAGTAGGCATAAGACTGAAGCACTATAAATCTTTTGCTTGATCTTCTCATCTCTACTCTCATTTACTTTGTGTTTTATGGGGGGGGTTATGGTGGGGCGGTGTGAATTGATTACTATAAAATTTTAAACTTTTTCATAAAACAATTATTATTATTATTATATCATTTCTTTTGAAATACTTCATTATTATTATTTTTATTATTATTATTATTATATAAGTCAATCGAGATAATTTATCCAAAGGTAGTTGTAGGTCTTAAAAGTAATCATAAGGGGTGGGGGTGGTGGGTGGTGGTTGAATTGGTTACTATTAAATTTTAACTTTTTCGCAAAACAATTATTATTATAATTATTATATCATTTCCTTTGAAATCCTTCAATTTGGTAATGCCCTTTATTGTCATGAAAAACATCTAAATCGTACATTTTCAATATCTTTAGTGCATTGCAATTATTGGTTACAAGTGTGCCTGATTCCATTATGATCTTATGCATTTTGCATTTTATTAGTTTATTCCAAATTATTATACTTATTGACAATCCATTGATAGTTTTAAGACGAATGTTACATGAGCTTATTAGCATGCATCCAGGATATGTTGTACTTCACGATGCTGCTAAATTGCTGGCAATAACATCACATGCAACACTCATCTACAAATTCGTAGTGACACTTTGGCTATTGCTACTCTCAACCACATTGTTATGACTAGAGCCTTTTGTTGGAGTGATTTCTTCTTGAGGAAACCTATTAGTGATGTATGGATTTGTACGATCATTAACTATAATATAATTATGCAAAGCAGCAGTGACGACTACAATCTTTATTTGCTTAGACATTCTATAGTTAGGCATGTTGTGGAGTATTCGGAAGTGATTCTTCCAAATCCCAAATGTATGCTCAATAACATGTCTAATTGAGGAATGTGTATGATTAAACAACTCTTTTGAACTTTGTGCTAGACAACCTTGTCAAAACTCAAAACCATGATATCTTTCTCTTTTATAAGGAGCTAGGTATCTTATTGTATTTAGAAACCTTGAATCTACCAAGTAGCACTTACCTACAAAAACATATGATAAGAAAATGAACTAAAACACAATAGATAATATATATCTAGTAGTGGCAAAGGAAAATTGAAAGATTTATCACTTAATACGTACTTTAAGACATTTGCATCACGGCTTTGTCCATCAGTACTAGAAACAATGAATGTAAATCTACAAGCAAAATCACAAACAGCCAGGACATTTTGTGACACTTGACCCTTTCTATTTGTGTTTATGATTTGCTGTTCCTCTGGAACATGAGCCTCAATGTGTGTTTTGTCTCTTGCAACTATGCAGTCCTATACAAATATAATGAAGAAAGCAACAATTTCTAAAATATTCCAAAATTACAAATATACAACCTTATAGTCACTTGTAAGACTATGTTGCTAACTTAAAAAAAGGATAATATCTTAGGTTCTATTGTATTTGCATAGGAATTTCATAGAACTTGACGGCATGAGGTTTTATTATATCTTTAGAACTCCACCATTGTATTAAGAACTTGATTAAACTGACGAAATATGGTTTCTAATGAATGTTGGAACATCTCTTAGACCATTCTAGTTAAAATTCCTTACCCTATGACAATTAAGAATATCATTACTTTTTCCCTGATCGAAACACCTCTACTTTGATAAAGACCACATTGCTTCAACATCTCACACAAGCTTTGAAATGAGATGGGTTCATATGAAATATATTTTGACATCGAGTTGGAATTGGATGGTTTAGGATCTCATTGATGTAATTTGATCTTGTTTGTGCAAAATCATAGTAAGGCACTTTTTCATATAGATAATCATATATGATGTGATATATTATAGCTACTGTAATCACATATTCCACATAATCACTTTCCTTTTTTTTTTTTTTTGAAAAACAAAAGAGAGATAAAATTAATATATTGACCCCAACAATACTATCATCAAATAAAAGTAGCATATTTTATCATCCATAGTATGTCAAAAATCTCAATTGACACACAAATTTAAGGAAATTAAATAAGAACCACTCTTAATGACAACATGATAAAGGTTGTAATCCTATGGTACATTCTCTCTCTTACACTTAGCGAACTCTCATTTAAGAAAAAGAGTTTTTTTTTTTCAATATTAGGATAGCTTAAGAAAAAGTAGCATAGCTTATCATCCATAAAACCTTCGTAGTATCTAAACCTAATTGCTTATCCTCAATTATGGCCAGTAATTCCCAAACCTCCTGCATTACATCTTTAATGCCTAATGGATCTATGGAAATTAAATCTCTTAGATTATTAGTTAAATTGTCTCTAGAGTATTGTTGTTTCCCTATGTGTTTCTTTATAGAATGGCTAGTTGTTTTTCTCTTTGAGGATGTATCTCCTTCTTAAATTATGGGTGGTGATATATCATTACCTTCATTACTATTATAAAATTGTGGAGAATCATCGATAAGGTCAACAAATCTTGGATCTCCATTGGAGTCTCCTCTCCATTCTTAAGAAATTCCAACATCTTCTGGTGGTGGTGCACTTGATGTTGGCCCCCACAATGTACTATTTATGCCTTTTATACCCTAGAACATCTCATTGAAGCTTTTGTTGTGTTGCATTCCATGTTCATGAAATTGAATAATACTTCCTTTTCTAGTTTTTTCAATCAATCTACATGAAAGGAAAAATTGTGTATATATAATATATAAGTGTGTATAGTTAAATATTAGAAGCCACTAATAAGAGTTAAATGCAAATCATTAAGGTAAAAAGAATTACCTCTTCAACGGCCTCCCACCAATCGTCATCTGCATGAAATGTTTCAGTGATCACATTCCAACCAAGCCTAGATTTGGCATAATACACTAACAAATTCCATTTCTCCCCTTGCTTATGCAAATAGTCCCACTTGTTGCGCAGTTGTTTCGCTGTGTACAATTTTCCTCTTAATTCATGAAATTGTTTACCAATCTCTCTAAAAGTGCTTACTTTCAAGTGTCCACTAGAATGTTTTCCCATTCGTACTTGCTCCAAACAAAGATGAATATAGGTTTCTATATCCTCTTCACTCCAAATTGTCTTGTGACTCAGTCTTCAAGATCTAGAATGCTAAATTAACCTGCATATACACATTACTAAACTTAATGCATGCAATCATCATTCATCATATTGCAAGGATGATAGATCTTTGACATTCAACATAGATGAAAATAAAATAGATTATTTTACAAAAATAATTGGAAAGGAAGCCAAAAAGTAGTATAGAATGAATAGAAGAACAATAATAAAAACAAAAGAAAAGTCAGACTATTTGGAAAAATCTCATAACGTTTTTGGAAAAGGGAATATTAAATTGACACCTAGTAAACCAATTTGCTAACACTTATTTGGAGTTATTAGAAATTTGTATAGTTGTAGGACTGAATATGTTTACAATAAATCAACTACCAAATGGACCATTTATTTGATAACATATGTGTATACATATGCATTTATTTATATTCACATATGTATGCATTTATTTGTATTTGCTCTTAGAAATGCTTCATCATCATCATATCATCACTTATTGCTTCTTCACGAAGAAAGGGAATATATATATAAGGTCATCAAGAATCCAAAATTTTTCTTTTTTCAACTCACATTTTAAACTTACACATCTTCCCTAAGGTCGCTTTGAACGTTTTAAATGATTCCAAAAGTAAATATAAATTACAAAATCAAAATTCAAAAAGCAAAGACACCTTCAATAATTAAGTTCTAACACCAAGAATAGTGAAAACTTCATCTTCTTGATCAAATAAAAATCTGCAATACAGCAAAGTGTCCAAGAAACTCAGATCTTAAACCAACAGTAGCAAACCTTTTATATGCTTAGTACATCTAATAGTAAACCTATTGCAGAAATAATCACTTTGCTTGGAAAGGCCAAATGCTGGGACATAATAATCAACATAAACAACTTCAATCCAGTATGGTTGAATCAATACATATAATCATGTTAGAAAACCATATTTCAGAATGATTTACAAGGACATTGGTAAAAGTATTTGTATGGATAAAATTCAATATAACCATGGCGATGTGCCGCTAATCTTTACACGTTCCGAATGTGATGGCATTGATAAAATAATATAATAAATTAACTGATACTTGCCACAAACCCGATTTATAAGCTAATCTTGAAAAACCAAATGATTTGAGTGACAACACAAAACAAATTGACCTAGAAATTCTACAAATTATCATTTGCATATTTTATATCAACACAGATTTCATCAATTTAAAACTTAAAAATATTATACGTTTAAACCGTTGCGTTTAGGGTAGTGCTACCTAAATATATATTTTTCAATGCCTAATTGGTAGGCTCAATCCTATAGTATATTAAAATCTCTCTCGAAATCCATAGTAAAACAAATATCCCATATGAAAAGCTGTTATTAAGATTGATTAGATCATATAGCTTGAATAATCCAGCTTTGCTTAAATCCAAAATTACGGAAACTCATTTTGCAAACTAAGAGATAATAAAACCATGCTACTTTTACACTGATGCCTACAAACATGCATCAACAAACGAGAAATAGTTGAGAAGGCCGAAGTCAAAGCCTAGACTAGGCTTTGGAAGAGAAAACTTGAATTAAGAAGAGGAATTAGAAAGCTACAAGCCTGAAAGGTAGCCACCGGAGGTGAACATATTTCATACCTAGATATTCTTTACAACTAAAGTTTGATTAGCATTTATTCTAATCTTAATATTTTTTTTTAAATTTTTTTTACATAAATGAAAATTTGACATGATAAGCAATCTAAGTCCCTTTGACCATTTATAAGGAAACAGAGAATGTTAGTGTCAAATAATATACCTTTTGTCGTCTCGAGGTATTTGCTGGTAGTAATTGGGCTTTGTGCATGGTAAACTTGCAAAATAAAACACTATGAGGGAGTGTCAGGGTGTTGTCCGACATAGCCACTTTAATATTTAAGTTAGTAGTGTATTTTGAAGAGTAAATGATGCTCGGGAATAATAGGCAAGCTTTAGTGCGCAAAGTGTAGAGAGATTTACTGTTAGGTGGTGAGTAGATATTTATAATGGAGTGGTGTCTATAGTTAGAGGACAGTTAATAGGAAATATCCTCTCCTACAAGTATGGGAGAGTGGGGTCGTGGTTTTTGATGTGTCCTATTTATACTGGAGGTGGTTATTGACTTAGTATTTTATTATTATCTTGTGTATTCTAACTGTTAAAAAGCTTCTTGGGCTCGGTTAATCTATGCCTTGGGCAACGAACCTTAAGTGGCAAGGTGTGTTAGATCTAGATGGGCTTGATGGGCCTATGTCTAAAGAGCCCTATCAACACTTGCGCCCCCTCCTAACAATCTCATTCCTGATGCGAAGGTAATGAAAAAGGATATATGGGCTACTCAGGCAAAAGGGATTGAGCCAACGCTACAGTAAACTAGCGTTATAGTGTTGACGTGGTGAGGGTATAGATTCGAGATAGTAGTAAGCCAAGGAGGTAGTGAATACCCGGGTCAAAGATGTCCGAAGTAGGAAGAGTAGAGGTGTCAGCAACTATCTTGAAGTGAAGTGTTGATGACTCGAGTAGACAGAGTCTTGGTTGGGGTGTCAGAGTAGGGTACCTTTGCATTCGACTAAGCAGGCAATTCGAGGCTCTAGACAAGTTTGGCCAAATAGCAGTTGTCATGGACCAAGCAGGTGTGATTGCGCCATGCCATTATCATGCTAACTGAGTGGAAGTTAGAGAGACCATGGGAAAACTTCTTCAAATTTTGACCCTAGCATGCTTGTTTTTCATGTATTTAATGCAATGTGATAAGTGTCCTATTATAGTAGACTAGCATGCAGCTGTATGTCTTTTGCCTTTTAAAGATGGCCATCTAATTAAAACTCACTCTACATGTCTACTCTACAACATTTTAAGTGATTTGTGCTTATATGAATCCCTATAACCACTTGTACGGTTTCCAAGACACTTGGCCTATAAATAGTATTATTATGCCAAGAGATCACTTTTTTGCAATCTTTCTATTCTATTACTATGAATTCCACTCTTTTGCATCAAATTTTCTTCGAAAGCTTTTCAAACTTCATTCTTCTTCATCACCTTCTATAACCATGTCAACTAACACAGGTGAGGCGGGTTTTGACTTGTTATGGCACAACATTACTAACTCCGAATCAATAAGGAGTGTCCCTCCTCCAGCAGGAGAGGATAAAGTCTAGTCGTTGGCACAACTTGACGAGCCCACTAAGATGGCAGTAGAGGCACTAGATAGGGCTAAGCTTATCAATACTGTACTAAGGGATGTATATGCATAGGCTGCCACCCCTCGTCCTCTGCCAAGGATATGTTTGATGCACTTAGGACAGGCAAGGGGCTTAATGGTTAGGTGAGTAAGAGCTATACCTTTACCCTTAGTAAGATCCTAGGAAACTTTTGTTGTCAAGGCAATCCCTTTATGGCAAATACAGTTACCAAGCAGGGACGAATAGGTGGCCTTGCTATTAGGGAGGCACCTTGCAATGTTCGAGAAGTGCTAAGAGTTCGTGCAGCATCACCCTCTAAGTCGCTTCAAGAAAGAGCTCTTCAACTTCCACCAATGTAGCCCAGACTAGGTCCCTCCTAATGGTTAGAGGGTATTAAATGCTTTCTAAGCACTCTATGAGCACTTGGTGATAAGAGCCACTCTTGAGCTGCTCAACCACTTTTATATGTGGAAAAGAGTTTTGGGGGAGGTAGGGGAGGGGGGGAGGGGTTGTGGGAGGTTGTGTACCTCTAGCCTTTTCTAAAAATGAAGCTATTTTGCAGCCTTACAAATTCGGTAAAGGGTTGCTAGGATGAATACATGGTGATCAAGCTGCTTAAGGAGGTAAACTTCTAAATGTAGTGGACTAAGCTAATTCGGATAAGGGCTAAAAAGGGGCTTAGCCCCAATGATGCTAAGGCCGTGCAAGAGATTCAGGCTTTTATGGCCCTTAAGCACGGCTGAAAGATAAATGTTGCGAAGGTTGTCGAGAGATACTTTTGGTATTAGATTTTCAAGCTCTTCCCTAGCATGAAGAAAGCTATGGTGAAGAAATGGGCTGAAGGTAAGGTTTGTTCCTTTTACAAATGCCTTCATTTGTTATGCTAGTGTAGGGATGCTTTGTCCAATACCTCTCTTTGTAAAATGGGGGATCTTCTATTGTATTGGTCACGGTGGAGTTGGTGAATAGTAGTGGTTGTTTCTTTTGTTTTTACCTTATTTTTCTTTTTTCCTCATTGTTTCAATTAAATTTTTGTAGGCAAAAATTTAGCCATAAGGGCTCCCTATCCTTCCATAGATGAACTGATGAGCCGTTAGCAATTAAGGACCAAGGCATTCGAGCTGAAGGGCTAGGCAATACGAGTGAAGTTAAGAGCTAAGGAAACTAGTAGAGTCCAACCAATGGCTGCTCCTCAAGGGATTGCCATTGGTCTTCGGGATGAGCCATTAGTTGTAGAGCATATGGGCATAGCTCTTCCTGCCCTTATCCTTGTGTCCGTTGCCGAGCCTATTGTCATAGGAGACGAGGGCACCGATGCTAAGGAGCTGAATATTCTTATGCTTACCCCTTTAAGGGTGAGGGAAGAAGAGATGGTTGAGGTTGTTGCCTTGCCTAAAGTGGTAGGGCAAAAGAAGAAGGCTTCCGAAATGATTAAGGAGGTAAGGCTCGAAGCCAAGAAGTAGAAGCCCTTAGCGAGGGTACCCTTGAGCCATACGTCTTGGGTAGAGTAGTCGATGGCTTATCTCTACAAGTGTATAGACAAACTTGGGGATAGGTTTTTTGACATCCTTAATAAGTTTAAATACTTAGGGATTGCGCCAGACTCGTTCAAGGAGGTCTTGTACGTTTCCCAAAATTAAGGGGAAGAGTGGTAAAGCTAAGCTCTCGAGTTTGAGATGAAGAGGGTTAGGGGGAAGCTCCTAAGGCTCAAGTGGGAGATCTAGGCTAATGGCCTTATGTTGTGACATTAGACTCTTAGCTACCATGCCTCGTTGGGGTCTTATACCCTTGGTGATTGGGTGGCACTTGAGGGACTATCCATGGTAGGTAGAGGTGAACCTATAGAGATGGCATGCTATTTGAGCACGCTTATGTGGCAGGTAAGCCTTCACCTCTTTATCTTATTATGCTTTGTTCCTTTCATAGAATTAACCTTGGCTTATGTTTCTTTATAGTACTACGGCCAGGTGCTACTTCAGCTAAGTAAATATGATGCCACTTGGAAAGAGGTAAAAGGCTTTAGGGAGGCATTGTGCAGGGTTAGGAAGGACCTACAAGAGGCAAAGTCCTCTACTAATCAATATTTGGACAAATTCACCAAAGCTAATTGGCGCCTACGTCACTCTTATGTATAGGTGGTTAGGCTTGAAGGGCGGCCAAAGCATGCAGAGCAAGAGCGAGGAGTTATTGAGAAGGCTGCAAAGAAGGTCAATGACTTGGAGGGTTGGCTTGAGGATAAATGGAGGACCAAGGTTCGCCTCTCTCAAAGACCGGATGAGGAGAGGGTGGCTAAGACCCAACTTGAGAAGGAAAATACTAAGCTGAAGGTGTCAATCGCCAGGTTACAAAATGAGATGGCAATGAAGGTATCTGAATGCGAAAGTGTCAAATCTACTTTGCTGGAGCTAGCTGGTCTGAGTGTGGGGTTAGAGCGGTAAGTTCAAGAGTTACAAGGGAGAGTTTTGCAGATAGAGAAGATCATTTCCAAAATAGAGAGTAAGGAGGTCCTTAGCGATGTTGTTGTGAAGAAAGCTGTTGTTGATTATTAGAAGACAGAGGACTGGTTGGATTGGTTAGAAGACTTGACCACCGATTTGGCTCGCTACATAAGGAGAGAGGTGCTCTCCCATTATCCTAACCTTGACCTTAGTTTCCTAAGCTTTTTGGATTCCCCAACCTTTAGGGAGAAAAGGGAGGCCTAAGCGCATGAGAGGGAGGCTACTTAAGCAGCCTACGATGTCTAAGGTACCCCTTCTGCTGCTGTGACCAGGTAAAGCACTTTTCTATCTACTTTTACCCTAGCAGCTCGGTAGGAGGCCACCCTAAAGGGTGCTTCTTAGGGTGATTAAGATTCGAGCGATCCTCTTGCTAACCCATGTGAATAACCTTTAGTCCTCGCTTCAACTTAAAGCTAACCTCCCTAAGGGTTAGTGACAGATTAGCGCTCTGAGCAGTTTGAAACTTTAGATTTTTCAAAGCTACCAGAGTTAGTTGATCTTAGGCAATAGTTTTGTTTTGATTTTTTGTATTCTAAGTCGAAATGCCGGCTTTAACCTTGTAAATTGAAGGTTATAAATGAAATTCCAATTTCTAAATGTCTCATGTTGTGTACTTTTGGACTTTTTTTTTCCTTACTTTTTGTTATTATTTCATATGGGAGTTCCTATGTACAAGGGCTATTTCACCTTGCCTAAGTTACCTGGGGGGGGGTGTCAAGTTGTTGGTGTTCTGACTTACTCGGAAAGTGGGAATTCCTCTATGTAAGGGGTGTTTCCCCTTGTCGAGGTTACTCGGGGGAGGTGTTAGGTTGATGGTGTTCCAATTAGCCCGAAAAGTAGGAGTTCCTCTATATAAGGGGTGTTTACCATTGCCAAGGTTACCTAAGGGGGTCAAGTTAGTAGTGTTTCGACCTGTTCAATAAGCAAGTCTGTTCACCCTTTTTGTGGGCGGGGATGATGAGAGAGAAAGAACGATGGACAACAGTTATAAAATGTAATTTTCATTCATTGTTTAGAAAGAATTTGCAATAGTGTGCTAATCAAAATACAGTTGAAGATTATTGGCGTTCCATGTATGTGGAATGAGCTCCCCGTCTAGTCTTTCTAATCTATATGCTTTATTACCTAAGTTTTCCCTTAGTCTGACTAGGTCTTCCTAATTAGGGGCTAGCTTGCCCTGTCCTTTTCATGAGCTAATGGCTTCTAACTTCTGGCAAACTAGGCCATCGACCTTGAATTTCTTGTGTTTAACCTTTTGATCGTAGTATTGGGCAGTTCGGTGTTGGTATGAAACTACCTAAGCTATAGCAAGGACTTGGATCTCTTCGATAGTGTCAATGCTGGCTTCCAGCAAAGATTCATTAAGGTGGCATCAAAGCTTCGAGTCCAAAGGTTAAGGAGTTCAAGTTTAATAGGGAGGATTGCCTTGGATTGAATGCCAAGCAAAAGGGCGTTTTGTTAGTGGAAGTTCAGTGAGTGGTCTTGTATCCTTATAGAATGTTGGGCAACTTGTTTACCCAAGCGTTACGGGCTTTATCTACTCACTTCTTCAAGTTGTCCAAGATGATTCAGTTGGCTGCCTTAACTTATCCATTCAATTGGGGGTAGGCGATCGAGGTAAAGTGTAGCATGATATGGTGCTTGGCATAAAATTCTTTGAATTTGGGGTTGTCAAATTGTCACTTGTTGTCCATGACAAGAGCGTAAGGAACCCCAAACTAAGAGAAGATGTTGTTTCTAACAAAATATTCAACACTTCTCTCTGTAATCTTTGAGACTGCTTCAGCTTCTACCCATTTGATGAAGTACTTGACGGTAACAATTATGAACTACCGTCCTCTTAAAGCCTTAAGGAAAGCCTCAAGGATGTTGATACCCCATTGTGTGAACAACCATAGGTTGGACAAAGGCTTGAGAATGGTGCTAGGTACATGATTGATAGGGGCATGCTTTTGGTACTGCGGGCACTTTTGGACTATCGATTTGGTGTCCTACCTCATTGTAGGCCAGTAATACCTAAGCCGAAGCGCTTAGAGGTAAAGGGCTTAGGACTAAATATTGTTGCTACACACTTTAGCGTGTGGCTCTTCCATGATGCATAGGCCTTCACCTTCTCACAAGCATTTGAGTAAGGGGAGGCTGATACCCTTACGATATACGACGCCATCGACTAACGTGTAGTTGGTGGCATGATGTCTAAGCTTCTTTACCTCCCTTTTGTCTTCTAGGAGCATACCCTGCTCTAAATAACTTCGGATAGGGTACATCTAGCTTGGCTCTAGTGCAGTAGTTGTCAATTCTAAGACGTTAGCTGAGACCGGAGTTATGCTCTTCTCTAGCAGGTACTCTATAAAGATCTTCCTATCCCTTACCTTTGGTTTCTATATCCTAGTGGAGGCGAGTTTGGACAGCCAATCCATTGTTGAATTCTCGAGTCAGAGGATCTTTGTGATACTCTACAAAGGGAATTCGGCTAGAAGGCTCTTTACCTTCTCTTGGTACCTCACCATCATGTCATCCCTGGCCTCATAGTCACCTCGGGATGACTAGCAAGGAGTTCGAGTAGACCTTTAAGTGTTCAGCATTGATCTCTTTGGCCAACTTGAGACCAGCGATGAGAGCTTCATACTCGGATTCATTGTTACTGGCATTGAACCTGAACTTGAGGGTGTAGTAGACCGTGACCTTGTGTAGACCTGTCACCATGAGACTCATACCTCTACCCCCTAAGGTGGATGATGCATCAATATGGAGAGTCTACACTGGTTTATCATCACCTAAGGGTGCTTCCTCCTCTCCTGTGTATTTTACTATGAAATCGGCTAGCACCTGTGCCTTATAGGTTGTTCGTGGCTGGTATTGGATTTCATACGCACTTAGCTCTATTGCATGCTTCATCATCCATCTAGATGCATTGGGTTTTTGCAGCATAGCTCGCAATAGTTGATCTGTAAGCATAATAATCTGGTGCACTTAGAAGTAGGGCCTTAGCCGTTGTATTGAGATGATAATGGCTAAGGCAAATTTTTCTACCCGGGTGTACCAGACCTCAGGCCCGTAGAGTATGTGGCTGACGTAGTATATGGGCCTGTGTTCTCTTCCATCTGCTTTGACTAGCACATAGGAGAGCACCCAGTTGCTTACGGCCAGGTACAAGAACATGTCTTCCCCCTAGATAGCCTTGGAGAGGATCGGTGGGTATGTGAGGAAGTCTTAGAGTTGCTTGAAGGTGGCGGTGCACTCTGGAGTCTATTTAAAACCCTTTGGATTTTTCAAGATTTTGAAGAACTTTGCGTACCTGTTCGCGCCTTTCAAGATGAATAAGCTCAATGTAGCTACCATGTTAATGAGCTTCTGTACATCTCAAACTGAGGTAGGGGACTTCATCTCCCTAATGGCAGTTATCTTCTTGGGATTGGAATGCCTTTTTGGGTGACCAGAAAGCTCAGGAATTTGCTGGAGTCAACCTCAAAGATGCATTTTTGAGGGTTCAGCTTCATGTCATGTGTTTGCATTTGGTCAAAGGCTTCCTAGAGGTCCTTGATACGATCACCTAGCTTTACACTCTTGACGATCGTGTCATCGATGTATACCTCCATGTTATGCTCGATCTAGGGCTTGAACAATTTCATCACCATTCACTAATACGTGGCCCTAGCATTTTTTAGGCCAAGTGGCATCATTGTGTAACGGTATGTGCCATTGTTGGTGATGAAGGAGGTATGGGCTTTGTCGTTTGAGTTATATTCTGAGAAGGCATCCATAAAGCTTAATAGGGCATGTCCCGAGGTAGAGTTAACGAGCTAATCGATTCCCGAGAGATGGAAGCATCACGTTTGCTAGCTAGGTCGAGTACTTCTCTTCCCTCACGAAGCTAGCCTTGAGCATCTTTTGCACTTCTTCCTCAATCATAGCCTACCTTTCTAGAGCAAAGTGCCTCTTTTTTTGCTTGATAGGTTTTATGGTGGAGTCAATGTTGAGACTATGGGTAGCTAGGTTGGGCGAGATTCTAGGCATTTTTGAAGCTGATTAGGCGAACCTATCTAAGTTAGCCCATAAGAGAGCAATAATTTTGTCCTTCACCTCGACAGGAGTCTCGATCTTGACCTTCATAGTCTAGTCAGGAGAGGGACTGACCTGGATGTCTTTAGTTTTCTCTCTTAGCTTGTCCTTATTTGCTAACTTCTCCTGTAAGTCGAACTCCAGGGCGAAGACTTCATCACCTCTGGAGGCCTTAACATATAGCTTTTGTGAAAGCTTTTGATCTACTTGCATATCCTCACCTCAGTCGGGGTTAGGAATTTTGCCTTCAGGTGGAAGGAGAATGTAATAACCCCAAACGCATTTAAACTTGGTCTTCCTAAGAGAGCATTGTAGGGGGAGGGGTAGTCGATCAAGACGAACTCTACTAGTCATCGTGCTACATGGTCGTCATTGTCAACCTCCATGTCTAAAGAGATGAGTGGTTGTAGTGTATGGAAAGAGGAGTTTTCTGCTTTTGATAGTTTGACTGTAAAAAGTCAATGGGAAAGTTACGATGCATTTGGAAAATAAATGGGAAAGAAACGATGCATATAGAAGATAAATGTTGAGTAAATATGGAAAAAAGATAAAGGGGATAAGAGTCTAAAATTGAGGGGTATTTTAGGAATTTAGTTTTTCAATAAGGCTATATGTGTAATTATAAATCTATCTCTTTTTTTTTGTCTGTTTAGAGCCAAATACCCAGATTATAAAAGATACTAAATAGATACTTTTCAGATGTGAAACAGACGAACCAAACATACCCTATATCGTCTACTTGCTATAATTGTTGGGAGTAACTATTTTATTATTTATATTAAATTATTATGTTACATCATTGAGTTAGGAATAAAATAAAAGTACTAATATGACATTGTTTGGTGAAAATTTACATCATTGCAACTATCATCATCTACATCACCACATACTACCATTAGCATCACTTTCGTTGTCCCACCACTACTACCACCTCATTATCACCAATATTAGCACCATCACTACATCCTTATGCCAACATTGTTGCTGCCTTTACTACATTACTTCTAAAACTGCCATCATTGCACATCACCACCACCACCACCACCACCTTAGCTTTAGCTATCACTATTGAACTATTACTACCACCAACAATAGGGTGATAGTATTAGGATTAAAAGATCTTAATCCTATAAATTAAAATAACCAGGAGCAACACATGTGTAAAATTAAGGTATAAAATAAAATAAAAAGATGTGAAAGTACACCTGAATTCATAATGCAAACAGTGTAATTGTTGGATTGTTGGCCTTTCAAGTCAATCATGCAATTCGTTTGAGATTTTGTCTATCTTATTCTTTTTGTTGATGGAAGTCAAAGAGAATAGAATGATGCATATGACTTGTGGACCACGACCTTTTATATTTTATCTATTTGAGTTAATTGCCTATTATCTCTTTTATTATCGTTTCCAATTCTGCCTATTATAGAATAGGAACTAATGTCTCTAATCTCTATACGTATAAACCTACACTTTATATGACGCATTAAAGACCATGGATATATTAGATCACTTTATTTAAACTTTCTATAATATGGTAGTCTTATTATACAATTATTATTTAATAAGGCATGTAAGCTTATACAGTTTATTATTAAAATAAACCCAATAACCTCTTACTTAAGCTATATGTGTGATTTTATAATTGTGTATAAACCTCATGAGTACTTAAAAAATTTTTCTATCGTTACCAAATGCATCACCAACAATTCCATCCATCAATCATATTAATAGGACCAAAGCGGGTTTAGTTACATATGTCACAACTGACCCTTCAATGATCACATATGTTATATAACCGAATGACATGTATCAAATGTGGATGTGTAGTGTGGAAATTATATAAAATGTGATCTAACATGGCCATTGCAAATTAGTCCTACATTAATACCTTAGTGAAATATGTTCATAATTAAGTTTCACTAAGATATCTTATTATTGAAAATAGCCTTAGAACTAAAATTGACTTTAAATATAATTATACTGTAAACTGTATCTAAACAACATGTCTAATTTAATAAGTAAATATATGATACAAAATCTCACTGAAACTATATATCTTGAATGTAAACAATACCTATATGAGAAACATAATCATGAAAAACCTTGGGTGTTAGTGCCTTAGTAAGAGGATCTACAACCATGTGGTTTGTCTTAATGTGCTCTATAGATACTTATTGATTTTGAACTCTTTCCTTCATAACCAGGAACTTAATGTCTATCTGTTTTGACTTTGTCTAGCTCTTGTTGTCGGAATATTGTACTGTTGATTTATTGTCATGATATATCTTGAGTGGTCTTTCAATATTATCCATAATGCATAACCCAATGACAAATTTCCCTAGTCAGATTCCATAATTAGGTGCCTCATATCATGCTATAAACTCTATTATCATGGTGAAAGAAGTTATGAGTGTTTGCTTAGCACTTTTCTAAGAATTGCTCCTCCAGCGAGTAAATAGATATCTAGCAAAATTAGAATCAGAGTAACCAATGACCTCTAACTGATTTGATTTCTTGTATATAAGCGTATAATCCTTTGTTCTCTGTAAGTACATCATGATTCACTTAACTGCCTTCCAATGATCCATCCTTGGATTGCCTAAATATCTCCCTATTATTCCAATGCTACAAGAATTTTGATCTTAGGTGATGTCTAATAAATGTCGTTGAATAAGGAAACATGGCCAATATAGGTCACTAAATGTCTATTGTGGATCGATTCTATGACATCATAAGAATAAAGTCGTCAAATGGAGGAAACGTGGCTAAACTTTTAACAATCAACAACATTTAAAAGTTACCATATACAAATGTGAAACCCTATGGTTAAGTCCTACATGGATTGTGAGAGGTTGTGGTACTAGTTTGTAAAGCCATAGTTGTGAGTACCTTAACAATATAAGCTTAAAACTTTTAAGCCAAGTGGTTGAAATGAGCTCATTAGTGCTTGTTAGCTTAGCTATTCACTACTTTTGACTTGGGACATTATTACTTTTGACCTGGGACATTACAAATAGTATTAGAGTGGACCCCCTACTAGTAGGTGGATGATTCGAGTTTGGCTTTAGTTTAGAGAAGAGGTCTAAGAAAGGTAGAGAGTGTTACTAGGGTATAACTCCTTACATGCTTCTAGGATGACCTATAGGTAATGGGCGGCCTGAATTGTACACTGAAAAAAGGGGAAGATTTGGGTTTAATTATAAGGTCTCATGATGAGGACGTTACGTGTTTGAGGAGGGGGGAAGGAGATCGTGAAACCCTATGATTAAGTGTCTCATATGGATTGTGGGAGGTTGTTGTACTAGTTTATAATGTTATGGTTGTAAACACCTTATTAACATAAGCTTGAAACTTTTGGGCTAAGTGGTTAAAATGAGCTCATTAGTATTTGTTAGCTTAGTTATTCACTACTTTTGGCTTAGTGCATTAGAACAACTATGGACAACATTTAAGTATGGCTAAAACATATTTACGTATGTTAGATAAACATCATAAATGTGGTAAAAGAATGACCATTGGCAATGTTTAAACATAGCTATTATTAACTTTATGTGATGTTTAAACATGGTTGTACAATTTTGCTGCCAATACAAATGTCGAAGAACTAAACATTAGCTATGTTTAAACATAGCCAATGAAGGTGATTGGTAACGTTTAAACATGGCTATCTTTAACTTAGGTGATGCTTAAATGTGGTTATAAATTTTTCCCGCCAATGAAATATCCAACAAGTATTACATTATCTATGGTTAAACATAACTAATAAGGATGATTGGCTATGTTTACACTTAGTCTTCTATAACCATAGTGATGTCTAAATGTAGGTTTAAATTTTCTGATCAATGAAGTAGTACTGCATTAAGCTATGTTTTAACATGATTAATGAAGATGATTGGAGACATTTAGACTTAGCAATGTTTACACTTCGGTGATGTTTAAACGTAGTGATATATTTTTCCTACCAATTAAAATGTTGAACAAGTACCACATTACCTATGTTTAAATGTAACTAATAAAGATGATAAGCTATATTTAACAATTGTCTTTTTTTTATATTGACTACATTTAAAAGTTGATGAATTTTTCATATTAGCTATGTTTAAGCAAATCTAATCATCGCTATAAACAATGTTAGCACTCTACCATGCTTCCATTAAACTAAATTTTTTACTTGCAAACATAGCAATTGTGATGCCGTGAGGTTTTGCATACAAATTGAGATATTCAAATTATAAAAGATAATGCACTTTATTTCAAAATGCCGATGTTGGTCAATGTATACGTACTATTTCACTTACCTACAACCAGATATAAAATAATAAACGATATGTTTAACAAAAATAATAACAAAGTCAATAAGTATCTCAATACACTTGACAAAATATAACTCAAAATAACTAAAGAAGTTCACATTCTTTATACATTTAATCTTAAATATCTTTGGCTAAAAAGTGTCATAAACATCAAATCCAACTATCTAACATCCCATCTATCCCATCAATTATCCTCTTGAGGTATTAATTATCATCATTATTTCTTGGAGGAACATCATTATAAGTATCTCCAAACCCTGCTATACAATAATAAAAGCTCTAATTAACACATATATGCAATTATTTAAAAAAAAAAATCAAAGAGAGATAGTGAATACTATTAAAGGTTTTTGATAAGTTATTTGAAATGTTAGTTATATTCGCTCCAAGCTGTAGGATTGCTTAAGTAAGCATGGATAGCTGTAAAACACTTAGATTGAGTTATAAAATTTTGTATTCAACATGTAAATATATAAAAAAAGCACTTAATATCATAATATTCTCTAAAGCTCCACACTACTTGTTATCCTTGTTTTCATATACCAATATCATAAATCTCTTTTGTAAATTTATGCTTAAATTTTGAAACAAACTCTAAGATACTCAAGCTTGAGCTAACCTCTTTACCTAGGATATAAGTAGTAAGTGGAGGGACCTCATCCATTGGAAATTGTAAGTTAACCTCTGATAAGCTCTAAATTGGATATATTTTATATAGTGATTTTTTTATGATTTTCTTTTGAAATTTGAGTTTATTTTTATATAATGATACTTAATTGAGTAAAATTTTGCTTTTTAGGTTTTGAGATGATTGACACAAGAAAATGAGAAGATAGAAATGAGTTTCACTCAATTCAGAGTTAAAATAAGTAAGTTATGAAAGTTTGAAGATTGATATAATCGAACTACATGGCTATGTCGTTTTCAAGCAATTTTAGACCAAATTTTCACTGAACATAACTAGTTACATGACCCGTGTACATGGCCAAGGGACACGGTTGTCTCCCCGATGGTGTGTTTTGTGGCAACCATATTTTTTACGATGTCTATATAAAGCCTCTATAGGGTTTTCACAAGAGAACTTTTGGTATGACTTTTTGAGAGGTTTTCAAGAACAAAACACTAAAGAGACCGTAGTGCATCAAGATATCAAGATCTCAAGATTCAAGAACCGTTTTGTCAAACTCATGACCTATTTCTTCTACTTCTCTTTAATTTTTATTAAAGATCTTTCTTCTATCATGAGTATAGAGTAGAACTTTTTGTATCTAGGTTTTATGGAACCTAGATCTCGCATGTGATGCTTGGTTTTATTTAGAACTAATGAAGCTCTTTCTTCTTTTTAAATCAATTATGTGTGCTTGCATGTTTTAGATTAATAATTCTACAGGTTATTAATTTAAATATGATATTGTACAAGAAGATCGAGAGATTTCTTGTATAATAAGATCTAACATAGTTGATGAGAGTTTGTGCAATGTTAAAGATAAATAGTAAGATTCTTTTGAGTTAATAATATTATCTTTAATATTATTTTTAAGAGAATCACTACTCGTTAATATGATCTTAAATTATGCTATCATGAAGAGATTTTATTAGATAATTAAAGATTAAGGTTAATAAGCTCGAGAAAGTTATTAACTTTAAAAGAGAATTCTCTTAGTTAAGAAAAATTAAAGATTGAATTAGATTATCTTTAGGGAAAATTGTATGTATAGATCTAGGTACATAGTTGAGTCTTGAATCTAATCTTTAATATTTTGCTTTCTTGTTTAGCTTTTGATTAATTATTAAATTAATTAGTTGTTGCAATTTTAATTTAGAGAATTGGGTTCTTGAAATAGAATTTATTCGGTTAAATAATAGAGCTAAGGTTAGTACTAGTATTTAAGGTCTTTAAGAGATCGATATTCGGACTCATAATCCACTTTACTATAATTTGATAGGTATGCTTGTCTCATATCAAGTTTTTGGCACCGTTGTTGGGGACTTTGATATTAAGAATAGTTAGAGCTTTATTAGTTTGACCATTCGTTTCTTTGTTTTTCATTATTTTCTTTTAATTATTTTGAGTTGCGATTGATTTTTATATTTTTCCCCTTTATAGTGTATGACCTAAAGTAATTTAGGAGATTTGGTAGAGCTTGATCTTGAGATTGAAAGGACAACTCTTAAAAAATTGAGATTATGAGTGAAACAAACGATGGCTACCATTGAAGGTTGGTCAGTTGTAGAGGTTAAGGGAGAAGGTGTAAAGGTGAATGACTAAGTTATTGATCAACGAGATCCACTACGAAATCCTAAATCAATGGCCAATAGCAACGATGAAGCAAACCAGACAATGCCCCATTATTCAAGGCCTATACTTACTAGAGCTGACTTTAGTAATGCTAGATTGATAGTCTTTGCCAATAATTTTCAAATTTCACCCAATATCATCCAAATGGTGCAACAATATGAGCAGTTCGATGGTCTCTAAGATGAAGATCCTACTATCACATCTCTAATTTTCTAGAGATTTGTGATATATTTGAGATTAAGGGAACCACAGATGATGCTATCTGATTGCGGTTATTCCCTTTTTCTTTGAGGGGAAGAGCAAAGTGGTGGTTATACTCCTTGCCATGGAACTTGATAATAACTTGAAATGATTTGGCAGAGAAATTCTTAAAAAAGTATTTTCCATTACGTGACTTGAATTTTGTTCTCTTTTGAACAAAGACCATGGCACTACAAACTAAGCTTCAAGTTCGAAAGAAGAAGTGGATGAGGAAGAGGAGGAGGATGAAAAATAAGAAGAGGACGAGGATGAAGTTATGGATGATGTCTTCAACTAGGAGGATTATGGAGTCTATGTGGCTGCTTGATATCTTTTCTTTTCTTGGTTCATCTATATTGGTTATTCGTAGACTTGGTTTATTTACTAAATTATTTTGCTGCTTTCGTGATTTTCTTTTATTATTTGTCTTTTATTTTCTTTTCTTTGTCTTAGTGAGTCTTATTGTGAGGTCAAGGTCTTAGAACTTTGAAGCTCATGTTGGAGACAATGTTTGATTTAGATTACTGTAGACTTCTTACATTGATGAATTGTGTTACTCAAATTTATAGGGGCATATTAGTTTTCCTTTCCCACTTTTATATTGTCTTATCCATGATTGTTTTTATTGATATATTTTCCATTATGTAACTTAATTTATAAATTGGGGATAGTGTATGCTTTTAAGTATAGGGGAGGGGATATAGAAACTTTTGCTACTTAGGAGACTATTTTTTTTTTTTTCACATTCAACCTATTTTTATTGTTTTGTTGACTTGTAATTATTTGGAAATTGACAACTTCCAGTGAGTTGAATTGAATGTAATTTGAATACTTAATCTTTGATGAATGATTTACACGATACTAGAGTTGATAGGCGAAATCTTTGTGGAATAAAGTTATGGGTTATTTAGCCTAGGATTTTAAGGATATAAGATTAGATCAACATCAATAGTTAGGAGTTATTTACGATTATTTTTGAAACTTACTTTGATGTATACTTTTCTCTTAAATGACTTTAGAGCCCTATAATCCTTAGTAAACAAATAGATGAAATTTGTCCTTTGAGAAACCCTTGAAAACTTGAATTAGTTGGAGATAGAAAGTGATATAAATATATGAATGATCAATAATAAAGAGGTAAAATTGGTAAGAATTCACCTTGGTCTATTAAAAGAGCAAGGTTAAATTCCATTGCCAATACCAAAGTAAGCTTAAAGAATAAATTGGTATGGATTGGTCTTGGTTTGTTAGAAAAGCAAGATCCTTTCCTACTGCCAACATAATTGTACTTAAATAATGTGCTTAATTTGGTAAATTTGAAACCTTCCTAATAAAAGCATGAACTAAAGGGATGATTAAAGAGTGAGTGGATGTAGTATGTGTTTATTTTGAATTATGATGTTTAGCGAGATTGAAGAGAGAATTGTATACATTTTAGTTATGTAGGTTAAAATTTTTTTGACTTTTTTTTTATTGGCGAGATGTTAAATCTGATCTTAAGTACGAGAATTCTTGATCGAATGACTTGGGTAAAATTTAATTTATATATATTAGCTTGTGAACTTTGGAACTTTGTGTTTCTTGGACATTAAGAAAGAGATTGAGTATAAGAGTCGAGGAAGATGTTTAAAGAAAGTTGATTAGAGTTGCAAGTTGATTTTTTTTTTTAGGTTAACTATAAAATTTAGGTTAGTTTCTTAGCTAGTGATAGTTTTTAACTTAAGAATTCTTGTTTTGATTTTTCTTTAATCCATTTGCTTGAGGATAAGTAAATTCTTAAGTTTGGAGAAGTTTGATAAGCTCTAAATTAGATATATTTTACATGGTGATTTTTTACGATTTTCCTTTAAAATTTGAGTTTATTTTTAGATAATCTTACCTAATTGAGTAAAATTTTATTTTCTAGGTTTTAGAACGATTTACATGAGAAAACGAGAAGATAGAAACAAATTTCAATTAATTCGGAGCTAAAATGAGCAAATTATAAAGGTTTGAAGATCAACAAAACTAAATGACATCACAGTATCATTTTCAGCTGATTTTGGACTAAATTTTCATTGGCCATAATTAGCTACATGATCTAAGAACACGATTGTGTCCTTGGTTGCGTTGTTTCTAGATTTAAAAAAAAAAAGAAAAGGAGAAAAGGGCCAATCATAGCTAAGTATACGATTAAGTGATACGGTCATATCCCCAGTCATGTGTTTTGTACAACGTCTATATAAAACCTCTTTAAGGTTTTTGCAAGAAAACTTTTGGCATGACTTTTTGAGATTTTTTTAAGAATAAAACACTCAAGAGAGCATAGTGCATCAAGATCTCAAGATTCAAGAACTGTTTTGTTAAACTCATGGCCTATTTCTTCTACTTCTCTTTAATTTTTATTATGAGTATAGAGTAAAAAATTTTTGTATCTAGATCTTGCGAAACTTAGATCTTGCATGTGGCACTTGGTTTTATTTAGAGCTAATGAAGATCTTTATTCTTTTTGTATCAATTATGTGTGATTGCATGTTTTAGATTAATAATTCTATAGGTTATTTTTTTAAATTAGATATTGTACAAGAAAATCGAGAGATTTTTTATATAATTAGATCTAGCATAGTTGATGAGAGTTTGTGTAATGTTAGAGATAAATTGCAAGAATCTTCCAGATCAATAATATTATCTTTAAGATAATTTGTTGTGCATTAATGCGATCTTAAATTGTACTATGGGGAAGAGATTTTATTAGGTAATTTAAAGATTAAGGTTAATAAGCTTGAGGAAGTTATTAACTTTAAAAGTGAGTTCTCTTAATCAAGAAAAATTAAAGATTAAATTAGATTATCTTTAGAAAAAATTACAAGCGTAGATATAGGGAATCAAGATCTAGATACATAGTTGAGTCTTGAATCTAATATTTAATATTTTGCTTTCTTGTTTAGTTCTTGATTAATTATTAAATAAATTAGTTGCTACAATTTTAATTTAAAGAATTGAATTCTAGAAATTGAATTTATTAGATTAAGTAATGGAGCTAAGGTTACTATTAGCATTCGGGATCTCTAAGAAATCGACATTTAGACTTATAATCCACTTCACTATAATTTGATAGGTACACTAGTCCTGTATCAACCTCCATCAGATTGAGCTCAACCTTAACCTCCTCTTTGATTTGGTGATCTAGTACCTCACTTGCTACCTCTACTTATGGCTTAGGTAAGTCCTCTACCTATAGCATTATCGAGTCTAGATTTTCGATATTTTATTTCCTTTAATCTGATTAATGTTAAACCTTTAATCGTTTAATATTAACCCTTGACTAAGAATTAAGGAACATGCAATTTCTTATAGATTTTGAAAAACATTTAGAGTCGTCATCTGAAGGGATTGGGAAAAAAAGTTAATTTAGAACTAATTAGGTGGATTAATTTTAATTTAGTTACTAATCTATGAGAAAATCACACTTAAAAACTTGATTTTGAAAAACCAAAAATTTTCAGCTCAAGGGTTAACCTATTAAACCTTAAATAGGTACCACTTTAATTTTCCGAGTTTGAATTCATTTTTCTAAAATACCATTTCTAGCATGAAAGAATAATTCTAAATTTATGAATAGATAAAATTAATTCTATTTACACACAAAAAATAAAAATAATAAATAAAATTTATTTAAAAAAGGGAAAAAAAAAAGTTTCCCTATTTTATGTTGTTTGGTAAGTGTCTATGTACTATTTAATAGGGATCAAACTTTTCGTAGTTTATTTTCTAAAACCATTAGGTTTTTTGTTTTATTTTTATTTTGAAAATTAGCCAAGTTTACATCTCTTTGTCACTTTATTTCATTTAAAGGAAAATACCTAAAAAGCATCCTAATTTTTGAATATTTTGTTTTGGAAAATTCTAAGTGGACGACCCCTAAACTTGAAAAAAAAGTTTATTAATTTGCTTTAAAAAAAATCTAAGTGACAAAACACATTCTCCTCTTTTTTTTTCTTTCACTTATTATTATTATTTATTATTTTTTTTTCACATTTATTTAATTTTTGATCAAAACATGCTAAATAAATAAATAAATGAGCAAAGCTTTTCTTTCTCTTTTTCTCCCTTTCTTTCTTCTTTTTTTTTTGTCTTTTCTTTTTTGGGATTTTTTTTTGTTTTATAATAGAATAAAAACAGTAAGGAAAATAGAGAAAAAAAAAAGAAAAATAAATAATAAACAAAAAACAAAGAGTAAAGACCAGACGTTAGGTAGCAATATACAGGTCTAGAGTCGGATCTAAACATGGATCTCGGGTTGGGCTCTACGGGTATTTAGATCGCAATAGAAGAAATAGTATAGTAGCTAGGGTGGTCGATTCAAGTTGTTCTAGGCATCTAAATGAAGGGGTAATTTGTTTTTCATGTGTTTTAGACTAAGGAACGGGGGTATAGGGAGAGTGCCTCAATATGAGGAGGTTGCTTGGGCGGTAGTTAAAGATCGGTTGCTGGTAGTGGTAGTTGTTGCGGCCGAGTACAAAGGTAATGCTCATAGGTTATTCTCGAGTTGGTGAAGCTGCTAGTATTAGTAGTTGAGTTCGAAAACAATTGAAACAAAGCTCTGATCTTAAATAGAGAAGATGGATGAGGCTAGAGAGAGAAAGTTGTGTATGAGCTTGAATGGGGATAGACTAGTTTGTTTCTTGATGCTTGAATGATGTGTGTGAGGTCCTTTTTATAGCTTTTCAAGCTTGAATAAGTTGGGAAGGCTCCTTTATGGCATATTTCAACACTGATGAGCAATTATGGGTGATCTTTGATTTGGGGAAATTTTCATGATTCAAGGTGAAATGACACATAAATGATGAGATCTAGCTTGAATTCTTGTTAAATTAACTTAGAGTTGTAGATTTCAAGTAAAGTTAGAAACTTAGTTTTAAACTTTTTTTCCATTTTCTCGATCCATTTTAGCTACGTAAACAAATGAATTTGGACAAATAAATGGCCAAATTCAAAACTGGGCCATCTGTAGCATCTAATTCCACCAAAAATTAGGGTGGAATCGTATGGAAAACACAACAAATCAAGCCTTAAACACAAGAACCCGTATTGGTTTGTATATGGAAAAACACTGGGGAAATGCTCAAAAATTGTAAGAAAGTGGCGGAAATAGAGCACGTTGGCACATGTGGTATGTGCTAAACATGCCTGTTTCAAAATAAAACCCAAGCACTTACATTCCTAGGCTCAACCATTTAAGTAGGGCTTTTTAGCCCTGTTGCAAAACACAAATGGACTAGGTTTGAGACCTAGTCTTGTCCATAAGTTTTTTTTTTTTTTTTGTTTTTAATGAACCGATAAATTTTTTTTAAAAAATTAATCTTTTTAAAGGAGAAATTGAAACGAAACTCCTTCTCCTTTTTCTTATTGGATTAATTTATTTACTTAGCTTAACCCCATTTGACCTTAAACTCTTATTTATCCTAATTATTTTTTTTTTAATTTTTTATTTAGGACCCTTTTCTATATTCTAAAATAAAATACATAGAAGTAAAAAAGAAAATCCAAAAATACAAGGGGCAAAAATGGAGTGTCTATAATTGTCTCTCTTTATAGTAAAGCTTGAGCAAAACTTTATTGTAAAGACAAAAGAGACACCATTTTTGCTTAGGGATACATTGTACTAAGAAGCATTAAAGTCAGTTAGCTACCCTAAGAGATTTAGATGATGAGAATGAAAAGACACTAAACATGCGACTCAGGTGTTTCAAAGGATAACTAAAATTCCTACTAAGTCAAGGATAACTGAGGTTCCTAAACTATGAGAGAAGACAACTGATGTTCCTAATACTTATGGATGACTTCATCAATGAAGGATTATCGAAGCTTAAAGGATAACTAGGGTTCCTGAGTTATGAGGGAGGATAATTAACCAATTTGTTTCCACAATTGAGGATAGCCAAAGTTCCAAATATATGGATTATTATGGTTCCTAAATAGCCAAAGCTTCTTGATAAGAATGATTAAGGTTCCTATTGAATAGCTAAGTTTAAGGTTCTTATAGAATAGCTAAGTTCTTAAAAAGAAGGATTACTTAGTTTCAAGAATGAGAATAGCAAAAGGTTCTTTGACAGGAACAACTAAGGTTCCTATTAAATAGTTAAGTTCCTAAAAATAAGGATTACTTAGTTTCTAAACCAAGGATATCTAAAGTTCCTAATTTAAGGATAACTTGACTCCTACGAAATAACCTAAGTTCCTAAAAAGAATGATTACTTAGTTTCTAAACCAAGTATGGCCAAAGTTCCTAATTTAAAAATAACTTGGTTCCTGTGAAATAACCTAAGTTTCTAAATAATAGGATTATTTGGTTTCAAGAATGAGGATAGCCTAAGTTCCTATACTTAAGGATAACTAAGACTCTTGAAGTTTCAATATTTTTTTTTTCCAAAAGTAATAAGTGATTGCCTTAAGTTCTTAAGCTTAAGGGTAACTCGGGTTTTCAAAACAAGAGATTTCTAAGTTTCTAAACTTAAGGAGAACTCAAATATTTACAAGACATAGGATAACAAAGTTCCTAAGTTCACTCAAGCTATCATGTAACCTAAGGTTAATCTAACAACAAAGGCTCCTAAAGATTTTACTAAAGGATAGTTGTTATCATATTTTGCAAAATTTCAACTTTTTTTTTTTTAAAACTTAAAAAACATACATTTATTCTATGACAATTTCTTGAAAACATTTTTTTTAAAGAATTGCTACTAAGTATGGATTCTTCATTGGTCCTTATAGCTGCCAATGGATGATGAGCCTACTCTTTCCTTTTCTTTCTTTGGGGATAACAACAAATTCTCCTTTTTAAGACATATCTTTAAGCTTTTAAGGCAATAATGCCATTAAGGCTCATGATTTCCAAAATGTCAAGGGAAATGATATCATATAATCGACTGGTTTAATCTAAGAGGACTTCCTTTGACTCTCGGCTTAGATTTTGCTTTGGACTACAATTCAAAAACTTATGGTTCATCTTATAAGTGATACGCTTTGATCAATTTATTAGGCTTTCTGTGAATTGTAATGTAACAAAGATTTGGTCATTGGTTTAAATAAATGGATAATAATGTATAGGTCTTTTTAAAAGAATTATTCATCCAACTTGGGTTTACAATTCAAGAACCCTTTAGGAAAAAACTCTATTTGTGCTTCCCTAGTTTCAAAAGTAACTTTTACCAATGATAAGTTATTTCCTTTAATTTGAAAGGCCTTTAAGGAGGGGTAGAATCATGGGTGGGCCTTAGTTTGTAAGAGAAGTGGATCTTGGGGGTCTTAGTTTTTACCCCTATTATTTTAGAGTTAGGGGTTCTTATTTTAAAGGGTGGGCCTTACTTTAAGAATAGGCCTTTTGAGGTACATGCCCTTAATCCTTTCAGGCTTTAAGGCTTTATGTTTTTGGGCTTGATCCTTTTTTTTTTTTGTTTTTTCCTTGTTCTTGCCCCTTTTCTTTGCCTCTTCTTTTTCCTTTTCTTTTTCTTGTTCTCTTTTCCACTTTTTTTTATTTAATTTATATTTTGACTCAACAAAGAGGTGTTTAAACCTTCTTTAGTTTTACAACTTAAAGTGTATGTATCTAGTGTTTAAGATGTGGGCATTTCTTCATTTCAAATGAAATAAGCTATTATTGGTAAAAATTACATTTGAATTGATGTGACTAAAGCAAGTACAAATTAGTTTTTAACCTTTTGTCTTGCTTAATGCCCCTAAATTCCCTTTTGTCCTATTGTGGGGTAGTTCTTAACAGGGTTCAATTTTAAAAATGCTCCCTAAATAGGATCAATAGGGTTGACAAAGGATAGTAGTGTTTAAGATATTGAAAATGAATGCCTATCTTCATTTTGATTCGCGTATCAAATTCAAGATGGATCTCCTTTAAGGAATGAGCCTAACAACCTCACAATGATATCACTCAACTCTCAAAGTGTTTCAAGGTTGGTATTTAGGATAAGGTTTACCTCTTTTCATTTTAAACCTTTCAATTAATGAGATAAAAACAATTGACTCATGCTCTTGAATAGTTTGAAAAATTTGCCCCAAGTATTAGCTTACTCAAATATGAATTTCTTATTTTCAAAGATCTTAACATGTTCCAAAGTACAAAGAAAAGCTAACTCTCATGAAGAATCGTTAGAGCCCTTTAACACTTTAGTTTACATGGAGTTTGGTTGCATTAGCCCTGTGTCGATTAGATCTTGAATCTTGTTTTTTACCCTTTAACAAGTGTCTATGGAGTGACCCTTCTAGCCTATGTGATAATCACATTGTGCCTTCGGATTTCCATTCCAAGGCCTATATCCTAGTTTAAGAGCCTTACAGTCTAGGATATTTGCTTCTTTTAATTGATGAAAGGCACGAGAGAGTGTGATAAGAATTAGAGTGAATTGTTTTCCCTAGGCCTTTTGGACTTGCATAGGCCTTTGGCTACCACTTAGGTTATTGAACTTGGATTTTGTAGCATATCCTTCGAGACTTATCACATTAATGACGCTCTTTTGTAATGATTTTGGAAGCCCTTTCTTCTGTTTTAGACCTTCCAATCTTCCGGATTGTAAGGCTTCCTCAATTCTACCCCTTGCCACCATAACATTTGCAAAGCTGGAAGCTGTGTTCCCTAAAAGATGTCCATAATGTGGCTCATTTAGTTTGTTAATGGATGCAAATGCAAGTCTTTCTTTAGCAAAGGAGGAATGATTCTAACTATCATGCCTCTTTGTGCATATTTTTTAAAGGATTCATCATTTTTCTTGCTTAATGTGCATAAGTCCCAAAACGAGGGAGCTATCTTAGTGTTGAATTTGCATTTTTCATAGAATGATTGAGCCAATTTCTATCAAGTATTTACCTAGCTAAGATCGAGCTAGGCATACTAGGTTAATGTAAGCCATGTTAGATAGTCTTGAAAAGTTTGTACCAATGGGTTAATCATTTTGAACATATCTACCTATCTTATGAACGTATAATTTAGTATGTAGCTTTAGGTATCCGATCCCATCGTACTTCTCAAACTTTGGTACTATAAATTTTTCTAGGTAGGCCTTGACGTCAAATGCATAAAGGTTAGTGATCCCAGCTTGCCTAAATTCATCATAACCTCCTTAAACCTTCATTTTCTCAGTGATCTGTTGAGTCAACCTTCTTTTGCAATGCTTTTAAACTGTCCTCGTTGGCCCAAGAGTTAACTGGCTTTGTATTGACTAGGAATGAGTATGTGCTAAGCTCAAAAGTTGGGTTAAGTTTCAAATAAACCCCTTTTAATTCAAAAAACTCAAAAGCTAGATTAACCTTTGGATTGTTCTCTTTTGCTTCTAAGGGTAGAGCCTCAACGTTTTTCCATAGTGAGCCCTAGAGTGTTCTTTGTTTGATGGCAATTTGGCTTTAAGTAAAGCAATATTATCAGCAAGGAAACTTAACCGATTTGTGATTTTTTCCACCATTCACTCCGAAGAACAAAACCTTAGCTTAATGGGATCAATGATTTCAAGGTTGACATTGTTGTTGTTGTCCTTAGTGCTGATGTTGTCATTTCTCTATTAAGCCATTGCTTTCAAGAATTCCTTGTTAGCATTCATCCTTGTTAACAAATCTCTTCCTCTTCTCTCTCTCTCACTCTCTCAAACTTTTGTCTCAAAAGAATGAAAGAAAGGAAAAAAATGAGAGGCTAAAATGAAACTAAGGAGTGGAATAAAATGATGAGGTTCATTTACCTTATGATCTTACTTAAAGTGGAAAACATCTTAAAGGGACTGAATACTTACAAATACTTATGACTTGTAGGTATTTAAAATGTTACCTACAAGAAGTAAGATCTAAGGAAAATCTCATGGGATATTTGATATTTACAACTAATTACCAATTATTGATAAGGGTAGAAAATGACTATTTCGCAATAAAGATATAGATAAGAGCGATTAACAAAGGTGATCGGTTAAAAGCTATAAAGGAAAAAAATATTTACAACACAAAGAATTTGTACCGAAGAACGATTTTTGATATTTATGAATATGAGAAATAATTGCTAATTAAGAAATATGTTTTTATGGATAAGGGAGTCCATTTACAAGATAATGAAAACCTATGTCATTCTAAAAAGTGGTGAATTTGCAACCTATTATTACAATCTAAAATTATTATTTCTAAAATCTATCTTTATTTTACAAGTTGAGAGGTTTTAATTATTTTAAAGACTATTCAAAAGATATTTGAAAAATACTCTACAAATATGGCCTAGAAAAAAATAAAGGCTAATAGTGACTTAAAGTAGTGGCAAAAAGAAAATTATTTCATAATATATAGAGAAATCTTTTGATTTGAAGGTAACGTTTGGTTGTAAGGATTAGACTGAACTAGACTAGATAAGGAGAATTGGAAAAAACAAATATAAGAAGAATTAGATAGCACAAACTTATTGTATTATGTTTAGTTTATATAGTACAGAATATAAAATTTTGTGGTGTTCCTTATTTGTTATATATAAGTATTAGACTCGTTATTGTATTTTGACAATATACCCTCAATATTATTTAATATATATTTTAATTATATTTTTATATTATTTGAAATAGATTTGAATAAATTATTTAATTCATATAATTAAACATATAATATACAATAATAAATAAAAATCCACATATTTTCTAGATAATAAAAAATTAATTACTTAATTATAAAATAAATAATTTTTTGTAATATTTAATAAAAATAATATTAATGAACTCAATATTGTAATAACTTAATACATACTATAATATAATAATAATTCAATAAATTACAACTATTTTCCTATGGTTTAATAGCTATAATATTAATTAATAATTAAACCAATATTTCCCAATATAACATTTAAGAATATTAATAATTGCAATATGATGCATTTATGAAATATATACACACAACATGAAAACAAAAGTTCATTAGTAGTACTTCTAAAAAAGTTCATATACAAACAAATGGCAACTACTACTAATTAACCAAATGATCCAATTGTCTATCAAAATCAACTAAAAACAAAAATCCATCATTTAATTAGTTTGCCTACAACACATTTAACCAACAACTACTAATTAATTAAATGGTCCAAGTGTCTTTAAAAATCAACTAACTAAATGCTTAACAAAAGTAAGCCTCTACTCTCCTTAGAGTCTATAGAAAAATTTCTTATATTGTGGATTTTCAGCAATTTTCATCAAAAAATCCAACTCTTCATTTGTAAATAGTCTTAAAGGATGCAATTCTTCAACAACATCCTCCATTGGAGAGTTTGAGATTTTTCTTGCAAGTAACGTGAAATCACTTTTAGCATCATTTATAGTCTTCTCAAATGTTGTAATGAACTCTACAGCATAATTCGTTAATCGACGCTTGCTAGATGGTGTCGCAAATGCACCACCACTTGAAGCATTGCTATGAGATTTAGGTGATTATGGTGCTGATTCTATCTCTTCTTCAAAATTATCTTGACGATCAATCTACATATCTCTCATAGCATTAGTAGGTGTCTCAACTCCTTTGCCAATTGCTCTAACATTTCCAAAAATATTTTGTAATCGTTCAAACTCCTTAAATTCCTTGTTTGTAGGATTACCAATCTTTAGATGCTTCTATACATTAATTTAATTAGTTATAAATAACAATTAGCATTAAAGAAGATAATAAACTTTAAAATAAAAAAAAAGTATTGATCATACCTCCATATATTTTGCAAGAACTTGATCACTATCCACTATGAAACATTTTTTCGTGTCATCTCAACCAAATCCACTAGTATTCATCATATTAAGCACTTCGGACAATTTAACCAACTACCTCTTCATTTTGTTAACGATTTGCTTGATGTTAAGATTTATTTTTGGAATATATTTCATCATCTTTTTTAAGACTTCTTCATGAATCTTGCTTTTAAAAGTGTTATTCTCTCCTTTATAGCCCTCAACAACCAACTCCTTTAACATTATTATTAGTGTTTCTTCTTCATTCTCACTCTAACTATGCCTACATTTTTTGTTGTTACCATCAATGATTGTAAATCCACCAAAGTTGTAATCCATCAATGTAAAAAAAGAAAAAAGGAATTTGTAGATATAAAAATTACCACAAGAAAAAGAAATTCATCAATCAAAGGATTTCAACAACTAAAGAATCTCAACATACATAATTAATGAAAGTTTAATATTGACATCAATCTAACATGCATAATCAAAGAAAGTACAAACATGAAACAACTTTCTAATTTGTATGATGAGTCCCTAATCCGCTCAAAATAGATATATAAAATACGGTGAATACTCCAGCAAGTATATTGGGTCGAAATCAAGGAATAAAGAGTGAGTAAGGTTATTGATCTCTTAAGGACTATGAAATTACTAAACCTATGATAGATCTTATCAATATTTAGGCAATCTAAATTGAATTGTGAATTAACTAATCTAGTAATTACCTTAAAATTGTCAAAAAGAAAATTACAATAATATATCTAAAACGAAGAAATCAATTGAGAATGTAAGAAAAACAGAATCTACCTTAGTTATGCAAATGAAATTGTCATCGTGTTATATAGATTAATAGCTATACAATCATTCAAGTGAAATTATCATGCCTTAAAATTTAAGGACTTAAACCTCTAATTAATCGGTTAACTCCTGCATCTCCAATTAACAGTGGATTTTAGATTACAATCATACATCTCCTAATGCTATGATCGACTAATGCTCTAAATCAATTATCCTTAATATCTTAGTGAATAATTAACTTAAGACATTGCATTAATCCCTAGATAATGTCTAACTAATCTAATTAGCACCACTCCCGCATTAGCTAATTAGTTTAATCAAGAATTTCTAACAAACCCTATATTAACTCCAGTATTAATAGTGTTTCTAACACTTATAACCACTAGAGAGTTGTAATTGAAATCATAGAAATTGCAATCATGAATTTTCTGTACATCTATAAACCCTATAACAAGACTACAATTATCATCTCCGTTAACTAGGGTTTCATCAATTTCCCACAATTAAAACCTAGCTAGCCATGGAAATTAAAATAAAATCACATATAACAATCAAATTTGCAAAGAAATTCATGATTAGAAATAAGAACAAATCCCATAATTGCATAAATAGAAATAGGATAGAAATTACCAATTTTATAATTATGATAAAGAAACTTCAATTGCAAAAACTCTAAGGAAGATTTTCACAGCAATAACACAGTATTCTTAATCATCTACAAACTACTAAAAGAAAAACTCTTCAAACTATCTCTTAACTTCATCTAAAACTCTCTAAGTTAAAAGAAGATGCCAAAAAGAAGTCCTCTAAAATATCAACACACACCTATTTATAGAGCAAACAAGGTTGGCTCTTGACAGGATATTTCTTCACTAAAGGCTAGCCATGAAGGTTGGCGGTGCTGGCGGTGCTAAGTTCAAGGCCGCCGGTATTCAATTAAAGGTTGGCAGTGTTCGATGTAGGCCGACTTAAGGCTGGCTACCTTCAATTCCCAAGTGCATCAAATTAATTCAAACTTCTTTCATTTGCGTAAAACTCCTCTAAATCGCTTATATTTCCACCGAATCCTCCAAAACCTGAAATATCCAAATGAAAATACTTAAGTACCATTTCTTAATGATTTTTATAAAATCAATAATAATTCTACATAATTCTCACACAAAAATATGAGTATAACATGCCTTTATCAACTCTCTCACACTTGAACTTTTGCTTGTCTTCAAGCAAAATAAATAGAACTAACAAAATCTATTATCGAAAATACAAATTTTCCAATTGCAAATTTAAGCATATGATATTTCACACTTTCAAACTCACTATTTTGTAATGCTCATCACTCAAACCAAACCAAAATATGTAATTAGAGTACTACAATTGAAATTAATTAGCCACTTTAGAGAAAGCAAAATTTAATCCAAGTGATTAACCTAAGATTTCTATTTTAAAAGTTGATACCCAGTCTTAAAAGGAAAAATACCCATTTAAACTTCATAGCTGTTAGCAGGCATATTATCCCTTTAGTTATCACAACAAACAAGTTAACACGGTAATGAAAGCATATAGTATCTACTCTATCCCTAGGTTTTCTTCCTTTTTGTTACAAGCCTTAATTCATGTATTAATTTGCATTCAAAGTTTCCATGTTTAATTTACACTTCTTTTGTTTTTTTTTTTTTTTTTTTGGAGTTTAGAAACTGAACTTTACCTTTCCGCCCTTCTCGTTATAGTGTGTGCATTGAGTCGGCACATCCCAAGCTCATCACTCAAGTGACTAGGTTGTAAAGGTACCCTTACGAACTCTTCTTAACTCTAACATTCAAGTTAGGATACTCTTAGCTCAATTACTTGAGTTATTGGAGTAAATGCTTTGCTTGCATAACTTTTTGAATGCTCATTAAAATTTTTCAGACTTTTTTATAGGAATCACTAAGTACAAAGCTTCACTTACTTCTTTCACTAAGTGTTAATGTCATGACCCTAAGGAGGGTCTAGTAAGATTGTCTAAAATTTTCATATTATGTGTGTACCTATAATTTGAAAATTGCTTTCCAAGTCAGAGATTACAAGACTCTAAATAATTAATTACTAAAGTTTTCGATTTTTAATTTAATTAACTTACTATAACATATAAGTGATTATAGATATTCGACCACAATCCACCAAAACCGTAGAGAATCGGTATCCCTTAACAAATGCTAAGATAAGGTAGTAAAGTTCTAAAAATTAAACATATGCAAGTTATACATATAAGTCAAGCAAAATATACAGTTTGTTCTTAGATTCTAACTTTTATGTATCTTGACGCTGGTACTCAACACTCAACTCTTAACCCATACCTGATAATTTATCAACCTATAAATGAAAACTATTGAAGAGTTAGTTAGAAGATTTTAGTGAGTTATTTCTCATACTATACTAGTAAGTAGGTTATCAAACATTTTATTAACAAACATATGAATACATAAACAAGTAGTATGCCAAACAATATATATGCAGTTGATTGGTATTGCATATAACGTCGGATTTAACCCCTTCTGAAGTAAGGGTTGGAGATACATTGGTACTAATCATAACAGAACTCTAGTACCTAGGGTTTTTAAACCATATATGTATTTATTTATTAATTCCCTATTTCACAAAACAGGTTTCACTAGTGGTGAGGTAGCCTCCGCAATCCACACTTACACCGTACAGCGGCAATCTCTAGATGTGACCCCCAACCACCGACAGTTAGTGTCTTTGGCACTAGTAAAACCAGCGAGCCAAGTGTAGGGTCTTGTTGTACTAATGCTCCCATATTATACTAATCAAATCATGTGGGAATCCATCCCTCCAAGGCCCTTCATTACCAACTGCATAAGGAGACGACTAGAACATTATATGTAATGTTTGTGTTTTATGCATGATCCATTTTATTTTAAATTAAGTTGGGCATGATTAATTCAATTTATCAAGTGATCAACCATTATTAACAAACCATTCAAATTATGCAACAATCAATCATATAACCGAATCTTCAATTATTACATTTAACAGTATTTTACACAGTAATCAATCAATATCAGGCATACGTATAACCTGAAACCTTATGCATAAAATTATTAATATTTAATTTACGGGCACTAACTATAAGGACAAAATAAGTATAGAGTAATCGGGAATACTCACTTGATCATTGAGTTTATCAATAGTCGTAATATTCCACTTGATAAGTGAGTATTCATATTGGGATCACTTGACATTTAGGGAATATAAAAGATAATAAGTATCCAAGTAGAATAACTAAGCTATTCATATATTTGGTACTAACTATTTAAATTAGTTATCTATTCTTAGGAAATACTTGGTTCGAGCTTTTTCGTTAGTCGCATATAACTTTTTTAATTTAACTCTGATTTTTTTGAACTTAGAGTTCATTTTGATCATTTTCGGACATACTTTTTTATAGCGAGGTCCGTTTTGGATGTTGTAATTCGCAATTTTGATTGTGATATAAAAATATTACAAATTTCATCATTTTGACTTAAATAGTTACAAAATATCAATTTAAGCTTTTCCTTGTATAATTATGATTTAATAATTATTTATATCTCATAATTTTGTAATTTTCTTATTTTAAGTCTATTTTTCTATAATTACTCATTTTAACTTATTTTTGAGGTTTAAGATTTATTAATTCAAATTTTTATACTTTATCATTTTTCTAATTAATTAATTAATTATTATTATTATTAATTACGAAAATTACTTAATTTATTATAAGTGATGACATAGTAGCATATGGGAGTGCTACGTGTCACATTTGTGCATTTTCCATATTTTCTATTATTTTCTTATTTCTTGTATTTTACAGTATAATTATATATTAATACTTATTACTATATTTAATTAATTTTTTCTAAATTACTTATTTATTCTACTTTCTCCTAATATTGCAGTACACGTAAATATTTATATATGTATTTATTAAATTACCTTATTTATTAAATTAATATTATAGTATATTATATATACTTATATTTCTACATATACGATGCTATTTATATATGTATATTTATACGTATAATATACTCTATGTATTAAATTATTTTAACCTTAATTATATACTATATACTATATGTATGTGTATAATATACATGTATTTGTACTTTATATACATATATGGTTGTATTATATATATATATATATATACAAAAATATAAAATACATTTAATAATATACATATATACATACATGTCCAACACGTTTAGCACTTATATATATATATATATATATATATATAGAGAGAGAGAGAGAGAGAGAGAGAGAGAGAGAGAGAGAATTTTTATAAAATGAAAATACTAAGTATAAATATACCTACTATACACGTATATATATATATATATATATATATAACAAAAAAATCAAAATACTATATATATATTTACATGAAGAAAAGACTAAATACTTACTTATGTACATAAATACTGAAATACATAATACATATATATATCATATACGTATATACCCATTTATACATACATTTATATCTTAAAAAAAATACTATGTACATATACATATATACACTTAGTCACATGTACATACATATACATAAGGAAATGCATAGTATATATATATTATATACACATACATGTACATACTTTAGACTATATATAATATACATATATGTTCACTCATACATACATAAATAAATAAAAAAACACCCAATATACAAGTACATGTTATGGAATATAGATATATGTACTAAAATAAATAAATATACCTACCTAAATTCTTTAGTAAAATAAATGATTTAACTCCCCTTAATTTCTTCTTCTTCTTCTTAGTATTTGTTGAATTGTGTGTGTTTTGCTTTGGTTTTTCTCTTTTCTTTTTCAATTTGTGTATGTGTTTTTCTTTGTTTCTTTTTCTCCTTTTGGTTTCAATTTCCAGGTTTTCCAGGCATGATCAATGCAGGAGGAAATGAGCAAATAATAATAAGAAAGAAAAGAACAAATCTAAGGAGATGAAGGCATTAAATTGGATAAGACATTTAATAATTTCATTTGGTGTTCTGTACATAAATTTAACACTTGAAAGATGTGAAAAGAAGGGTAAAAAAAAAAAAAAACTTGGGTTGCTTAGGACCACATGGAGCAAGAGGAAAAATTAGGAAGAACGAAAAAAGAAAAGAAAAAGAAAGAAAAAAGGAAGAAAAAGGAAAATAAAAATAATTATATTAAAATTTTCCAAACATAAAAATCATAAAATTAATATTTATAAATTAATTTTGAGATTTTATGAAAATTTATTAATTTAATTGGTACTTGCTATGTTAATAATATTTACGAGTTATTTCAATATTTTCGTTAGGGTTTATATGCGATTATACAATTTAGTTAATAATTGTAATTGACTATGGTTATATTAGTTTTAAGTTATACTTATTTATTTTATAATCTTAAAATTATAGTTTTAAGGTTTTTATCAAGTTAGAATTCAATTTCGAGTATTTATGTATATATAGGATTTACGGTTTTTATATACGATTGGGGTTTCGATCAAAATTTTAGGGTTTTTATTACTTATAATATATTTAAATTTATAATTTCTTAAAATTTTTTATCTTACTTGGCTTTAACGACTTATAAAGTCATCTACAGTACTAGGATTTAATTCTACTCTTAAATAGCTAACTTTGTAGAGTTTACAGTTAAAGTATAGTTAGAACAACTAAAAAGAAGATATATTAACTAACCTTGCATAGAAGTGAACCTGTTTATTTTTCACTTAAGGACTCGATCGACTCTTAAACTTCAAATTTTAAGGCTAAAAACTAGGTAAATTAGGTTCCTAAAGATTTCACTAATTAATTTTAACTAAGTACAAAAATCGTAATAATGGTGAATAGGGCACTTTAGTGAATTAATTATTCAACAAAATCATAAACAGATGCTATTAACAATTTTTCTTTGTATACTCTCTAGATTTCAACCAAGAAAATCAAAAGTTTGACCTAAAAATTGCCAAATATTTAAGAACAAATAGAGTTCAAGCTGATAGGGAAGTATAACCATTTATAAACAAAAATAAGCATTTAATGTCATGATATTCAATTCAATTCAAAATCCATTTCCTATATTCCCTTCTCCACACGTTAGAATAGAAAGTGTCCACACTGTCTTCAATGTCTAATAGGAAATGAAAAAAATCATAGAAAATGAAAAATTGGTACTTCCTTAGTTTCAATTTTGCAACAACAAGGATAATTCCAACCGTGATATCAATTAAAGGATCATCTAGTTTAGATCAACCTTGTCTCTACAAGCACTCATAAGTACAGAGTAGTAGCAATTATCCAGATTCTACCCACTTAGGTAGGTGTTAAAAAAAAAAAATAGACTAACAGCAAAGTAAAGTAAAAAAAAAAAAAAAGAAATAAAAGAAAAGAAAAAAAATAGAAAGTAACATAGAAAATATCAGAAAGGCATGCAAGGCTCTAACTGTCTCGTTCTGTGTTGTTAGTCTCCTCACCGGAAATCTCGTAGCATAACTGCTCTGCAACTATTGGCTGGAAGTAAGAAATAGTAGACTTCAGCATCTCAGACAAAGTAGTCATTAACTTCTTGTTCTTCTTTCGCTCTTTTTGAATTTCCTCCCGGATTTCCCTAATCTCTACGCCTAGCTACTCATAATTACTAACTAAAGGAGGAGGATAGGATGTAGAGGCTCGAGTAGTATGAGGATTTTTAGGAACATCCTCCTCATCAATTGGATTTGCCTTATTTGTCATCTTAAACAACCCCCAACCCCTAAAGGGTGCAGTTGAGATGGGCTTGCATGGAATACCCTCATCCCCTTTAGATTGTCGAAAAACCCCCATTCCTTCCAACAATGCCATAATATAACCACCACAAAAAATAACCTATGTCCTTGTATTATCCACTTGTCTATAAATGAAATTGGCTATTTCTATCCTAAGATGAATTTGATATCCAGAAATCAAGTTGTAAAGATAGAACATATCAAAACTTGTTACCTTATTGTGGTTGGTTTTCTTACAGTTGATGGTATGGGCGAGAATATGGTGGAATAGCTTATGCTCCACTGCTATAAAAGTCATGGCAAGAGACATAGAAGGTACAAAGTTATCTCGCCTTGGTTGAATCAGCTAGTACTAGAATTTTTCAGTAGTCATATCAGTAGGCTAAGAATTTGGTAGATCCTCCTCTTCCTCATCATATAATCCCCAAAATTTAACCAATTTGATTGAGTTCGATCACATGAATATCTCCATATGCTCGGAAGGTAATAGTGGACAATTTCCCATCTCTCTCAAAATGCAAAGTAGATAAGAACTCGATTGTGATATTTTTGAATGTAGGTTCCTTGATTTCAAAAAATTTGAACCAAGTCTTGTCTAGCATAATATGTTAAATCCTCTCATCCATCCCATATTCTTACAATAGAGCCCAATCCAAGTATTGATGATTCATGAATGTTATCTTTTGCAGCTTCTTCTTCCACTCTTTAGCATAATCATGGTTTGACAACAAATCTCTACTCGAGCTTCGTAAAGATGATGCAACAGTAGCAGTTTTCTATTTCTTTCTCTGAGGTTGGAGCTTCTTGGGTGGCATTGTAGATGTTGAGGAACAAATTTGAAAGAGGGAAGAGTTAATGTTAGTGTAGAAGATGAAGAGATTAAATGTGTGTGAGATGGAGTGAGGGAGAGTGAAAGGTACATGCGAAAGAAGTGGAGAGAGGGAAAAAGAAGAGGGAAGTTGGGGGAGACAAATGAGTGAGGAGAGAGAGAAAATCAACCGATGTTGCTTTATATCACAGTATATACACCGACACTTTGCATCTATATGCTGGCAGCGTACATGGTCGGCGTAAAATAGGAAGGTCAATTAAAGGCTGATGGCCTTTAGTTCAAAATGCTGGCCTTCAATTGAAAATTTCACGCATTTTTTTTTTGGATAGAATAAAAAATAAAAATAAAAATTAATTTAGTTAGACATAGGTTGCCTCCTATGAACTGCTTAGTTTATAGTCGTTAGCTCGACTTTTTCGGTCCTTACAACAGGTTTACGTTCGCCACAATAGTGGCATTATTGTCCATATTTCCCTCTTTAAAATAATGTTTGAGAAGGTGACCATTTACCTTTAAAGTATGGTTGTCTCCTACCTTCAACTCGACTGTACCATAGGGAAAAACATTAGCTATTTCAAATGGTTCAAACCATTGAGATTTTAACTTACTTGGGAACAACTTCAATTGTGGGTTGTATAATAAAATTTTTTAACTAGGCACAAACTCCCGCTGTTAGATGTTCCTATCGTGCCATCACTTAGCTCTCTTCTTGTTTATCTTAGCATTTTCATATGCTTCTTTTCTAATCTCATCCAGCTAGTTCCATTGGAGCAACCTCTTTTCACTTACAACTTCTAAATGAAAGTTAAGGTATTTTATGGCCCAGTATGCTTTGTGCTTAAGCTCTAAGGTGGGTAACATGATTTACCAAAGATAATTTTGTATGGAGACATTCTTATAGGGGTTTTAAAAGCTGTCCTATAAGCTCACAATGCATCATCAAGTTTTAATGACCAATCCTTCCTAGATGCATTAATAGTCTTTTCTAAGATATGCTTTATTTCCTTATTGGACAACTCAACTTGTCCATATGTTTGTAGGTGATATGGGGTAGTAATTTTATGAATAACTCCATATTTTGATAACAATTTTTCAAACTATCGATTGCAAAAATGCGATCCCCTATCACTTATAATAGCTCTAGGTACCTCAAATCTAGAAAATATGTTCTTTTTCAAAAATTTAATTACATCCCTAACATCATTAGTTTGTAGAGTAACCACTTCTACCCATTTTGACACATAATCTATAGCTAAAAGTATATATTTATTTGAAAAAGATAAGAGAAAAGGACCCATGAAATCTATTCCCCATACATTAAAAAGCTAAATTACTAGAATGCTAGTTTGTCGTAATTCATGTCTCCTGGAAATATTGCCAGTCCTTTAGCATTGGGCATAAGACATAACATAGTTCCTGTAATCACTAAACAAATTGAGCCAATAAAATCCACAAGATAAAATCTTAGCTACAGTTCTTTCCATACCAAAATGGCCTCTTTTTTCCTTAGAATGACAGTGCTAAATTATGCTAAGTTGTTTAGTTTCAAGTATACAATGTCTAATTATTTGGTCAGCACAATATTTAAATAGATACGATTTATCTCAGAAATAATATTTCATATAATGTAAAAACTTCTTTTTCTTTTAAAATAAGAAATTGTATGGTATGGTTTTGCTAACAAAGTAATTGACTATATTAGAGTACCAAGGTAATCCTTGGATCTCTACTGCATATAACTGTTCATCAGGGAACTTTTCATTAATGGTAGCTCTAAATAGTTAGATTCTAAACGAGATAAATGATCAGCAATCACATTTTCAATTCCCTTTTTATCTTTGATTTCTAGGTTGAATTCTTGCAGTAGTATGATCCAACAAATTAGCCAAGGTTTACATCAGCTTTAGCAAATAGATATTTCAGAGCAGCATGGTCTGTGTACACTATGATCTTAGAACTTATTAGATAAGGCCTAAACTTGTCACATGCAAATATGACTGTTAAAAGCTCTTTTTCTATTGTGGCATAGTTTCTCTAGGTCTTATTCAAGGTTCTACTAGCATAGTATAATATATGAAATAACTTACCTCTCCTCTACCCTAGTACTGCTCCTATGGCATTGTTGCTGGCATTATACATCAACTTGAAAGGTAGCTCCCAATCAGGTGCAATGATCATTGGTGTCGAAGTAAGCTTCTCCTTCAATAGATTGAATGCCTGCAAGCAATTGTCATAAAAAACAAAAGTAGAATCTTTTTCAAGTAAATTAGAAAGAGTTCTAGAGATTTTAGAGAAGTTCCTGATAAATCTCCTATAGAAATCAACATGCCTTAGAAAACTCTTGACTCTTTTGATTGAAGTAGGTGGTGGTAGCTTCTCTATTATCTCAACTTTTTCCTTATCAACTTCAATCCCCTTTTTTTACACCTTGTGACCTAAGATTATTCTTTCTCTTACTATAAAATGCCATTTTTGCTAATTGAGAACACCTTTTAAGCATATAGCCTAAATTAGTCAAACATGAGTCAAATGACTTCCCAAAGACTGAGAAGTCATCCATAAATATTTCAATAAAATCTTCTAACATGTTAGAAAATATAAATATAGACATCATGCATCTTTGGAAAGTAGGGGGTGCATTGAAGAGACCAAAGGGCATTCTCTTAAAGGTGAAAGTGTCGTAAGGACATGTAAAGGTGGTTTTCTCCCAGTCTTCGGATACTATATGAATTTGATTATAACCAGAATGATCATTTAGAAAACAGTAATAGTCATGCCTTGAAAGTTTTTCTAACATCTTATCTATGAAAGGGAGGGGGAAGTGATCTTTACAGGTGGCATAATTCAATTTTTTATAATCTATATAGACTCTACCCAATCACAGTGCAAGTAAGGATTAGCTTACTAACCTCGTTTTTAACTACAGTCATACTACCTTTTTTTCGTATTACTTGAATGGGACTAACCCACTTACTATATGAGATAGGGTAGATAATACCTGCATCCAGCAATTTGAGCACCTCTTTCTTTACTACTTCCTTGAGAGTTGGGTTAAGTCATCTTTATGGTTGTATTGTGGATTTGCACTTAGCCTCCGACAATATCTTGTGAGTGCCAATTAAGGGACTGATCCCCTTAATATCAGTAATGGTCCGTCTAATGGCTTCTTTATGCTCTCTTAGAACTCTTAGAAGTTGTTCTTCTTGACCACTTATCAAAATTACTCGATCGTCCATCACTCTTAAAGTAAGCTTACCTTGTTCCACGTCTATCAACGCCTTACTTGTTGCAAGAAACGGTCTGCCAAGAATCATGGGTACCTCTTTGTCCTCCTTCATTTCTAAGACTATAAAGTCAACTGAGAAGATAAATTTGTTTACCTTTACCAAGATATTCTCTACAATACCCCTTAGGTATTTGATACTCCTATTAGCAAGTTGTAGGGTGACATAGGCCTCATTGCAGTCTCTAAGTCCTAACTTCCTGAAAATAGACAGATGCATTAAATTTATACTTGCACTAGAATCAATAAGAACTTTATCAAAATAAAAATTTCCTATTGTGCAAAGAACAGTAAAACTCCCCTAATCTCTTTGTTTTTGTGGCAAGCTAGATAAATTTTTCTAAAGGATCATAAAATACTCTCCTGTAAGCATCATAGATTCATTCCCATTAATCTTTCTCTTCTTGATGAGTAGAACCTTCATGAATTTGGCATATGAAGGCATCTACTGAATTGCCTCTATAAAAGGAATGTTGATTTGTAGCTTCTTAAAAACATTTAAGAATTTAGTAAATTGGGTGTCCAGCTACTGTTGCTTCAGTCTTCCTGGAAAAGGAACAGGAGGCACATACGGTTTTACTTCTAATGACTTTTTCTTTGGTTCCTCTACCTCCTACATCCATCTTCCTTTCTTTGAATTTGCCTCCTTTTCTTCAACTTGTCTATCAACCATTTCCACTTTCATACCACTCCTCAACATTATGGCATTGACACTTTTGGGATTCTCTTCAATATTGTTAAGTAAAGACCCTGATGGTATATTACTCAACTATTAAGAGATTTGACTAATATGATTTTCTAAATTTTGAATAGTGGCCTCTTAATTCCGTAACATGGTGTCAATCTTTTGCATATAGCTCAACATGAACTCTTCCATTCTAGACTTATTCTACTAAGGTGGAGCATTCTGAGAAGGACCTTGCTTCTAGAATCCAGGTGGTGGTTTAAATGCATTATTATCATTCCTCCATGAGAAGTTTGGATGGTTGTACCACTTGGGATTGTATGTGTTCAAATACAGTCCTTAGTTACCTCATTGGAAATTGTTAACAAAATTCACCTGCTCTCCATTAGATGAAGCTGAGAGATTTCTGGACAGGCACTCAAGAGTCAAACGTGGTCTTGAACATAACTCACAAAAAGCTACATGATTAAAATTAAAAGATTATGCTAAGGTGAGTTTACTTACCTAAGTAATAAGAGTTGAAGTCTAAGTTGTTAATTGAGATATAGTGTCATTGTCATTGACTAATGCCATTCTTGATTTACTTCTCTTATTTTCTGAATTATGTGCATTGGAGGCCATCTCTTCTATCAGTGCACTTGCTTCATCATAAGTCTTACCCATTAGAGCACCTATAACTACAGCATCTACTAAAGAGCTTAATGTCTAGCAAGCCATGGTGTGGGCATTTTCTGATTACCTCCTTGAATTGCTCTCATGCCTCATAAAGTGACTTATCACAAAACTTAGTAAAGTTGGTGATATCGCTCCTCAGTTTTGTGGTATTGGTAGGTGGGAAAAATTTCCTTAGAAACTTAGATGAGAGGTCAACCCAAGTGGTAATTGACTCTTGTGGCAGTGAATAGAACTAAGCTCTAGCTTTATCCCTTAGTGAGAAGGGAAAGAGCTATAATCTGATGACCTCGTTTGTAACATTGTTCATCTTCACTGTATTATAGTATTGGAGGAATCTTGCAATATGCTCATTAGGGCTCTCATTTGGATATCCTCTAAACTGATTTGTTTAAACCATTTGAATGAGCGATGGTTTTAGTTAAAAGTTGTTGGCCTGAATGTTAGGCCTCCTTATGGCAGAACCCATAACAATAGGTACTGTATAGTCCCAAAGTGCTCAAAGGACACCCTGTATCTAATTGTCATTCTCATTGCTTGCCATCTCAACTTCTTGCACTTCTTGCCTTCCTTTGTTCTATCTCCTCAACTAATGCAAGGTACGCTTTATTTCAGAATCTATTGGTAGAATTTTAGTACTTCTACTACTGCGCATAAAACACCTGTAAAGAGGATAAGAAACAACACACTTGTAAAGTGCACCTAAATTACCAAAAAAAACTAAAAGATTTAATATCTCTAGTCCTTGGCAATAGTGCCAAAAAACTTGATCCGCTCAAAATAGATATATAAAATATTGCGAATTCTGCAGCAAATATACTGGATCGGAATCAAGTAATAAAGAGTGAGTAAGGCTGTCGATCCCTCGAGGATTATGAAATTACTAAACCTATGATAAATCTTATCAATATTTAGGCAATTGAAATTGAATTATGAATTAACTAATCTAATAATTACCTTAAAATTGTCAAAAAGAAAATTATGATAATATATCTAAAATGAAGAAATTAATTGAGAATGTAGGAAAAACAGAATCCACCCTAGTTGTGCAAATCAAATTGTCATCATATTATATAAATTAATAGCTATATGGTCATTAAAGTAAAATTATCATGCATTAAAATTTAAGGACTTAAACCTTTAATTAATCTATCAACTCCCACATCTCCAATTAATAGTAGACTCTAAATTACAATCATACATTTCCTGGTGCTATGATCGACTAATACTCTAAATCAATTATCCTTAATATCTTAGCAAATAATTAACTTGAGACATTATCTTAATCCCTGGATAATATCTAACTAATCTAATTAGCACCGCTCCTGCATTAGCTAATTAGTTTAATTAAGATTTTTCTAACAAACCCTATATCAACGCCCATATCAATAGTGTTTCTAACAATTGTAACCATTAGAGAGTTATAATTGAAATCATAGAAATTGCAATCATAAATTTTCTGTACATCTATAAACCTTATAACATGACTACAATTATCATCTCCGCTAACTAGGGTTTCATCAATTTCCCACAATTAAACCTAGCTAGCCATGGAAATTAAAATAAAAGTATATATAACAATCGAATTTGCAAAGAAGTTCATGATTAGAAATAAGAACAAATCGCATAATTGCATAAATAGAAATAGGATAGAAATCACCAATTCTATAATTATGATAAACAAACTTCAATTGCAAAAACTCTAAGGATGATCTTCATAGCAATAACACGGTCTTCTCAATGATCCACAAACTACCAAAAGAAAAATCCTTCAAACTATCCCCTAACTTCATCTAAAACTCTCTAGGATAAAAGAAGATGCTAAAAAGAAGTCCTCTAAAATTTTAACACACACCTAATTATAGAGCAAACAAGGTTGGCTCTCGATTAGATATTTCTTCACTAAAGGCCAGTGGTGCTGAGTTCAAGGCCGTCAGTGTTCAATTAAAGGTTGGCAGTGTTCAATGTAGGCTGACTCAAGGCCATCTGTCTTCAATTCCTAAGTGCATCAGATTAATTCGGGCCTCCTTCGTTTGCATAAAACTCTTCTAAATCACTCATATTTCCACTCTAAATCCTCCGAAACCTAAAATATCCAAATGAAAATACTTAAGTATTATTTCTTAATGATTTCTAAAAAATCAATAATAATTCCACATAATTCACACACTAAAATATGAATATAATATGCCTTTATCAATCCTCCATTCATCATACATTTCTTGTACTAAATTATCTCTCATTTGATTCCATTCTGCACTAGCTTCCACCATTCCAATTGTATCAATCCCATCTTCCTCAATATGTACATTCAAATTAAGTTGTGTAGTAAATAATGAACTAATATCATTTGACATTATATTTTGATAGGATGAAAAGATGGATTTCTTAAAATACCCCATTGTTTCTTCAAGATTCCAAAACAACTCTCCATAACATTTCTTGCCCTTGCATCCCTATAGTTGAATAATTTCTCAAGATTTTGTAGCCTACATTGACTTGCAGCCTACTCTTTAATATGGTATTGCCTACCTCCAAAAGGGCCAAGAAATCCTTATGCATTTGCATATCCACCATCTACTAAATAGTATGAACCTATATAAAAATGCAAACCCATAAATTTACAAAGGAAAAATTGTCAATCTAAAATTAAAATAAACTATAAATTGGTATATCCACTTATCAGTTGGAACTCTTAAACTATTAGACCCAATAACTACATCACGTAATACTCTAGAATCTGATGTAGATCCTTCTCATCCTGCTAATGCATAAATGAATCTTAGGTCACAAAACATACTCCCAAGACATTTGTTACAAGATATCCTTTCCTTGTTTGACACTTAGGTTTGTCTATAGTAGGTGTTGTTACTATAATGTAAGTACCATCTAATGCTCCTAAACTAACCTAATAATTTCCAAAAAAAAATAAAAAAAGATAAGGCATTATAAGAAATCGTGCCTATTATGAAAGATTTTAGGAGGAAAAATATATTAATCAAGCACCTTAAACCATTTCGGTGCTAATAAAAGTAGCTCAACAAACACAATACTAAGTTAAACAATGATACACCAAAACATGAAACTAGTCGTATTCTTGTCTCATTTTTTCTTGTTGCTAAAGTGGGGGTCTTTCTTTTGTTCTATTTTTCATAGAGGGGATTTCTTGCAATTTGGTATTCTTATAATTAATTTTGAATTTTGCTCATTGTAGTTTTCCTTCAAACTTTATCATCCAAAGATACTTGTCCCTATGCCTTTTCAAAATTTCAATTTATTCACGTGTCTTTTGGTTCCACTATAGCACATGTTAAGGTTGAAGGGGGCTTAAGGATGATACGACCCACATAAAGGCTCATTCCCCCAAATTAGTAAAGAAATGCTTTGCTTCTACTTGCCTTTGGTATAGACATGTCACACTATTCAACACAAGTAACATTTTAAACAAAAAGGTTATCGCATTCAACATAGCATTTCATGCTCCAAATAGAAGAATGGCATACCCAGCCAGCCAAGGATCTTAAAAATCAGATGAAAGAAAATATAACAGCATAATATACCATATACTAGTACACCTTAATCATTTGGGAAATATAATTATTCCAACATATGAGATAACAATAAAGGCTGAACAAATATGGAAATCCAACATATGAGATAACTATCCTACCATTACATGCTATGTTCTATCCTTAACTTTATCATATGGCAATGATAATCAAGAGACACTAACCTCAATCTCAAGTGAGAGCGGTGTCGTTCCAACTAGGAGATTCAAGTCCGGCAAACATACATGTGTGAGGGATGATTTTCAAAATCAAGAGATATTAAAAAGTACTTTTAGAAAAGACTACTCTAAATAATTAGGTAGCCATGTATATATCACAAACTAATGCATAATTTTTACTCATATAAGAATAATTTTCCTTTCTCTTGATTCTCCACCATTTTATTTGAATCCAGAAACTTAAGACACCATGGAAATTTACAATTGTGTTTTTGGTTTTGCTATTGCGCATATCCTAAGATCTTGCTTATTTTGATAACAAATTGGTCATTTAGATATCTAATCAGCCCTATCTTTCATCAATGAACTAAAACACATTCAACTTATCATATTCAACACGAACTGATGATTTCACAGCATCATATTCATTAGCTTCATATCGATTAGGAGAAAAATAAAACATTGTTTATGGTACAATCATTCCTCGAAACAATAGACGTCGTTACTATGCATAAGTAATTGAAACCATATTTACCGACTATGCAGGAAGGAAAAAAATTGAAAATCAATAATCAGTGAAATTTCTTAATTAGTATGGTTAAATATTACATCGACCATTATTCAAATGTTCAACGTAGAAAGAAGGACATCTGAACGTCATTTACACTCGAGAAAAACCTTAGGGACACCTTGCTTAGCCTCGTACACCGCTCTTCTTCAATTCTTCTCGGAGTTTCCTTAGAACTCTAGAATGTCGTATGCTCACTTGAATTAATGGACATACCACAAAGAAAAATCAGTATTCAGCAATTGAAACTGACCCATGTTATGAAATAAAAAAAATAAAAAAATCCACATAGCTAAGAGTACTTTACATTAAATAATTTGATCCCAATTGTTGGGAGTATAGAATGATATAGCACAAATAGAGAGAGAGAGAGATGATCTTAAAGTTTCTGAAAGCACAACTTCAACAAACAATGAAGCTCTTACCCGTACATCTGCTAAATAGACAAAGATTTTGAGTGGGAAGAGAGAAAGTCACTTGGATTAGGGTTTGGCGTGGTGTGTTGCGCAATTAGGGTTTGGAGTAAAGATAGAGAAGAGAAAGGAACGAGATATATAGGATTTTTGGGTGTGCTTTCATGGAGGGCATTTTTGGGAGTTAAAAAAAATAATTGGAACTTGTCCTGTGATTTTGCTTTTTTGTACCATGTACATGAAGGGACAAAAAAATTGAGTTTTGCCTTGTCTTTTGGTGTAATACAAAGGCATGATTATTTACAAACATATGTAATACAAAGGCATGCGAATGTAGATGTAAATGGCGGGCGAGTAAATAATAATGTGGCAATGAAAAGGTTTAGGGTTGGGACTTTATTGGAATTTCATTATTATAATAAAGGGAAACTGAATTGTTACATAAGAAAGTTATTTATATGAAATTTCGTTATTTATAGGAAACTGCAATTTTACAATAGAAAAGTCCTATACAAATGATAAAATTACATTTGGTGGTATAGGAAAAGTATATTACAACATTTTCATAGTATAATAGAATTTTGATAAAGTTCTAACCTTTCATTGGTGATATGCCCCATTATTATTTATTTGCCTGTCTAAAAGTCATGTATACAATCAGTGTAGTTTCTAAAGGTCCTTAAGCTTTGTGATCTTATAAGCTTTCGAAAAAATAGTTCATTGTTCACATGGAAGCTTAAGTAAGGTGGCCTAATTAACCTTGAGTGGTGGTTGCATCACTATACCCAAAGCTTACACAATAGCCCCCCATCTTAAGCTCTTAAAACAGCTTGGGTCTGACTGTATTTACTTTGCATCCATAATGTAATGAATAACCCCTCATATCCCAATGTATGTTACATGTAAACAATTAGTATAACAACTAAAACAGATTATTTACAATAAAAGAATAATAAATAAACATGAGTATTTTGAAAGATATATTTAAATTCAAAAGGTTTAAGTAGCTAACTCTCTTGACGTCCCTAATAAAGTCAACAAGTTGTTGAGCTTAGATTTTTGGTTTCTTATTTCCCTTAATTCGATTAATATCAAATACTTACCCTTTTAATATTAACCTTCAACTAAAAATTAAAGAAAATTTGGTTTCTTATAGATTTTGAAAAACATTTGGAGGAGCCATGTGATGAGATTAGGAAAAAAATTTAAGTTAGAATCAATCGGGTGAATTAATTCTAATTTAGCTAATGATCTACAAGAAAATCACTTTTAAAAAATTGATTTTAAAAAACTAGAGATTTTGAGTTTAAGGACTAACTTATTATACCTTAAACAAATACCACTTTAACTTTTCGAATTTAAATTCATTTTTCTAAAATACCACTTCTAGCATAAAAGAATAATTATAAATTTATGAGTAGATAAAATTAATTCTATTTACATACAAAAAGAAAAATAATAAATAGAATTTATTTACAAAAGGGAAAATAGAAAAAGTTTCCTTATTTTAAGTTGTTTTGTAGGTGCTTACGTACCTTCTAATAGGGATCAAACTTTCCGCAGTTCATTTTCCGAAAACATTAGATGTGTTGATTTTAAACCCTATGAAATTAACTATTTGAGAGTAAAATTAAACTTCAATATTGTAGATAACTTTATGAGTAGATAAGATTGGGTAAGATAAAAATTTTGTTAAATTATCAGTAATAAAAATCTTAGAATTTCAATTGAAAGCTAAATCGTATACGAAGATCCTAAACCCTATGTACGTATAAATACCTGAGATTAAATTCGAATTTGACAAAAATCCTAAAACTATAACTTTAAGTTTATAAAATGAATAAATATACCCTAACATTAATAAAACTTTAATCGAATATAATTATCGATTAATACACATAATTACGTAAAATTGTTAATGAATACGCTAAGATAACTCCTAAATATTATAAACGTAACGGATAATAATTTAATTAATAAATTTTATAAAATTGCAATATTATTTCATAATTACTAAATTTATAATATTTATATTTAGAAAAGTCTATTACTTTTATTTTATTTTTCCTTATTCTTCATTTCTCTTTCTTTTTTTTTTTTTCCTTTTCCTTTTTCTTTCCCTATTTTTCTCTTTTCTCCTTGCCATGTAGCTTTCAGAATTGTGTTTCGATGGACTTTTGTGCGTGTATAATTCACCATGTGCAAATTATGTATAACCAACAAAGTTAATAAGATAAGCCTTGTCAAATCAATTTATTACTAAGCTTGCTTTTTCTTTTTCTTTTCTTGATTCATTGATTTTTCTTTGCTTTTCTCTTGCTCACTTCATTCTCGACTGGAAATAAAGCACTCCTTATTTTGCTTTTCTCTTGCTTTTCTCTTTTAAACCGTGAAGACCCCTTACTTTTATCCTTGGAATTTTTCATCCATATATTTCAACAATCAAGAAATAGAAGAAGTTTTGCAATCAAATACTCAACAAATTACTAAGTGGAATAGGTAAGTGGTATGCATATTATAATTATTTTGTAATAATCCTTTATACGTATTCTTTTCTATACATGTATTTTATGGATTTTTTTATGTATTATAGAGTTATGTAATGGGTTTATATATAAAATTAGTATTTCCTTATTATGTGTGCTCATATATGTATAAATATTTAAGAATATTTATATATACATACGTGTTATATTTGATTCTACAAATGTTTAGAATAAAAGGATTTGGGTGGATGTATATATATGCGTTATAATGGTATATATATTATGTATTTTCAATAGCTATATATATATATATATATATATATATAGATGTAGCCATATATGTATGTATGTATGTATAAATTATAAAAAAAATACGAGTATAATATATATAGGTATCGCATATGCATATATATGCGTATAGCACATAAAGTATATTTAAGGTTATTACATAAGTATATATATACATATAAAAAATAGGCATATTAATAGTATAGTATAAATAAGTATACGGGTATACTTAAATAGTATATGTATAACATACTTTAATACTAAATTAATAAATAAAGCAAGATAGAATATATAAGTATGTAAACCCGTGAGTTTGAAAGAAAATGGAAAAATGATTAATTTATGAAATTTGATAAAATATAATAATAAATATAATTATATAGATATTAAGTAAAAATACAAGATAGGAAAAATTTGAAAAATATACAAATTCATAAAAATGACACGTGGCACCTTTTCATGTTGCCACGTCAGCACTAAATAAAAATTTAATTAAATTCGTAACAATAATAATAATAAAATAATTAATTACTTAGAAAATTATTAAAATAGTAAAACTGAATTAATTAAGTTTTAAATCTCAAAAACTAGCAAAATAGGTAAATTATGGTCAAATAGACTTAAAAATAAGAAAATTACAAAATATAAATATTGAGATACTTATTAAATCATAAACGTGTAAAAAAAAGATTAAAATAATAATTTGTAATTAATTAAGTCAAAATAATAAAATTTGTGATATTTACATCATAATGAAAAATGCGGTTATAATATCTAAAAAGGACCTCACTATACGAAAGTACATTAAAAAACAATAAAAATTAACTATAAGTTCACAAAAATCAGAGTTAAAATGAAAAAGTTGTATGCAATTAAAAATTTAAGATAAACTGAAAAAAAATATCTAAAAGATTAAGTTAAACTATATTTATACCATACTTAGGTTATAGTGGGAAACTAGGCAAATAATTATAGATATTTAGTTAATTGATGAACTTAGTTTTTCAGAATACTTATATATTTATTTATCTTTTAGGTATTCGATTATCAAGAATTGGAGATCCCAAAAAATTGGAGAGTAAGCATTAACCCAAGTGAGAGAGTTCTTATGATTTACTATTTACTTGCTGTTTGTTATTTGTATACTGCTTGATAGTTGATACTGATTGTTTGATTGAATGGCTGATTATTTTGTGTGTTATCATCCATATGATCACTTTCTTAAATTGGTAGATATAACTATTCAACTAAAATAACTAGTTATATCTGTCTCATGTTTGTGACTCAATTGATATACTGATAGAGAGTGCTAGCTTTGCAGATTTTTGAAAAAAATATTTTTGGAAAACGTTTTTCCAATCTTAAATATATTTTATATGATTTCTATGAGGGCTCGTAGTGCCTGTAAATGATATTTTTACTGTTAAGGCAAAGATAGCATAGTATCTTCAATTGATTGCGAAAGGACTCGCATATTTATGCTTGTAAGGCCTTTGATATATTTTGATAATGAGAGGACTTGTTTTGTGTGCTCAAGGGCTCTTGGATATATTTGGTAGATGGCCTTAGTTAAGATCTACCTATCTTAATTGCTTTTTCTCGACTAGGGTAATAGTTGAGTGTCGTCTGGAAGAGTGGTGCCCCTAGGTAGCCTCGTACGGTTAAAGTAAGGTACTTTATGCGGGTAAGTACGAAGGATAATTGACATATAGATGATATAAATCTATACTTTCCATAATTCTAGACTCTTATGGATATGTTGCTTCCATTCATTGCATATGCATTCTTTTCGCTTGTAGATAGATTGCATGGGTGTTAATAATATTTGATAACTTACTTGGAAGACAGTAGTGAGGAATGAACTTACTAAGCTATGGTTTGCTCATTTCCTTAGAGTTTCTTATGTAAGGATTGGGTAAAATTTTGAGAGCAAAGCACAAACTAGAGATAGGTCTGATATTGTTAGACTTAATTGAAATATGTATAGATGGTACAAAAACAATTTTAGTAAAGAATATTTATATGATAGGATTATGTATAATATAGTATTCCCTATAAATTGTCAAGTTGTTTTACCTTGTCTCAGTATTTGATAGGGGATACTGGCTCTCTACGGTTTTGATGGACTGTGGAATATCAGATCTCTATAGTTATTTATATATTATAGTAAGTTAATTAATTAAAAATTGAAAACTTTAGTAACTAAATGTTTAGAGTTTTACAATTTTTTACTTGCAAGGCGGTTTTCATATCACGAGTGCACACGTGATATGAAAATTTTATGCAATCCTCCCCTTAAGGTCATGACATTGATTTATAGGGGAAATTGCATAAAAGCTTTATAAACTTTGACTTAGGTGTCGATTATCCTTATAAACTTTCAAAATATGGTTTTTGGTTCCTAAACTTTTAGAAATTAGCAAAACAACTTCCTAAGTTGAGAATAACTCCTTACACTTTAATTTTTGTGTGTAAACACTTCTTAAAACTATGGGGTGTTTACACAACAAAATCAAAATTCAAAGGGATTATGGGGGTCATTTGCTAATTTATGAAAGTTTGGAGACTAAAAATCACATTTTAAAAATTTAGGAGGGCAAATTGCACTCAAGTTAAAGTTTAGGAGGGATTTTTGTATTTTTCCCTTATTTTAATTTTGAAAATTAGTTAAGCTTATATCTCTTAGCCACTTTATTTTGTTTTAAGGAAAATACCTGAAAATGGGTCCTAATTTTTAAATATTTTGTTTTGCAAACTTCTAAATGGAAGAGCCCTAAACTTGAAAAAAAAGTTCATTAGTTTGTTTTTTTTTAAAAAAAAAATTCTAAGTGATAAAACACATTCTTTTTTTTTTCTATTCCATTTATTATTATTATTATTATTATTATTTTTCACGTTTATTTAATTTTTTATCAAAACATGAAAAATAAATAAATAAATAAATAAGCAAAGCTTTTCTTTCTCTTTTTCTCCCATTTTTTTCTTCTTTTCTTTTTTCTCTTTCCGGGTTTTTTTTTTTTTTTTTGTTTTGCAATAGAATAAAAACATTAAAGAAAAGAGAGAAAGAAAAAAAAAAAAAAACAAATAACACAGAATGGAGACCGGACCCTAAGTAGTAGTTCACAGGTTTAGAGTCAGATCTGGACACAAATCTCAAGTTATGCTCTACGAGTATTTAGATCACGATAGAAGAAATAATGCAGCGGCTAGGGTAGTCGATTTGAGTTGTTTTAGAAACCTAAATGAAAGGGTGATTTTTTTTTCATTTGTTTTCAAATTAGGGAATGGAGGTGTAGGGATAGTGCCTTGGTGTGAGGAGGTCGTTTGGGAGGTGGTTGAAGATCGGCCACTGGTGGTAGTAGTGGTTACTGCTCATATTAGTTGTAATTGAGTATATGGGTGGTGCTTATGGGTTGTTCTCAGGTTAGTAAAGCTGCTTGTACTAGTAGTTAGGTTCGAAAACAATTGAAATAGAGCTTAGATCTTAGAGAAAGAAGATATGTGAGGCTAGAGAGAGAAAGCTATGTATGAGCTTGGATGGGGATATAACAGTATGTTTCTTGATGCTTAAGTGATGTGTGTGAGGTCTTTTTTATAGCTTTTCAAGCTTTAACAAGTTGACAAAGCTCCTTAATGGCATATTTCAACATTGATGAGCAATTATGGTTTATCTCCAATTTGGTGAAATTTCATGATTCAAGGTGAAATAATGCATTAAGAGTTGATAATTTAGCTTAAAACGATGAGATTTAGCTCGAATTCTTGTTAAATTAACTTAAAGTTGAAAATTTCAAGTAAAGTTAAAATCTCAGTTTTGAACTTTTTTCCATTTTCTCAATCCATTTTAGCTATGTAAAAAAATGAATTTAGAAAATAAATGTTATACCCCGAAGTCGTAGAGTCACAACAGTCCCGCCGTGTAAACCATTCTATGATAGTAACTAGCCTCACAGTGCCTACCATAGACATGATCTACACAAGGCGTCGACGACTCCTCGCTTTGAAGTAAACAGTTCGATTAATAATTATACTATAATTATGATAAATATTACAATTTCTAATAAACATAGATAATTATAAGTAAGTCCACAGAGCTTCCTAGGAAGTTTTACATAATCACCACAGTCTACTAATTTACAGAATAACTATCAGTCTTTAACCTTTAACTACAAGGTCAGTCTAGTTACACATTATACTAAGTAACTTGATCCTCACACCCCTAGCTTCAAAAGGACTAACCTCTGAGTAATTATAGGGCGGCATAATACTTGAAGTGATCACAAATCAGAACCTGCAAAAGGATCTATAAGGGTATGAGCAACTACAACTCAGTAAGTTGAATTGGAGACTCATGAATGCATACAAACACAAACAGGGTTATCAAACAATTATTTTCATGTAATGCAACAATCAAGTGTCATCGTACAACGTAGTCGGTCCGTTGTGAAATCAGAGAAATTTCACTCGCTCCAATCTGGGTTGAGGAGTTCCATGTTATGCAGCAGCTCACAACCAAACCCAGGCTTGTGCAATGGAGACCTCGCTCCTCCTGTGACTACCTTCGAACCATTGACTTCACCCCCGTCGCGACCTCCTCTCCTGTCACTTAGTTTGACTGAGGATGAAGAAGGGACCATTTTGCAATCCTGCGCTATCCCTTTCGAAGGGGTCGGTATTTGGTTGAAGAATCCTATGATCCCCTAACGGGTTGCAATGCATGATATTTTTGGTTATTAGGGTCGACTAAGATTAAATTCCGTTTAGGGTGTTCAAACAATTTCATACTAATTCAATCAGTCACAAAATCATTCACCATACAAATTTCAGCACGAATTCAGATACATCAAACACATGCGCAAACTACTTATAATCACAATCATATATAAGCCTAAGTCTCCGAGTACTACAAAACTCGTACTCTATTACAATAAGCAATAACCCAACTTACTTGAAATTGCTCGATCGCTCGATCCCTTAGTCGCGAGCTGATTTGTCTCTAGGTGTCCTATAATACAAATAGGTCTCTTTTAGTAGTTATATTTTATGGATTCTTATTCTAATTCATAATGTAACTCATTTTCCCCATGTATACCTATAACGTACTAATGATTCGTTGTACTCTATTTCGGGGTTCAAATCCTAAACTAAATTCTAGTTTTAATTCCTAAGTCTTAAATAGGCTCGAATCCTACTGTGACATTAATCACATTACGCTCGGGTATTCAAATATCCTATTGGGTCATAATTTGGTATTCTAAACCATTCGGTACATGCTAACCCTAATTGAGGTATCGAATTTATTCCCGATGTGTGAAAATCTTACATTTTAAGATATTTACTTAAAATTAAATATTATTTCAGATTTATTATTTTTCTGATTTCTATTATAATATTATCTAAATAACTCTAATTTTGTAGATTTATTAATTTACAATTTCACTTATTACTAATTTCTTACATTACTTACCTAATTTCCCTAATTAATCATACTTAATACTCCAAAGGCTAGGATTAAGGTTCCACTTCAGAGATTAACATCCCTAAACATCTAATTAATATCTAAATCAGTAATTAACATCTTAATCACCTAATTAACCTTAAATCACTCAATTTTTCCATCATTTTAGGGCTAAAAATTAACCTAAAAATTTCAAAAATTAATTTTAAAAAAATGGCTTCATAGCACTGATCTACATCATATGAGCATCCTGCAGAAAAATTTTGAGCTCCAAACTACACTCCTAAGCCTATTTATTTTTCGGTTTAATCATGCTCGGTTTTGAACAATTTGTTAAGGACCCTATATTTTCAGACATAATTAAACTAAATAAATATTTTTCCCTAAATCTACATACAATAAAACCTCAGAATAACAAGTTTCATAATTTTCTGGGCAAAATAACTAATCTTACAAAATTATTCAAAAATCGGGGTGAATAAATGACTAACCGGTTCGAAGCTTTCTGGCCGTCCAAACCCGGTCCAAGGTTGTCGATCGGTCCAGGCGGTGGTTCTAGTGTAGGGTGGTGGTGGTGGTTCGGTCTCAGGTGGTGGTGAGTGGTAGGTTTAGTTTACTTGCCTAATCTGCACGGTTTTCCCTTTTTTTTTATTTTCTGGATTTTCTCTCGATTTTTTCAGTGTTATAATTTTTCTCAAATGCTAAACTGACCAAATGACTTTTGGAAAATTTTCCCCTATTTATAGACATTTTTTGTAATTAATATGCATTAATTTTGACAAGACTTTGCTCATTTTTCTAATTCTTAGCTTTTAGGTTGTTCAAATTTTATTGGTTGATTTTTCTTTTGTAGCTTTGGACCTGCCACGACCTGATTTAGATCATCTTATCCTCTTCTGATTTTTCCATAATTATTTTATAATTTTCTTTAATTATTTGCTTAGTTTTTGGCCAATTTAGGTAATTTCGCATATTTTTATCTATACGTAAATACATGTGGGGTACACGTGAACATTCCTAATTATTATTTTGGTCATTCTAAAATTTTTAGTATACATATAATCTATCTCTAGTAATTTATTAGTTATTATATTACTCTTTTCGCCTTTTTGGTAATTAGCAATAATTATGCTTAAAATTTGAAAATTTTATAATCTCCTATTTTACTATTTATTTTCTTAAATTTAAGTTTACGGGGTCATTTTTACTAATATTTCTCTCAATAGTTTATAATTTGGGTTTGATCAGGTCCTTTAACCGATCGTCCTAAACCTTGGGTTCTAAGCTCAAACCTACGATTACTTGGCTTAGCTTTAGGGCTTACAATAAATGGCTAAATTCAAAACTAGGTCTTGTGTAGCATACAGTTTCACAAAAAATAAGGGTGGAATCATGTGGAAAACACAAGAAATCAAGCCTTAAACATAAGATCTCGTGTTAGTTTGTACATGGAAAAACGCTAATGAAATCTTAGAATTTGCAAGAAAGTAGTGGAAATAGAGCACGTTGGCACTTGCGGTACGTGCCAAATGCACCCAAACAAGCACGTGTATCATACGCACTTATTTCAAAATGAAACCCAAGCGCTTACGCACCTAGGCCTGACCATCTAAACAGGGTATTTTAGCCTTGTTGCAAAACATAAATAGACTAAGTCTAAGACCTAGTGTGGTCCATACCCTTTTTTTTTTTTAAATGAATTGATAACTTTTTTCTAATTAATTTTTTTTTTAAAAAACAAAATTGAAATGAAACTTCTTCTCATTTTTCTTATTGGATTAATTTATTTACCTAGCTTAACCCCATTTGACCATAGACTCTTATTTATCCTAACTATTTTTTTGAATTTTTATTTTTATTTTTTTTATTTAGGACCCTTTTTCTTTATTCTAAAATAAAATAAATAGAAATTAAAAAAAATCTAAAAATATATGTGACAAAAATGGGGTGTCTATAAGCATGACTCGATCTCCCTTATCTAAGTCCATCATATCAAATCCAAGGGCTTCCTCAATTGGCTCCTCAAGCCAACCATCATCGAAATTCAATAATGTGAGAATCACAAGGCTAGTAGTCATCTGTGCCCACAACTCGTCTATATTAAGGGCAACATCAATCTTTGTCACGGAAGGATGATCACATATGAGATCCCTAACATAAGCAACTTTGTGTCCAATCAACCTATAATGTTAGAAGTCTGGTGCATGTCGTCAATTGGCATCCATGACCAACAAGACCATTTCAAGAGGTCAATTGGTCAATCCCATCCTCTAAGATTGGTACTCTAACATATGTACAAACTCTACCTAGGAATAGATTAGACCTCGTGGGTTGTCAAACAAAGCACTGTACTGAGCTCTTTAAAAAGGGGTAAGCTTATTGTACCGATATAGCACCATAGCGCTTATGGTCATTGACGCTCTCACTAATGCCAAGTCCTCACAAACCAATCGAAGATTATGACAGTAATCCAATAGAGTCTTGCCCTCCATCATTTGGAAATCAGTCCATCACTCTAATGCTCCATTGAAACCTCCTTAAAATAGTAAGGTTCACTTTATTAGTCTTAAGGTTAGTAGCGTAGTGTCTTTTAGTTTAAAGAGTTTTCTAGCCTGATACCTTAGCTTGGTTTTATACCTCTCCAACTTACGTAGTTGGTTTCTTATGTGTCTAGGGTTAGGTTTTAACTCGATTCATCCTTGCTTTGATACTATTGTAGACACCCTAGTTTGCCTTCTATATATATATCTCTAGTTTAGAATCCTATACTTATAAAAAAATACCAAAAATATGAATATTGAAAAAATAAATTCAAAAATATGAAAAACATAAAAAATTGAAAAGAATGAAAAATATGAAAAATAAAGAAAAGACATAAAAATTTGAAAAAGAAATATTTGAAAATGCAAAAACATGAGACAAAAAAAAAAAAAAAGCAAAAGAAAACTTGAAAAATAAAAAAAAAATGAAAAATCATAAAAAAGTATCACGCTATTATCCATTTAGATTGGTTCAAGGTAGAAATAATTTTTTTTTATATCAAAAGTGAATTCTAGAATCAAAATAAATATATGTGATTTGACTAAGTTAAGAACTTTAAATAAAAATGGGCCTTTATTGAAATATTTTGAAAGTTCAAATAAAAATATTTTGACCTAGGTTCAACTAATTCATTTTGAAACATTTTGAAAGTTCACATTTTAAGGAGATTATGGCATCAAACCATACCTCAATTAGATTTAAAATAAACATTTTATGGCCATTCAAATTTTGAATCAAAGTCGAATACATGTAGAAATTGAGTTCCTAATTTAGTTAAATTAAATAAAATTTGAAAGTATTTTGAATGCATATTTATTAGACTCTACATCAAGTTAAAAGGGAAGTGTAAATTCTTAGAAGTGAGGTATCTATTTGGGTGTCATCTATGGAGTTTTTTGTATTTAAAAAGAAGAAGAAGAAGAAGAATGAGATCACGACAAGAATCAAGAAGAAAAAGGGAAAAGGAAAAAAAATGAAAGGGAAAGGAAAAAGATAAGGAAAGGGGAAAAGAATAGAAGAAGTGCCATGTGGCAACTACCAAAGCAACAACATATCGGCATCTAAGAGTGCTACGTGGCACCATCCAAGAGGCCATAATTTAGATGCCATATATCATGTGATTGGGTGCTATGTGGTGCCAGGTAGATTGCTCTTTAGGCACCACATGGTGCCTTTCATTAGGTTAAAAGGACTTATCTTTCTTTCCCATCCCTTAGTGCAAGAATACGAATAGAAAGCTCAGAAAAATGACAATTCTTAGGTTTCAATACCTGTATTTTTTCTACTCGATTTCAATGATTTTTTAACTCCTAAAATTAAATAAAAATTGAATATGGAAAGAGCAAATGGAATAAGCTTTGATTCACTCCAAATCCAAGTCTTTTATGAAAGGAAATTTGCACGAAAAAATAAAAATCAATCAACACAAGATAAATGTATATTTTGTACCTAAATTTAATTTGGCAAGTCAAGAAATATTTTTCCTAATAAATCACAAGTTGCTTATTAGAAATGAGCAAGAACACATCTTAAGATATAATTATATATTCAATTGCCATAAATTCATGTAAAATAGGATCCAATTGTAGCAAAAAAAAAAAAAAAAAAATCCCATTTACACTTATATCAATAAAAGATGTGATTTTTTTCGGTTTTTTAGGCAGCATTCTCAACTTAGAACTATAAATAGGAGTCTTAACAACTCATTTTAACATACATAAAGCATTAAAAATCTCTTGAAGTGAAGAAATTTCTACTTTCTCTCTCTAGACACCCAAACCTGTGAACTCTACTCTCTCTCTTCGATTTCCCTCATTATAGAGCAAACTGATGAGAGTCGAAATGGGGAAAGATTCCTCATTCATCATTAAATAAAGCCCAATGCTTGATTTCATCTAATAAAATTTTGATTAATTTTAATTAGAGTTGGAATCAAGATGAGTGTTTAAGGGTTCATGTGCATAGTTTAGCTTTGTTTTTTTTTTTTTTTTTAATCTAATTGGAATACTTACAATTCAGTTTTTATGAAGTTGACTTAGGGCTTTCAAAGATTGAGAAGTCAAGAGGTGAATACTACCGACCCCATGCCGAGAATTGGTCTGAATCGACTTGAACTAGACCTAAACCGTTGCATAAGTAAGTCCCTTTTCCTTCTTCTTTTAGTTTTATTTTACTTTGAAAAAATAATTGAAAAATTTTAAAAATGATAAAAATGAAAAGAAAATAAATTATATCTTTGCTTATTGATATTTGTATGATTCGATAATTTGATTGCATGTTAATTAATTATTTAGTTTGTTGGCATGTCGGTTTGCATAATAATATAGTAACATTACCTTGTTAATTTGGTTTTCATGGTTAATAATTAATTATAATTGGCATGATTAGGACCATAATTAGCTATAGCTTGTATGGTTAGTCTAAGTTTATTAAATAATAGATAGTATTAATCTTACATGTCATTATGTTAATTTTTATGTCTCCCATAATGTGTTGATATCATGTCATGTAAGCTAGTCTGTATGATTTCATGTATAATGATATTTTCAAATAAGATGGGCTTTTACTGAAAAGTAATTTTCCCATAATAAATTGCTTTTCACAAATCAAAATTTAATTTGGCCTTTTTCCAAAAATTAGAAAAATTTTTATTATTTTTCAAAGGTAGACCAAAAAATTCATTTTTTTTTTTCAAATTAATAAATTAAATGAAGATAAAGTGATAATAACTTTTAAATAATAAAATTGACCCACATACTAAAGTTTTCATAAATTAAGAATTACGTGAGCTTAATTCCACTTTGCGGGGCATGTAGGCATTTCAAATAGTCCAATATAAATAAAAAAAATTCCCCCTTTTAAATTTTTTTTTTCATTTAAAAAAAAAAAAGAAAAAGCTCATTTTACTTGAGAATGAGAATAAAATTAAAGACCTACTTAATTATTTTATGAACTCTTTTATGGAAACCTTCGAGTTTTAATAAGATAGCCTCAAAGCCTATATTTTCTCTAATTTCTATTTTTCTATTTTTTTTTTCTTTTAGAAAACACATGGATCAATTGCTAAAATTAGGGCTTATCCACCCAAGAACCTTAATTTTACTTTTTCCCTAACTTTAGTTGAGTGGTGACTCCATTTAAAAAAAAGGTCATTTTTTATAAATTAAAACATTTTCTTAGCCTTGTCAAGAGGTTTATGTTGGGTGGTTGGGCTTAATATAAATTAAGTTAAGAAAAGAGAGAAATCGAATTTTCAACTCAATAACCACCTTAACACTATTGCGAACTAAGGGGATCTTAGTTGTGGTAGTATTGTTGTATACCATGAGAAGATTTGAGATCAATCACCACTATTGCTCATGAACCTTTCTCACAATATAAGACTTCCACTACCACCTTTACTTCCACAAGGGACTACTATTAAGTAATAATAGTAGAACAACATAAGATTAACACTTCATTAATTAAACTCAATTACCAAGTCTAGGGATCCTCATCCCTCTAATATGTTTGCAAAACATACCATGGAAATACTCGTAGATACTATAACAGTCTTATAAGCTATTGAACTATTTAAAAGACATAGACATCTCCAAAGAGTCCAAAATTTTTAAGTTCACTTGTGTTCTCACCTTCCTACTTGACGCCCAAAAGCTAGCTTAACTTGCCTTAGGCATCCCTTACCTTAGCACTAATCAAAGATCAACTTATGATAACTATAGGGGTAAAAGCAAACAACTACCTTAGTGAGTAACATTATTATCTTATTGACAAGCAAGTTTACTAATAAGCATATAAATGTAGACATTGTTTATAGCTTGCCAATGACTGTGTAAAGCACAATTTTATGCCTACCATTGCCTGGACTAGGAAGTATTTAGGTATGTTAGGACCCAAGTATCTACAATTACTATCCTAATATAGATTCTCATCATATCAAATCACCCGTAGCAATAGATATGACTCAGCTCCAAGCTAAGGGCAGTATTTCTTAGAGCCAAATAGTTCCTAAAAGTTAAGGCAAGAACATATTGTATGAATACATTATGCGAAAACAACTCAATAAAATAATATAATTTTAGGATCCATTTGCATGATCTCTCACTTTACTACGTGGTACTGATGCCTTACTCTTTGTGGCAGGAAGATGTAATGCATGACTAGTTCATTTATAGGTCAAATCATTTATTAATCTAGATTCATGGGGTAACCACGTAAGTGTAATTCAGACACTCCAATACACTAAGTGCTAATGCAACAAACAATTACATTTAGAATATCTTAGGCATTTTGCAAGGAAGAGTTAACCAATTCAAGCACATATGAGTTCCCAAATACCCCCAACATGCAACCAATTCAATTATCAAATATAAATACAAGCACAAGCATAGTAAAATAAGGGGTGGTATACTCACTCAGCCATAGCACCTAACAATCTTAGAGTCCTTTATGGTCTCGAACTCATTGTCGAAATCACCTGAGTAAGATAATTAAAGTAAATAAGACTTATCTTATACTTAGTCCATTTAATAGCATTGTTATAGATCCCTAATTCTACTTTACTTATTATTTTGGTAATATCTTTCTCATTTTAAGTCAAAAATTCATGCTCTTATAGTCGATTTCCATTTTTTCAAATGTTCTTTCATATGGTGAGATCTTTTTAAGGTGTTTTGGTTCACAAGGTCTTGGCTTAGGTTAAAGAACTTCATTGGTCAAAGATCTTAATTTGGCTACTTTAGGATTTGGGTATAGTCTTAGGCTTCCAGCTTAATTTTGAGTATTGGGCCTTATATTTAGGCATTTAGACTTTCATTTAAGTATTTTTCAGATGAATTTTCAGTTTATTTCCCAAAATTTTTAATTGGGCTTTAGTTTTACTCTTGTAAGCTTAAATGGCCCCCTTTTTTGATAGTTTTAGGCCTTATATCACTAAGAGGCTTATAGAGATTAGTTCTAATGGCCTTTTGGACTAAATGGGTGTTTGATATATTAAATTATGAGTCCATTAACTTAGGGGTCAGATCTGATCTTATTGTTATGGGGCTTTATTTTTGGTCTTTTTAAGGGTTTTTGGGTTTACTTTGCTTATAAAGGCCTTAAATCCAATCATCTTTGCTATTTTGAGCTTAAGCCCACTAAAAGCCTTGAGATAGGTCCAATTTCTAAGAGTGTTCAAGCCTAGACTTCTATATTTATTGGGCTTCTAATCTTATTTCTAAGGCTCTAATTACTAACTAAGCTAGTTTAGGTCGTTAACTCAACATTACCTAACTTAACTTGATTAATTACATCCTAAATCAAGTTTTACACTAATTAATCATGTCATTGCAATAATGAATCACAATTTACAACTTATTAACTTCATTACTAATGGCGGCCAAGAAGGGTTCTCTTAGGGTTTCCTTCATCAACTTCCATATAACGTATTTCCTTGTTTAGCTCACATTTTTACTTATTTTAAGCTAATATAATTACATAATATGATGAAAATAAGATGGATATACACTATGGAAGGGGTAGCATATAAGGCCCTATAGATTTCATGGAGTTTTCATGCAAGTCTCTTATAGTTATTACACCATCTCCACTTGTTTGTGTACATGGATAGTTTATCCTAAATAAATGAAGCTTTTCTTTTATATCTTTTAGAAGAACTTACTTGATACTCAACTATATTATCATGCTTCAGAAATATAAGTATCAAGGTCCTACAAGCAAAACACTATAAGTTATAGGTATATATATTCAAGAGATAAGAGGAGTTAGTTTACTTAGTATAAGGATGTAGGTGTGCGACTTTTCCTTTGCCTTTCCAATAACATGGTAGCTTTTAAGGGTAGTAAGGGACATCGGCATGGGTAGTGTTTGTTGATTAGAGTGGTGGTGGTAGAGAAATAGGGTTAAGTAGTAGTGGTGCAAGGGTGATTCAAGAGAAAGAAAAGAGAGGGAGGGAAGGGTTTGGTTTGGCCTTATTTGAGGGTGTGTTTGAGCTTTTTGAGGGTGAAACAAAATAAAACTAAGGATGGATAAGGGCAGGTAAGGGCTAACAATGGGAGAGAGAGAGTGGGGGGGGGGGGGGGGAGTGGGGAGTAGGACGAAAGGTTTTTCTCTTATTAGGCAAGGTAGTATAAAGAGTAGGGGGGACCACTTGCTTTATGTGATTTTTGCCAAACAAGATAAGGATTTGTCTCCAAAACATCCCAATTGTCTAACTAACTCCTTTGTCTTATCCCCTTAATTAATCTTATCTATTTCCTAATTAAGAAGACTAGGGTTGGTATGTGGATTAAAGGGAAATTAACCTAGTTAATTGCGATTAAGCCTAATTAAGAAATTTTAGGTATAATTAAGGTGTAATTAAGGTTTTGTCACATTTTATCACTTTAATTAAGTTCATTGACCTATATTATCTCACTTGTTAGAGTGCTTTAGTATATAAGGATAGTTAAGTTTTTCGGACTACTTACAAGATGGATGATTTAGGATTTGCGAGCGAATAAAGAAGCTATTCATAATAGGCATGTATTTTTAGAGTATATTTAGGTTTTATTTTTCAAACAAGGGTTTTGAGCTTCTAATTAGGGTTTCAATCAACCTCTTGGTAGTTTTTTTTATCATTTCTAAGGTTCCTACGTATTAGGGTTTCTACCGTTTTGCGCATACAATTAGGGTTTTAGTTTCTTTCGGTTTTTTTGAATTGTTATTTAAGATTTACGACTTACTATTTAGAGTTTACTTGTTTCATTTAGGGTTTTTATCTTTATATCTTAAGTAGTTCTAGGGATTATTCATTGACTCCCATATTTGACTCTAACTTTGGATCTAAATACCTATAAGGTTTACATTTTAGATTAACCACAAAAGTTGCTACTAATAATCTTAGAACCCAATTTATTTTCATGAGGCTTATAAGGCGTAGCTTCAACTAAAATCCCAAAATATGCAAGTGCTTTAAATTCAGGTTCTTGCTTGTCTAAAGCTTATGAAGGGTTTTATTAACTATTTTATTAGGTACTTTATTGAGTAAATATATTGTAGTTTTTAATGCTTATCTTTAGAGTAATTTTGACATGGTAAAATGACTAATCATACTCCTTACTATGTCCTTAAGCATTTTGTTTCGTCTTTTAGCAACACCATTCACCATATGGGTACAATCTTGCTTTCTTCTATGAATTTAGTAAATGGTCCTAGATGTTGTTCACCTGATCATCATATTTACTATAGTATTCACCACCATGGTCATATCTAAAATTTTTAATTCTTTTTCAAAGTTGATTTTCAACTTTGGCTTTATAACTATTAAACACATCCAATGACTGTGATTTTTCATAAATTAGATATAGATAACCATATTGTGAGAATGGTCCACAAATATCCATATGGATGAGTTCTAGGACTTCTCTAGATCTTATTAGCACCTAATCTCTTGACATTTATTTGTTTCCCCTTTATACATTAACACATAAATCAAAATTTATGAAAGCATGAGGATTGAGAATACCATCAGGCACAACTCTTTCCATTCTTCTTTTGAAGATGTGACCTAGTTTATTGTGCCATGATGTAGCTAAATTCTCATTGGTTAATTTATATTTTCCCGTATTGACATATAGAGATTCATTAAAAGAGGCAATTGTATAAAGTAAGTAAAGATTATCACTATAAGACAATTTTAAATCATGAAAGAGACTAAGCTAGATATTTCCAAATAAACAAGTATAACCAAATTTGTCTAAAGTGACAATAGAAATCAAATTCCATCTAAAAGACAATACAACAAATGTCTCATTTAATTCCAAATAATAACTAGTCCATAGTAATAATCTAAAATTCCTTATTTGCGTCAACTTCAATTGTCTTACCATTGCCAACATTGATGTATCTTTCATTATCACTGGGCTTTTTATAACTCAAGCAACTTTGTATGGACACATTGATGTGAGTTGTTGCACTTGAATATATCCATCATGTATGTCCAAGTACTAAAGCCAAATTAACCTCAGAGCAGATAAATTTAAGAAGTGTACCTTTCTTTGCACACCAAACATAAGAGTTAGTACATTGCTTTTCCTTATGTCCTTTAGCATGACAAAAGAAACAAGCATCCTTAGTTTGCTCCCTATGTTGTTTCTTTTAAGGTGCTTGTACTGCAACCTCCTTACCCTCCTTTCTTTTGATGATCCTTTTGTCGTTAGATGTGCTAGCTAAGTAAACACTTTCAACCCTTTCATGGTTCAGTCTCTCTTCTTCTTGCACACAGTATGAGATGAGCTCATTAAGAGATCAAGAATCCTTTTGGCAATTGTAGCTTACCTTAAACTGGTTGAACTATACTGGAAGAGAAATAAAAACTAAGTGCACCAATGAGTCCTTAGATAGATCCAGTTTTAGTGCCTTAAGTTTTGAAGCAATATGAGACATCTCCATGATGTACTCCTTGATGTTCCCTTTTCCTTTATACCTCATTAAGATAAGTTTTACTAGGAGTGTACTTATTTAAGTCTTTTCATTCTTGGCAATTTCTTCTTAAGGCCCTAAAGGAACTCCCTAGTTGTCACAATCTTATCAAACATGGTACTCTTGAATGCTTCTAGAATGGTACACTTCATGACCATAAGCGCTCCCACTTTTCTATCTCCCTCTTTTCATCATAGGTACTCTTATCAGTGATAGCAGGAGGGTGATCTTCCCTTAATGCTAAGTCTAAGCCTATAACTCCAACAACGATCATTACATTCTCTTGTCATGTTTTAAAATTAGTGCCATTCAGCATAGGAATCGGATTAACACTAGCAAACATATTTGCAGCAAAACTAGTAACTAAACAAAGAACAAAATAAGCAAAACTAAATTAAATTCATACACACATGCGCGCGCGTACACGCATACACACATATATATTAAAACATGCAAATAATAATTCTAATAATGGTAGGACCCATCATAAGATACTTAGTACAACATCAACATCTAGTCTTTGGATAAAGATGTCAACTTATAAGTGTTATTCTTGGTGTAGTGATCAAATATTGATAATAAATTCCTCTGAAATAGTTAAGCCTTCTTTTGGCCTGACTAACTACTGATAGAGAAAGACTGAATAATTATTATATATTTATCATTGCAGGTACACATATGAATTGGTCAAATATTAACCTTCCTTTAGGCCGACCAATATTCACATGATTCACATGCATACAACCTTTTCTACTTATGCAAAATAAATAACTTCCATCAAAGAGGACACTTTGGTGACGTACTATTTCAATCTTTCATCTTGAATAATAGATATAAAAGATTGCTAAAATTTGAATTTATTAATTGCCCAAATTCAAAACATATTTTCTTTATTAAGCCTAATGCTAGAAATTCACCATAAATTAAACATTAAGCTAATAAAGAAAAGAGTCCCAACAAAATGGGAGAATTTCCCAATTTTCCTTCAATGTGATCTATCAATGGCTAATATTATAGATGCCATAATTTATGGGTGATATCCAATCATAATTCAACATTATTCTTGTCCTCACCACAAATCTAATATGTAAGTCTAATTTGAATATGAAAACATCTTAGATCTATTGACTTTAGATGAGAACAAATTAGAAAACGAAATTGATAGAGCAATATCAATGGAAACAACACATGCGATAACTTTACATAAGCAAGTCCAGAGGTTTATAAAGTAATCCAAACAAATAATCAGATCATAATCAAAACGAATTCATGTGCCCACTACATGATACAACCATATACATAATTTACAAATTCACTTAATACATATATGCAAATCCAAAACTATTTTGGAAAACTTATTCATATGACAACAAAATCATATTTTATATTTACTCCTTGAAACCTTAATTCTTAAAAACTAGGGTAAAAAATACCTTACATATTACCTTAAACCTTTATGATTTTAATAATTTTAAGGCTCTAATTCCGCACAGGATCACTTTGATACCACTTGTTAGTATCACTACAAGAAGTCATACATTTAATGATGTTTGCATATTCTGTAGACATTACTAATTCACAGATACTTAGTAACTTTTATTAAACATGGCATAACACATATCACTAGTAATGTTTATGTCCAAAGCTGAAATGTGAAATAATACAATTTGATTGGTGACGTTTTCTTAAAGTAAACATCACAATAACTTTTAAATTTTCATCCACTCACACTCAATTATAAAAAATATATTGTTTATGAAATTATTTACCAATTCATGAAATATTGTAATGTGATATATAAAAATAAAAGCACAAAATATTAATCTCATAAAAAGTTTGTTATTACAAGATTTAATGCAATCATGGTTGTGCTTAACTTTCTAATCTCAAGATTTTTGAGAAATTTACATACTTACCATCAAAATTAATAAATATAATATAAATATAAATTTCATAAAAAAAAAATATTGTCAAAATATCATTAATATATCGCATCCTAAATATGGATAGATATTTGTACTAATGTCACATCTTCAATATATGACATTAGTAGAATACTTATGTCCAATTTTGAAGATGTGGCATTAGTGCATTTGCACCAAGACGCGATACTCACACTACATAAATGTTAATATCGCATCTTATTTTGCATTTTCAAAATGCGGCATAATAGTGATATTTTGGTAATTTTTTATATAATTCGTAATTATGTATTTCTTTTTAAAGTTGGTAGATGTGTATTACACTATATGATTTTTGGTAGACTTGATGGATATATTTGGTGATTTATATAAGTTTAGACACTTAAGATGTAAAATTAAAAAATGCAATTGATATCTGTGAATCCTTTCGCTAAAATATAACCTTTCTCAATTTTTTTTAATATAAATATCTTATTAGAGTGGAATGTATTCAAATGTAAAATATGGTTTGCATTCATATAACATTATATAATTTGTTTAAATNAGTATATATTATATTTTTTATTTTACATTGTAAGTCCTTTTATGTTTTAGTATTACTAACATTGAAACCCTAACCTAATATGACATTTTGTCTCTCTCTCTTCAAATTTGATAACAATATGAAGTGAGTCCTCTCTCTCTCTCTCAATCTTTTTTTTTTTCCATTTAAAGGTTTATTTTTTTCATACTTTTCTATTAGAATCAAGAGCTATTTTCTCTTACAATTAACTTAAATTTTCGTTGTTGCTAGTTTTGCATTGTCACTCATATTTACAAGGTACTTATTTTGTTTTGTTTGATTTTATTTATTCAAATTTGTCCCATTATATATTTTAGTACTAAACTCCTTAATTTATATAGTTTTTTAGGTTGTGTATTTAGTGCTCATTTATTGTTTGGCAAAATGTCGAACCTAGATTTTCATTCCTTTAAAGTGATACTAAGATGGTACTTTTTGGATGGATGTTATGTAGATGTTATGTCGCTGTATATTGTATGAGAGCTTACATAAAGAAGCATGACAATGTGGTTTTATCTATCTTTTGAAAAGTATATAATGATTTGTGTAAGATATTGGTGAAGGAAGAAAGGTTCACTATAATATTCTTAAAGTTAGGAATCTAGTTAGTTTTGTTTTACTCTCATTGACAACTACTAATCTAGCATATGTAATGTCTCTCTCTGATTTTACTTTTCTTTTGTATTAACATTTAACTACTCCAAATAGTAACCATCATGGCTTGACTTTTGTGCGTGAGGATCAAGAAACTATGATAGTTGCAACCTTTGATGTATGTGATTGTTCCATATAAATTAAATTAGCACATCTTCTTTTATCTTAGCTTTGTACATTATCCCTTAAACATTTATGATTTTTGTGCTTTGATGTTGATTTCGAAAAGTGAAAAATGAAAATTTTGATACATATATGTTTCATTGTAAGAGAAATGTTGGCAATGAAAAGGCAATTGTTATTGCTGCACTCAATAGTCAAAACTATGGAACCATTGTCCTAGATAATTTCATGTTTGGCCCTAGTATTTACATTGATAATAATATTCTTGCTACGAAATTTTTAAGTTGACAAAGAGATGATCAATCAATTTCAAATGAGGTTTAGGTAATAAATTGTTATAGGAATTAGAGGTAAGTCTATAGACATTATTTAAGGTCTACTTGTTTATAGCATTTTCCTTTATCATCATGGATGTCTAACTATATATATATATATATATATATATATATCCAACAAATTGTTATAATAGTGCACAATTAATTTCATATATACCAAATACAATGTACATAACATAAACTTTTTTAAACATAAGATTTTTGTAGCAAAATTCAAGAATGAAGACCAAAGTAAACCATTACTTATTCAATAATGAAAGTTATTTATGCACCTAAGTAACTATTGAAATTTTGATCACAAGCTATTGAATTTTTATACAAACATATTGACTTTCTTTTTAGTAAAAACCATATAGTTGCAATTCTTAAGAATCCCAAAAAGCCTAAAAACATTCATCCATTGAATTTTAAGTCAGTTATAAAAGAAAAGGTTTTAACCTTATATTTCAATTACCTAAACAAATAATTTCCTATATTTCAATTCATTAAAGAATCTTATTCACTACTTTCGTCATTTAAGAGGAAATAAATGTCTTTATTTCATGAAAAATATCTTGGATAATAGGAAATATTTGAAAATAAAAGTTCCTTAAGAAAGAAATTATTATAGATATAAAAAGAATTCCTTAAAAGTTGAGTATTTTTTGCTTATTGATCAATTGAAATATAGATTTTAAGTATAGACATTCTCATACTCATCACATGTACATTCTTTAGTACAATCATTTTTAACATTTGACAATGCAATTGTCATTGCCAAAAACATTACATTAAGAAATATAGATAATCATTGATGTTCAATTTGTTTCAAAATATTGTTTAGAAGTAGGGAGAATTTTTTTTTTTTTTTATGAATAAAAATGGCTCTTTTAATTAGATGATAAAACTTGAAAATGATTTCTTTGTTAGACGTTTTAGGATCGATTTTGTTTATATACATTTATTAAGGTCATTTGTATTACTCTTCCATTTGTGAAATGTGCAAGAAGAAGTCTTTGTTTAGTTTCTCTTCTACATCCTTTTTCTCTTCTTTTTGGTTATTTCAAAGTATGTTTTGGTTTTTCTTCTTTTTAATTATTATATAACAAGACTATTGAACCTAGGGTTCATTATTTGATTTTGATGAGAACAAAACAAAAAGTATATAATTAAACTTATTGTTTTTAAAGAAAAGAAAACAAAACAAGCGGATGGTTAAACTAAGTATTATTCGATTATTTTGAGATAATGGAATAAGTTGAATTAGCTTGCTTAATGATTAAATATATCAATTACTTTGCAAGAAATTTAATCTTTTAAAGTGGTGATCAAATGACCTTGAAGTTATATTGCAAAGAGTATTTGTTTGTTGTGCGTGAAAAGAATTTTCAGGTGATATTTAGCTTACCAAGTTAACGGCTTAAGGAAGAACTAGGCTGACGGTATAAAGCTCTGGAAAACTCAAAGAAAAACTCACTGACCTGGAAGAACTGGCTTACCAGTAGAGTAAATTTTACCGGCTTGCTAGTAGATCAGAGTACTGGCATGCCGGTAAGTCAGTGTTAAGTAGCTGTTGGAGTATTTAATGCACAGCAACGGAAAGAATTTAAAGAGTTGTTATAAAAGCTCAACTACCCATCTAAAGGCTTTGAAAATCTAATATTCTACTATAACTTAAAGATATTCTCTTACATTTTGGAGCTCGTTTTTCACTTTTTCTTTGTCTCTTGTACATTTATTTGCTATCAAACAAAAAAAGACCTAGTTGTGTGTGTAGAAGTTCTCAAACTTGTAATCTTGAGTAAAAACAGTTTTTATTTTTTTAGTTAGTTGTGGTAAAAGAGATTGTGTAAGCTTGTGTAGCTCTTGGAGGAATTGGATTATAAAATCAATAAAGTGGTGTGAAGTCTTTGGTTGGAGGCATTGTGTATTCGTAGAGACAAGGGGATAGTTCGAACTCCACGTTATATCTGGACTTGATTTTTTTTATCCTTATCTCTTTAATTTTCGCATTTATTATTATTCTATTATTACCTTGATTACCCTTATTATTACATTTAGTTATTTATATCGAAAAAGAATTGAAATTTGTCCTTAAACTTAATTCACCCCCTTCTTAAGTTTAGCCTAGTGTTCTTTAAAGACAACATTCTATTTATTTGAAGCGCATAAAGAAGATCCTTTTTTCTTATAGGTGTTTGCAAGATAGGCATTTTAAAGAGGTTTTGCAAGGATTAGTGATTTGTTATTAAAAGAGGGTAATATGGAACTAAACAATGAGAAATGGATAAGAATACTTAATAAAAAAAAAAAAATTCTCCCACCATTAGCTTTTCATCTTAATGGAGTAGTCAATTAGCAAATTTATTGATTGTTACTTGATGATGATAAATTTTATATGGTAAAATAGTTGTTTAATATAAATTTTGGATAACTTGTCTCATGTGCATTTAATAGATGGTTAAAGTTGCATTTGATACTTCTTTTAGTCCAAACTTACTATAAGATAACAATATAATAAACTTGCGTTCTTATTGCAAATTATAACATAATCATTTATATTGTAGGATATAACAAGCCTCAATAGTCAATCAAACATATTAAATTGTATTGCATATAAATATAGGTATTTTTTTTTATTAACTTTCTTATTTCTTCATTTTTTTCAATCTCATCTCTTTGGTCTCACTGTCACCTAAGCTTGGTTCTAGTTTTTACAAACATGCTCCCCATTTACTATCTTTCTTTATCTCTTTTTTCACATATGCAATTCTTCAATTTTCTTTTTTTATAGATAACCTGTTTAGTGATGAATATACCATATTGTTTATCTTTGAAATAAAAAATAATCATAAACTTAAAATAAAATGCATAAGCTTATATAAAATTTATTCCTTTATATAGATGTTCAATTTATGGTACACACAAAAAGGTATCCCTTTCCTAAACCTTCGAGTTAGGATTTACACATCATAATATGTATATATATAAGCCTCCGAATTCCAAGCCTTTAAACACTATTAACAACTATGCTTTAACAAATTATATCAAGTTGATGTTCAATTTTGTATTTTTAATAAAAAAAAAAAGCTTTTACAAGTTGATTGAGCATTTGTATTTTTTGCAAAGAGTTACATATTTCTTACTTTCAGATAATTGATTTCTTGATATGTTCTTATAATTTATTCAATTCTTTTTTCAAGTATTGTAGAGGTTTTGCTCAGACTTGTCATCCTATTCAAATGATTTACTAAATAATACTATTTTGTTTATTATGTAGTTATGAAAATGTGTCGTTTTAATTTTAAATATATTTTAAGTGTCAAGAAGTGCATGTAACGGGGACGAAAAGAAAGACAGGTAACAAAAGCGAAGATGAGAGCATATTATAATAGATAACTTATTTTATGGTAGTTATGATTCAACTTGACAAATAGATAAATTCAAGGATTTGTTATGTTATTTTGTATAACTTTAAGAATTGTTCATGCGGAATATTATGTATATTGTTAATTAACTAAAAATTAAAGTCGTTATATTTCAATTGCTTTTATACAATGATTTTAGTTTTATTTGGAAAAATCTAGTTTCTAGGGTGTATTGTATTTTAAATTTTATGTATTACCATTATAAATTCAAGATATAATCTATAAGGTTTGCAATATGGAATTGGATTTTTGTGACATAAAATGTTTAAATACCGCTAATAGTTATCTATAAGTAGCATTTAAACATTACAAAAAACATTACTGAATGTAATCTTTTTGTAACATTTAAACATAAGCAAACATAATATTTCTGTGATGTTTAAATGCAATAAAAAGTGACTTTTTTTTTTTACATAAGGTTTTTGTAACATTTAGATGATACTAAATGTAATCCTTTTATGACATTTGATATCATTATATGAGATATACAATATGGATTAATGATGTTTATTGCACTAATAGTTACTTATTTGTAACGTCTAAATATTACTAAAATTATATTATTGTGATGTTTACCATTTAAACATCACATATTATTTTTTATGACATAACTATTGTAATGACTCGGTCAAAACTCTTCCTATCAAGGTATCGTCTATTTTGGCATGGAATACGCACGATTTTGTCTTTTAGTGTAATAGCTTCCTAGGAAGTTTTGTCTCTTAGTACAACAACTTCTCAAGAGATCACCCATTTTAGAGTTGACCTAGCTCGAGTATGCTTAACTTTGGAGTTTTGATGTACTCTAAGCCGCTACATCAAAAGGCGCTTAGACAATTTAGGGTTCAATTACCTAGCATTTAAGGGGTACTACAATCCACCCTCCTTATAAAATAGACGCCTTCATCAATTTTGTTACATAGGTTTAGGATCACCATCAGGTAAGACTTTTACCCTTCTGACTGGTGGAATACTCTCTATAAGGACTTAGCTGAAACTCCTCCCATCAAGGTATTGTCCATTTTGGCATAAAACATACGATTTTGCCCCTTGATGCAGTAATTTCCTAGGAGGTCATTCATCTCGAGATTACTATAGCCTAAGTACACTTAACTTTGATGTTCTAATGTGCTCTAAGCCACTGCATCAAAAGGTACCTCCATTATTAGAGTTCCTTTTCCTAGCATGTAAGGGGTATTACAATATCCTTGTAATGACCCAATTGGAACTCCTCTAGTTGAGTTATTGCTCGATTTTCCGTGGAACGCCGTACGATTTTCTCCCTTGGTGTAGCAACTTGGCAAGAGGTTACCTATCCTGAGATTACTCTAGTTTAAGCACGCTTAACTTCAAAGCTTTGATATACTCTAAGCCATTGCACCAAAAGGCTCCTCGATGATTAGAGTTCCATCTCCTAGCATTTAAGGGGTATTACAATCCACCCCCCTTACAAAATTAATGTTCTTGTCAATTTTGTTACATAGGTTTAGAACTACCACCACGTAAGGCTCTACCCTTCCAATTGGTGGACTATTTTGATAACACCCTATAACAATCTAATCGGAACTCCTCCCACCAAGGTAATATCTGCTTTAACATAGAACATTGCACGATTTTGTCCCCTAATATAGTGGCTTCCCAAGAGGTCACTCATCCTAGTATTGACCCAACCCAAGCATAATTAACTTTAGAGTTTCGATTTACTTTAAGTTGCTACATCAAAAGATGCATATATGATTTAAAGTTCGGTCACCTAGTATTTAAGGGGTACTACAACTTTTGTGATGTTTATTAGTGAAGTTTAATAAATGTTACAGATTAGTTTTAGTGACGTTTATTATACCTTATTAAATACCAAAATTCTTATGGTAGATTAAAAGATTTTAATCCTATAAACTAAAATAACCAAGAACAACATATGTGTAAAATTAAGACACAAAATAAAATAAGAAGATGCAAAGCATACCTAAATCCATGATGCTAATTGCATAATCGTCGGATTCCAAGTCAACCATGCAATTCCTTTGAGATGTTCTCTCTCTCATTTTTTCTATTGATGGGAAGTCAAAGAGAATTGAATGATGTATATAACTTGGGACCACAACCTTATATATTTTATCTATTAAGGTTAATTGCCTATTATCCCCTTTTATTTTCATTTCCAATTCTACCCATCATAAAATAGAAAATAATATCTCTGGTCTCTGTACATATAACTCCATTCTTTATATGATGCATTAATGTCAATAAATATGTTAGATCACTTTACTTTGAATTTCTATGATACGATAGTCTTATTATATAATTATTATTTAATAACACATATAAGTCCACATAGTTTACTATTAAAATAAACCCAACAGATAATGATGGTCATCTATGGTGTTAGTTGTGATGGTAGTAGCAATATCATGTAAGGGTGGGGTGGTAGTGTAAAGTAGTAACAATAGTGCCAAATTGCATAATAGCGGTGTTGTTAATGGCAAGGTTATAACAGTGATGGTAAGGATAAAGAAGGTGGTATTAATAGTATTAGTAGCAAACGTGGTAATGGGCTAAGGGTACTGATGATGGTAGAAATGCAAAGATGATAATGATGGTAGCAATATTAGTAGCTATTACCATGAGGAGGTGGTTTCGAGTAGTAGTTTAGTGGTACTTGGTGGTGATTGGCATGAGATGATGACAGTGTCAACAATAATGAAATGGGTGATTCTAATGATGGTAGCAATGAAGGGTGGTAGGTTTTAATACTAGTAAAAGGTGGTGTTTATAGTAATGGTGATGGTAAAGGTTGTATCAGATATGATGGCAATGTTGATTATGCTAAGGTGGTACATAAGTAATTGCTATGCTAGTGGTATAATAGTGGTGGTAATTTGGTGGTGTATGGTAGGGTTTATGATAATGGTGATGGCATGATGGTGATGGTGATGGTGGTATTGGCTTCGATAATGGTTTGAAGGTACAGGCTTAATGGTGGCAGTGTAATTTTGTCAAGGGTAAAATTACTACATATTTATAAAACTTATTCCCCATATATAAGGTTTAACTAATGCCATATGATAAGAGGTAATAGTTATTCCTTTTAATAAGAAATAGAAAAGTCATCTAGAATAGTCATCTCCAATTCAAATAAAAAAGGGAATGAATAAAATTCTAATAGTAATTATTTTATTCCCTCTCTATTGCCTTAGAGTAAGTAAATCATTGGGATGAATTTCAATAAATTAAGATGTGAAAATATAAAAATTCAAGGTGTTTAAATTAATTTTAGGAAAGGGTTCTTGATTGAGACAAGTATTAATCGAACCCATTGTTATGAGATAATTTAGGGGGGTTTGTAAGGAAGTTGACAGGTTACCTTGCTTGATTACTTTATCCTTATGGCAATGATAACCCTTTTTTCTAATACTCATGTTGATAGGAATCCGCCAACTAGACCCTTCACCCAAGCAAGAACCAAAGGTTTACTCAACTTAGTCACTCGAATCTTTCATTGTCGAGTAAGTTCTACACATCCAACTAGAAGTGTAAGGATGTTGACCTATATGACCCCTACAGTTTCCAAGTTGTCTGGTGTGTTACATTAACAAGACCGAAAGAGGCTAAGCTATTAAGAGCTCTTGCATTTAACCTTTCCTAAGGGTCATCTACGATTCCAAATCCCTTGCCCCAAGCTATCCAAGGAGTCTACAGAAGTGACCTTATCCAACATGATGGAAACCATTACTAAAAAGTGCTCCTACTTCTCTTGTGAAGACACATGTCCCATTCCCCATCTACATAAAAATGATAGAAAAAGTTTCTCTTTCTAGAAGGATTACCTACTTGTCCTTTTCTTTTTGTATTATTGTTGGCATGTAATCTTTACCCTTTTTGGTAGATTAGTATGTTTGTAACCTTAGGAAGCATCGGGTATAAGTACTTACTTATGAGTAGTGGCTGTACTCGGTCTTCTCTTTGATATTAATGAAAATTTCTACTTTGAGTACTTCCCTATGAAGTTCTTTTCTATCCCCAGCTCGTAGCAACCCTTGAGCAAGGTTGTATAGATGAGTAACCCAACATTTCAAACCGATGCATAACATCTAGCAAAGTGTTGGTTTGTAAGTGCTTGAGCGGTAGGCCACATTTGTGAGTAGCTTACAAGGCTTAATCATCTTTTCTTTCTTTTTTGTTTCTCTATTTAAACCCATACCTTTCCTTTCTCTAATAGCATTTCTATGGGGGACCTAATAAGACATCTTCTGAGGCACATCATCTTCATATCAAAGCTTAAGGTTCTAAATAAGGCCAAGAGTTTGAGTTGTGTATGTGTATGTTAGTTGTGTTGTGTGGTTGTGCATGTTGTTTGTGTTGTTCACTACTATAGTAAGTACGTTGGATAGAGTGTTTTGGAGTAGTGATGGTTGAAATTTTGGGTATTTGGGTTGAATATAGATTGGGTATGTTTGAAGCAAATCTATAGTGCCCTGTTTATAATTTGCAAAACAGAGTTGTGAATGAAGTTAAAATTTGTGAATCGAGTTAGTTGTTGTAGTGTCAAATAGTAACTACTAGTTGTTGAATTGTGTGGTAATGCAATAGCAATTAAGGGTGAAAGAGTGATGAACCCAAGTGTAAATACAATTGTCGATGAGAATGAAAATGATGCTTCGAGAAGAGGCTAATGAGAAGAGTAGGCAACAAGAACCATCGATGAGTGAATCAATTGTCTTACAGGACTAATGGAGAATATGATGATTTTAATGCAAGGCGTAATGGTCCCTTATATGAAAAAAGCTCAACAAGTTGGTAAACATGCTAATGAGATCAATCCAACTGAAAATTGAGCTAAATAAGGAATTAACCAAGTTCTTGATGCTTTGAGCAAAAGAGAAATCAACCTTCTTATCATATGTGATTTGCAGGAAATGAGCAAGAGGTTATTCATAGACTGGAACTAGCCCAAGAAGAGGGAAGTGAATAAGAAGAACTCTATATAGATGAGGAAAGAATTGCACCTAAGGGTAAATGGTATGAAGGCCAATTGAATTAACCTTATCTACTTGTTTGACATTCGTAGAGGAGAGTTGATTGATAAGCTTGTTAAAGGATCGATCTAAATGACATTGGTGACATCAATAAGGGATCCGTTGAGGACTATTATGATGAGAGACATGTTGGTTGAGCTCATAGAAGTATTAATAACATGAAAATTTAAATACTAAGCTTTTTAAGAAGCAGTAATGCTGATGAATACTTGAAATGGAAAGAGTGCGTTGAAAAATTATTTGAATGTTATCATTATATTGAAAGAGACAGGGTTAGGCTTGTTGTCCTAAAGTTTACTAGGTAAGTCCATATGTAGTGGAAGAAGATGTACACAATGAGGACGTCAAGGTGTAAGGACATGGGAAGAGATAAAGAGTGTCATGCAAAATAGATTCATACCTAAATCTTACTATTGTGACACTTTTGGAAAATTAGAGGAACTTAGATGAGGTAAATGAACTGTTGATGAGTATATACAAGAGTTTCAAATGCTGATGATACAATGTGAAGTAGAGGTTAAAAGCTTAAATTGTTTCAAGGTTCATCATTGGACTAAAGTATGAACTTTAGGAAATTATAGAAGTATTATCCTACAAAACCCTTGAGGAAGTTATCTAAGTCACCTAATGTGTTGAGAGATAGAGGAGAAACCGACCTTATCGCCTTATTGGCTTCTAACCTGTTTTAACTAACCGACCTACCTAAGGACATGGCAAGATACCTAATAGTTCAACTCCGTACTAAAGGGAAGGTCAGGTGTAGAGTTGAGAAGGAGTAAGGAAGGAATAAGGAGCAAAAGAGAAGGAATTTGAAAAGGGGTAGACCTCTAGAAGAAAGACTAGCGAGATAATGTGCTTTATGTGCAAGGACTTTGGTCATATAGCCACTTAGTATCTTAATTAGTGAACGATGGTCATTAAAGATGAGCTACCGACCATCGAAGTGTAAAGTATAGATGAAGAAGGTAGTGAAGCTATAGAAGAAAAAGAGGATGAAGTGAAGGTGGAAGTTATAAGAGATGACATCTACCCCAAAGAAGGAGATATGTTAACATTTGTTATCCAACCAGCTCTTAGCGTAGAACATGATCAATAAGAACAACATGAGAATTTGTTCTATACTACTTGCAAGGTAAACCAGCAACTCTATGCTTTGATTATTGACCATGAAAGTTGTATCAATATTGCTTATACTAGAATGGTAGAATAGTTGAGCTTACCGGCCTCTATACGTCATAAATCGTACATACTACATTAGCTAAATGAGAGGGGATCATTGCATGTCACAAAGCAAGTGCCATAGCCAATTACTATTGGGAATTACAAGGACGAGATCATGTGTGATGTATTACCAATGTGTGTCTCTCATATCCTACTAGGCTAACCTTGGTTATTTGATTGAGTCTTACGTGATGGATATAAGAATACCTATAGCTTTGAGAAAGATGGCTAACCTATTATACTTTTTCCAATGACACCAACTCGGATCAATAGTATGTAATCCAGACTTAATCAGAAGACTAAGAAAACCTTGAGGGCAACGAGCCAACCCTCTTGTTGATATGAAGATTATTAAAAATTTATAAACATATTGACCTACTTGAAGAGGTAGAAGAATTTCTTAGAGAATTTGTCAACCTATTTCTAGATGAATTGCCGAATGGTTCACAAACGAAGCAAGGGATAAAGCATGGCATTGATCTATAACCTAAAGCCGCATTGCTAAAACAATTGACCTATTGCATGAATCTTGAGTAAGCCACTAAACTACAAAGATAGGTGAATGAACTTACTGAGAAAGGTTATGTTCATGAAAGCATAAGTCCATGTGTTATGCCCATACTATTAGTTTCCAAAAAGGATAAGAGTTAGAGGATGTGTATAGACAATCGAGCTATTAATGGGATCACCATTAAGTATCAATATCCCATTCTTAGGTTGGATGAGTTGCTTGGAAGAAGTGTATTTTCTAAGATTGATCTCAAATTAGGACACCATCAAATTTGCATGTGTGAAGGCGATGAGTAGAAGACAGTCTTCAAAACGAGGCACAGTTATACAAATGACTTGTTGTGTCATTTGGATTACCTAATGCCAGAACATTTATGACAATGATGAACTATGTGCTATGGAACCAAATAAGGAAGTTTGTTTTTATCTACTTTGATGACATTCTAGTGTATGAACTTAACCTACTTAATCATGTAAAACACCTCTGAGCTATTTTCAACATACTTCGAGCTGAATAGTTGTTTAGTAATCTAAAGAAGTGTTGTTTCTATTAGAAAGAAGTCGTATTCCTTAGGTATGTGGTTAGTAGAGGTGGCCTTAGAATGGATGAGGAAAAGGTTAAAGCTATTGTTAAGTGAACTGCCCCAACTTCTTGTGCTGAATTCAAAAGTTTCCACGATCTAGCTTCTTTCTATCATAGATTCATATAGAATTTTAGCACTATTGTAACACCCCTTACTAAGCTCGTGAAGAAGACTACTAAATTTTGATGGGGAAACAAAGAAGAGGAGAGCTTTACTAAGCTTAAAAATAGGTTGACTTTATTGCCCATAATATCTTTGCCCAACTTCAACGAGGTTTTTGAATTGGAATGTGATGCCTTAGGAATAGGAATTGGAGTAATTCTCATGTGGGATTGCCAACCTATTGTCTACTTTAGCAAAAAACTTAGAGGACCTACTTTGGACTACTCAATGTACAATAAAGAGTTGTATGTGCTAGTCCGAGCTCTGCAGACTTAGCAACATTACTTATGATTGAAGTAGTTTGTTGTGTATTCCAATCACCAGACCTTAAGATATCTGAGGAGCCAACCGAAGCTCTCAAAGCAACAAATCAAATAAGTTGAGTTCTTAGAGGGATTCACATTTGTGATCTAGTACAAGAGAGGAAAGACTAATGTAGTTGCAAATGCCTTGTTAATATGACATATACTACTTTTTGAGTTGCAAAGAAAATTGTTTGGATTTGTAAGCATCAAGGTACAACATACTGAAGACCATCATTTCAGACCAATCTTCACTCGGAGTAAGGACATTGGATGACTACTTTGTAGAAGAAGGATACCTTTACTAAACAAGAAGACTTTGTGTGTCAAATTGCTTCATAGGGGGCTTACTTGTCCAAGAAGCCCATAGAGGAGGACTGTCTAGTCATTTTGGAGAAAAGATAGTGTATGAGCTACTAAAATCAAGGTTTTATTGTGATGTGTCTCTAAGGTTGTACATATAGAGAACCACCACAACAAAGCAAACAAAAAATAAATTGTGAAAAATTTAGCAAAGTCTAGGTAGCTACCGAATGGATATGATGTACCATTTGATCCTACTCGGTTTACAATCCACCAGATATGACACATCGATTCAAATTCAAGGGTCACTCGCTATTACTCCTTACTAAAGGGAATATATAAGAGTTAAATGATAATGAAAACACTAATGTTGCTCAACGTAAATAATTCTGTATTGATTAGTTAGTTATTTACAGTGGGGGTTTATATACCCATCTACTAAGGTTACTTTATATGCATGAAAAGATAAAAGGATATTCTACAATTAGGTTACATGAGACATACTAAAAGGGGTAAAAGAGGTACAGAATATTTAGTATGGAAAAGAAAGAATCATTTTGGAAGGTTATGTTTAGAAGACACATATCACTTAGTGGCTAAGCTTTAAGAATATGATACAAAGTAGGCAGAAGCAGGAAAATGTTGCAGTCAAGGGTTGACCTGATCTGAATTAAGTCGAGAGCCAATCAGTCGATAAAGAAGTTAGCTGAATTGGAGTTAGATGCCTGTGGTTGGTTAGGGAGCTTAGCTCGGCTAATCTTGGGCTATTTACTGGAATAAGAGTTTGCTGCTAGGTAAGAGCATGTCAGATACATGTGAAGATTTGATAGACAAGTTGACAGGAGATCAACTCAGCATAGGGATCCCCATCTCGGCTTTGGTTTCAAGCTAGTATTCTTTGCATGAGTCCTTAGAGTCCTCTAACTTTACTACGAGTGATTGGTCTAAGGGCCTGATTCTTATTATTTGCTTAGGGGTCAAAAAGATTTGCCTTCAAATCTAGAGTAGTTTCTACTTCTTCTTCTAGGGCATACGCGGGTTCTTCTTCTGTTGGTTGGTGAGGGATCAAATTAGATACATTAAATGTGGAAGAAACACCATAATCATCAGGAAACTCAATTTGGTAAGCATTACGATTGATTTTCTTCAAGACTTTAAACGAACCATCAACTTGAGGAGATAACTTGTTCTATCTTAAGTGTGAGAATCGTTCTCAATTGAGGTGTATCCATTTCAAGTCTCTTGGGTAGAAGGAAATAGTTTGGCAGCCTCAACTACCAATTTCATGTTGTCTCTGATTGAATTTAGTGATCTTCTTGGTTACAGACTGGTGTAGTTCATGGAGTTCTTGGGCTTGATCAACTTCAGATTGACTCTCTTCAGTAGTTGTTGGAGCGTCGATCATATCTAAGGGAATAGTAGGATTAAGGCCATAAATGACCTCGAATGGGGTCTTCCCAGTAATGCTATGAACAGTTTGGTTGTATACGAACTCCGCAATTGGTAGGCACATAACGACAACTCTGAGCAGATTGCCTAACATCCTGTTTACTACTTTAGTCTGGTCATTAGTCTAAGGATGGCTACTAAAGCTGAATACAGGTTTAGTTTCAAATTTTCTCCAAAGAGTCTTCTAAAAATAGCTCAAAAATTTCGTGTTTTGCTTTGAGACAACAGTCCTTGGTACCCCATGTAGTTGGATAACCTCCTGCAAAAACAAATCAGCAATATATAAAGCATCGTTAGTCTAATAGCACAGAATGAAGTGCACTATCTTGTTGAAGCGGTCCACTACAACAAAGATAGAATCTTTCCCTTTAGATGTCCAAGGCAACTCTACTATAAAGTTCATGTTGAGGTCGGCCTAAGGTAAGGTTGGTGTTGGCAACAGCATGCATTCTCCATAGGGTTCTCTCTTCCCCTTAACTCGCTTGCACACTTTATAACTACTACCTACCTTATAGACATCATTAGCCAAACTTGGCCAATAAAAGTTCTCCTTCAATAGATTGGCTATCTTAGTCTCCCCAAAGTGACCTAATAATCCGTCATTATAAGCTTCCCTAATCAATAGCTCATGCATGGAATAATTTGGTATGCATAGCCTTTAGTCCTTGAACAGATAACCTTCCTTAAGATAATATCCCTTGACAACAATTCCATCCCTACACTGTTCTATGATAAGGCTAAAATGAGGATCATGAGCGTACTACTCTATAATGAGTGAGAATCCCAATAATTTGATATGTAAAGTGGTTAGCAAGGTTTACTGATGTGACAAAGGATCAGCGACCACATTCGTACTCCCTTTCTTATGTTGAATAACATACAAGAAATTTTCCATAAACTCCAATCACTTGGCTTGCCTTTTCGAAAGCTTGTTTTAACTCTCTAGATGCTTTAGAAATTCATGGTTTATATAAATAACAAACTCTCGTGATAGCAAAGAGTGTTGCCAAATAGTATGGGCTTAGTAAAGAGAGTACTACTCTTTCTTGTATACAGAATAGTTCAAGGTAGGACCATTAAGCTTCTCGATATGGTAAGCAATAGGTTGTCACTCCTGCATCAAGACAGGGTAAATTCCTACTCCCGATGCATCACATTCCAATTCAAAAGGTTAGTTAAGATTTAGTAATGAAAGGATAGGCATCAAGGTGAGCTTCTCCTTGATCTCCCTAAAACTTTGCTTAACTCAATCGTTCTACTTGAACCCATCATTCTTCTTTGTCAACTCAATCAAGGGGGCAGCTATGGTATTGAAGTTTTTGATAAATCACTTGTAGAAGGAAGCTACGCTATGAAAGCTTCAAACCTTAGTGACATTCTTTGGCGTCGACCACTCAAGAATAGCTGATATCCTCTCCTTATCTACTTGAATTCCTTCCCATAACACTACAAAACTTAGGAAAATCACCTCTTTTTAGTAGAACGTAAACTTCTTCACATTTCCATACAACTTCTTGATTCGCAAAATGTCAAATACTTTATGAAGATGTTGAACATGGTTGTTTAGGTCAGCACCATATACCAATATGTCATCAAAGCACACAACCACACATTTTCCAATTAGAGGGCACATTACATGGTTCATCAACCTCATGAATGTACTCGGTGCATTAGTAAGTTTGAATGGCATAACCAGCCATTCGTAGAGTCTATGCTTAGTCTTGAAGGCAGTCTTCCACTCATTACCCGATCTCATGTGAATTTGGTGGTAGCCATTTTTTTTATCAATCTTCAAAAATATCTTAGCACCATGAAGCTCATCTAATATGTCATCGAGCCTCAATCTCGGGTATCTATACTTGACGGTAATTTGGTTGATTGCTAAGTTATTGATATACATGCGCTATGTTCTATCCTTCTTATAGACGAGTAGAGCTGGTGCAACACAAGGGCTCATGCTCTCCCTTACATATCCTTACTTTATGAGTTCATCCACCTATCTTTTCAACTCAGCAACCTACTTAGGGTTCATTTTGTATATAGGTTGGTTTGGCAAGGTGGCGTTAGATCGATACAGTACTCAATGTCTCGGACTAGAGGCAGTCCTTTAAGAAGTTCTTCAAGGAACATATTAGAAAACTCATTTAGTAAGCTTTGGATTTCATTAGGGATATCCTCCAAATCTCTCATTTCCAACAATCTTCTGACCAATAGGAACATAGATTCCTCAGCCTTTTCAGTAGCTCGAAGCTTTCTTTAGCTCATCACTAAGGCATTCTTCTTATTAGCTCGGGTGTGCTAATTATGGGTTTCATTTACTTGGGATAAGGTCATGGGTTGCAACACAATTTTCCTTCCATTCTTAACAAAGGCATAAGCGTTCTTATACCCATCGTGGGTAATACGTCAATTGAACAACCAAGGTTATCCAACTAGCAAATGTGAAGCTCCTATAGGGATGACATCTCATACTACTTTGTCCCTATACACACTTTCGATACTGAACAATACAATCACTTATTTAGTGATGTGCAAAGCACCCTTATTATAAAGCCAATGCAGTTTGTAAGGTCAGGAATACTTTGAGGTTGGCAGACCCAACCTCTGCACAAAGGACTATGCAATGACATTAGTGCAACGACATTAGTACAACTTCCCCCATCCACAATGATCGTGTACAATTGGCCTTTGGTGATATACTTGGTATGGAATAGATTCTCCCTTTAGTCTTCCTCAGAGTTCGACAAGGAAGCCAATATTTGTCTCAGGACTAGGGTCATCACTTCTCCCTATTTATCATAGACATAAGTCTCCTCTTCCTCTTTGACTTCAGGTTTTCCAACATCTTCTTCTTTCTCAGGCTCGCTCTCATCGATGTTGTCTACTATGTCTCCTCGAAGCACCATTATGTGTCGGTTTGGACACTCAGCAGCCATATGTTCGAAGCCCAAGCATTTAAAGCATTTCACCTCGTTAGTCTTTCGTCCGAAGGTTTGCCTTTCTCATATATCCTTGGGGTTGGCCTAACCTCGGCTCGACCTAGCTAACCGACTTGGCCTTGCTGGCTTGCTCAGCTGTCATCAGATCGATCATTCCTATCCTTAGCCATATATGGCCTCTCCGGCTCGGCTTGAACAGGTTGGCACAAAACTGGAGGTTAGGATAATGTTGGCTTAGGTCAGCTCGATGTACTTCTCTTCTGTTTTTCAACCCTCTATGCTATCTTTAGCGCCTCTTCCAAGGTATAAAACCTTTACATCTCTACAATGTGGCGAATTTCATATCAAACTCCAAAGATAAACCTTGATACAGTATGAGCCTCAGTTCTTCTACGTCAACCCAGATCATAAGCATCTATAACTCTCTAACATAATCATCAACAAATGGGCTTTCTTGGTGAAGCTCCTGCAACTTTGCAAATGTATCTTGTAGGTAGGTCTCGAGTATAAGTTTACCTCTTAATAATCTTTTCATCTCATCTCAGGTTCTAACATCTCGTCTTCCATCTCTTGGTCTAGTTGCATTCAGATTTTTCCACCATATAGTAGCATACTTAGTAAATTCCAGTATAGCAACTTGGACCTTAATAGCATCTGTATACCCATTTGGAGTTCAAGAAGTGTTGTTTGAGAAATTTTGGGGATTCTCTCATATTAGAAACCAAGGAAATACTTAGCTTACCTATCAAATGGGGCAAATCAAAGAAGGGAGCTCTTGGTTATATCAAGGAAAGAATAAGGTCTAAACTGCAAAGTTAGAGAAGTTCTCAGTTATCACTTGAGGGAAGAGAAATTTTAATTAAGTTAGTAAGTTTTTCGATTGCTAACAATGCGATGAGTGCATTCAAATTCCTTAAAACTTCTTGTTAAGAAATTACTTCCTTATTAGCTAAGTTCTAGTGGGATGGGGACCATACTAAGAGAAAAATTCATTGGAAGTTTTGGCAAGACATGTCTTATCCAAAGAATGGAGGACTTGGGTTTAAAGACTTAGAATTATTCAACAATGCCATGTCAACAAAAATGTCTTGGCAAATTATAAAGAATTCGGATGCTCTATAGGTTCAGATATTAAAGAGCATCTATCTTCTCGACATGGTTTTTATTTTCTCCAAAATGGGGGATGGGCCTCATGGTGTTGGCAAAACACTTAGAAAGCAAAGGAAGTGATTATGGAGAATAGTTGTTGGTAGATTGGAAATGGTGATAAGGTGTTGTTATGAAGGGATGCATGGGTTCTAAGCAAATCTGTTTTCAAATTAATGCCTTCAAATAATAAGTAGATGAATCCGGACTTAAAGGTTGTATCACTAATAGATGGAGATGGAAGGAAGTGGTAGCTAGAGAGGGCAGAAAACATTTTGAATGAAGAAGACTTAGCAGCAATTAAAGCCATAATGCTATCATTGCCCTCAGAAGATGTTTTAATCTTGTTATATTCTAACAGGAAACTATATTCATACTATATGAGTGTATAATAGGTTTCTATATGGATTGATTGTTGAATTTCCATTCGTAAGTTTAACATTTTACAATGAGAATGCATAAGTTTAAGTGGAAGATTAACTTTAGAGCAAGTGGTACCTTGGTGGCAGGTAGGCTACATAGATTCAATTGGCAATAATAATTTAGGTTTTTAATAACCAATCAACCATGAAATGTATTGTCTTCTTCCCATACAAATAAACAAATGAATGAATGAATAATCTCATTTTTATTAAGATTCTTATAACCTGGTGGTATGAATGTTGCTCCTCTAATTAGATGAATCGGGTATAAATATTCTATCCCTAAAGTTATAATATGTAATATAGTCTGGAAAAAAAAAAAGGAATAATCTTGTTTTCAATTTTGTATGGCTTTATGACAAAAATCTTATCTCTAACACTCATAAGGGAAATTAGAAGGAAATATATAAAGGGAAGGAATGGAGGAAATGTCAAGTAAATTCTATTGTTTAGTTAAAATGTTGTCATGTCTCGAACAACAGAAGTCGTAACAATCTTGTTGTATAAATTAACTTAAGATAGAAGCTGATCTCACAGCTATTATTGTAGATATAGTCTATACAAAGCATACATGACTTAACAAACTTAAAGTATCTAGTTTGATACATGTTAATAATCAAATATGTGGTATAACTTTTCAAAATACCTATTCAAGATAACCTTTTATCTGATAATACAATAGCACTTATATAAGTATTTCCACACATAAAGCTATAATTTACACTAAGAGTTTACAAAAACTATAGGTTTTAAAGTCTATTTATAATAAGATGGGAAACTAGTTGGCATCTTAAGGATTCCCAATTAGCTTCTTCAAAACAAAAGAAAAGGTTAAAAGCTCAAATTTAGTGGATTTTCCCTTCCTCTCTTTCTCAGCCAACTGCCTACTAACTTGAGGGTGGTGATACCTATACATCTTAAACTTTCATTAGTCACCTACAAAAGAGTCAATAAGGATGTAACATAACTAGTTGAGTAAGCGAGACGAAGATAGAAAAGTACCATACAATCACAAACAAAGTTATTAATTATAATGAAATGCAATGTAATTAATCACTTAAAATATTGTATAATGTTATTCAATCCATTATGAGGTTAGAAAAATTACATTTACTTCAACCTGAATCGAGGAGTTTATTGCAACTCAAATCAAACCAAACTTAGGTTTGTGTAATGAAAAATACCCTCCTCTAATAACCACCTTTAAACCACAGCCTTCGCCCTTATCATAACCTTTTTGACTTTCACTTAGTTCGACTAAGGATGAGGAAAGGATCATTTCAGTTATCCTCATCGAAAGGAGTTGGTATTTGATCTAATATACCTAATCGTTCCCTAACGAATTACTATGCATGTCTAGTTATGTTAGTAAACAGATCATTATTAGTTTCATTTAAGGGTGACCGAATAAGTTCACATTAAACATTACTATGAAATCATGTTAAGGAGTTCAACTCCTATCACAAACAAAATACCAATCATACATATAGCATGTGTATAAATAGCTAATTTATAACCATAATCAAAATCACTCTTAAGCCTCTAGATACTCTGATATAGTATCTCAACAAACGGTAACTCCACGATCCCAACTTACTTATATTGATGCTCACTACGGTAGGCTTGTATTGTCGACATTCTACTCATTAAAAGACCTTTTATATATACCAAAACCCAGATTTAGTTTTTATAAGAGTTATAAAAACATTAGAGTTTTATCTATTATTTATATCATCATGAAGTTATATATATATTAATATATATATATATTTGAGGTATATTGTTATTCTTATATGATGGAATATAGTTTTATTTAAATATGTATTTTTATATAAGTTATATTAAATTAGTGAGCATTAATAATAATATGCGTACTTATATTATTACTTATAATATATTGTTTTGATCATACCGAAAAGTATATTTAATCAGTTAAGCTAAGGTTCACTTATGATAGAATTATCCTAGTACATAAATTTTCATAATACTATAAAAATACTAGTTTTATTACCTAGATTATCTAATTTTAGTAAAAGTAGTATTATTGGGTTCATACAAACTCAACAATACATAATAGGGGTTCTATCTCGAGATATAATTTCTAAAGGGTATTTTTAGGTTCTATTATATCCCTATAACAAGTGTTATCATATTATATCCATATTATATTAATAGACTATGTTTTATATAGTTTCCTCATATAGCTTACTAATATATGTAGTATTTAGCCCTAACACGCGTGTATCGTAGTTTAGGTTATATAATTATCACAAAATATGATGGAAACTCATCCTAACCAAATTTTATATATAAATATGTATAAGATTTATTCAAATATTTATCATAATTTAGTCTAATATTGCTAAAAACATGCCCTAGTTAGTAAATTAAGCTATTTAACTACAAAAATTCATAATAAATAACTAAGATCACCAATTAATTCCACGAAAATTTCTATAGATTTAGAAAAATATAGAGAATTCATTCAATGGGTGATTTCATGCTGTCAATTTTATCACCTATATATCTAAAATTACAGTTTTACCCTTAATTTGCAATTAATTAAACAAATAATATAATTTTTATACCAAATTAATTTCAATCATTATAAACATCCAAAATTAGTTGGCTCCCAATTTCATTAATTATTTCCCCCAAAATCAATTTATTTCATGAATTGCCATATTTTTAGTCATTTTTAAGGCAAAAAATGCAATAAATACTAAACATATATGAAATCAAAGTCCGGCTACATAACAATAAACTAGATGTAATATGTATGCTATAGAAAAATTTTGAGCTTAAAAAAAGATCATTTAATATATTTATTTTAAATTTGAAAATTCGAATGAATAGTATATTTTTTAAATAAGTATATAAAATATTCATAGTTTTCCAAAAATAAAATTTCAGCATAAAAGTAATCTAAAAATAACCTAGGAATAATTTTTTTTTTCATAATTTTCTAAATTAGTTTAATATTTTTAGAAATGACAAAAAAAATAAGGTAGAAATGAAGACCAACCATTCGCTGGAGCTTTAGTGGCTATCGACCAACAAGGGGTGGTTAGAGAGGCTAGATGGTGGGTGGGCTACCAGTGGTCATTAAGGTTTAACAACAGAACACCAGGGGGTTGGGGAACCAAGCCAAGGCGTATATTGATCTGTTTTTTTTCTTCCTTTTTTTTTTATAATTTTCTCTTGAATGTTTATGGTTCTTAAATGTGTAAAATGGTGTCTAGAGTCCTTTATATAGTGTGTTGATTCGTTTAAAAATTTTCTTCAATTTTAATTAATTTTTTCTTGCTTTTTTCTCACCATTATCCAAGAAGGAGGTAGCTTCATTTGGTTCATTTATCTTTTAATTTTGCTTGTTGGATTCTTAAAGGTTGCTACGATGAATTTCTTGTTGAATCCAAAAGTTCCAAAGTGATTTGGAGAGGTTTTGATAGATTTTTAAGTAAAATTATAGCATTTTACATATTATATTGATATTTAGTAATTTTACCAATATATATGTATATATCCTATATATATGTTATATGTAATGAGTAATCACACTCATGTAACTATATTTTTCTTGTCTTAATTATTTTTAATATATATTTTCTATTTAATTTTTCAAATTTATCACTTATTTTATATGTTTTTAAGTTTTTAGGTTAATTATAGGTATATTTATTATATATATCAGGTATATCTATAAAAATACATATATATTCATATATTACATTATATTATATTATTTCCTTTCATAACTTAAATAACTTATCTTTAGAGCCTCGTCACATTTCGAGTTTAGTTTTAAGGATTTCAATGAGTTTTTGACTATATTAAAACCTCAACTTTTAAGGTTGAAGTTGGAGTTTTAGGTCGAAGTTGGGTTTTTAGGTTATTATTTTTAACATTTAATTTCACTTGGTTGCTTCAACTAACTTTTTCTATCTATTTGTAAAGTTTAGGCTTAATTGAATAAGTTTACTCGAAGGCCCTAAATCTAAGTACAATTACCTTAAATTTGATTTTAAAGGCCCACAAATATGGAATTAGGAAGAAAAGAAAAGAGGAAGTAAAGGATTTCTTAGATGCCTTCAACTTTTGTTCCTTAGAGCTAGAGACAAATGGAAGGAACGTGGAAAAACAAAAGAAAAGAAGAAAAGATTGAATTTCATGTTCTACCCATCTTTTTAATCATATATTTTCTTCTTCCTTTTTTTCTAAAGTACATAATTTTTTTAGAACTCATTATTTTTCAGGAGCAAATTAATAATTTCATACCATTTCTCATTTTGTCTTTATTAATTTCTAACATTATTTTAATTACCAAAAAAATTATAACTATTATTTTCATTTTTCTCCTTTCATTATATAGACATTGGAAAGAATGAAATTCTCTCCTAATCCTTTCTCATCATATTCTCTACTTCCTATTTCATTCCTTTATGCTGAACAAAGTTAAGAGTCTTACAATGGCACCTCCATAACTAAATGCACACCAAAATTTGAAATGGAATTCTATTGCAAATTTGTGACAAAAAAATCATTTGTCTTTTAAAGAAAAATTTTTATTACTGTTTCTCCAATAAATTTATAGGGAAAAAAAAAAGAATCTGTCTCTAAAACTCTTTTAAGATAGGTTTTAAACCTCTAATGAGATTTTTATGTCTCTAAAAGCCAAGGTAGGTTAAATAAAAAGATGCAAAGCCCTCTTCTTCTTTTTTTAGGTACAAATTAGGTACATATTTCTTTCTACACTTGTTGGGAAGCTCTATTATAATTTTAAGTATGTTAACCATGGCCTAATTTTGTTGATTAATGGAATTATTTCTTTTCTTCTTCTTTTTTTTTTTTTTACCAATTACATTACAATGTAGGAGAAAAAGACATTTGAACTTAGTCAATTGCATTATTTATGCTACTAAACTATAATAGTCTTAGTTAACTAAAATAAATTTGATGATTTTTGCCAATAAATTTTTGCAATTTTGGTATAATATACATTTGTGGGGGTATATGGATAATATAAAAAAGTAGGTCTTGGCCATTGTGTCTTGGGAGGAAGCATGTGGAAGGGTTGTGATAGTAATGGGGAATTGGTTAAACATCATTTGAGTCCAAAGATGTGCCAACTGATAAAGTTACTATAACTGAGGAGATCCGATGAATGCACGTGCATCCATGTAGATCTTTTATCTAACTTACATTAAAATCGTTGTTTATGTACGTTATCTTTTCCTTCTGCCTTAAGCATGGTGATAGGAGTGAAACTTATCCTATTCCAATCCTATAATTCAGTTGTATCATGCACAAAATCAAAGAAACATTCTAGGAGCATCTAATGTAGCATTTGGTTGATGGAATAAGTTCTTTTCTTATTTATTATTTTTTTATAACTATTCCAATTTGTTATATAGTAGATTTAATATGAAGATGATAAAATGGACAAACCATTAAATATTTATTTTGTATAATGAGAAAGTAAGATATTTGATAAAAAGCTAAGGTGGGTTTTTGGGCCTAAGGAATTTCTTCTCTCTTTCCATAGAAGCGATTGATGATGAACTAAAAAGAAGAATCATCTATATTAATTCTAGAGCCTTGTTTGAAATTAATTGAACGTTAGATAAATGATCCTTATTTTATTTTATTTATTGTGATATTTTATATATCTATGCTATTCTCTCATAATCGATCCTTCTTTTTTCCTCTTGTAGAAGTAATTCCACAATATAATCTATTGTTTTAGATGTTAGAATAGTATTTGAGGGTGCTATGTCAATGATTGATCACCTACAAGAGAGCAAATGATGACTAAAGAGGGTATCGAAGAGTATTTTAGTATAATTATTCTGATACTTAAATCAGTAGGGTGTTGGAGAAAAAAGAAATGAGCATAATGAGAACAAAATTGTATAAGAGTGATGGTAAGTTACCCAAACCAGAAGATAGTGCCAATCTATTCTTGATGAGTGCCCCATAATCTCAGGATATGCTCTAGATTTTGTGAAAGTAGGGGAAGATGGTTGTTCACCTTGCTAGTTATGTCAAACTGCTTCCAAGTCGCATGGTTTAAACTTCATGGGCTAGAATTAGCCAACCAAGGCTTGGAAGCTCAAGTCCTTAAGGACTCAAGAGTCCTTTTCTAGTTAGGTCAAACTTCATACCATTAATTTAAGTGTGGTCGATGGAGTTTTTAATAATGTGTCCTTGATTCTATGGTGGAAATCTGAGCTATAAGGAGCTCGGCCCGGGAAAGCAACATAGATTGGGCCTTAAGAACTCAACCCATGTTTTGAAGAGGTTGGCCTAAGTTTTAGGGATTTGCACAATTAGCATTACTTTTTTACATAGATTAATTCCATCCTTATGAATTACTTTAGTAAACTTGCCCTCCAACACATCCATACAGGTTTGCATAGGATGTCTTCATACGTACTGTGAAAGAGTTTTAATCAACTAATCATCTCTACAATACACTGATGATTTCCACATATCATAATGTACAAATATAATTGGTTTAGAGAATCCAATAAATGAACTAAAAGAGCTTTAGTCTAGAGTTTAACTGTGTATCTGTTCCCAATGAATTTGAAACCTAATATATGTTGTGTATGATTAAATTAATTTTAATATTTTTCCGACATAATTATATATATTACGTATAATATACTTACATGCATACATAGATACCTACTTACTTACAAACATATATATATATATATATATATAAATGTGTGTGCGTATCTGATGGATTACAATTACAAATACCATAACTCAAAACATTTTATTTTTAACAGACCCGACCCATATTTTAAGAGTATTAAATGACATCGACTCGACATTTCTGCCATCGGAGGCCCAAAATGATCGAGCAAAATTAATTGGGGTTATAAGCGCCGTACAGCCGTGTACTCTGCCCCAGTCAAAGAAAGCAACGGAACGGCAACGTGATCACAGATTCGTTTTAATATTAAGCTATTAAAGCTTTGTTGCTCTGAGCATGCATGTGCGTAGCAGGGAATGGGCATTGGATTGCCTCCCTGATCAAATAAAATTCTCTGCTTCAATGAAGAGAAAAAAAAAAAATAATAGAATAATGCTCTTGGATAGGAGAAAAAATTCATCGATATCTGTACGTACCCTTGGCATATAAGTATTATTTAATTTTTTACACACATTGTAATAGAGCAAGTAGTTTTTAAAGCAAATATTATGGAAGTTTTGAAGATATTATGTGTATGTTAAAAAATTTTTTATTGGTATTTATACATAATATATATATAATATATAGTTTACATTTTGCTAATATCTCTGTAATTTAGTGATATTACTATCAATCTCTCGTTAAAATGTATTAGGGTTCAAATTCTCTCTTCCCTATAATTGGCCCAAAAAAAAAAAAAATGTAGCTAGCAATTCATAGTCAATTTATTAAGTTTTCTTACGAGATTGCACTCCTTCATATTGTGACTTCTTAAATTATGGAATTCTCTTTATTTTGTAGGTAGGTCTTCGGATAAGTAAAACATAGTTCCCTCACGCTCATCTAAGAATTTGTTAAGGGTAGATTTCTCTTATCCTACTTGTAAGGAGAGTTGAATTGAATATAATAAATGCCTCAACTATTACGATAGCGTAGCACCGACTAATTTATAACAAATGGTTTGCTCACAAACACTATATTTTGAATTTGCTCATTATATGGTCGGAGAAATATTGTCATTTAATACGGAATTATTTTTCTACACCCGGTGTATCATACCGAAATTTGTTTACGATTTCATCTGAAACAGTCCATCTTTTAGTGAATTCCATATACTAATGGCCTATAACGTTTGATACATCATGGTTAGACATATATTTTAAAAACCAACGACGGAAGATATTAGAAGTTGTAAGCTTGATTGATGCCTTGTATGTACGTGGGTTAGCTTCAAATGCAAAGTATAAGCAGTCAATTGTAGGGGTTTCGCTTAGAATGTGGCTTGTGGTGCTGTTTCACCAAAATGAGTGGCACCAGCCAGCACACACATTCATCCCCTAGTGCAGATAATCCAGAGAATCCAGGTGGTATATTTCCACTGGAAAAAGGAGGAGGAAGTAGAGTTCTTGATACTTGTCACATCTAGGAATCTTCGATCTTTTTCCCCCATTTTAGCATGGACGTGCTAAAATCAATTATAAGATTGCTGTATGGACAAATTATCTTTACATTTTAGCATAAATAAATTATAAGGCGTTCTTTGTTCACGTTGTTGCCCTCTTATTATGTTGTCACATATTAAAAATGTCATATTGGATATTATGAATTAAGAGAGAATTATAGATATGGGATGTGAGGTTTCAGTTTTTGACTAACTATCGAGAACTTGGAATAGCGGCATATTCATAATAAACATAGAACTTGGAAAATATAACTTAGAAAGTAAGGAAATAAAATGATCAGGAAGAGTACAAGTCATGAGTAAAATAATCATAATTGTTTGAAATCAATAGACTTAAGATTCTGAAAAATATTTTCAGAATCAAATAAAATTTTGATATAAAGTCAAAAAAGTTAAAAGAAGAGTTCTAGAAAATTTATTTAGCCAAAATAAAGCATATAAAATATTAAATTTAGCAAAAACATAATTTTATTGGTATTATTTATTTTTATTATAAACATGCGATTTGAGTTTGTATAATTAATGAGCCTTTAGAAATAGATTATTTAGACAATAGAAGTTATAAAGTGACATGAAATGATATTTGGAAATATGTATATGCATTAAATGTATTTTATATGAATAATATATGACCCATAATTAACTATAGCCCAAATATATATATATATATATATATAATGTATTAACTTAAAACTAAACAAGTGAATAAAATATTGATTTGGGAAGAGTTGGGGGTCACAATAGAAGCATATGTGGTAAGTTAGCTAAGTGATATCAATTTTGCTTTCAAGGTGAATGGTTGCAAACCTAGGTTCAAATCATAAAAGGAAGTTCTTTTGGAAGATTGTCAAACCACGATGCGAAGGCTTTAATATAGAGAATTTAGATGCATTGCATAGACTTTCTAATGAAGCTATGTATTATAAAAGATTGTGTAGTTGTGATACTTTAGGTTTGGCCTACCATTGCAAAAGATTTTCGCTGTAGTTTATCATGTTGTATAAAAGAGATGAAATCAAGTTTTTATTAAGTTGAATGATAGGCGAAGTGCAAATGCTGCTATATCTCCAACTCAAGGATGACTATATCGAACCTTCTTTAGGTACCAAAAGTTAGGAAAAAATATTTTAAACAAACAGCTAAAAGGTAAGGCATTATTTGGGATCTCATTAATAAGTGTTTAGGATGTAAACAAATTAAACTGCTCATGAGCTATTGAAGTTTGGCTCAATATTTACTTAACTTCAACTCAAGAAAAATCGAGTTAAGCTTGAGCTCGAGCTGTTCGAGAAATTAATCGAGTCAAGTTCAAGCTCAAGTTTGTACCTAAATGGGCCCCTTTTCGAGAAATATCACAAAAAGGGTTCGCATACACCTTCCCTATTCACCATATTTGGTACTGAAGGTGTACGCATATGGAATTTTAACTTATAAAGAAGGCATATGGTCCAAATGCACCTTCATACCTTCCTTTACTTTAACTAAAGGCACATGTTAAACATGCGCCTTCTATTGTTTAAGACATTTCCTAAAGGCGTCTTTAATAAATGCACCTTCTTTTGTTCTAAAAACTCCCCTAAAATTAGATTTTTGCAAGTCTTTAATATAAGTAAGATCATATCAATAAATACATAACAAGACCATAACAGCCCCAAAATTCCAAACTTCACAAGTCCTTAATATAAGACCAAAATCAATAAGTACAAATCAAGATCACAATTGAATTCCCATAAGCTAACTATAACTCAGCATATGCATAAATAAACTAAAGAACTACTTAAAGCAAGCAAACTTATCAAATGAAGCAAGATCATTAAGGAAGAAGTGTTTGGAAACAAAACAAAACCAAACTGAACAATCGAAGCAATCAATAAGTTCATCAATCATGTCATTTGCAATTCAAATGAATACAATGGTATGAGAATGCACAATTAACAAACTAAGTAATATGAAAGTAACATTATCTCACTACTTCTTCTTCGACTACATGAAGTGTTTCCTAAAGCGGGGAAGTAAAGATGGTTATCCAATGAATGTTCTTTCAGATGGTTGAAGGGGAGCCTCTCTAAGATCTCTAGGTGTTACGGGACTAATATAGAATGGTGGAAGTTAAGTGATACCCTCCCTCATGCTAGAACTCTAGGTCTAGTTGGTATGTCACTTCAAAGGAGTTGATGAGTTTTAATGAAGTGAGTTGTCGTCATATGTAACTAGGATGTAGTAAAAGCTGCAACCGGCACTAGAGCTCTTATTGGGCACTGTATTACTACTGATCTCACCTAAGTCGATGGAGTAGCGAGATCTTAATGGCATATCATCATCACAGCTTCCCTAACTACATGCCCAACCTGCTCGGACTCTATCCTTAGCCCTTAACTAAGGAGGAAGTTGAGGGTTTAAGAGAAGGGAGTGGGGGTGTTGTGTTGTACGGGATCAAGTACAGGTACCTCCTACACCTCATCATGAGGATGCAAGACTAAACTACCGTACTCCTTAAATATTGTAGTCTGCCGTTGATGATGTCGTGAGCAATCTCTATATCGTTAGTAAGTCATGCCTGTACGTAGTGTGTCTACTTGCAATATTTGAAACAAACAATATAACAATTATGACATGCTATGTTGTATAACTTAACATTAGAAAAGAAGATAAGCTTACCATGTGGCCCATCACCACATCCTAATGACTAGTGTATTGGTGTGTATGCTCTCTATGCCATTCGCAGTAAGTTGGACCTGCATTGAGTGGTTCTTAAAGATATACCAGCCACATCCGGTGATTAGCCCAAGTGTTAATGTGCCCATTATTCATCAACCTCCAAGCAATCCCAATTCTGCCTTTGAGAACGATTTGGTGAAGTTTCTTACTCATATCAGCAGTATTCGACACCATCTGGAACCTTCCTAAACTATCGAATAACATGGTCTAGAAAGTATTACTCAACAATGTAGAAGCAAATGGGTGGTACCTTACTCATCTATATAGCTAAACTAGTACTACAGAATAGGGGTAAGAGATGAATAAGATCCTTCTTATAAAGCTACCATATGACCTACTGTGCATTGGAAATGAAAGTCCATTAGTACATGCCATGAAAATATAACAATAACATAAATAGTGAAGTAACACATACTTGTCAGCTTATTTGCAGGTCGAATGCTGTCTTGAATGACTCTACCATACATGTGGAATGATGTGTGGTGTCATACTGCACATGCCACCTAGTAGTGAGTAATAACCCCTCCTGAGTGGCAAAGCAGGTCCTGTTACAAGGGGTAATGTGGCGAGGCAAAGCCGATCCAACTACGGGGGCCATTGCAGGGGGCAATAAGCTAATCCTTGTAGTTTAAATATAATTATTGAAGGTACGCGCATTTAATATAGAAATTGGTGAATATGGAAGGCGAGTGTTCCCTTCTCCGATTAATGGAATATATTTCCATTAAGCTCCCTTCGTAATACTTTTTGAAAAGGGACTTCTTGGTATGCTTAGGAGCTCAATTATCACTAGGACTTACCGAGATAGATTTGAACTAAAATGGTTCCTTCAAGATATCGAAGAAAATTAAAGAAAAATGGTCAACAACCGAACAAAAGTAGCTGACGTGAAACTGCTTGGAGGATGTGACTCACCAACGAACACAACACGACTTAACACCACACTTGATATGATGCATAAGTTGATGTCAAGGTTTACCCGCCACTAATCCTAAGCTACTCGACAAAATTAGATAAGAGTATGAAATATGGACTTTGAGAGGGTTGTCTTATAAGAATAGAATATTTAGTATTAAAATGTAAGTTATCTACAGCTTACAAAAGAAAATAACTATTTATAGTAAGTCCTTAAGGCCCGTAGGGCAGCATTACAAATAATGAAATGAGAAGAAAGTTTATACAAAAAGGGGATTCCAAGTACATACCAAAAAGGGTAAAAAAGATAAAAGACCAAAAATGGAAAAATAGTACAATGTTAGACGAGGTGGATAGGTGGTAGTGCAACATTGGTCCCATACGAATATTCTCTGAGTACAATAGACAAGAGGGAATAAAATGTTGCAGCAATAAAGGGTCGAGACAAGAGAGATGGCAGTACATCGAAAGAAAATTATTCGACCATTTAAGTGAGTCTCTTGTCATTCGGCAGGAACTTCTCAGTAGTGTTTGATCGAATTACTTGGCATAGAGTCCTCGGCAAGGGAATGGTCAGCGTCATCATTACCGAGTATATAGATCAACGTGTGATAATTAAGGGAGCTCAAGGAGTTCATCCACATTCCTTCGACGTAAAATTTCTCGTCATCAGTAGGTTACCGAGAGAGAATTTACTAGGTGAGGGATTGGAGTCCTCAGAGCCATGCATGAGTAATGAGACCGTTAGTCGGCAGTTCATCAATTCCCTGAGGTTGTTGAAGATTTGCCCTCAAATCTTAGTCTTTGTCATCTTTGGGCACATATGGAGTTAAGTCAGCGACATTAAATGTGGTCGACATGCCGAGACCTTTGGATTACTCAATCTCGTAGACATTATCATTAATGCGCCTTAGGATCATGTAGAGGCCATCCACTCTAGAAGATAGTTTATTCGTCATCTTGCTAGGAAAGCGTTCCTTGCTAAGATTGATCCAAACAAGGTCCTCAAGGGCATAAACTATTCGTTTCTTTCCATGACTTACCAATTCCTTCTATCAAGCTACAGTTTTAGCCTGTTGCTTAGCAATTCTTTGATGCAACCTATGAAATTCCTCGATACGTTGCAAAACCACTCAGCACACAAATTTGCTTTCCCTTCATCAAGAACCCCTCACTTAAGTAGAATTCGTCCACAGCTCTGCTATTGCTACACTTGGTTACTAAAGGCCCAAAATGTAGGTTATACTCATATCAATCAGGTAAAGTGCCAAATATAAGCACTTTAGCTTACAAAGTAGTAATAAGGCTATGACGGCGAGAAAGTACATCAACCACTGTATTGGTGCTTTCCTTCTTATACTTGATGACATGGCAAAAGGTCTCCAAGAACTTGACCTACTTAGCGTGATGCCGAGAAAGCTTCAACTGCTTGCAAAGATGCTTAGATTCATGATTCGAATATATGATGAATTCTCTCAGCAAGAGATTATGTTGCCAGTTCTAAAGTATACGGACAAGGGTATAGAACTCCTTGTCATAGGTAAAGTAATTCAAGGCAGCACCTTGGAGTTTTTCGCTGAAGTGAGCAATAGGTCGGCGTTCTTGCATAAGGATAGCACCAATGCCGACACCAGACGCATCACATTCAACCTCAAAAACCTTCTTGAAATTTGGTAAGGCCAGTACTGAAGCAGACGTCAACTTACACTTCACATTATCAAAACTCCTTTGAGCCTTTTTTGTTCATTTAAACTCAATGTTTTTCTTGGTTAATTTAGTCAATGGTGTAGTTATGGAGCTAAAGTTCTAGATAAATCTTCGATAGAATGAGGCTAAACTATGGAAGCTCCAGACCTCAGCTATACTAGTTGGCGTAGGCCACTCATTAATAGCTTTGACCTTTTTCTCATCAACTTAAACTCCACTCCCTGAAACAACATATCCGAGGAATACAATCTTGCTTTGACAGAGCGCGCATTTCTTTAGGTTACCGAATAATTTCTTGGCGTGGAGTATGTTAAAACACCAATCTCAAATGTTCAACATGAACCAGAAGGTCAGTACTGTAGACCAGAACATTATCAAAATAGACCACAACACATTTGCCTATCAATGTTCTAAGCACATGATTCATGAGCCGCATGAATGTACTCGACGCGTTAGTTAAACTAAATGGTATAACCATCCACTCAAATAGACCATCCCGAATCTTAAAGGCTATTTTCCATTCATCTCCCAATCTCATTCGTATTTGATGATAGCTACTCTTTAGATCTATCTTCGAAAAGATGTGTATACCATGCAACTCATCGAACATGTCATCCAACCGAAGGATCGGGTATCAGTACTTAACAATAATCTTATTGATGGCATGGCTATCAATGCACATCTTCTATGATCCATCTTTCTTTGGAACTAACATAGCTGGGACAACACATGGGCTCATGCTCTTATGAACATATCCGCGATCTACCAACTAATTAACTTGCTTTTTCAACTCGATTGCCTGTTCAGGATTGAGTCTATAGGTGGGTCGATTAGGCAGGGCTATTCTAGGTTAAAGATCAATGCAATGCTCAATTCCTCTCAAGGGAGGTAATCCTTTCAGTATCTCGGCAGGGAAGAGGTTAGCAAATTCTTGAAGTAGTTACTGCACCTCGACAGGTAAGTTCTCGGCCTCTCTAACCTCTAAGAGTTTCCTGACCAAGAGGAGTACATAATCCCCAGCCTTGACCTCTCGTGCAAACTAAGCTCAAGAAATCACCAAGGACTTCCGCTGCAGAGATCTAGTAACCTTTTCCTAGGCTTCTTGCACTTCTTTAAGACTCATAGGTGTCAATATAACTTTCTTCCCATCCTTTTGAAACATGTAAGTGTTTCTATACCCATCATGTAACACTCTCAAGTCCAATAGCCACAGTTGGCCAAGTAATATGTGAGATGTACACATAGGGAGGACATCACACACCACCTCGTCCCTGTACCTATCACCAATAGTAATCGACACTCTGACTTGCTCAGAAACGTGTAATCTTCCTTTCTCGTTCAACTAGTGAATCTTATACAACTTGGGGTATAGAAGAGTCGTCAATTTCATGGCTTTAACTATCCCTTATGCGATGACGTTGGTACAACTCCCTTCGTTAATGATCATGGCACATAGCTTGCCATTCATCTTGCAATTCGTATAAAAGAGGTTCTCCCTTTGTTTATTTTCATTAGCCACAAAAGTACTGAGAGATCACCAAACAACAAAGCAATACTTAGCTTTACCCTCAAGGGGTATCTTGATCTCTTGATCTTCCTCAAATTCTTCCAACATACAATCGGTTGCCACTTCTTCCTCTCTTTCACTCACACTTTCTACTTCATACTGGGGTTTGTCTCCCTTTATGGTTACGTCTTGGCAATTCGGACACTGACTAGCTACATCTCCATAGCCAAGGCATTTAAAACATTTTATTTCTCGGGTTTTCCTCCTTAAACTCTGACCTTAGTCTCTTCGAATCTTAGGTTCCTCGGTCTTGCTCTTACCTTGGCCTTCATCTAATTAGCTCGGCACGTGACCTTGGCGTTCCTTCTCAGAACTATTTGATGCCCTATCATTCCCTGGTCTACTTGGCAGGCCAGTCCTATTCGATACCATGGTTCGATTACTCGGCATTTGGTTAGCTTGGTTTCGCCATTGCTTTTTAACTCTTTGGGCTATACGGATGGTTTCATCCAATGTTGTGAGGCTTTGCAATTCCATGACGTGATCAATCTTAGCTTGGAGTCTCGAGATGAACCATGCTATAGTTTGAGTCTCAAGCTCGTCAACATCACATTGTATCATGTGCAACTGAAACTCTCAAACATAGTCGTCTACAGATTTATTACCTTACCTCAAGTCTTGGAGTCATTAAAAAGTGTCTTGTTCGTAGTATTCGAGAATGAACCTATTCCTTAGAACTCTCTTCATCTCGTTTCATATTCGGACCTCACGTTGGGTCCTCAGGCAAACATTTTGTAGCTTCTTCCACCACATTGTCGCATACTTAGAAAATTCTAATGCGACCACTCTAATGCAGGAAGCATCTTCATAATCATAAAAGTCAAATATCTTTTCGATCTTCTCTTCCCAGTCCAGGAAGTCATCAGTACTACCAGACCCATTAAAATTCGGAATCTGTACCTTAAGATGTTCGACATCTTTTGGCGCTCTAAACCCTCGCTCATCAAGCCCAACATACTGGTCTTCTTCTTCTTGGTACTCTTTCACTTCGTCCAACTCTAACCTTCTCCTTGTGACTCTATCAACACGTTACGGTAGTACGTGGTTCATTAGAAAGGCTTTTGGAGCTTGCTCATTCATCTACCTCTTCGGCATATCTCTCGTTTCTCGGCCTTGCTCAACAACTCTCTCATGTGGTCCATTCTCTAAGACCCTGTTTACTGAGATAGTTAAATTAGCCACAATAACAGTAAGATCTTATATCAACTCATCAGTAGTACGTAGTGTTTGTTGGGTAACTCAACTATGACCATGAGTATCACTTTCGATATCGTAAATCTCTCTCTATACATTAAGATTCGACATTCCTAACACAAAATTTCAATGACTACACTTCACACTGATGGCTACAATCACACACAGTATCTCGAACAATGGACTGACTAATACTACATATCTCTCGATCTTAACCTCAACCTCAAGCTCTGATACCAGGAATATATAGTGTACTTAGAAGCTCAGTTATCACTAAGACTTATCGAGGTGGATTTGAATTGAAATAGATCCTTCGAGATATAGAAGGAAATGATATACAATTGAATAGGAGTAGCTGACGTGAAGCTGCTCGAAGGATGTGACTTACCAACAAACACAACACAACTTGACATCACACTTAATATGGCGCATAAGTTGATATTAAGGTCCAACCACTACTAATCCTAAGCTACTTGGCAAGATTAAGTAAGAGTGTAAAATATGGACTTAGAGAAAGTTGTCTTATAAGAATAGGATATTCAGTATTAAAATGTAAGTTATCTACGGCTTACAAAAAAAAAATGACTATTTATAATAAGTCCCTAGGATAGCATTACAAATAATAAAATGACAAGAAAGTATATACAAAAAGGGGATTTCGAGTATATACCAAAAAGGATAAAAAAAGACAAAAGACCAAAAATAAAAAAGTAGTACAATATTAGACGAGGTGGACAGGTGGTAGTATAACATTAGTCCCATAAGAATACTCTCTAATCACAGCAAGCAAGAGGGGGCAAAATGTTACGATAATAAAGGGTCGTGACGAGAGAGATAGCGGCATGCTAAGAGAAAACTACTCGACTGTTTAAGTAAGTCTCTCGTCACTTGGCAAGAACTTCTCGGTAGTGTTTAGTCAATTACTTGGCACAGGGTCCTCAGTAAGGGAATGGTCGGCATCATTACTATCGAGTGTACAGATCAATATACAACAATTAAGGAAGCTCAAGGAGTTCACCTACATTCTTTCAGTGTAAAATTTCTCGTCATTAGTAGGTTGTTGAGAGAGAATTCGCTGAGTAAAGGATTGGAGTCCTCGAAGCTATGCGTGAGTAATGGGACCATTGGTCTGCAGTTTATCACTTATGGAGGTACAAAACTCCAAGCTTGAGCTTCATAATGCTTTATTCGACTAGCTTGCAAATCTAATCGAACTCGAGTTAAGTATAAACATTAGTCAAGTGTGAATTGAGTTTAAACACTAATATCATTATAATTAGAAAGAAAAAATGCGTTTTAAAATAAATAGAGCTTAAATGAGGTTAACTAAGTCAAGCTCAAGCTTATTGAGTCCTATTTTGAGTTAACCTTAAGCTTGAGCTTAAAATACTAAACTTGAGCCGAGTTTGAGATTTGAAATTTGGAGTTGAGCTTAAGCTTGAATTTAGCATGTATCATCTCAACTTGAGTCATTTATAGCCTCGGTAAGTATTGGTTTTAAATTTATTCTTGCAGCATTATCGAGAAAAAAGGGTATTTAAAATTGAGTGAGGCTAACAAGTGTCATTGGTCACATGCCAAGTTCCTGTCTTCATGCACCTGAAATGCTTCATATATCTATCGCCTACTGCTAGACAAGCATAAGCGATTACGATGAAATGATTTATAATTAGGTGCTGAGGAAGGCAATTTATTCTAAGCTGGTAGGTAGTCAATATTATGGAACCACGGCTACAGGATTGGAACACTTGAAGAGAAGCTGTTGATAGGGATAGAGGCAGTGGACTTAACTATTTATGGCTAATGTAGGCAACTCACCCGCATGTGGAACGTGCTTTTTAGAGCAAATATTTTTAACGATGAAGACCGTTATGATAGCATAGATGGGTGGTGGTGAGTGCAGATAGCTTAGTGGATGACTTCAACGTTGTATTTAGAGTAAGAATTTTACGATTTATGAAATCACAGTTCTTATATTTTGAAAGAAAACAGTAACAATTCATTTAAATTGTAAAGATGTTAAAAGTTACGTTATCGTTCTACAAGGAGTGTCACTCGAAGTTATAATATTTGGACAAAGACAAATCTTTTAATTTAATCGAAAAACATACTCACTAAGGTGTGTTTGAATGTGATAAATCATTAATAATGGCTTGAAAAGTGATCCTACTTAGGGTTAACAATTGGTATTAACTTGTTGTATTTCATGTACATGTCTAAATTGGTTCTTATTTTGAAAACCTTAACTCGTTAACCTATTTAATAAACATATTTTATACCTGAGTTGGAATTATTTATCAATTAAAAAGTTATAAATAAATTATGATCATAAAATTATCATTTTGTAAATAAAAATGACATAATATTTCCACGTATAATCCATCAAAAGTTCAATAAAGTAAAGTCTAATCAAATATAGCAAATCTAGACATTGATATATTGATTATATAACATCTTGATATTAGATTAAATCATGTCTCAATGGTATATTATATTACTAATAGTGATAATTTTCCAAGAGAGATAATAAAAAATCTACATATAAAGATAATTTTGTTAATAAAATATAAATGATGTTGAAATATTTATAAAAATAATTCATTTTATTATATTCTCTAAAAACCAATCTATTATACATAAAGAGTTTCCATAGTTTCTGACTTCAATGAACTGTTGTGTTGATCAAGAATTCAACAACAATGTATTAAATATGGATTATGAAGCTATTGTCAATATTAATATGCTAAAGATATTATGTAATATATTTGTAATATGAGGATATTGAGATTGATTAATATGCTAATAACTCAAGGTACCTTATTCAATCATCATATGCTGTTCCTCATACAAATATATCTCTAATTCAAATTTATTGTCATATTTAAATGCTTGCATGCTTTTGAAAGATTGAAATTATTAGATAAAGTAATGATTATAGGTATTATAACAAATGCAATAAATTTAAATCTTGTATACATATTTGCAAAAGGTATAATTACTTGTAAGTCATTTGCTCGTTGATCATTAATAGAATCCTAAATTCTTAACTTATTATATTTGGACTTATGCTTGTGCCATTTTTCTTCATGTATTCATAAAAATAGAAAAAAAATTGCTCTTCTATCTTTCTAAATGTTTGTTATTTTATAATTAAAGAGGTTTGTAGGTCAAATCCAAGATATGTTTATATAACCTATTTAATAAACAGGATCATAAGTTAGTTTGTAAGTTTAACCTAATAGTGGACATAAATTTGTTGTATTCAAATGGGTTTGACCCATTTATGTTCAGTAATGGCTTTTTCAGTATATAAACCTATTCATAATCATGTTGTGTTGTGTCTGAGATCATGAGTTGTGTCTTGGATTGCCATCCCTACTACTTTACTGGAAGGACATAAGTAGGAAAATCTTCCAAAATTTTGTGTATGTAAATACAAGATTCATGAGATGTAAACTATATGTTTTTTGAATAATTGCATATTTATATATTCATTGATTATAATATACAGTGTTCTAAAGCCTTATAAATATAAGCAAAAGATGTATCCACACTGTAGGTATAAAAGTAACTACATATATATGAAATTATTAATAAAAATGATAGTATTGTGATAGGCCTATAATATGTGTCCAAAAATATAAAATATTTATAAATTAAAAGTTAAATATTTATTCTCATTATTTATAAAATTTTAAGTTATGAAATTAGATAAAATTATCATAATTAATTTTTCAATATTTAAATATTGAAAAGGTTTTTACACAAGTATTAAATGTAATAACTCTTTCTTAGGCATGGGGTTAATTTTCCAAGTTTAAATGCATATTGAAGCACCTTTCCCTTTAAATGATATGGGTAAATATAATGAAATGCCAAATTTTAGTTGTTCATATATTTAGAAGAAATTTTTTCTTTTTTTTTTACAATTCATTTGATTGCATCATAGACTTAAAGAACAATAAAGTCATAAGACTTTTCTAGATAGACGGTAAAAGAATCTTTCTTAAATGAAATTAGAGGTGTAAATGACAATATTAAGTAAGAAGCAATCTAAGGAAAAAACATCTTATTTATTTCCATCAACTATGCTTTCACTTGAAGATGTTATTGAATGTTTTTACATGCCCATGATTTAATCGAAATATGCATATATATTATGTGTTTATTTTCCCATAATAACAATTTTAAGAGAAATTACAATAGAGATCATAATAAAATCATACTTAGAGTAGATAAAAATCTTATATCATGGTAGATCTCAATAGAAATATTTTGGAAAAAATCTTTTAAAAATTGAAGTTTTATATAACACTATAAACCCAAACGGATACATCTTCGTAGCAATGCTATCATCCACTTGGGTGTAAGTTATCTACTTTGTAAATTATGATTTACTAGTTTCAAAATTTTTCCATTAACTTTCAATAGGTGTTTATGTCATATCCTACAAAAAAAAAAGAAACACCTATTCTATTTTTTAAAATAAAAATTTGCAAATCTAAAAAGTAAACAAAAGATGTAGAAATATAATAATATCCATAGAGCAACTTTTAGCCTTTTGTTCCCACCAATTTCGTAGCAGCATCTAAACTTTTTGAAGCAATTTTTTTTTTCCAAAAAAAAATCATAAATAAGCATTGATGCTAGATAAACTATTTGAAACTAAGTTATCATGAAATCCAAAAAAAAAAAAAATGTAAGTGCTAAACAAAAGTCTTATACATATTATAGAGTACATAAAAATCCTTTAAGTATACAACAAATAAAAGGACATAATACAAATAGTAAATAAAAATCAATGAAACTTAAAAGGACATAATACAAATAGTAAATAAAAATCAATGAAACTTTAATGGGATGAACATAACAACTAAAATTATAAAATAAATTTGTAAAAAACTTAGTAGATTAGAATACCTATGCGAACAAAAGACATAACTTTGAAAACTTTGTTAAACATGGAGTTCATTGTTTGATTTTAATGAGAACAAAAGTGAAGTGAATATTAATTAATTCATGATGGGTTAATGCTGCATTAATTGGAAACTAAGCTTTAATTTGTAAAAACATCTAAGTGTCAATTAACCCTTTATGTATTCAAGTCTATCAGACCTAATTTATGATATTGAATGTATATGAGAAACTATGTTGGATTTGTGCTTGTATCGTTTGGTTCTTATATATTGCAAAGAATAAGGGAAGTCTACTATTGATATCAAAAGAGGTGGCTTGCTGGTGCTTGGAACAACTGGCATTCTAACAGAAGAAAGTTGGGCAAAGTGAAACTAAAGTTATTAGCCTGCTGATAATGTGAGGAATTAACCTGCCAGTATGGAGGCTCTAATAGAAACTTGAGTTTGGTTCTAATCTTTAAGCCGGTTAAATGGTGCTCCAAGATGGTGTTCCAAGATGGTGATGATTGTGGTCTACTAGCCTAACAATAAGGTGAAGTGCTAGCCTACCAATAGTTGTTTTTCAATGAGACATTTATTGCACTAGAATGGGAAGATTTTAAGGAGTTGGTATAAATGCACAACAAACCAGCTAAGGACATTTAAGAGCTGATATATAATTATAATATTCCAATATTCTTTTTTACTCTTATTGTCAATTATTCCCATTGTTTTTTATATCCTAATTTGCTAATATTTAGAAAGATTTAAAGTGTAGTACTTATGTGCTATTGGTTACAAAATACTGAGAGTTGAAAAGCACTACAATAGTGATCCTTGAGTTTGACCTTTGTTTATTGGTTGAATTTGTGATTTGTATTGTGAGTTGTAAGTGAGAAACTTATGTAATCAAGTTTGTATATATATCTTTTGAAGCTTAAATTAAGACATTAATAAGATGGTGTAAAGTGTTTAATTAGAGGCATTGTATGTCTTTAGAGAATAAGGTGCAGTTCAAACTTCACACTAAATTTAGGCTTGATCTTCTCTATATCTATCTCTTTTATCATTTTCTTAATTATACTTATTGTTGCACTTATTGCTTAAATTTGAAAAGAAGATAAAATTTCTCCTTAAAACCCCATTCACCCCTCTTGAGTTTTAGTTTAGTATTTCAAACTTTTGTCTCACATTTATGCTTTTAGATTTTTTTTTTTTTTATAGATTCACTTTTCCATGAAATAAAGTCTATATTTTTCTTTTGCATGCATGATCAAGTAACCAACATTATAGTGCAAAATGCTATAAATAATGTCATATGCAAACACTCCTTCAACTACTCAGTAACATAACAACGACAAGAAGTTTAGACAAAAGAGACATAAAAAAAATTAAAAAATAATATATATATTAAATATCCAGTTTCATAAAAAAAATAATTATTAATAGAAATGAGAGCTGGTTACACATTGAAATCAAATTCAAAACTTCATAAGCATTACTTTCATCATTAAAGGAGATTTACATTACACACCTATCTATGATGCATCATAATGTTGACTTCTTCACCATCGTAATCCACAAGACATGATGCCTAGTAGTTATAATTAATAATAATAAAAACATTATATGAAAATTAAGGATATGGTTCCTTTTCTTTCTTTTTTTTTTTTTTTTTTTTGGTTTGGTATAAAGCGCATTTTCGGAAAATTCTTTCCAAAATTGTGATATTATTTCAAGATATTGAATTAGTGATAGTGGAAGATAAAGATATCAATCTATAGTGGTAATTTAGAGTTTTTTGGGAAATATAGACGGAAAAAGAGGAAAATTATTCCCATTTTTTGGAAATATGATATCATTTTCCTTATAAAGAAAAAAAAAAGAAGAAGAAGCACCGTAATAATTTTGCATGGTAATTCTTGTAATAAATAATAATAATAAAGATATCATAATAATGATGACAAATACAAAATATGTTATATATAGGATTGTTATTTTCAATATAAAAAGTGAATACCGAAACTATTATAATCTAATAGTATTATTACTGATCTCCCATTGAAATAGACTAGAATTCGAATTCCTCCTCTCCTCTAGTTGACCAATATATATATATATATATATATATATATATATATCAAAAGGGTGAATGGTATTTACAGTTAGTGTGAAATATCATTAAAGGCATATGTATGTAATGTAAAATATCGAAAGTTAAGTTATTTATATGAAGTACTAATTTATTGAAGGAGTAATTCAAGCAATAAGGAAAAGAAATCAAACCTCTCTCTTGCATTTCAATAATGTAGATATAGATATAAGATCCATGAATGTAGATTATATGTTGTTTGGATCATTGTACACTTATTTATACATTTGTGGATTGTAATAAGTAGGATTTAAGAGTCCGCAAACTCCTGTCATGTGTAGAAATATACAATCCCTTGTGATGATCTCGGGACATAGCAGAAAAAAGAAAAGGTACTATTTCCAAGTTGGAAAGGCTAACTCCGAAGGCAATGAAAGAGGATCTAAATATTTAAAACTTTCCCATATGCAAGAGCAAATTCAGCCACAAACTCTTTCACCGGGAGAAAAAGAAAAAAAAAATAAAAAATTCAGCCACAAACTCACAACGAAGATCGAGAAAAAAACTACCCAAGGAAGAGAAATGAAGTAGGATACGAAAGATACCTAGCCTTGTAAGAGTAGAACTGTAGAAGCAGATGACACTTGGGAAAGAAGTTCAAAAATTTAATCGGACAAGACACTCTGGAAGGGTTTTGTTCTTTTTTTCCTCTCTCTCCCTAGCTTCTTCAAAAACACAAGCAGGAGAAAAAAATAATCGGTTTTAGTTTTTTCATTCAACATATTTAAACTTTGATCGCTAATAATCGAAGCGTCTTGTACTTACCAAAGCGAATTATCTGAATGGTAAAATCGGATATTTTTTTTGCACATCTTTCACCCACACCTTTGAGAAGATTGTTAAGTTTGTCCCAAATACAATGTAAATTTAAGGAAAAATTGTAAATAGCCTCATTAAATTTTGATTTAAGTACGAATTAATTTTTAAATTTTTAAATAGTGCTTTAAGACTCCCTATTCTTCAATAAATTGATAATATAAAAAACATTTCATCTTTTAAATAGAAAAAATTACATTATTATTAAAGTCTATGAGATCTTATAGTACATATTGATAAATTTGAGAGGATATATATATATCAAAATCAAAATTTAAGAGGATTATTTACTAATTTATCAAAATTTAAGGAGTCTTAAAGTATACTTAAAAAATTCAAAGGTGAATTTGCACTTAAGTCAAAATTTAGGAGGACTATTTGTATTTCTTCCTAAATTTAATTTATGAAAAACAATACATGAAGAATATTATAAAATTGATTAATCTATTTTCCTTGATTTACAAACCCATATATATTCAATTTGACAAACCAAAATTTTTCTTAAATGTCAAAATATGTTCTTTCTTCTATTATCATGAGCTCATTATATTCTTTTTTTCCTTAAATAAATGTCATTATAATATGTACTTTGTTGAAACATACGCTGTATATTTAAGACATGGTATGTCATCATCAGGACTTCTTAGAAACTAACAGAAGTAACATTCTTGCATAATTTGATGATGCGTAACTATTTCATGTTAAATTATAAGAATGATTAGTAAATAGATGAATAAATACTAAATAAGATCAATATCTTGGCCATATGAAGGTTATGCTAGAGTTTCATTGAACAATTTTAATTTGTATTCAATGTTTTATTCATTACCATTTTTTGTTTTCTTCGGAAAATTGGAGTAAAAAATGGGGGATAAAGAAGTATTTTGAAGAAGTTAATTTAATTCAATGACATTACATAATATAAATAACAATGATTTTCTTTTGATATATATTATATATTAAACCTGATATATTTTGTTAGAAAACTAATGTTTATATCACTAGATTTGAAAGTCTTTAAGAGAAGGAGTAGTGATTACTAACGAGAAAGACAATGCCGCACTGGTTATTTAAACTTTCGAATCTTTATAATTTAGATCTTAAGTTTCTAGTTATCAAATGGTATATTCAATCAAATGTTTAGTTATCATTAATTTTATATCTTTCTTTTCTAAGAAAGACTGTTTGTCCAGTCATCTTTAGAAACTAATAACAATGCAGTATGCTTATAATTTGACAATTTTTAATCGGCTAATCAAATATTAATCATGCATCTACATCATGAGAAAGTACATATATCATTAGTAAAATATAAAATTGAAGTGCAAAAATTAAAATAAATAGAATAGTGAAATAATAAAACAAAATTTATATAATTAAAACTCTCTCTATGAAAATCTAATCATAATAAAATTACATGTATCAATGTACTGTCACTTTTTAATAATAATTCGGTTACTGTTTATTGATGGAAAATAATCAGATGGTAATGATAGGCTGATAGTGACTAATCTTTTGATTATTGTAGTTTGACAATTTAAAGTCTGAGGTATAAAATTATAAAAACGTGTAAAATTGAGATAGTCACCATAAAATTGTCCCGATAAAAAAAAAAAAAAAGGATTAAGATTGTTCAAGTGTGAAATCTACTTGATAGTTTCTAATAAATATAAAAGTTCGATGTAATGGAATGTAAATGATCAAAATCATACAATTACGGTGTCCAATGTCCCGGAAGACGCTACGTATACATTGCAAGTAAGATCCCCCTTGCTAGTTGATCCGAAATGATTTTCTTCCCGTTCCTTCTCTTTCTGTCCATCTTATCTTTCGTACGCACATGCGGTGGGGTCTTCACTTCGAGAACTTAAAAAATAGAAACCGATCCATCCCTCTTAAATGAGGCCCTCAAGCTTTACTTCAATTGAGAACCAGCACATTGTCGTTTACGGCACCAATCATGGGATATACATTATCGTCCCCGTTTCACATCAAAATTCAATTGATGTTTAGAATGGAAGTACTTACAAAATGAGATACACGGTTTTTTTTTTTTTTAATATGTAGGAATTATCAATATGAATTCTAACAGCACATAAATGTTGAAACTAAAATAGAAAAGCAAGAATCATACGGTGTGCATGATTGTTTTGGTTTAATTTGCCTTGTAAATAAAATAATAAGATAAAGCACTTTAAATCGAAATTTTTTCGAATTATTAAACTTTCGCTCATTTTTATGATTAAAATTATAATTTATTATATAAAAGAATTTTCATATGGAGACTAGGCAATGTTTTTTAATTAATTATTGACCAATATTAATGTTAATTAAACTATGTGTGAGATTAATTATTTAGAACAAGTAACATGATCCAAATAATAAGGCGTAATTTGGAAATGATGTAAAGAGATTTTAAACAATGTTTCCTAATTAAGATTTATTAAAATTGTCTCTGTTTCAATCTTTCCTAGCATACTAAGTTATTAACCTTGTTTTATTATGGATTTATAGGTTTATTCTTCTTTCTTAAGCCTGTTTGAGTATCTCTTAAATAATATCACCCAAAATTGTGGAAACAATCAAAATTATAACCGACCATTATTCCCCAGAAATACTTATTAATGTTGCATATGAAGATGCTCTAAGTTATTTACCTAGCTCCTCTCTGAATTGCAGAAGAAAAATAATAAATCAGAGGATCAACATATGGATTTAAGTTTAAATAGAGGCTGAAAGATGTTAACGGTATAAGGAGATAAATGTTATTAGAAATAGGAAATTGATTATATCATTATATGGCTCTTATAGCTCTATCATATTTGTGGCACACAACAAATTAGCATTCACTTTAACACCTAATGTGGCCGATTTGCGATATATAATAGGAATCCTTTAGCTGCACCACTTTTAATAATGTTATCCTTCTTTTTATACTATTAAAACCTCTCATCATCTACTTGAAGTTGGACCAAAATGTTCACCCTCTCGTGTAAATTATCCCCCTTAATCATGAGCCATCATATTAACTCTAATCTTGCTAAAATCATTTTTAATCTTTTTTGTTGATAGGTTATTTTGGTTTAAAATCTGAAATGCTTGCCGATCTATAAGAAGGCTGGGTTGAGCTATTTGGGCCCAATATGACCTATTAATCAAGTTATATCACACCAATTTTTGTGCTCATATGCCCTTGAAAGAGTTTGAAATATGTTAAAACAAAGGTTGTGAGAGTTTACGCTATCAAGCCTATATCAATTAAGCATGGCCTAAGAGTTGGAATGTTTGAATTATGACAAAAGGTGCGAGCGGTAAAGCAGTTAATATATCTAGCAACTACCATGCCACCCCACTTCTATGATTCTAAGACATGGTCCAAATAGTTCAATCATTGCAAGGAAATGATTCAGCTTAATCCATCTATAAAGAGAGGATTTAAGTTTATGGTAAACTCTTCCTCACTCATTTTACACTAACCTACATATTTTTATGCGCTTTCTTAATTATTATTTGACTTAAGCATCAAGGTGATTATTAGACAACCCTAGCACCTTTCTTAGACATTTTTTCGTTTATTTTGTAGATCACGAGCCCATTATGAAGTTTAAGCAACAACACTTTTCAACACTATCCACTTCTTATCAAGAATCGTTTCATTGCAACATTAATGCTTACTCATTTATTGTCACCTAAAATGCATGGTTGACTTTTGTAATTGTCAGGCCCAAACCTAACAATCAACCCACAATAACCCTCTTCTAAAGTAGAAATCCCCTTACAATCTAAAATGCACCAATCACTTAAGTTTAATGAGAATCTTCTAGGTTTAGCATTAAAACACTCCTCTATAATCGATCAAATGCCAATATACAAGGTGAAAACATTCTCTCTCTCTCTTTACTTTACTTTTGTCTATTTTTATGTAAAAATCCAAGATTGTATGTTTACTTATTTAACTTAGGGTCACACTCTTAAAATCACTATTTTTATGGTTGTGTAACTTTCTTCCCCTTTTCCTTTATTACTCCTCTATTTATATCAAGTACATATAGTACTTTTATTGCATATTTAACTAATTTTTCCTACCTATTACATCAATTAAAAGTGTGCATCTACTAATTTGTATATACTTGTAATTTCTGCCACTTCTATTGTAATTTTTATATTTTATTGGATGTATTACTTTTGTCATAGCCATAACAATTTCTCCCCTTTAGCCAAACAACTTTGTCATCAAGATTGAAGGGAAAATAGAGCCGAATGTGGAAATTAACAGTCCTACCTACATAATCTTATGATGTATTGATTGTGATTGAAATTTGGTAATGGAGACAACCATTTTATACCCCTATATCTGTTGATATTGGTCCATTAAGTGCAAAAATAGAGTCATTCATGTCCTCAACCATATGTTTTGTAGGATTACAAGTCTATGTGCCATCCATATATTTACAATTCTCGATGACAATGATGAGAGGACTGTCCAATTAATATGATGGCTAGCCAATACTTACTCAATGGCAAGATTAATGATAGTAATCACTTATTTAAGACGGTAATCATCATAGGAAAATCATAACCATCTAATGAGAATATCTCTTTATGAAACATAGATTATGTAGGTGGAAAACTATTTTGAATTAAGGTGCCATTATTAATACTTTGAAGTTCCTCTACTATTTGTTCTTGTATTAAAGTAAAATGTTCAAACCCTTAGTTAATAAACTTAATTTTTGTGTATCCATCTTTTATGTCATCTTTACTAATGTAATCATTATCTTTATGTAAATCCAGCAAAAGGAGTAGGTATACATGTAGGTCTTTTAGGACAATGAAGATCACTACTATAAAATGGTTCTTCTTATCATGGGGTAAGTAGTATCTTCCAAGTGTTATGGTAGAAATCTTAAGAAAGAAAAATGGTTCTTGTGCTTATAGTAATGGATGGCAAAGAATGTGAAGGATAAATCCATCAATTTTTCTGTTGAATTGTTTTGCTTGATACATGTATGAATTGATGTGTTCAAAGAATGAATTGTCTCCTATCACTTGCATGTTGGCATTTAAATTGTGTTTGTATTTACATGGATTTCATATTTTTCACTAGGGAATATAATGATTCTAATTTCTCCATTTGTGTTGCTTGTATGGTTGATCTTATTCCTCCAACCATGAAATATAGCACCAAATGTTAGGCCCAAGCCTAGCAATCAAACTATAATAACCCTTTTCATAAAGTAACTATCCCCTTATAGTTTAAGATGCACAGTTCACTTAAGACTAATAAGAAGCTTCTTGCTTTGGCGTAAAAGTACTCCTCTACAATTGATTAAACATTCTTATATTAGGTAATCTCTCTCTCTCTCTCTATATATATATATATGTGTGTATGTATGTGGTTATCTTTATGTAAGAAACCTAAATATGTATATTTAGTTGTTTGACCTAGGGTTGATTGATGTATTTGTAAGGTAGAAGATGTTACGAATTGGTTAAGTTCAAGATCGCTACTCTCTTGAATCACTATTTTATGGGTCGTAAATTTCTTCTCCTTTTTTGTTATTATTCCTCTATTTACATCCAAAATAGAGTGTATGTTTGTTGCAAGTTTAATTGATCTTTCCCACCTATTATATCCACTAAAAAGTGCTTACATCTATTAATTTGTACGTATCTAGGCTATTTATTTGCATTGTTGCCACTTCTATTGTAATTTTTGTACTTTGCTAGATGTATTACTATACTATAGTTGTAACAGTAATACACATAACAAACTCTTTGATAAATATACTTAAAATAAGGTCTCACTTTTACAATTTCTCTCGTCTTATTTTCTTTTAAAGTTAAAATTTGTAGCTCACCCCTTTTATATTAGACTTTACATCAACTAGTACATAATATCTAATAAGTTGCAATGTAATTCTCAATAATGCAAGTAGTTAATGTAACCAATACGTTATCCATGAGGGAAAAAAATACAAATTTAATCTTTAACATTTGCCTAATTTAACCAATACATTATATATAATAGGGAAAAGTACAAATTTAGTCCTTTATATTTAACTATCTTTTTATTTAATACTTAAACATATTTTTGCCTATTTAAATACCCTAGATTTTCTACATTTTCCAAAAGATAACCTCCATTAAATTTGTAAAATTTCTATCAACCCTTAATATGTGTTAATTTTTTTTTTAGCCTATAATAATAAACTTAATGAAATACTATTATGCAAAACATTAAGTTGATAATAAAATATTATAAAATAATTTTTAAAAATAATTAAAACATATTTTCAAAACCCTATGGGGCCTTGCTAACTCCCTAATCTTAGGATTGCTAGCTAAGCCTAAGAAATGAGTGGTGGGTTACATCTTCACAATAGGTTGGTCGTGCAATCTAACCATTGTAGGAGAGGTGCAACCTATTCCCACCAACCTCATAATAAAAAGGAAAAAAAATGCAATTTTAAGATCGTAATGGAATCGAGCCGAGCTGAGCCAAGTTTTTTATAGCCTAAGGTTAGCTCATTCAAAATTTATTGAGCTCAAGTTAAGTTGAGTTTTTACTAAGTGTAAAAATTATAGACTTCAGCTCAAGCTCGTTAAGGAATTTGAAAGTCGAGCTCAACTTATTTAGGTAAATGAGCCCATGCTTGTTTATCTAACTAATTTACCTAAATGAACCTAAACGAGCTTAAACGAGCTCAAGCTCATGCTTGAGTTTAAACTACTCAAAACTAATTTAAAATTTTCAAAATATACTATTTATAATTTTTTAATTATATTATTCTTATTCTTATATTCTTATAATATATTTTTTCATGTAATATGATTTTTAATAAAATATATCGGTTTAAAGCTAGTTTACGAGCTTACTTATCATAAATCTATTCGTAAACCGATTCGTTAATAATATAAATAAGTTTGCTCATAAGTCTAAATATGAGCTTGAATTCAGGTCATAAATATAAACGAATTTTATTTTAAGATCAAATTCGATTCATTTCTAAATTAAGTTCGTATTAAGCTGAGTTTAAAATGGGCAAAACTTGAATTGCAGATACACACTCGGACTCATTTATGGCTATGCATTTTTCACGTCAAGCTATAGTTGTGCTGCATGACCAAGGAGATTGAATCAATTTTTGTTTTCATTTTTTTTTTTTTTGTTTTCTAATTTTATAATCTCATTTGCATTATTCAATCGCATCTCAGTTCTCAAACAACTCGGTTATAGCCTACACTGCACGGCTTACCAACCAATTAATGCCCCCCAGGACGACCTTGGTTCATCGTTACCTGCAGAGAGAGTATATATAAAGCTCATCACCACCAAGCATCTGTACAAATTACATCAATACATCCTACTCTCTCTCACTAAGCTGACTGATAAAAATCATGGAAGTGAAATTCCTTAAGGCATGCATAAACAAGAGCAGGAAGATCGAAAGCAAAATGGCACATTCTTCTTTCACTTGCTACAACTGGGACTTCTGGCCTTCAACAAAAGAAGAAAAATCCATCCCCAGAGATATCCCTAGGGGCCATTTAGCTGTGTATGTAGGAGAAAACCATAGGAGGTTTATCATCAAAACTGCATTGCTTGACCACCCACTTTTCCAAGCTTTGCTTGATCAAGCTCGAGACGAGTATGGCTTCACAAATCACTCCAAGCTCTACATTCCTTGTGATGAGAATCTGTTTATAGATCTCGTTCGATGCGCCACTTCTCTGCAGAGGAGATTGTGTATATGTCCTTGAGCTGACATGCATTCATGGTGAATGGAGTTTCCGAGGTTCAACATATTTCATCTTTATCATTCATTTGTGCTGCCTGACAAGTGTGCGGTCGGTCGCAGTACTATATTACTGTACATGTTCCTGCCGTTTCATGTGCTTCTTTTGTACTTTATGTAGAGTTGCCACATTAACATTCTAATATTTTTAAGTTAGCTGTAATTCAAATTCAAGGCTTCACCCTAAAAAAACAAAAAAACAAAAAAAGTCAAATTCAAGGATACATATTTTTATCTAAGGCATATTATAAGGGGTATTTAATACGAATTCTCGTTACGAGCAGTCCTCTGTCAGAATTTCAACTTGCTTTGTTCTCCTTCTTTGTCTGACATTTGCTTGAATTTGGCCGTTGCCAAAATGCTTTGACGCACCTTTTTCTTTTTTTTATTATTATTATTATTATTATTATTTTAAACTTTACTGTGTAATATAATAAATAAAATATTATTAATATAATATATAATAATAATAATTAAATATCATATTTTTATATTGATTTGAAAAAAAAAATTGATAATACGTGATCCATAAAAGATTTACAAAATTAGTAATTAACTTTTGATTAAGTATTATTTTATAAAGGAGAGAATTATTAAAAAAAGAAAGATATTTTAAATGTTGATGTGGCACGCTAACCCAACACCTCCTTTAGATACTAATTATAAACATGAACTAAGGGATATATTAACTTAATTATATCCTTATCACATTCACATGTTGTAGTTCCTGTTGGATCTCTAGAATGATTATATATGGTGATAAGAAACGAAACATATATACATTTGGTGACATTAAGAAACAAAACATATCAATTTATAATTTATCACAACTCTATTCATTCCTCAGAAAAAGCTATTCTATTATGTTAAGAAGAGTTGGCAAAAGAAAACAAAATCAAAGAAACAAAAAACTAAGGAAAAGAGAGAGAGAGATAGCAAAGAAAAATGAGAATTAGTCATTAAATAAAATGGATTGGTTTTCTTCTTGATAAATGTATAGAAAAATACTATAAATTGGCATTTCCAAATCAACTGTATATATCAGTTAAGAAGAGAGAGAGAGAGAAAAGAGAGCTGTGGTGCAATTCATAATTATCTTTATAATAAAATTCTTTTTCTTTATCCATGGTTTTTTATCCTAAATTATTCGAGGGTTTTTCTCACATAAAAATCCATGTGTCCATCTTATTCTCATATTTATTAGTTGCAATCCATTATATTCTATCATCTTTAAAGCAAATATTTATAATAGTTGTATCAAAGCCAAATTAGGATGTGTATATTTGCTTATTATATACGTTGTGATTGTTATTAAAAGTGGCTGAATTCTATTCATAAATATGATAATAGTGCATGTGAAATAGCTAGAGTTATTTTTGTGGCTTAAAGCAATTATATAGAAGCTTAATGAGAATAATTTCTCATTATGGCAATTGAAGATAAAGGTAATTTTGCATAAAGATTATTGCACAGCAGCTATCAGCGAAAGTCAACAAATTTCGTAAGTGAAGTCAAGTGGAATGAAACAAACGGAAATGCTATTGCAAATCTTCATGTAAGATTAGCAGATAGTGTATTGTCAAGCATAGAAGGGAAGAAGACGATAAAGGAGATTTGAGATTATCTCACTAAATTATATAATGTCTAATTACTCTACAATAAATTTTCCCTAAGAGGAAACTATATACTCTTTGAATGTCAAAAACCATTTTGGTTAAAAAGTACATCAACACTCTTGCATCATTAGGTTACAAAATAGAGTCGAATGAGCATGTTGAAATTTACTTCAAGGTCTGCTTGATTTATATGATCAACTCATCATTAACTTAATGAGCAATGTCCTTATGAACAGCTTAGTTTTTGATGATTTTGTAACTGCTATTTTTTAAGAAGAAAGTTGGCATAAAAACAAAGAAGATGGAAAAATGAGTGCACAACAAGCAAAAGTTTTAATAGTGATGTAAGGAAGATCAATGGAACATACTTAGGTGAGAGCTAAAATCGTAGTAGATCAAAGACTAGAAACAAAAGGAATTTAAAATGTTATAACTATGGCAAGAGAGGTGTTATGCTCCGAAAAAGTAGAGTCATAACAAGTTCACCATGTCAACTATCCTAAAATAAAAATTGATCTTACAACTATTATCATAGGCCTAGCTCACACCAAGCGTATTCAACTTTACCACTCTGAAGCATCTAGTTCATCACTTGATTAATATTAACCTATGGAATAATTCTTTTGAAGTTAACTAATCTAGCAAACTCGTAGGTTTAACCTGTTAGAAGAGCATTGTTAAAAACCATAGGTATATGTCATTTGATATATAGATCAAAAGATAGAAACCAGCGAGCCCTTGAGAAGAATCAAGTTGTTCCCTTAGTAATTAGAAAAAGGTCAATAACAAGAATGAAATTTAGCCAAATCCCTCTTGATTCTCATTCCTCAATCTCATTTGCTAAAGTTGTGGTTTTAGGTATAGTACTTATAGTATCATTTCGAACCTATAAAACAGACTATAGGAGAATAAGTAACAACTTGCTTAGTAAGTGGGGCAGAGATAGAAGTATACATTCAGTATATCATAAGTAGGGTCTTTAACCAAGTTAGTTATATGCAGTATGTGCATAAGCAAATGTCATCGCGTAATGTTATCTGGTTCATCGTAAGATCAAAGAAATTATATTTGCTCTAATCCGGGTTAAAGAGTTTAATGCTATGCACTTGCAAATCAAAACCAAACTAGGATTTGTACAATGAAGAACACCCTCTTCTTATGACCACCTTTAAACCATGGCTCTCAATTTTAACATAACCTCTTCTTTTATCACTTAATTCGAGTAAGATAAGAAAATAACTATTTTAGCTATTCTCATCAAAATGAGTTCATATTTGGCTTGAGAATCCCAATAGTTACCCTTAATGGGTTGCAATGTATGTTAAGTCAAATTTGAGTTAGTTTATTTTTAAGGTGATCAACTAAACTCAGATAATTCAAGTATAATAATATTTATAGAACAGTTATAACATGGAGCTTAGCTCCCATTACAGCAAATCGAATCTTAAACACAAGTGCTACATACATATAAATAGCTAACTACAAACATAAGCAAATACATACCAAAATCTTTAAAATTTTAAAATAATACTCTAAAATACTATAAACCATTGATCTCACTTGCCTAGCTTTCTAGCCAATCGTTCCCAAAAGCCTTTAATAAGGCTACAAATCTAGCCTATTTGAAACAAAATAGAGTAGAAATTAAAATATAGTACTTAGATGAGACTTACCAAGTATATTAGACTTTTTTTCCTTTGATTTAGCCTAATATAGTCATAAATACTTATTATATAACATTATTGTAATTTAACTTTACATTTGAAATTTATAAACATTGGTTTCTAGTATTATTTAAAAAGTTTCTACCTTTTTAAAGGACTTTTACTTTAGAAATATGTACTTTTTACCAAAAATTATATGTACTCAAATTTTACGAAAACAATTATGTTAGATGTATATAAATATAAAGATCAATTTTAATAGTTCTAATAAAGGATTATCACTAAAGATTTATTTATTTTGAGAATCGATGCTAATAATTTATATATCCTATAGCTATTAATATTCTAAAATTAAAATTTGAAAAAAAAATTTATGAAATTATATGAATAAAATACTCCATTTAGGAAAATAGTAGGATTGCGGATATATCTCTTATGAGACTATTATATATCAATTATAAGATAATTATAAGACAACACTTATAACTATAGAAATGAAGTTACTTGAAAATATCATATATCGGAAAAATTGAATCTTCTTTTTTTTCCCCTCTTCTTTTTTCTTTTTTTTTTTTTTCTTCTTTTCTTCTCTCTCCCTCTCCTTCTCACTTTCTCTCTCTCCCTTTCTCCTTCTGTCTTTCTCTCTCTCAAATTCTCTTGACTCTTCCCTTTGTTTCTAAGTCTTGTTGATTTATAAGCTAACAAATAGCTTAGAGCCATTTTTTATAGGCACGATAGCTCATGCCTTCACTATCATAATAAATGGCGGTTACTTTATTTCTTTTTTTTTTTTAGTTATATTATATATATTAGATTTTATTTAATATTTATCCTAACTTTTAAAATATTTAAAGAATATTCCATTTCTTTACCACCAACATTACAAATAAAAAAATAGTTTATAGTCATAATTTTCTTCTCCTACATATTGTTATTTTAAATAAATTTTAACATAATTATTAGTAAAAATATTAATAATATATGATATATAGTTAAGTTCTATTAATTATTTGAGACTTATTCATATATATCTTATATATAATTTTACTCATTAATATCAATTATTAAGATTACATAGTTGATTTTAAAAAATTTATTATAAGCTATTTCTAAAATTACGAAACTCTACCTTATACTAATTAGACATAATAAACTTAATACTTATAAGAAAATTGCATATAAATGAGATTAATTGAAAATATTAAAATTATATAGTTACTTCTTTTAATTTTTATTACCTAATTATTAAGGTTTAACTTAATTTCAAGAACATTGTTGTAACTCATAATTTTTAGAGTATGTCCTAAGCATTAAACTTTTCAATTAATTTATATAATTGCATATTCAAATCTAGGTATAATCCTAACATTTCGATACATATATGTGATTTTATTAATTTATGGATATGTATTTTATTATGATAAATTAATATAAATTGCTTTTACATATTATCTTGTATTACTAATAAAGTTAGTATAAATCGTTTTATATCTATTAACCTAACTTATAAGTACATATTCCTTTATAAAAGATATGAGCTACTTAAAAGCTAGCATATCAAAATTGCAAGGTATTACAAGAGGTCACCTAAAGAAGGATTATTGGAATTTAAATAAAAAAAAATTCCAATCCTCTAGTAAACATAGCATGCACTTCAAAAGACGGAAATGCTCTATCTTGTGAAGAAGCAAAGACAACTAAAAATAAGAAAAAATTTGTTGATATTTGGTTCTTTGACTTAAGAGCTACTTTTCACGTGACCTTTCGGAGAGAATGGTTCCATTACATAAACCTATCTTAGGAAGAATTGTATATAACTGTAACGACCATGCTTTAAAGATCGTTGGTATTGGAAGCATAAAATTGAATATGTATGACAATACAATTCGTATTATTCAACAAGTGTGACATACGAAGGGCTTGTAGAAAAATCTATCATCTTTAGGGTAATTAAATGATTGAGGATGCAAAGTGGAAATTGAGAACAAGACTATAAATTTGTTAGAGGAGCGCTTGTACTTATCAAGGAAGAAAAGATGGCTGTAAATTAGTACATATTAAAGGGAGAGACTCAACAAGAGCTAATAGTATCAGTTGCTTCAAGCAGTTCATGTAAAAGATCCACAATGATGTTGTATTAAAAACTTAGACACATATCTGATCAAGTAATGAAAGTTCTTGTTTTGAAGTGCCTACTTCTTGGTTTTACAAAAGTTTCACTATCTTTTTATGAGTATCATGTTACTAATAAATAGCATCGCTTAAAATTTATCATATCAAATTCTAGAAACAAACTTATTTAGAATTGATTCACCTTGATGTTTAGCAAACACCAATCCCACCCTAAGAGGAGCAAGATATTTCTTATCCTTTATCAATGATTATTCTTGGAGATGTTTGGTGTACCCTATCAAGAGGAAAGCAGATATGTTTCCAGTCTTCAAAGTTTTCAAGGCACGGGTTGATAATGTATGTAAATAGCTAAATTGCATGTTCACTTTTTCAACTCTCTCAATAATAAGATTTTTTTTTTCCTTTCTATTTCAACCAAAAAAAAAAAAAAAAAGGAAGATCCATTAAAATGAAACTAGCAAGAATAAGGGTATTAAAACCCACCTACAAGTTAAGGGGTCTACATCCAATATCATGAAGCAACAAAGAAGATAAAAGGGATAAGAGATCGAACCCTAATTGTTTGCATACCCCCTTTTACCTTAGGATGGAACTTGTTCAACACATTCGTTTTTCTACTAATAAAATGAAAAAATAAAAAAGAGAAATTAGACGCTAATGTGAAACATAATATTATCAGTTTCAATCTGGACTTTATTCTTCATAATTTTGCTTGCGAATTCATAATTTCATAATTGCTTCTAGTTGCTTCTTTGTATTCCTTCAACTGCTTCTACATAGTTCTTTTATGTTTAATCAACAGTTTCTACATAATGTTAAAAAGTATGAAAGAGAGAGACGAAAGTGAGAACAAAGCGAAAGAGGCAACTAAAGGCAAATTGCTACCGCTCAAGGCAAACGTATTATAGGACAAATCCTAAGTACATCTTTTATACTATTCATCAGTTAGAGATAAACTCTAAAACTCCTAAAGTATAACTTCACCTCTTGATAATTTGAAAATGTGTACATGCACCCTAAACAGTAATGTCCTAAAAGTATCACCTTTTGTAGTGCTTTTAACTATATTTTAAGGTTTTAACAACTGTTTAATAGTTATAAGCATATTTTTTTAAAAGCTACAAGGGAGGTAAAGTCATGCCTGGGGGATTCTACAAGACCTACTCAAACCTGAACGATAATTTAAGACATGTATTCATACTTATCTTGAATTTTAAAATATGCCATATGGGGCTATATCAATCGAAAAATCAATAGGAGGCCTGGCTTACATAATTTTAGAAAGCTTGGGGACTTGATTACATCAATCAAACGTTTCGTGACAAAATTGATATAATCCCAGAATTGTTAGATGCACTTTTGTAGGGAAGTCTACTAAGTTCATATATACGGTGTTTTCACAACATTTGGTTTACATAACGGTAAGGGACTCAACAAGATAAAATATCTAGTACCATTTTTTTTTTTTTGTAATATGGACGTGACAAGAGAAGCATCATAAGTGACGGCTCATTACTTAAATATCTCGTATGTTCCATCTAGTAGGTGTTATAAGAATCTTGTAATTAGACAAAACAAATATCTTCCAATAATTCCCTTCAGTAATTTTTTTTATCTTCTAAAAAAGCACGCACAAAAGACGGTATGAGAGAGTTGTACAATGTAATCATTTTTCCCTCTATTGTACGATCCTAATAATTAAATGCTACGGTTGAATTTTAAACTCATGGCTTGATACTAATACCATCTACCCTCTATTTGGCCATCCATATACCGAAGAAAAGAAAATCAGGTGTATCACTGTATTGTAAGTTTGAGCATGATAATTGACCATGGTGCATTCACATGCTAGCCTGTGTTTCTAAATTTTACCAATTGGGCCCAAACCAAAGATACATATCAAGAGCCCTAAACTGTCCATCGTTATAAAAGGGCAACAACGGAGGGCTTTTTGCGTTCGATGGGAGCTGTCAAAGCATAGCAGTTATTTTTTAGGGTTAACTACGTAAAATACATCCATGATTTTACCCTTTTTCATCTTTAATACATACATCTTGTCGGCCTGTGTATGGTTCCCACCCTCCATCTTATTTTTAATTTTGAACTGTTGAAAATACTACTTCAGTAGTTTTTCAACAATTCAGATCTTAGAAGGAACCTCAATATGTGTGTATGTATCTATATAGATATATATATATATATATATTGTATAAAATATAATTTATGCTTTATGTTGTAAATATATAAGAATACATCGTAATATATGTTGTATTGTAGAACATATATGTTGTTTTAATATATTATAAATATAATATTTTTATTTCGAATATTGCATGCTAAATATCATATATCATATCAATACATAATGTATGCCATATCAGATATTATGTAATGAGGGATGTTATACTGTATAGACTACACGCATGAACTTTCATATACAAATACTTAGAGTTAAAAAATTTGTAACATGTGCTATAACAACATAGAAAGAGGTATTGATATACATCAATTAATATATTTAATATCTTTACTAATTATACATACAATATATACAATTTATTCGCTGCAATTATATCAACTGTTATTATAATATATGATGAGATATCATAATACTTTAATATGTATTTACAATGTACATAAGTTCAACTTATTTAACAAAGGAGAAAAGTTGGGGGCAATTCCAACCTAAAGAAATAAAGAAAAAAGGTGTTTCTGCATCGAACCGCAATCCTTAATTTGCTGCGCACTGGGAAATTACGGAAACATAATTAGAAAGTAGGTACAATCAAATGTAGCAAACATTACATACATTTTCGATTCACTCTATGTCGCACATAGAGTACTTGGACCACATAAAGATCTACTTTCTTAGAAAATAGAAAAGATAGTGAAAGATGCACCTAGTTCAATTTTCACGAACATGCCCCACCTAACTTTTATCCCAAGAGCAAATTCTATGTGCGGGGGTGTCACAGAAAGACAGCATTTCGCTTTTTCAGTAAAATTCCAGCAAAACATATCTGAGGATGCAGCCAAATTTACTAACCTTCCAAGAAAATCTTTTCCCAGAACATGGAGCTCCCTAGTGATTGTGGTTAAAAACCAACGGATATCGTCCCTTAGCTGGGAAAAAAACCTCAGCAACATCGGATCATAAGAACTGATCTTTCGATTTTTCAACGAAGGCCCTGCGGCTTGAAAGTATAAATGATCTCCACAGGAAAAATTCATAATGAGCACCACTCTTAGCTTAACTGATATCACTGTATTTAAACATCATTAGTTTAGCAAGATAATCCCACCAACACAAAGTGCAGGAGGGGGTACAAATCCTCAACACATATTGAATCTTTTCAAGTGCACTTTTTCCAATCTAAAACAGAAAAGAAATTCGTCATAATTCTAATCCCAGTAAAGGACAAGGTGATACTGCCTGCAGTAAACCCATATAAATCTTCAATACTTGAATGTTGAGTTGAGGTCAAATCCTCTATATCGCACCGTCTCGACTCAACTCAGCTCATTTTTAACCTAGATAAAACCCTTAGACATAAATGCCAGGATTATTCAAACAAAAGTCACATCCAGTCATTTGGAAGTGGAGCACCTAAGGTAAGCACAAACACCATATATTAGGAATAAGATTGATTGTAATAAAAGCTGAAAAATTGTCTACCACTTCTACACACTAGCTAGTTACACGATACAAACTAGATGCTAGTAGTAATAACCAAGGGAAAGGGAAAATCACAGGAGAGAGAACCAATGTTTAGTTCCAAGTTCAAATAAAGGATAAAATGTGTTAGTAGTATTAAGAGAAGATAAACATTGTTAAAAGTGGTACAAAACAAGATGTTCATTATATGTTATCGATGTGAGATGTTAAGTACCGAAGCAAATGTTAATACGGCATGTACCATATCAGTAGCATCTAACCGAGTTATAACAATAGCATAACGATATACTATATTTGCACCACTTTTAATAACATCGATCTTCATCTTATAATAGTAAAGTTTTTTATTCTCTATTTGAAATTGAACCAACACGTTTTCTATGCAATTTTTCCAATAACCAAGATACAGAGTCATTCCACACTTGAAGAGGTTGCTATCCTATGACCATGCCAAATGAAGGGATCATTCACTTGAATGAGTAGAAACGATGTATGATCACAAAGATATCAATCTCATTTCTTGATTTTCACAGTTATCAATTGTATTGATTGGACAATATGAGAAAGAAAGATAGAAGGAACAAGGAATGAGAGACACCAATAATGCTATTCATCCACTATGAGCAAAGACTACCATTATAACACCTCAGAGTCAGAGATGCACATGGATAACGTATACTGATCATTGCAGCTAATATACAAGAAGCATTCTTGCAGAAAATATACACAACACTTTGCCCTGTCTTCAGTGAGAAACATAATGACACATCACAGAAGAATAGTGATGCACCAAATAATGGAATGGCAGTGACAATGACAGTGGACATGCTATGTCATCAGGCCTGGCAAAAAAGGATCTGCAAAATGATTATCCCCTTTGCAGAGATATGGATTGCCTCTAAAAACGAGTTTGCTATCTGATTGCCACTAGAAATCATCTTAGACCCTGAACAGCAGCTTCTAGCTCCCGAATCTCAAACCTTCTCCTCTCTGAATCAGCATCCTTGCATCTTGTTGCAAAATAAAAGTACAACCAAGCAACCATAAAATAAACCTCCATGGTGGACTGGAAAATCCCTGCAAACAACTTCCCACCAATCCGTGCCAAAGCCCATCTCACAAAAGACCCACAAAATATAGCTTCCAGACATTTCAACTGAACAGCCTGGTTTGTCATAGTCAAAATCAGATAACAACCCTCCATAACAATCTCCCTTCCATTCTTCCTCGAATCAACAACTGCAATCCATGCATCCACAGCAAACACATATGACAAAAGCAAATCAAATGCAAACCATGCAAACAAGAATCCTGAGATCTCCTTCTCAAATCCCTGAGACCAGGGCAACATAACAGAGAATGGCATCAACTTCAACCTAACAAAAAGCTTAAAAAATGTGTACTGATCCTCAATTTCCCCAAAAAACCACAATCCTAACAACTGAGTCAATGCATCCCTAACCGCCCAGCGCATCAAAATGAAACCTGAGAGTCTCCTCACACCCAATCTTGATCCATCCCACAAAACCCCCACAAGTGAATTAAACCTTCCTAACAACTCATTACTAATCGCAACAAAAACAGACCCTAAAACGATTGAATATGTAGCAAGAAACCCAATAATCACCCAACCATAAGCAGTACTCAAGAAACTAACTAAGAACAAGAACGCGGCAGCATCACGGCGCCCAAGCTCCAAACCCTTCATAAAGAACGGCAAATCAATGACTTTATCGATATCTTGATCACCATCATGACCCTTCTCTCTCTCAATCTCTTCATTATCATCCAACTCAATTTCTTTTAGAGGAACTTTCTCTCTCTCTTTCTCTTCAACCCTAAATTTAACTCCATTACGCAAAACTTGATCCAAACGAACCCCGTTATCAACAACATTAGGGGAAAACCCCATATTGGGACTGAAATTGGAGAGCATCAAGAGTGTGGAATTAGGGTTTTGGCTGCGGTAGTAGCTGCCGAACGGAGATCGGTGGTGATCATCGTCGCTATCCGAGAAGAAATCATCATCAAGAGTTCCGACACGGGTAAGGTGGAGGAACGGGCGGCGGCGGCGGCGGAGGAAAGGATGGTGGTGGGGATGGGGGTGGTGGTGAAGGCTGTGGCGGTTGTTTCCGGCGAGGTCGAGACGGGAGAGGAGGGATTTGAGAGAAGGGTCACGATCGATATAGGAAGTGAGGAGTTGAGAGCCATTTTCGACCAGGGTGCGGAAGGAGAGGAGGAGGAGAGAGAGGAGGAAGAGGGAGGCAGTGTTGGAGGTAAAGGAGAGGGTTGTTTGTCTGAGAATATGGGTGGTGGTCCGGAGGTGGCTCAGCCGTGGGTGGTCGCTCATGGCCGGTTGTATGGAGGATGCGTTTTTCCAGGGGATTGGATGCGAATGAGAACGCCAAAAGTGGGTGACGACGATTGAAACGAGCGTTGCGCTGTGCTTGCTGTGTTTGTTTATTATTTCAACATTTTGTTGTGAATTTGGTTTTGTTTATCGTATTTATTGGAATGCACTAAGTTGTTTTTAAAAGAATATATTCCATTTACTTCCTATTTAAAATACACACATTTAATTCTCAAAATTCTACTCTCTTTCGATTTAAATCTTTAATATATTTTTATTTTGATCTAGTTAAGTTTTTTACATTTTAAAATCTTTATAAAGATGGATTTCCAACAATCCTATTAAATTTTCATCTAGCTTTAATATGTGTCAGCTTCTAATTAATCCATAAATTAATTTAATCAATTAATGTTACTAAAAATATTTCTCAAATGATATGACAAAAATAAAAAATATTAGAAATAATTAAGAAAGGAAAATCATATAAAATTATTTTTCAAACCCTTAAGTTCTAATAACCTTAAGGCTGTAAATGAGTCAAGCTGAGTCAAGTCAAGTTGATTTTTTAAAAGCTCAAGCTCAAGCTCAAGCTCAGTTCCTTTGAAAATTATTAAGATTAAGCTGAGGCAACGTTCTATTGAACTTAAAAATTATAGGCTTCAACTCGAACTTAACCTTGTTAAGAAATTTAAAACTTGAACTTTACTCATTATAATAAACAAACTTGAGATTATTTACGTAAACAGGCTTAAACTCAAGCTCAAGTTTAAATTCTTACTATAGTGAGGAGAGCCGATAGAATATCTCATTATTTGTATCCAATTCTTAACAAGATTAAATTAAAGTTCAAAGTTAATTTAAAATTTTCAAAACATACATATTTTGATAATTGTTTTAATTATACTCTTATATTATATTTTTTTCATGTAATATGTTTATTAATATAATATATCAACTTGCAAGCTGGTTTATAATCATACTCATAAGCATGTTTGTAAGCTAACTAGTTAACAATATAAAGGAGTTAGCTCATGGCAAGTTCGCTAACCTAAACATAAGCTTGAACTTAATTCGTTTATATAAACCAATTTTATTTTGAGCTCAAGTTTAGGTTGTTTATGAATAAAACGTCATGCCTCAAACCAAGGAGTCCTTACAGCCCCAAACCAAGGAGTTGTTACAACCCCACTGTATAAACCAACTTAAGCTGAAAACTAGCTACTTTGATAAGAATCAACTCTTTAAACCAATTATACATAATCAAGCTAGAGAATTGTAAGAACTCACACTAAAGATACTAGCTTAAACCACCATTCAGGCAAGGAGTCCTGTTTTGATCTTCATCTTTTATACAGTTATTGACTCTAATGTTGAGCTTTTATTAGTGCCAACATAGTTTCGAGATGCCAAGCAATCATGTTGACTTGCCGAACATATATGCTAACTTGACAAACGACCATATCTATTGTCAAACTCATGCCATAATCCAAATAGCTCCTAAGTCAACCAATGTCAGACCTCTATCCAAGCCAAGCTGCCTTGACACCTAACCTGTAGAGAATTAGAATGTTTTCTAGTACTCGAGCTTTGACCTAAAGCCAGCTAGGTTAGCTTTGACTGTTGAATATCTTCTGACTTCAATTGAGCAAGATCCTACACTTACCAAGTGTCCTCATCATTCATTACAACTTACTTAACCATACTGCAAGCGTCCAATTACTCCTTGACATGTGTCTTCTGATACGACATTTCAAAAGGATTCCTTACTTTTTTTGTACAAAATATTCTTTGTTTCTTTTACTCTTAGTATATTTTATGTACTCCAATTGTAAATTACCTTTTTTTGTCTTTTCCATATATGCTTTGTAACCTTAGTAGCGCTAGTATATAAATCCCATTTATTATACGTAGACAACAACTCATTACATCATCAAATTATTACAAGTTTTCTTTATAAGCAACCTTGGTATTCTCATTTCTCCCTTTAACTCTTCTTTATTCTCTTTACCAAGGAGTCGTGGTAAGTGACCTTATAGTTCGGACTGATGAGTCATATCTGGTGAATTGTAGGTCAAGTAGAATCAATCGATCCATCATATCCGATTGGTGGCTACTCGAATTTGCTAATCCCTCTTTGTTTTTCTTTTGTTCCCTTGTCATTATGGTTCTTCTCCGTATATATGACCTTAGAGATACATCACACTTTAACCGTTAACATAGGTATAGTTTACATAAGGCGTTTACTACTCCACCATTTTGAGCCATCTAATCTCGAACTTGATTGATATCAACATGTAAGTTAACTTTTCAAAATAACTTTGTGGTTTAAATGTTTGAGAAAAAAAAAATCAAGTTCTATAAATCGTAAGAAGAATGAAATCTCAAATTTCATAAAAAGTTTCAAGAAATATGTTGATACGAAAAGAGAAAGCGACTACCAAAAATTTATTAAAATCTATAGGTTTACAAAGCATAGAGATATGTTATTAGTTGAAAATTAGAGGATCACCTGAGAAGACCTTATTAGTTTCCTTATAATTTAGTAAAGATGATATATATATCTAGTCAGATTGTCTTAAATCTCACTCCTCGACCCATTCTCTAATCTTTTAGAATTTGGAGTAGCTTAGGTGGATTTATTGGGAACCTGCAAAACAACTATGGGGAAATGAGCGACAACTTATTCAAAAAATGAGGCGAAAACAATAGCACATATTTGGTATAGAACAACTAAGGTTTTCAAGTGAGTTTAGTTAAATGTTATACATATACAAACAAGTGCCACTGTATGGCATTGTCTAGTCTGTCGTATAGAGAAATTTCACACATATAGAAAAATTTCACCCATTCTAATTTAAGTTGAGGAGTTAGACGTCTCATACATGAATTGAAACCAAATTGAGGTTTGTGTAATAGAAAACATGCTCCTCCCAAGACTACACATCGAACCACGGTCCCTAACTTTGTCATAACCTCCTTTATTGTTACTTAATTCGACTAAGGGTAGGTAAAGGACCATTTCAATTATTCTCATCAAAGAGTCCATGTTTAGCCTAAGAATCTTAATTGTTCCCTTAGTAGGTTGTGATACATGTCTAATTAGAAGTTAGGCCAAGTTTGACTTAAATTGCTTTTGGGGTAATTGACTAATTTTAGACAATCTAAAGCAAACAATATCATAAAGGAACCATTACATATAGTCCAGCACTCCATAATAATAATACAATATTTTAGCATACACACTATAGTTACATGATGATAGAGATCATAAACCAAACATGTGCTCCTGAGCTTGAGGACTTACTCAAATGGTTTATCAAGCTATTCAAAGTAAGTTAAATGCTGAGGAGTAATGCATTCCCCAATTTGACTTACTAGGTTACTTTGCTCTCTACATCATCCAGGAAATTATTAATGTAACCAATTGAAGTGCTAAGCTAACTTCTCTACAACACTTCTATCTAAGTATCAAATTAGAATACTACCAACTAGATCCATGTAGAGACTGAGTTAACCTTTCAAGGTTGACTCGATAATGAGTCGTCGCTTAGACTAACCTTTTCTTAATCCTAATTATCTAAGCTACCAAATTGCCGATGCCGAACTGACTTGTTCAGAACTTACTCTGCTCAATTAGCAGTGTTATTGGGACCATAAAATGATAGCAGACATACGTACTGATTTTCTTGATATCTGTATCGTCCTTTTCTACCACTAAATATTCTTTTTGCTTGTTTACAACATTACCCTTGGAAAATTATTCCTTTTCCTTTACTAGTAGGAATCCTTTTTATAATTTACACTAACCTAGAACTTACCCTAATTAGGTAACATAAATCCTTGTGTATTGTAATAGATGGAACAATCAATACAATCAACCTTTTAGACATTTTTTCTTCTTATGTGAGTTAAGTGTATCTTACTTACTCTTGACTATTCTTATCTAAGCCATTAAGCATGGAATAGTAGTGAGTGACCTCCAGTTACACTTATGTGTCATATCAAGTATAACCAAAGCTCGTGTGAGGCTTTGGTGCGACATATCCACCATCGGTGCATGAAAACCTCTACTCAACCTTCGACTATCATTTATCCTTCAAACCATCTTGAGATTCAGACCCATGCCCTTAGTTCATACGATACCAAACGTCATGTATTCATCCATGTCGGATCATATTATCTTGGTACTAAAGCTTAGCAATGTTCAAAGCTAGTTTCTATTACTTTATTCTTTGAGTGATTTGTTATTGTTTTTGTGTGTTAGAAGTTTTGTTGTTAACATAGGAGTTTATTAGGTGAAAAGTGTTGAAGAAATTTTGTGCTCAGTTTTCCCTATTTCTTATATGCAAAAACAAAGTATCAGTGATTGCTTATTCATCGTGTGTAGTTGACATAGTAGTGGGAGTATTAATAACTGTTCTACCATTATTATTCGTAGAAAGAACTTTAAGTGGTATTTTAATGATCAATCTTGTGAGGTAACTAGCAATGTTTAATTCAAGTGTTCAAGAAACTTTAGGTAACTAAGAAAGTGGTGATTAGAATGGCCAAGGCTAACAAGGAAGCTTTATACCCTAATCAATGGTTGATTGATTGTACAAACTCACCAACCTAGTAACCAATTTGGTGATTGTCATTAATGAAGATAGGTAGCGAGCTAGAAATAACCCATATAGAGGACATGAACAGCTTAAGAGAGGTAATGGTTAATTTAGTCGAGTTAATGCCCCAATTAGGCTGCCCTAAACTAAAGGAGTAGGTAGGGTTGCTAGGCATAGGTTAGCACTCGATGAAATCAAAGAGGAAGAAGATGACAAAGCAGAGGAGTACTATGAACTAGAAGAGAGGAATGTTCAAACCCTTAGAGTTGAAGGGCTATGGATGCACATTCTAAGTTTTTCTAGGAGTAGAGATGTTGAGGACTACTTAGATTGGGTAGATAAGATTGAGAAGCAATTTGAATATCATGAAGTACCAAATAATGCAAAAGTTAGACTTATTGTGTTAAAGTTTACTGGTTATGCCATCTTATGGTGGAAGAACATATAAGCCACCTAAATAAGAGAGGGAGAGCATGAAGTCAAGAGTTAGGATGAGATGAAGAGGGTCATGAGGGGGAGATTTGTGTTGAGCTACTATTTGCAAGATGCTTTCAAAAGATTACAAGAGCTAAGGCAAGGAGGATCGACTGTTGATGCATATGTATAGGAATTTTAGATGCTAATGATTCGGTGTGAAGTCATTGAGCCTAAAGACCGAACTGTATCTCAATTTATTAGTAGATTGAAATAGAGATTGGAGATGTACTAGAAACCATGGATATTAGATCACTTGATGGTGTTATCTAAGTTACCCAAAGAATCGAGAGGCACCAAATAGGACGATTTTCACCCCCCATCCATTGACTTAGTAGTATCTGATCTGTTTTGAGTATACCTGTACGGACGAAACTAAGTAAGATTGTTGAGACCTGACCTGCTAAAATGCTCGAGTAGAGGAGAAGGCTCTCTTAAGGAAGTTTGAGAAGGGTTAAAGCTTAAGGCAAAAGACGAGTGAGATCAAGTGTTTCAAATACTAAGGATTTGGTCACATGGTTGCTTAGCATCTGAACAGGAGAACCATGGTGATCTGATGTGAAGTGTGAATTGTTAAGGTAGATGGTATTGATGAGGAAATGAAAGACCCGAAAGAGATCGGGTCAATTAAATTGTCCGAAAGGGAGGAAGTCATCTATAGCGAGAAAGGTAATTTTTTGCTTACCACTCTTATATTAAGGAGGACAAAGAATGTAAGTCATGTGCCTAAGGACGAATAGAGAGAGAATCTTTTCCACATTGGATGCAAGTTGAATGGGTTGTTGTATGCCTTAATTGTTGACAATGGGAGCTGATATCAGGCAAGTGTACTTATCAATTTTAATATAGCGGATATAAGTCCGAGTCGATTCCTCAAAGATTTTGAGTACTAATATTAACCTTAGTTCTATTATCTAACCAGAAAATTGTGATGGGTTGAATGAATTAAAAATACTGAAATTAACAAACTAAACTAATTATGAGACTTGATTAAGCAATTTAGAAAGTAATAAAACTAAGAACGACTTTAAGTATGCAATAACGTATTTAGGAATTATTTCTCTTAGTGTTTAACATGTGACCACTTAAAATATATTCAATTCAATTTCTATTATTCTTAACCGGAGGGATTCACAATTAAAGTTAATACCTTTCTCAAGCATATTAATCCTAATCCTAAATTATTTACCGGAATCTCTTCACTTAATAATATAACTTAGAATTGCATTAATGTATAATGAATTCCCACACAAACAATTAACTTTTCGAAAGAAACACGTATCTTATCTCTAAGTATACATGTAATTCTCTCCAATTATGTCAAGATCTAATTACACATGCAATTTCTCAATCATCATGCATAATATCATAAATTGATACTCTAGAAATATCAATCAACAATTAAACAACATAATTGAATCGAGAAAAGATAGAAACTTTATTGAAAATTATAAATCAACCCAAGAGTCACATGAAACCCTAGGTTCCATAATTCTAAATACATGAATTCTAAGCTGTCATAATGAAACTAAAAACGAGTTCCATAAAAAATATAAAATAAAGCATGAAAAACCCCTTTGATTGATGAAAAATCTCTCCAATCTTGAAGTTAGTGTTGCTCTTGCCTTTTTCTTCTCCTTCTTCTTAAGTCTCTTCTCTTCTTTAGTGTCTCATATGTCTTGAAACCCTCATATGTCCTTATATATATGTATTATAAGGATTCTGTTTTCATCACCAGACACAGCTTGGGACATGGCTGTATCCCCAGGTCGTGTAACTTTCTGACCCTGGCAAATTTTCCTGCATGGACACAGCTTGGGGACATGGCCATGTCCTAGACTGTGTAACTTCAAAACTTCATAACTTCTTCAATTGAACTCCAAATTGAGTGAAACTTGATTCCTTTTCTTCATTTTCAATCCTAGAATGCGTTCAAACCTTGAAATCAAAATTTTACTCAATTAAGTATCAATTTCTTTAAAGAAAACAAAAAATGTAAGGGAAATACTATAAAATTACTATGTGAAATATGTTTAAAATCAGAGTTATCAAGAGCTATACTAATGCAATCTTTACTTTTGTGGTCTAACAATTGAAGTTGCTGAATTAGCCTTACCCAAAACCTTATAAGTTACATTAGCTTAATGACAAGAGAACCCTATAAGTGAACAAATAAGTATTTGTGTCGATTTGTATTGGCAACTATCGAGATGAAGTACTACGTGATGTGTTAACTATGGGTGCATCCTACATTCAACTTAGACGACTGTGAATGTTTGACCAAACTGTAATGTATGATGAAAGGAGGAATATATGTTCCCCAAAGGATTAAGGTAGAGAGTGAAGTTGAGCCCTACGACTACCAAGCGAATAAAAATCATGCAAGCCTAATTGAGCTAAGTCTTAAAGAAAGAGATTTTGGTGATGATTTGAACAGAGTTGAAAAGAGAGATGGCACTTGATGAGCTAACTTATTTATTGGTTAGAATGTTGTTGGAGATGAGATCCAAGGAGGAAATGATGCTTACTAAGGTGAAAATCTTATTGGGTGAGTTTACTGATCTATTTCTAAGTAAGCTACCCTAAGGGCTGCTTCCCATCTAAGGCGTCAAACATGCAACTAACTTGTAGCCAGGAGCTGCATTGTTTACTAAGTTTGCCTATAGGTTGAACCCTAAATAGGTTGTTGAGCTGTAGAAGCAGGTAGATGAGTTGATGAAAAAAGGGTATGTGTGAGAATCCCTTAGCCCTTATGCTATGCTAGCCTTGTTGGTACTTAAGAAGGATCGGTCATGGAGAATGTCTATAGATAGCCGAGAAACTAATTATATAACCTTTAAGTATAAGTATCCCATACCAAAGCTTGATGATATGTTGGATGAGATAAATAGAAGTATTCTTCAAGATTGATCTCAAATTTAGATATCATCAGATTCAAATGCACGAGGGTAATGAATGGAAGATCGCATTCAAAACGTACCATGGATTGTATGAATGGCTTGTGATGCCATTTGGACTATCAAGTGTACTAAGCACATTTATGCGACTAATGAATCATGTGCTCCGAGAACTAATAGAGAAATTTGTGGTATTTCATTTCAACGACCTCTTAGTGTTTAGCCTTGATCTAGAGACTTACCAAGAGCATCTCCAAGCAGTCTTTGCAAAACTTCAATCTGAAAGGCTCTATGTCAATCTAGAGAAGTGTGACTTTTGCCGATGTGAAGTAATCTTCCTAGGGTTTGTTGTAAGTAGTGGAGGAATATGAGTTGATGACGAGAAGATAAGAGCGATCATCGAATACCTTACATCGACCACTTCTAATGGGAATCAAGCTACGGAATCTCTGACTCGTAGCTGAGCCCGAGGATTAGAAGGGCTGGCATGACGAATCCTTATGTTCCAACCAACTCTTATCGAGACTAAGTATATCCTTGCCATGTCACCTTTAATGCCATACCATATGACTACCCATTATTTTGTGTTATGCCAAGTTGATGATTACTCTAATGCCGAGCCAACCAATCACTCAGCATCATCCTTATCAAGAAGCCAAGAGATAAAGAATCCAGACTGACTAGGCCATCCCTGTTCAAATAAGCCCACGTGTACAGTATTGTATGAAGAATCTATAGGACTAATGATTATTTTCCTTGTATATTCATTTTTACCCTTTTGTATCATGTACATTGCTTCTTTAGGAAATGTCCTTATTGTCTTTTTTCTTTTAGGCAAGTTGCCCTAACTATAGGTATAAATACCCTTATACTTGTATTTGTAACTCATCAAATTACCTTCAAGACACTTGAATACTTTCTTCCTTGTGTAAATACTATTTGTTTACTCTCAGCATCATTCTTATTGTTTCCCTTAAGTAAGGTTAGGTGGCAAGTAACCTAATTGGACCAATTCGTGCATCATATTGAATTGTGCCGTAAGTCTTTGGAAGTTCCATTAGTACGTCATATCCTCTGGAGCTGTATGTTGGGTTTTGCTTACTATTTCATTCATCTTTGTCACTCTTTTACCTTTCCCATTAACCTTTTTTTCAAGCTTTCTGCAAACTTAGACTCATCTAGTGATTGGCCTAATCTATTCTTGGTCACGGTTTACAACAACTTCAGCCGATATGAGAAGTTTCTACGGCCTAGTGTTATTCTATCACAAATTTATAAGGAATTTTCAGCATGATTGTGGCCTTAGTCACTAAACCTTTGAAGAAGAATGTTGAGTCTAGATGGGGAAAGAAGGAGCAAAGGAGTTTTGAGGAGGTGAAGGAGAAGTTGACTACAGCCCCTATCTTAGCTCCACTGAGCTTTGACAAAGTGTTTAAAGTGGAATATGATGCATCTGGATTAAGCATAGGTATCGTGCTAATGTAAGAAGGATGATCTATTGCTTACTTCAGTGAAAAACTTAAAGGAGCTATACTCAACTATTCTTTTGATGATAAGGAGTTTTACTCCTCGATTTAAGCCCTAACTATATGACAATACTATCTACTGCCTAAGGAACTTATGATTTATGTGATTTACACTAATCATGAATCCTTGAAATATCTGAAGAGCTAACCCAAGTAGTCTCAGAGACAAGACAAATGGGTCGAGTTCAAGGAGGGATTTTCTTATGTCGTGAAATATAAGAATAGGAAGAACAATATAGTGGCCGACACCCTATTGAGGTGACATTCTCTCCTAACTAAGCTGCAGGCTAGGCTGCTTGGTTTTTCAATGATAAAAGATTTATATCAGGAGGATCCACACTTTAGTCCCATCTATGCTAAGTGTGAGGAAGGACGGACTTTTGATCACTATCACAAGGAGGATAGATACATGTTTAAGAAGAGGAGATTATGTATGCCGACCTATTTCATAAGAGAATTGTTAGTACGCGAGGCGCATAGAGGAGGATTGTTAAGACATTTTGGTTAGCACCGTACTTATGGGGTACTATCATCGAGATTCTTTTAGCCAAGAATGATGAGAGATGTCTAATCTGTGTTGGAAAGGTGTGCTAACTATAAAAAAGTAAAGAGCTGAACCAAAGAAGGGCACTATTTACCCTTACTTATCCTAACCAAACCTTGGTTCGAGCTGAGTATAGACTTTATGTTAGAATTGCCAAGGATGTCCCAAGGGAAGGACTCCATCATGATAATCACGGATTGATTTAGCAAGATGGCACATTTCGTTTCCTATATAAAAACTAACGATGCTTTGGCTATTTCTTTTCTTTACTTATAAGAAGTAGTTAAGCTTTATGGAGTGCACAAAACTATTGTTTCAGATCGGGACCTAAAGTTCATGAGTCACTTCTAGAGAACGTTATGGAGACGTATGGGAACTAAACCATTATACAGCACGTCTTATCATCCATAAATGGATGGACAAATTGAGGTTGTCAATGAAACAGTGGGAACTTTACTATGGGTTGCCATTGGTTGGAATATGACTAATTGGGATCTATGCTTACTGATCATAGAGTTTGCCTACAATAAGATAACCCACAACATAATGAACATGTCCCTATTTGAGGCTACCTATAGGTTCAACCCTAAGCTCCAAATGGACCAAGCACCCCTTCAAAGCTCAAATGATGACTAGCTAATTGCAAAAAGAGTCGAAGCCATCAAAGCCATGTACTAGAAGGTCATAAAACAATTAAGCCGAGTTGTTAATAAGCTCGAGAGATGAGGTTGAGGATGGAAGAAAAGAGAATTCAACCAGGCAATCTGGTTTAGATCCACCTCAGCAAGGAATGGTTCCCTAACTTAAAGAAGAGCAAGTTATCTCCTAAGGTCGACAGATACTTTAAAGTACTTGAAAAGATCAATCATAATGCCTACAGGATTGAACTACTTGAAGAGTATAGAGTCTTGGACTCCTTTAACATTGCCGATCTCTACTTATATACTCTTGAAGGCAAACAATATGGAGTTGAGCCAAATTTGATCCCAAATCTTAAATAGCTCAGAGGAAATGATAGGGATTATGGACCAATCATACACTCCCTGAGCTCGAGGATTTACTCAGATGGTTTGCTAAGCTATCCGAGGTGAGTTGAACGTCGAGGAGTAATGCATTCCCCAGTTTAACTTGCTAGGTTACTTTGCTCTCCACATCATGCGAGAAGCTACTAAGTCAACCAACCAACATGCTGAACAAACCTCTCCATAACACCCTTATCCAAGTATCAAACCAGAATACTATTGACTTGATTTATGTAGAGACTAAGCTAACAACTCTTCGGAGTTGACCTCTTAAGGCCAAATTGATAATGAGCCACCACTTAAACTAACCTTTCCTAGTCTTAAATATCCGAGTTGCCGAATTGCCGATGCCGACCTAACTTGTTCATAACTTACTCTGCTTAACTAGCAATGTTATTGAGACCATAGAATGAACAGTTAACACGTATACAGATTTTCCTAATATCCGTATTATCCTTTTCTATCATCGGATATTCTTTTTGCTTGTTTACAACATTACCCTTGTAAAATTATTCCTTTTCCTTTACTAGTAGGAATCCTTTTTGTAATTTTTACTAACCTAGAACTTACCTTAATTAGGTCATATAAACACTCATGTATTGTAATAGCTGTAACAATCAATATAATCAACCTTCCAGACATTTTTTCTTCTTGCGTAAGCTAAGTGTATCTTGCTTACTTTCGACTACTCTTATCTAGGTCATTAAGTATGGATTAGTGACCTTTGACTATGTTTATATGTCATATCAATTGTGACCAAAGCTCATGTGAAGCATTAGTACGTCACATCCACCGTCGGTACATGAGGACCTTTACTAAACCTTCGACTATCATTTATCCTCTAGACTGTCTCGAGGTTCGAACCCATCCCTTGGTTTGTATGATACTAGACATCGTGTGTTTATCCATGTTAGACCATATTACATGGGCCACTAACTTACAATCACAAGCAAGATACATACTAAGGCCTCCAAGTATTCTCAAATAATATTCCAAAGTGCAGTAAAACACTTATCCTACTTACTTGAATATGTGACACTTGATGGTCTTAATGGTTGGTCTCATTCGCTTCAATTTATCCCTAAATATTCAATACAATCACTTCAGTTTTACTAAATATATGATAAATGAGTTCATTTTAATAATTCAAATGTGGTTGTGACTTATCTTTAACAAGTGGTATAAGTTTTATGTTAAGTTCTAACTTGTTATTGAAGTCTTTGAAAAGGGTTTTGAAAGCTTGCCTAATTCTAAGTTTTGGTCTAAGAACCTTCTGATGAAGTCTCTAAATGAGTGTCTTTAAACTAATAACCTTTGGACTAAGTCTCTAAAGTTACTCCAATTGTACTCCTTACTCCAATCAACTCTTTGAATGAGCCTTTAAAGTCATTTCCTCTAAGTATTCTATGCCATTCTATCTTTAAACTAAGTCCTCGAAGCTAATTCAATTACATTTCCTTTATCAAATACTTCCTAAACAAGTGATGTGGGTATAATTAAGTCCTTTTTACAATCCAACCTTCTAATCTACTCTATGAACTAATGCATAAGTCCTCTTCTTACGGGCTAACCTTCTAAAGATGTCTGTAAAGTGATTTCACCTAACCCTTCTAAATTAGCCAAACTTCATAATAAGTCTCTAAAATTATTGTAGCCATGCTTCTTTCACCAAATAATCTCCTAAACGAGGTCCCGACATGGTTATTAGTTAAAATCCTTTCTCCACTTAATCTTTCTAAACATTTCTCTGACATCATTACAATCGTGCTCCTTTTACCAAATAACTTCTCAAACGAGGCTCTAACCTAGTTATAGCTAAGATTTTTTTCACCATTCAACCCTCTAATCAAGTATCTGAACTAAAAATTTAAGTTATTCTTTTACTAGATTAATCATCTAAAGAATGCTCTAAATAGATTCAACCTTCTAAAAACCGCTCTAAACAAATTCAATATATGTATTTGCTCTAAACAACTCGCTCTAGCATCTTATTCTAGTTTATAAGCATGATTAAACAAAATCATACAATAGGTTCATTGTTCCCATAATCACCATATCACCCAAATTTCCAAATCTTCATATTTTCACCTTAATGCATGTAAACAATTACTTGTGATTTGTGCTTATTCTCAAATCTCATTCAATTCAACTAACTCCAAATCACTTTCCATAGTGACATATAATACAATCAAACTTTAGAACTGTTACGTGTTGCTTTCCATAAGGGTAATTGCACAAAAATTTTGAAAATAGGGAAATTTTCATCAAATTTAGAGGCTCAAAATTCCTTAAAAATCATAAAAAATGTTTTTGGTTGAAAACCTTTCATGTTATCCTTATATGTAATATGAGGTCGTTGTAGAAAAATTTTTACTTCAAAACAACAACATTAAGGTTATTTAAAACAACCTGAAAAATTATTAGGTTTTGGTCGATTTTTTAAGGAGGCCATATATTCGTTTAAAAATTTTATAATATGATATTTTTCTTAAAAATTACATATAAAAATATAACAAAATAATTTTTTTTTTTCGTGATTTTTGGAATTGATTTGATATTTTTACAATTTTTTTGGAAAATTGGGTTAGATTCAAAACTCACTAGAAAGTGGCCGTCCAGCCACCACCTTCCATCACCACTGTGTTAGCCTAACTAAGCGCTACCATTACTACTGGCCAGTGATGGTGGTTTGCACTAAGCACACTCTTAGACTCATACTCTCCAATTCTACTCAATTTGCACAGTTTTAATTATTAATTTCCTCAAATTTTCTCTTCACTATTCTTCATTTCTTTGCATTTTTCCTAGATTCCTTACATATTCAAGAGGCTCCAGAGAGCACATGGTGATAACTTCTAAGTTGGATAGTGTCTGATGAGGGTTTTTCTCTCTCTTCAAGGGTTATATACCCTTTATTTTCCATTTGATAAGTGTCCTAATGCTAACTTAAACAACTAATAGCTATCCTCTATTTTCCATGCCCAAATCCTTACACATCTAGTAGTTTGGTGACTTTTTATGAATTTTTTATTGTTTTCTTATAAAATTTTAGCTAATTATACTTATTTTCGAGTATATAAGTATATATAATAGTCTTACTCGAGGTATTCATACTATGTTTATATATTATTTTATATCATTTTATAATTTTAATGCCTAAATAGTTTATCTATAAAGTTTAGTTAATTTTTGTTATCTAACTCGCATGTTTACGGCGAGTAGTTTACAATATAATATAATTTAGTGAAATTAACTATTTTTAATTATAATATTATTATTTTATTATATTTCTATAATTTGAACCTATGGGGCGTCTTCGACTAACTCCTAAAACTTATTTGTGAAATATCGTCCTAATTGATCTACTTTCATATATACCTTAAATTACTCGCTTGGAATAACTATGTGGAATAACAAGGCTCATATAGAGCTCTAACAAAGCCAAACTTTAAGCAAGCCAAGTTTGAGTAGCTTGTAAATGACTCCACTCATTTATAGCCTTAATGACCCCCTAAGTGGTGGTTAGTTGCCACTTAACCTTGGGTTAGCTAGCCTAGTGTTATTGTTAACACATAAGAGCTTAATATGTATTAAAGATTAACAAAAAAAAAAAAAAGTTAATAGAAGACTATTTTCATGTAACTTTAAAATTGTTGAAGACTTAAATAAAAAATAAAATGTTAATAACTCAAATAAAAAGTAGATAATCCTTATTTAAATGGTATAGTGGATTATGAGCCTTAAGATTAGATATGTTAATAGCAAAGGTTACTTAAATATCCAATAGAGTGCTAATACAAGAAGGTGGTTTAATATTATGTTGACTTAGAGATGGAAATAAGTTTGTAATACTATAATATCAAGAAAATTAATAAATTTGTGATAAGATTGCAATAGCTATATGATGTTTGATTGATTGGAACTAAATTGGTATTAACTTTTCTAATTAATAGAATATGTAGGTTATAACGTATTGAATTGAGAAATTATAGTGTTAAGCTCGCACTCGAACTCAACTTAGAATTTCAAAACTCAAGCTCGGTTTGAACTTAGTCAAGTTTACAATTCTTAACTCTAACTTAACTCAGATTAACCTTCAAAAAGCTCAAGTTAAACTTAGTTGAAGCTTGTTTAAATTTGATTTTTCTAAAAGATTGAATATCATGATTTAATTAAAATAAAATCAATATGTAAATTAGCTCAAAGTTGATTTAGCTTTAACTTGTTTCAAGCTCAATTAGGCAAGTAATATAGTCACACCAAATATCACGATGCTCAAGCTCAACTCAATAAACTACTTAAGTATCTCAAACTTGAGCTTAACCTGTATATAGTTGAATTGTACTCGAGTAAATGTTGAGCTTAACTTCATAAACTACTTAAGGTACTTTTTCGTTACTTTTGCAAGCACCAACTCCTATTTGAATAAAGAACATAGCCTTCAAGTATTTGGTAGACATGATCATTCTAAAGGAGTTCATCGTCAGTTTGCTAAATATGGTGTTGTACAGTAATTAGATATCTACAATTAGGAAGTCAACTTGCGTTTTCGTCCATATGTTTAGTGTCACTAAGCTCCATAGGAAGAGTAATAATACCAGAGACCTTGATAAGTGGCAATTAAAGCAATATAAGTCATTTTAGTTGGCTTAAGTGGAGTTGTGATCTTGTTCTTCATTTGGACAAATGCTTTCATAAAGATGATGTCAGTAGATTTACTACTATCAGCAAGTATCTTATGAACATTGAAGTTCACATTTCTAGCTTGGATCATAAGTGCATCATCATTAGAGGTGATGATTCGCTCCATGTTGCTCTCTATAAAGGAGATGGAAGTATCATTGTTGCATCTCTTAGTTTGTATACTATGAACCTATTAGAACTTCTTTGATTGGGTGTAGGCCTTACTTTAATAGTTTAACTGCCCCCATGCCCCTAGACTCCTATTATGTGCAAATAGTGTTGTGAATAAGAGAGTTGGTGGTGTTGTCGTTTACGTTGGATGGCCTTACCTCTAATTGCTCCTTGTTTCAATCTTGGGAGGTCATAAGGTATGTTACCCTTGTTTGCAACATACTCTTTGAGGCTATCTCATTATATGGTGTCCTTAATGGCATGTTTGAGTTGTGTGCATTCTTACGTTAAATGTCCCATATCGCAGTCAAACTAAAAGTATCTGTAGGAATGTTGGTACATGGGGTTATGGTGCATGCACTCCAATCAAGTGATGATTTTACGATCTTAAATCTTGAATAAGATCTTATCTCAAGGCTTAGTAAGTTCATGGTATCTAGTGAATAGCGGAATCATATTGCTTTTGACGCAGGAGTTAAGTAGGTTTTGTTAGTTAGTACAATTGTTCTTTACATAAGGGTCGAGTTAATCTTTTGCTGGGGGTTGCTTTCAACTTTCCCTTTAGCTTGATTGCTGCTTTAATTGCCATTTTGCATTAATGTTGTTCTCTTAAGTGATATATGTGGTAGCCTTTTGTTAGAACTTAGCGAAGATGGTAGGCTTCTTCTTTGCAATGGAATGAAAGAATAATAGTGGCCTTTCACCCCCTGTATAACTTATTTGAATGCTATAATCACGTGGAGATATGCTATAATCTTGTAGAGGTTCATCAGGATGTGGACAAATGGTCATCAAGTAAGATACTTGTTATTACCTTTGGGATGGGAAGAGTGACGACTACGTCTAATATTGAAGATTATCCTAAGAGAGTTGATAATTAGAGTCTTTAGCCTTATGTATTATTAATTATTGTTTAGTAATTAATTGATTTTATCTAGAAGAAATCATGATTTTATCTAAAGAATTTGAATTTATAAGGATATTTAGAGATTGGAACAATAATATTATGGAGATTGTAGTTGACTATTTTGTTTGATTGTTATTAGAAGTTAGGGACATATGGTGATTTGTAATATTCTAGGTTCTAAGTTATTACACCCATAACCTATCCTTTAGGTATAAGTTCTTAAATTTTTATATCTAGAACATATCATGTAACATTTTAGAATTGCTTGGTACCTTATAGATTCTATAGGGCATAAGGTATCCTGTGGAATCAGTATTTTTTTCTTTATCTTTTTTCAAAACTTTATATTGAATACATAATTAATATCGAAATTATAATTGCATTATTGCTAGATTTACTGGCAATTATTCATATAAGTTTCATTTTAAATTGAAATAATATAAAACTTTAATACGTATGGTATTAAATATTTCTACAGTTAAAAATATTCAAATCCTTAGTTGGGTTATACTTATATTTCTTTTGTCTTTTCCCTTCAAATTATCAAAATGATATTTTTATCAAATTATAAGATTATTATATGTAGAATACCAAAATTATATGTGAGTAATTCCAATATAATATGTTGGATAATAAGTTAAAGGCTAAGATATTTTGAAGATTTTACTAGACTAAAGTTAGTGAAAAAGAAAAGAAGCAAATAAATAAATAAATAAAGATAATAAAAGAAGAGAAAGATTTAAAAAAAAAAAAAACAAAAAAGAAGAAGAAGAAGAAGAAGAAGAAGAGAGAGTGACTAAATAATAGATACGAGTAACATATAGTCTTAGGGTTTTATTATGAGCTGGACATGTATTATTATTTTCTTTAAGACTAAAAAAGGAAAAAAAAGAACAATACTATCAATTTATTAATATTATTTAGTTATTATTAGAAGACAAATATAGGGTATCGTAAAACTTGTACCTTATATACTTTAAATTACAAGTTTTAGGGTAGGACATGGTACCATAATTTCATATATGTTCCTTATCTTGTGGGATTAAGCTTTGGAAAATCACTACTTAGAACCTATCATGTCAAATATCACTCACTTAGAACTTATCTGGTGGAGTAGGATCTAGATTGGTATCTTATACGATAAGGTTACTCACTTATCATTATCATGTTTATTACTTTTTAAACCAATATATAGTATATTTTTTGAAAGTGGGTACTTAACATCGGAATATGTGCCAAGCACTTATACTTATTTTGATGCTTTAATGGATTTAAGCAACCTATTATATTTATATTTTATCAATAAAAGTAGGGTATTTGGCATGGAAATACATACTAATTACCATGCACCCTTAATAAATATGAACAAAAGGACTAAATGGTGAAGAAGAAAGATTGAGGATTGGAAAAGCACACTATAGAATCCGGTTTGGTTTGATTTGGAACTATATTTTCTAACTAAGAAAAGTAATTTGCACAAGATATAATTTTATATGAAAGTATTGAACTTATTTAATAATAATAACATTGATATTGTATTAGAGTCAATGAAGTCAGTGTTCATGTGATTAAGAAATTTCAATTTTTTTTCAATAGTTAATTTTATTTATAAAAATAGCATAATAAGCATATAGTATAAACTTTAAACAACTATATATATAAATTATTAAATTATGGTAATAAAAATTCAAAACATGTACATTTCTATAAATTTAAACAAAAAATTCTTTTCAGTACTATTAGTGACAAGTATAACATTACTATTTTTTTATAAAATAATTTGGTTTGATTTTACATATTAACTTGGTTTATTCTTTCAAACTAATTAACCATAAATTAAGAATTTGATTCGGTTTGAAAATTTTGTAAACCAAATTGAAAAAGAAATATTGTTCTATGAATTGGTTTGGTAATAAAAATTCAAAGCATAGTTTGGAAACTTTCTAAAATTTTAGTTTGGTTTTTATGGATGATTTAGTTTGGTCAATTTTTTTCTCATCCTAGATATAGGTGCTTATGAGAATTAACAAACATTTGTAATGATAATGCAATATTAGTTCATCTCCCCTTTCACGTAAACAAGAACTTTTATTGAGTGAATGCTCAATTATGTGTTTTTAAGGTAGTTGAGTTTGTTGGAGATAGAGTCATATATAGAAAAAATATGGAAAGATAAAAAATAATCTTTGGGAACCTTTATACCAACCGTTTACTCTTTATATATTATATTGAATTGAAGTTAAGGAGTTAATCGATATTAGACAATGAAAAAATATGATGCAGAAAAGAGTGACCAGTTTAGAAAACCTTCGTGAAGATACAGTTCTGAATTCTAAATCAATCATTATATTATCGGATGAGTAGAAAGCCTTGCAAATGAATACAAATAATTAACATTTTAGCAGTTTCATGAAAATGTTCCTTAGATATCAAATCACGATGTTTAAAAGATCTGCAATTTGATGAATGAACCCTCATGCTAGAGAGCTAATGGAAACATGTTTACTAAAATCAAGACAAAAAGCATCACAGGATTTTGTAAATATGTAAACGCTTGGGTCCCAGAGAAAATCAACCATGTTATTCAAGTTTACAACTTAAAAAGGTAAACGACCTTTACATTAATAGATCTTTCAAACAAACTGGCGAGAAAGAAATCTAAGAGATTGGAAGTGGAGCTCCATTCCAAGAGCTCAAACACTCCAACATTGGATCGATGACTTTACCCATACACATTGCACTAAATACTTTGTCAAACTCTTCTCCAGGCGATGTAACCTTTTCACCAGTTAGTAAGCTAGTTCCCAATTCCTCCCTCACAAATCGGTATAGCGGGTAAGATCTACATTCCTTAATTCTGTTTGGGATCGCAGGATTACCATTCTCATAAGCCAACCTTGCACCCTCAATCTCCTTAGGCAAAAGGGCCTTCACCTCAGCCTCAAATAAACCGATCTTTTGGAAGATCGATGTGTTAGTATTTATCTCATTTTCACCATTTTTCAAAGCATGCTCTACCAGAACTTGCCTGAGTTTTTGCATCAACGGGTACGTTGCGCTGCAAGGATCATCAGCATAAGCAAATACATATTCACGATCAACAACTTTGAGCAAGTCCCTCTCACAAAACCTTGATGGGTGGAGCTCCCCATTAGCTCCAGTTGTCAAGGTTCGCTTTGACACTTGACTAATGGTACTCTTCACGGTGCTTCTCAAGTTTTCCTCCAAATGCCTCAAGTCAATGGCTTGGCAAAGTGCAACTAAGAATGTTGTAGACATAAGCTTTAGAATATCAACGGCCTCAGCAGTTTTCCTTGAAGAGATCAATCCAAGAGAATTAACATCTTGGTTGTGTTGCTCAGCACTTTGGACATGGTTTGTGACAGGATTAGCAAGGAATTGCAATTCCGAGCAGTATGACGCCATGGCGATCTCAGCTCCTTTGAATCCATAGTCTAAGCTAGGATTTCGACTTGCTGTGAGATTAGAAGGTAACCCATTATTGTAAAAGTCATTGACAAGTTCAGAAAATTGAGCAAACATGAGTTTCCCAATTGAAGCAATTGCCAATCGAGTATTGTCCATAGAGACACCGATTGGGGTTCCTTGAAAGTTACCACCATGCAAAGCCTTGTTTCTTGAAACATCAATAAGTGGATTGTCATTCACGGAATTGATCTCCCTCTCAATGGATTTAGTAGCATATCTAATAACCTCAATTTGAGGCCCAAGCCACTGAGGAGATGTTCTTAAAGCATAGCGATCTTGCTTTGGTTTTTGAAGAGGATCCATTTCATGCAACTTTTTGGCGGCCTTCACATAGGAGCTGCCATCTAAAATGTGCTCCATAATGGCTGCAGCCTCAATCTGACCAGGATGGTGCTTCAATTTATGAGTCAAATGGTCAGTGAACTCAGGCTTGCCTTGCATCACCTCAGCAAAGATAGCTGACAAAACTTCTGAAAGAACAGCAAGATAATTAGCTTCGAAAAGTACCATAGAAGCCATCCCTGAACCAACAGCAGTTCCATTAACAAGAGCAAGACCCTCCTTAGGTTGCAACTCAAAGAAACCGGAACTAATCCCAGCTAGATGGAAAGCATCTTCGGGCTTAAGTAAATCACCATTTGGACCAATGGCTACAGAATTTGGCCGTCCAGTTAGCAAGCCAGCAATATAGGACAAAGGGACAAGATCACCAGATGCTGTGATTGTGCCTCGCAATGGTAAGCAAGGAGTAATGTTGTGGTTGAGGAACTTCGTGATAGCCTCAAGGATTTCAAATCTGATGCCAGAGTATCCTTGAAGAAGAGTATTGATTCTAACCAACATGGCAGCTCTTGTAGCAGAGCGAGGAAGTGCGTGGCACGATTCCATCCCATTACCAAAAATGCCAGCATTCAAGAACCTAGTAAAGATATTTCAAATTAGATAATTTTTCTTCAACTACCAGATAAAAGAAAATAATAATCTGTATAATTTGCTAGATTAGGTGGAATTATAGTAGGGAAAGGATACATTGACATTGACAAATTTCATCTAAACATGCAATATATATATATATATATATATATATGTATATATGTATGTACATATTAACTGGTCATAATTGACTTGGTATAATATTTCTGAAACTCACAAAAAAGAGAAGCTAAGTCATATGGCAAGAACATCCTTAATCAGTTTCTGCTCTCCATTAACTGTCGTCTCCAAAATTATAAAAAATTTCCTCCTACCGCGTTGCATATCATATTTGTCCATTGGCAAGACTAGCAGTAGCAGCACATCTAATAGGCCATGCCAAATCCTACTCGGCTGGCCAAGATACACCAATGTTATAATAGAGAGTAACCGGCCAACGTAGAATATGTTTTCCTTATCGCTGACTTGAGGGCAACATTTTTAAAATAAAAAAGAAAAAAACAACCATTTGATTATTATTACCATAAAGCTTGAAAACCAAGCTTAAAATTGAAAGTTTTTTTTTTTTTTTCTTGTGGTTTATGAAAGTCTTTATCAGTAATGATTCAAGGTACTTTTTAAGTTAACTACAATATGCATCCACACTAAATCAATTCATTATAGGCATGCCGATCACCTCTTACTCTTACTCCAAACCTCTAAATAAACCAATATACATTTTAGGATATTTATTGAGTGAAAAGAAAAAAAAACACTTTATATATTTGTCCAAGATTGATTAAATATTTTTGCCATAAGAACATGTGTAATATGTCGAAAGATTTTTATTTGACCTCTTACTCCGAGAAGTTAACGTTAATCCTATTAAAAGTAGGAAATAAATACGGAAAATGACATGATACAGTGAAAAGATAAATAAATAGATAAAAGCATACCTAATGAGCTCTTTTTGGAGAGCACCACCATTCTTGGTTCTCCGATGAGAAGTAGCACCAAAACCGGTGGTTACACCATAACTATCGGTACCTTTATTCATACTATCCATAACCCAATCACTGCTGGCCTTTACACCAGCTCTAGCAGACTCAGAGAGCTCCACTTTAACCTCTACATCGGGGGTTGCGATAGCCGCCACCTGCGATATAGTTAAGGTCTCCCCACCAAGCTTCACCACTGGCTTGCGGAATTCAGCCACCATGCGCTTCACTTCATCCAGGTGGCTTCCGGTGAGAGAATCAGCAGCCACTCCCCAGTACAAAGGGTCATTCGTGCAAAATTCATTGTTTGAAACATTCATTTTGGTGGTCTTAGTTATGGTTTCCATGGGGAGAATGAAATGAAAGAAACAAAGATATTGGATAACTAAATGAGTAAATATTAAAGAAGTAGTTGGTTACTATAAGACAGGAAATCCTAGTAAGTCTCGAATATGGTAAGAGTGGGATGAGGATTTCCTGAGGAGTAAAGAGCTGGTGGCTTTTGGTTTATATAGAGATGTGCAATATGTAAATAAATATGTTTTTGGTAGGTGGGCATGGAAAAGTGGACCCGGCCAACCGGAGTGAACGACCACATAGAATTTTCAATTTTCCACTAAAAAGATATAATAGTAAACACCCAGCTTCAGATTGACTAACATGTAGAATGATATTAACATTCAATAATCAATATGGACCAGTGATCCTAGCTATATGCTATATTGATTATGATCGGATAATTATAAACCCAATTTTAAAATTAATTTTTTCTTTTTACTAAATATCGAAAATTATATGATTGATTATTTTACTCAATTAGATGGTTGGTACGTACTCTGCAATATTTGAAATGATTGGCCAAATGTGATGTTTTCCAATTTGGAAAGCTTAATTTATTTGTAACTATTTGCTCTTTTTCCCCTCTGTAAAGTGCATAGTCAATTTAATGAATATTATAATTTATTTTTTCAGTCTTTAAAAAATCTCTTGCACAAACGAACCCCCTAATTTAAGCTGCTTGTGAGGTTTGGTTAGCGGTTGGTATATATATTGAAATGAAATCAAATCCAGAAATAAAAGATGAAAACAGGAGACAATAAACAAGGGAAAAAAACGCTATAACAACCCAACAACTACAATTTGGGTTTATCATGACCAAACCACGTATCAAATGTAAAATTGCTGAGGCATTGACATGATTAAATTATCTAAAGGAACAAAAAAAGAAAAATCGATAATAAAGCATTATTATTTATGGATAATATATTCATCAATTACTATTAATTTGTATAGTTATTTAGATCATTAGAAAATGGATTGGACAGTACCATTGCCTGCATCATAAAAACCCGCATTTTTAACCCTATTTTGCTAGTGTGCATGTTTTGAACTGTTTGTCCGCTAATTAATAGCCTCTAAGAGAGCTATGTATAGTTTTAAATATGACAATATCTATGTCTGTAGAAAATGGAAAAGATATTCTTATACCTATCTTTAAACTTCATGTTTTGGTGATTATTATGCATAGGAGGACGCGTAAAATTTTTCTTTTTTAACTAGAGATGAAGAAAACATGAGACTATATTCATAATATTTTTGTTGGGAAAGATAGTCATAAATTCAAGGCATCAATTTTTTGCCCCCTTTTTTTTTTTTCCCTCTCTGTATTAACCAACTAAGCAAACATACGCAGACCAGAATTATTCTCTTATTCATTGGACAGACTATATTGGTCCCTTAAGAAACAAACATACTTCCACACATATATATATTTATATTGTACCCTTAGCAACGACATATAATTTAATTATTAAGTCATCATAAGATAAAGTCAAGAAATGAGTGCAGCTCAAATGCTTCACAAATTTATATTATTTAAGAAAAGTCCCACTCGAAAGTTGGTGGAGCTTTGACGAATGGACGCAGTAGGACTGGACCAACTACTAAGCAGTGAAGAAGAAGGGCCAACGAAGCATCGGAAAATCAATTCTTAGCTCCCGCAGATTCTTTCTTTCTTTCTTTCTTTTCTTTTCTTATTTATTTATTTATTTTTTAACATTTGCCCAACTACTACGATCCCACTAGCGATTAAGCAGTATAAACAATCGATAAAAATGATTAATTAATTAAGGTTCACTTAAATCTCGGTTTAATTTTATTTAGTTTGGATGGATCAACCAAACCACCAAATTAATACTAGTTGGTGTGTTTGTGTATAGTGTATATATATATGTGTGTTTATATAGATATATATATATATATATATATCTTAACTTTCAGGGATGAGCTTTTGAGGATTTGTTCTAGTAAACGCAGATTCTTTTTGTTTTTTTTTTTTTTTTTGGTTTTTAGCTATTCTGTTTGAACATAATTAAATAAAGTTGCAAAATGCATCTTCTTTTCTTATAAGGGCACATGCTTTCGTTAGTTAAGTACAATTGCATAACTAGGGTCAACCAAGTTAGATTTCCAATGAATCTTAATCCATTATCAGAACGGGAATCATACTAACAAATATACCAAGCTATATCAAGTAAATGTATAAATACTCGTAAGCCATGATATATTTTTAAGTGAATGTCACAGCAATACACAATAAGTAAGCGAGTGATCTACATCTTCGACCACCGCATGACACAAAACAATCAAAAAGAGAGTACTCACCTACGCTAATGCTTATTACACTATTCAATGTGGCTATCTTCACTTATATGCATTAATACACATAATAGTATAATTATTTCATCGTCTTTCCAAATACAACAACAATAACTATCATATATTGTTGAACAGTTATACGACTACCTACTATTGACTATAGCTTCTTCATATCTTAACCATTTTAGCAAGTTTTATATCACCATGATCCTTATTTCAAGAGCTATACAAACATCTTTTGATATCAACGTGACCAATAAAGTAACATTACCAAATCATATATTAGCAAAGTCACTTAATTAATTCATATTATACTTAACAACTTGTTGATCCTTACTAAATCTACATTGATCAACAAGTGTTTGTCATGAAAATATTAAGCTTAAGTCATGCAAATATTACAAATGTTAATAATTTCTTTTACTATTTATCAATGTAGTCAAAATATAACTAAATACTCATTATTTATAGCATAAGCAATAAAGGAACATGATTAATTCCATGAAAATACTATAACTAATAAAAATATCTAGTTTCAAATATAATAATTACAAATATTAAATTTTTGGCATTATATGTGCTTTTAAAATATCAATTTTATGCTTAAATTTACTAAAAATTAGCTTAAATTATGTAAATAAATGAATATAAATACAAGATCTATGAAAAGCACTCCTAATATCATCATCAAGTTCTAGATTCATTAAAAGTCAGACTCATTAAGAAATATTTTGAAAAACCTATTATTCCCATTAACTCCAAAATAAGGAAGACATAAGAAAATAATTATAAGAAGTATTAAACGCTTATATTACTAAAAAATCTTTACAAATAAATTTAATATAAGCTAATAGGAGTATATAATTTGAGAATTAGCTTGAAAAAACATTATTTAGTATTTTGAAAAATTAATTTAATTTTCAGCTGAAACAATAGATTTTTTAAGGAACCTATGTTTCCACTTTTAATTTCATTAAAATAAAATTACTACGTTATTATAAATATAAAATAACTTTAGAATAACAGGTCTCATAATCAATCTTAGAGATTTAATATTTTTAGAAATTAAAACAACTTATAGGCGAAAAGTGGAGCATGACCTTTCATTGGCATTCGATCACTCGTTGGCCACCAATATATATCCACTAAGAAAGGCCTTACTTGGGGAGTATATGGTTAAAATTTGGTGAATTTGGAGGTTGTTTGCTATGTTTACTAAATTTCTGTTATTTTTTCTCTATTTTGATAGGTGGCAATTGGCAACCACAATGGTGGTTCCCTGAGGTAAGCAGTACTCAACGTGATTCCTTGGAGGGAGAGGATGTTATAGTTTAAGTTTGGTGATTTGACAAACTGAAATGAATTTTTCTTTATTTATAAGCTGATTTTCTAATTAAAATATTAATAATTAGTTACTTTTTTGACACTTAGTAGATACATAGCATCTCTTGGATTGCCAACTTATCATGAACTACTAATTCCTTCCTTACTTGCTAAGTTTTAATTTTTTATAATAAATGTACACATTAATATTATTATTATTATTAAATAAAAGATAATATGAACTCCAATATAATGCTATGCATCTCCTTGAGTCTAACTTCATATTAATTCTTTACAAATTAATATCTGATAATCCGTTTTAAGTATAATAGAATAGCCTATTATATATTAAAACTCAATTTCTCAATTTTTGGGATAGTTAAGGTTATATTGATAAACTTAAGATTTTGAGCACAATTGGTTGCATTTTAACTTATTTTTTGAATTTGAATCTAAATCTACATGCTTCTTCTAATTTTCGTAGCTTCATATTGATATTTGAAATCATTTAGAGAGAAATTTTCGTTGGCCCAAATTTCTTAGAAAAATGCCTTATACATGGTTTTTTCAATTCTTTCCCCAAGAAAATTATATGTAGCTTAAATTATCAAGGCCATGGGATGTAACATTCACTTTATATGCCAAATGATTCATCTTTAACATCTCAACATATATGCGAGCTAAATTACCAATTAGAAATAAATTGTACATAATAGCTTATATTTATATCAAATTAGAATCGATATCTTCTTTGGTTTGCCAAATGAATTATATGGGTCTACATCTTCTAACTTTTGTGATATCATCATAAAGTTTGATCTAAATTAGATAATATTGCCTAATGCCCTAAATTTTGGGGGCTCAAAACCTAGGGTTATCACATACAATTTTTTTGATAGTTTAGGGATTAGTTCTCTCCTCTAAATGCCAAAACGGAAGCTAAGGTTAGACACTAAAATCTTAGAAGAGAACAATATGCAATACATATAAGATTTCTTAAAACTTATACTGAAGATACTAGACCTTAGCCTAAAGGTGCTCTCATAATTTTCTTAGATGGGTAGAAACTATAAGCTACATTGGAGTTGGAACAAGAAGGAGCAAAGAATATCTTTAATGTTATTGCAATTACTATGGGGTTAGTGGAATTATAGAGGCATGAAGTATGTTTTCTACGATTGGTGGAGATGAAGAGAAAGAGAAGAGCAAGATTAGTAGATGTCCAAGTTCATTACAAAGAAGGACAAGATAAAGGAGAACATATGTTAGGAAAGAAAAGAGCTCAAGAACTGAAATGTTACTTTTATGACTAACCCCATTTTGTTAGGGATTACCAAAAGAAGAAAAATTTGATTACTTTAATGGTAGAGGACATATTAGATGATGATGAGAAAGGAAAACTTAGCACGCTATGTCTCCTTTATTCTATGAATCTAAGGATAATGAGGAGAGCGGGCAATTAACTCAAGTAGAAGTCAAGATGGTTGGGAAGGGGATGAATGTAATGGTAAATATAGAAGGTTCACATTTATTCACATTCAATTGATATTGTTCATGAACTTGAGTTAAGGGTGTAGAGCATTAAAGCTTGACCCAAGACAGTGAAGTTTAAGAAAGTCCCTATGTTAATGGTAGCTAAAAATGTAAACCTTAAGATTAGTAGTTGGTGCCTAGAGGAGAATATACAAGTGATCCAAACAAATGACTTTTGAGTTTATTATCGATAAGGATTTCTTGGATAGGTCTAATGTCGTCATTATTCTTAGGTCTAACTATCGTTGCTTGCTTAGTGGAAACATACAACATTTGGTTCTAATCATTAAGAAGATTGATGGAGTTACAAAATTCATCACAATAATGTAAATAATAGAAGAGGATAAGCAAGTGAGTAAACATCGCTTAAGGGAAGAGAAGGCCTATCTTTACCGGAAGAGACTTTAGAAGCATTTAGTATTAGGGGCCAACAAATCTTTTAGCCAAATAAAATTTCATTGAAGCTATAGTAAGGGACATATTTAGATAAGTGAGGCAGTATATCCTAGTAATAAAAAATGAAAAATTATTGGGCAATATTAACACTAAGAAAGAATAGGATGTCAAGAATGGATTTAGGCTAAAGGTAAGGAAGCATCAAGCAATAAAGGCTTAAGGTGGAAGATGTTATGAAGATGTTACCGAGCTGGATGGAGGAGAATGCCACTTAAAGCTTTAAATTAAGACCCAATAGGGACCTAATGCGAATGACCTAGTCATTTTCAATCCAAGATGAAGGTCTACTTAGAAGCCTTGTGAATGTAGTTGTCTAGATTTGATGTATATTAGTAGCTATTATAAGTAGGAGTAATTGATAGTATTAAATATGGTTGTAAGTAGGATTTAATTGTAACTATTAGATTAGATAGATGTTGGCCTTTCATTTAGTAATGTCTTGTTGACTCGTTTATAAATAATCCATTCTCTAATGAACTTATATTCTTTCTAAAACTTTGCTCTATACTTTCTCTCTATAAATATTTTTGTATGTTGTGTGTTAGGCTAAACTTGTCATCTTTTTATGGGTACCTAACCACCCTGCTGTAGTTGTTGACGTCCAAGCAACTTATGCTAAGCTCTGGATGCTAACCCAAGGTTGCCTCCTTGGCTTGCGAGGACTAGTCTATAGAATCCTTAGTGACTTGATGACTAAGGAGAACAGGTCTATGCCCAAGGATTCTCCTTGTACCATCCTTAAGTTATTTGTCCCTTATTTAAGCTATCCAACTCTTCTTAGACAATTATGCGAACCAGCTTGATAAGTCTAAATGACTTAGACCGCCTAACCATCCTATTGCATAACCTATCTCCAAGCTACTCAACTCGGTGGTTGACTTATTTTATTACCTTCCTTATGCATAACACTAAGCTGTTGTTATACAACTTTGTCTATTTTTACTATAATGGAGCCTATGCTTACATGACACGTGGCCTAATAGTACCATTAATGTCTATGATCCAATAAATATTCTCCTTGCATTCTTCCAATTTTATCCAATAAATATTATCCCCTTTTAGGATGTACCATATTGTATTTTCTTTGTAATTTACATCAACTAGGGCTTGTAAAAATAGTCATTTGTAAATATGCAGACATCATTCATTATCTTTAGTGAACAAATATTCCTTTCTCTAGTTTCTTGTAGTCACATAGCTCAAGTCTCTATTTCCACTCATATCAACTTCCTTTAACAAGAACTAATGGCGAGGTAGCCGTACTCTTACATTTGTAAGTCATGTTGAGTACTGGTTTAGGTCTATATATGAGTCGTAGTGAGTCATATCTAAGTATCCAGCTTATGGTTTTGCTAATTTACATTCCCATTTCTTCTTTACTAAGAGCACTCATTACATACTTGGTAGGCTTACTACTAAATTTAGCTCTTATGAATGTCATCTATTGTGTGTTATAGAAACGCTAAGTGTTGTACGATAGCACCCTTAAACAAAATTCTTGTAACATATACATGTACTTACTTATATAATTATATCAGTGTAATTATCTTTTTTTTTTTAATTATAATGTAAAAATATTATATCACACCTTATAGAATTCTATAGCTATAATAACCATCCATAAATGTCTTTAAGGAGCGAGAATACCATCATTTGTATCCAAGTTCCTATTTAATACTCATGAACTGTTTGCTATTACACATAAGTAAATACAACTTAATGTGAAAATTTAATAAAAGTTGGGTAATTTAAGGATTCAATATATTGTTCCTTCCTACATACTTGAGGTCTAAAAGGATTTACAATAATATCTCACCTTAGTAACTTGCCTAACTAAGCTGTATATGTAAGATCTTGCCAAATGTAAGTCTATGAAAGGGTGAGCACTCATCATAGCCATAGTTGTTAAGATCATAAGTCAATTATATAATTCTATAAGTTTATGATTTTATGAGTTTTTTTTAATTAAAAATTGATACAAAAACGTACACAAACTCTAGGTAAAATTATGAGTTTAGGTGTAAGATTCATATAGACTTACTGCTTTACCTATTTTACTATCTATATTATTTTATTGATTCTATATACTTTAAGTCTATGTATAATCGAGATTTTGACAATCCTAAACTACTTAATGGGATGGGAGTTATATGCGTTCCCATAATTAAATATTCAAATAAGGTTAAATAAGTTGTCAACCATATATAATGCATAGTAACCATATAAATAAAAATATGCATGCAATATTCTAACAACTAATGTAAAGTTTAGGGTATATGTCCTCCTCTCCCTTTAATTTAGGATGGGATTTTGTGCTTACCATCTATGCTATGGTTTTCCTAATGACAATTACCTTAATGCACTCAAGGATTCACATAAATATGACCCAAAATAATAAGCATGGTTTTCTAGTTTTGTCAAACACATGAAACTCCCAACATTACTTAGTTTATAGATAGTATATCCAAATTTCTCTCGACCCTAAGTAAACCCTTTTGGCTATTATGCAACAATAATGGCCTAAAGAAATGTAAGGGAAAATCATATACCGCATATCGAGTTTTTATTTAAAGCTTCAATTGTTAATTAATCTATTACTAGGTGATTAAGTAATATATATAGCAAATATTTTAAGATCAATATGCAAAGATTAGTCCAACAATCATACCAATAGGATTTAACAAATACGAAACAATCAAGATCTCAACTATCACAAATCATAAGGAATTAGATTATAGCCCTAGAATTTTAAATATATATATATATATTAGCTTATATCACATTTCAATAAAAACCAGGGTTTTCCATTCAAGTAGCCTCCTAAAGTCATTCGAATGGTGCTTAAAAGGTTTGCATCAAACCTAAAAAAGGTAAGGCATTCAGATGCCTTTTTAGAGGTATTGACAATAGAATTTCCTTCACTTGGCTACTGGCAAGTTGAATAACTTCATTCTTGGCTAACACCGAGTAACATAGATTTGTATTTGATTTAAATTTAAGGAAAGTAGCGTGAACAGTTATCAATTGGTACAATTATATTACATAATTGCCAATTTTTCCTACATATTCGGAATGTACCAAATCAAGAAATCTCCATATGTCCCAATAATCATGTGATTAACTGTTATTCAGACACTCGATGTTCACTTATAAATACAAAAAAGAAGAACTGTAAGAACGATCTAACAACACACAACTACTTGTCTTATTTTATCTGATATTCATTTATTGACTTAGGCATCGGAGTGATTACATTGAACTGGCCTAAGTACCTTATAGCCTTTTCTTTCTTTGCAAGATCAAAGTCCTAACCCAAAATCACTTAACAACAAGAGGCAAATAGATGGCTCATCAAATCTAGGGAGATTAGACAATGGTAAAGCCTTTTAGATGCATTTATAGATTTGTTTGGATGCCTTTACTCTAAAGCATGCATTTAACCAATTTTAAAGAAGGCATCTTGACGACTCATATGAGGCATTTAGATGCTTTGTCCATAACACATAATCCCCCATATAGAGATAAATAGAGCAATCTACAAGATGCCTCTACTCCAAAGCATACATGCAACTAATTTTAAAGGAGGCATCTCGACAACTCTTATGAGGCATTTGAGTGCTTTGTCTATAACATATAGTCTCTCATATAGCGACAAATAAAGTAATACACAACTTTAATCTAAACCTCATTATTATTCAAATATCCACTTCCCCAATTGGTATATAATAAATCATTATAGTAGCATAAAACATATAAAACCTAATGAGCACAAACAACATAATATATCTTCAAGACTATATCTCAACCTCGTTGCTTAATAAAAAATAGTCCTTACGTTGTTCCATGAAATTAGAAAAATCGCTTATAGAAGGGAAAGAAAAATAAGTTAGTGAACTATTTCACCCATGACCAGTTATAGCTAACTATTCCTAACACTAAGTTAAAATTTTTATACCTTTATACTTGTGATTCTTTTTAGAAATTTTTTTGATTTTGTAATTTCAATTTGTTTCTTTGGCTACTTTGTTTTATTGCAATTTCCCATAAAATAGGAAAACAGACACAATTAGATAGTATCTATTGACTCGAGGAAAGATAGTCAAAACTTAATTATGTTACAATTCCTTAAACAATAGAAAATTATATGAAGATATTATAAAGTGTTTTCATATAGGTATGGATGTTAGGAAAAGAGACATGAGAGTAGAAAACTTAGTTTGAATAAGTTGTGAAAATCTAGGCTAGAGGAAAGGATATAATGATAAGAGAAAGATACTAGGGTTTGCAAGGGGAAATAGAGCAATAGTTTTCTACTACTCAAACTTGCATATATATAAGCATTCAAATGAAATGTAGACATTCACTATTAAATTGTTATGTTAATAAAGAATCTTATGATATCTATGTTGGTGTTGCGCTTTGTAATTACTATATTAATGTTCTGAGATCATTTAATGGTGATGTAATGTGGGAGGGTTGATAATTGTCTTATCCTTTGTTTATTTTATTAGATCATTTTTTGAAATTTTTATTATGTCTTTCAAAATTTATAAAGTTAAATGCTCAACTAATCTTGTAGAAATTAACAATGATTTAAAATACATGGTTTTTATATAATTTGTATGTATTTATAGACATGGATCCATACATTAAATTAGGTGTTGATGTACTTTTTTTCCACTTTCATTAAGGTAATTCATGTAATGTATGCTTTTGCTTCGTGTACAAAAAATCTATATCAATTTGGTTAAGTTTCTCCCCTACTGATACTTAAACGGAATCTCAAAGAATAAAAATAAAAAATGGTAATATAGAATATGTAATCAAATTTGCGCTTCTATGTCGCAATTTCTTTTGTAATGGCATTAGCTCACTCTTCCATGCTTATGGATATATGCTTTCATAGTCAGCAATTAACTCATTTTGAATTCTTCAGTATTCATATTTTACATAATACCACTTTACGTGGCCATTATTCATAGGAAAGAGGATAAAATAATAATGCAAGAATATCGTCTTGGTTACTACATAACCCATATGGTATTATTTCTTAAGCATCTTTATAAATAAGATTATTTATGGTCCCTTAAGGCTAAGATTATTTATAGCTAAGGTTAGCATCTTTGTAACTAAGATAACTAGTGTTTCAAACTCCATCACTACTATCTAATATATTTATTACATGTGTACTATTATAACATCCTAACAATAATCCTCTTGATAGAAAATTTAAGGATAAATATTAGATATTATTATATAATGTTTTGAACTTTGAATGATGGTTATCTTTATTGATTTAAATCTATAAGCATTATTTTGAGTTGTAAACTATATTAGCAAGTTACTAATTCTTCATGGGATAAATAAAACAATTGGATGATAAACCTTGCCATGCTTACATATGAAGGTCACCTAACTACAACTTATGTATTGCAACATCCAACTTGTGCTACGTATAGCATGATAAATTTGCAAAGCTATGGAGAATAAACTTTGTAATAATGTAACGGTAATAAAACACTAAGAATACTATTGGTTTCTAGAGTATTTGTAACCTCAACACCGTAGAATAAATAAGGAAATTATAATAAATCTAAATACCATAACAATAAGATACTTTATGAGGCGAATATGTTGCCAAAACTCACAAATTTGACTTCCTAAATAGCCTTAAATGGCAAAGCGGTTTGCTTGAGGCTAAATTAAACTCAAATTAGTTTTTATTGGCATATTATAGGCTTCATAACTCTTTGTATGAGAAAAGTTTTAACCTCCCAAATTTGATTGATCAATAACTCAAAATTTGGAATGGAAATTATGATTAAGAATCAAAAGCTTGAACTTTTGGCTTCTTTTGGTTCTAACCAAGAATGCTTTTAATTATTCTTGGGCTAGCCATTTGATGGAACTAACTGGCTTTTGATTTCTTCATTACTTGCTTCTAATGGTCAAATGGTTAATGATTTATAATCTTATCTCATTTGCATCACAACTTTATATGGTACTTCGTTGAATGATTTAAGCAATTAGCTCACTTGCTTTCTTTCTTTCAATATTAATTCCTATTGAGTCTACTTAGTTTTATTGAAGTGGAAAATTTTGATTAGGTGCTTCATTTTTAAAAAATATTTATAGCTATTTGCATAATTATTGCTTTTAAAAGTTCTCTATACTTTCTAAAGCTGATAGCCGTTTCCTCGTTTTTTTTTGCCCTTATATGAAATGGTCATGATTTGGTTTTTCAATTGTAACTCAAGAAATTACTTTGCTGTCACATATGTGGATAGTTTTTATTATGTATTTTAATGTCAGATTTGAGACTTTAGAAAAGTTTTAGATAATAGTTTACTAAATTTGTTGAGATTCGATTATCTCACTAAGATATATATATATATATATATATATATGCATTTGCATTATCTTTACTTAATTCAATTTGTATGTGATTATTGAAATTTTGCTATATCATAGTAAGCATAATTAATGTGCTTCTTAGATGTTCTTTCAATTTTTGAGTTATTTCTAATTGGCCTTGATATTAGTAGATGACAAAATGACTTAAAGGTGCCTTTCTATAGATAAAGCAGATGTCGTATTATTTTATCTATAGAAATAGACATTTATTTGGGAATTATGTTCAATTAAGTATAAAAAATTTGCTTTAACAAAATTGGAGAGTATTTACAATTTACTTTGTATTTAATACACTCTTTATGCACGTAGGGAACTAATTATTATAGTTGTTTGTATTAAATGATCTGAGTTTGAATTATGTTTAATGGTGTTTTTAGTAAATAATTTGAATTTATATGTTTGTACTTTCATTTAATATTTATGCTAAATTATTGAAACTTTAACTTATTTAATAGAAATAATTTCAACATCATTACTTGACCATTTTACGTGTATTTTTTTTTTTTTAAGTTTTATGTATGAAGTTTAAAAATTGTTAAATTTCATATTTAGTCAACATTTTACTTAGGAAATTTTATGCTTAAAGCTTGAACTTGATAAATATTATTTCCAATTAAGCTTTTACTTATTAAATTCATAGTATTCTTAGAGTTTAAAAATATGTGATATTGGTCAAAATGTACAATTATATTTAAAATTATAAATATGATAGCTAACATCGCATTGGTTGAAATGGAATAAAATGGAATGAGAATTGGAATGCAAATCATTTTTTGTGTTTGAAAATGAATATATAATAGTATTTATCCATTGAATGCCATAATCTTGTTGAAAATTAAATAAGTAATTTTTAGTTAACATAATTAATAGGGATGGAATGGAATCACGGTTCTATCCCCTTAAAAGTGGAATCAAAGTTGGAATCCAGTAAATCACGATTTAACTCTTTAAAAGCACTTCTAAGCATGGAAAAGTGAATGAACCTCAAATTACGATTCTACTCCTAGTCGATTCCCATGTATAAAATGAAACAAAAGTTTTTTTGTTATGAATGTAGTAATTTTAAACTTCAGTATAAAATTAAAATACACTCATGGCCCATTTACTTTTTAAAATGGAATAAATAATGAATGAGAAGTTTACGCCTTAGGAATGACTGTTATTAGGAATAGGTTAAATATTTCTATTTTAGTATTTATTTGTAAATTTTTATTGTTGGGAATCTTTATTATAATATTACATCTTATTAATTGTAGAATTAAGTTGGAAACATGATTATAAACACCAATTTGCCCATATTTGACCATTTTGGAAAATAAAAAAAATTTATTTGATTGCAATATTAATAAAGGTACAATGTTACACAATTTCAACTTTTAATTCTCTTAATAGAGGGATTAAAAAATTCCACCTTTCTTTGAAGTAACAACTATTCCCAGTAGAGCAAGAATATAAAATACCATAGGAATCAAGATTCTTTACCCATTTTTTATGTAAATAAAGTAATAAAAAACAAAGAAGGAATAGTTATTCTATGCACTCTCTATTGCCTCAAAGTAAAAGAATTTTAAGAGTTCATGTAATAATTTTGACATTGTATCTCTTTAGCATAATCATCTTTGTTAAAATTTCAATTTAATGTCTATCCCAAGACATATTTTCTCATGAAACATGTAGTTATGTGTATACAAATATATATATATATATTTATATATAATATCTTATTTCGTAGTTTTTCCTTTTCCTTTTTTAGGCAAAATATATATTTTCTATAATTATTAATAGCAAAAAAAGTCTTACTTACATGAACAAGTGTTATTACATTGGTGTAGGTAATTTCATCTTACCTACATTTTATACCATAGGAAATTAATGTGAATAATTTAAAAATCACAAATAGCTGAAAGATTTCCCTTTTCTCAAAACTTAAGTGGAGAATTTTTATGGTTACTTTTGTTTCAAATATTGCAGTCACCTCAACTAGTGTTGCTTCAAACATAGAAGTGTTATCTCTTTCAATTGATTCAACATGAATTCCAGTAATGGGTAGCAGTAAGAAGAAGGAAGACACTCACTTCGTGTCAATAATGATCCTACTTATAAACCAAATTCATTTCATTTGCAGTACTATAATTAAGGCCTATTGGTGAAGAAAGATAGAGAACATAAACATTTCCTGTAAGAAATATATAAGAAAATGGGTAATTACAAACACGCATCCTAAACAATTGGTCAAAGTATTGATATGTTTGTAAACTCTCAAAATAAGATTTTATCTTCTCGTAACTTTTGAAAATATATGAATAAATATAAACTAATGTTGGAATCTCAAATTGTCAATCTAAGGTACATAAGATAATAATGGTGCTAGGTTTTAGTGACAACATGAACTGTATATTTACATTTTTAATAGTTATAAAGAGGCGATTCAAGCTTTGAAAGTTTAGGGTGCATTTGTAATCTAAAAAGTAAAAGAGAATTAACTTTCTTATCTATGTTATTTAAGCTTAAGAGGGGCTTGAGCTCTATATCTCAATTATGCTTTCATGATTATAGTGTAATCCTCTTATACAAGTTTTTTTTTTTTTTTTTTTTGGTTTTTCCCCAAACTCTTATATTAGTTATCAATTTATTTAATAATGGGTATATTTGAACAATACTAAATTAGATTTTTAAATCTTCTCATCTTTTACATTTTGGAAAACTTGTTGAGTTACATGCATAATTGAGTACATACCCATAAAAGCACATTCCTATTATTTAAGCTTTTGAATCTTTGAAAAAATTTCCAAATTAACCGTTTTACAAGACACCCATACAAAACCACGTTCCTATTAATCAAGTGGCTAATTATTAACATACAACAAGCAAACTTCCCCAAATAGTTCAAACAAAAATGAGATTAGATTTTCACATCTAAATATTGTTTGCATATTCTCTTTTCTATATTTTGTAACTTTTTATAGCTTTGTGGAATGCGGTTCGACTCCAAGTGCCTCTAAATTGCTTGTAATATTTTGTAATATCACTTTTTCATGTGTTCTCTGTGGTTCAATAAAAATTGCTATTGAGAATAATTTATTTGGATCCATTTGCACTATCATAATTATAATCATCATTTTCAAAAGAAGTTTCATGGTTCACTGAACATCTTTTACTAATAATTGAATTCAAGTTTTTATGTTTCAAGTCTTTGTCCAGTTGGTTTTGTAATTTATTTATTTATTTATTTATTTATAATTTATTTTTCAAGTTGCAAACTGAGAGATGGTTAAATTAAATTGCTTAAACATGGTTGTGACTTACATGATATATTTTTAGACCTTTATTTATATGTGAAATTGATATTGAATCTGCTTCTCTCCATTGCATAGGGAAAGTGATATTTGATTCTTCTATTAGAGTCTTAGCAACAATCACATACCTATCCTCTATTTATTGGTTCTTATTAATAAAGTTGTTAGGATCTATTCCTATTAGATTTTTGTAGTTTCGAAAGTTAATTTTTTGTTATAAAGTGATCAATTTATTATTTTACTCCATTTAGTAAAAAAATCAATACTTTTTATTACATTATTTTATTTCTTTTGATGTTTCATGTAAATTAGAGAGATTTAGTAAAAAAATCAATACTTTTTATTACATTATTTTATTTCTTTTGATGTTTCATGTAAATTAGAGAGATCATAGTTCTAATCCAATTTTTAAGAAAAACGCATGAACTACTTCTTATGGTATAAAAGAGGGAATCAATTGTACGACTCTATTGAATACTCTAGGTTTTTTTTTTCTTTTCTTATTTCAGGAATAATCAAATTATCAATATATTTTCTTGAATCTTAAAATGATATTAGAAAACTTTAGCATCTAGATGTTGATTAGTTACTGATTTAATCCTATATTGGAAATAACTAGAAAATGACAAACATCACTTCATTTATTTAAACTAAAGTTTGAATTTTTGGTGTCATGGATGTAGTAATATATTCATTTCTTTTTACAATTCATTTATCTTATAATGGTTCTTTTTTGTTTATTTGTTTTTTCTTTGGAGGTAATATAGGTGCTTTTGAAATTGAAGCAAAGTGATATCGAATTGGGAAAAGAGGTGGGATCTTGAAATTTGGGTTTTTTTTTTTTTTTAAATACTTAGTGGGGAGAAGATGTTGGATTTGATAAGAGGATTTGAGATGGGGATTATAAACTTTGGATTTTGTATGCTTAGAGTTATACACCAACGGTGCAATAACTTGATTTTTCATAATATATATGTGGTTGTACAATAACCTTGAGTCCATACTCATTACAATAGATTGGTCTTTAAGGACTTATAATTAGGGCCAGTTTTATTTAATGCTTATATTGTATATGATATTGTAGCAGTTTTTTTTTTCAATTGAATTAATAAATATGTACATTAATGGCAATTTTTTTAATATGCTACAAAATGGTTTTATATTAATACAATTTACAAAAGTCAAATGGGCCTAAAATATAGCTCAGAAAATTACATATGATTTCTCTTTCTCTCTCACTCTTTCTTGTTTCTCTCTCGCTCCCCTCTACCCCTTCTTTCTTGTTTCTCTCTCTCCCTTACTCTCTCTGTTTTCTTTTTTAATGCAAAGCTCGCCAGGAGCTTAATGTAACAACTCCTTCATCACCATTTTTTGTTCATCGCAAATAATTTACATTTTTCCTATTATTTCCTTCAAGAGGTTAGTTGATAATATCATTTGTAATTAGTGATTTTTAGATTTTTCATTTTTCCAATAAATTGATTTAACTATATATGTGCAATGTTGTTGATTATGTTGCCTATAATTAGTGATTTTTAAGGCGAGTTGTAATGCTTTGTTCAATTTGTGAAGAATGTGTTGAAGCCATAGTTATGAGCTCGAATTTAAACCTTAGTTATGAGCTCGAATTTAAACCTAGATTCATGTTTCCATGAAAACAAATATGAGATGTAGAGTTTTACAGAAAAAAAACTTTGATAGGCCCAATTTATTTTTCTATATGATGCCAAATATGTTTTACATGCATTTGCTAGTAATATTCTTGTTTTTTACAAGGTTATTACTTCTTAGAGCTTATGCTGTAAATAATTAATAGTCCTTAGGTGCAAGTTGCTTTGATATGCTTGGGTTTAGTCATGGTGGAAGGGATGGGGTAACTAAGATTATTAGTCCATTTTTTATTTTTTTATCCCAAAGGCAATTAATCTATTCCTGCTTTCAAAATAGGGAAGAAAAATGTCAATATGTTGGAAGAGACCATAACATTCGATTGTCAATTTATACAAAAAATTTTATGTTATGAAAACATCATGTATTAGAATCTCCTACTCAAGCAATTTATGTTTACAAAGTATTGCATCTATTATGCATATATTTTGTGAATGAATGACCACTGGATCTACTTAATTGATACTGTTATAGGACGTTATTTAGGGAAATATTTTGCTTGTTAATAATTCGCTAGATGATGAATTGTTAATGATGAAAACAATCGAAAGTGAGATATTGGCTTGATATTTTCCTCTTTTGTATCATGTGGATGGTATTTTCTTGGTTACCATCAAATATCTCCATTGTCCATCTGCTTTTCATGCTAGAATTGTTTCTTGCATGCGACGATATGCATTTTACCTCCATTATGCAAATCTCTTAACTATTATGGGAAAGACAAAAACTATTAAGGTTAGAGAAGAGTATTTGTTTTGCAAAAAACATTTTAAAAAATTTTCTTTGAAATTTGCAATAATTAAGGCTTAGAATTGTGAAATATTGTCTTGGTAGTCTCAAAAGGTTACTATTACTAATAGTTTCTAAAGGAAATGATGTTGACATGCAAATTTGGTAGCTAAAAACTTGTAGTAGTAGTTAATCGTTGCAAAAATGTTCATTAATAGTTATTGTCTTTTGTGTTATCTTCCATCGTTCTTAGTCACTACTATTGAAGGCCTAAGTGTTACTCTTATAGGCCTTAAAGCAATAGTTCAATATGATACTTAATACTGTTTAAATCTATGCAAAAGTCTAGTAGCTTATTACTAATCGATTGACCAATTGTCTTCTAATTTGTAATGCTAAGTTGATATAAAGTAGCAAAATCAAAGTGTTTATGCTTAGCTTTCAAAGGGTAAATCTACATCTTCAACTAATGTGATAAAAAAAAAAAGTGTTTGGAGATATGTTCCCAAATGAAGATGAGGTATTATATTCAATCATTTCATATCTTTGAATTGAAATAATGCTTATAGAAATAATTTCGTTGTGATAACAATGTGAGAACTCTACATGGTTGCGTCATAAGTTAAATTAAGATATGACATATGACTTTTAATATAGTTAGAGAGAATCCTTGAGGATGCTAAAGGAATTGAGACTCCTAACATTGCAAATTGGTTTTCAAGTTATACATATGAGTCTCCAACTTGAGGATACTGAATGATAAACTTGCATCAAAGTGACCTTTTTATTTCCCCTTTGAACTATAGTAATCAATAAATGTATGTGCTAAACTGTTTTGGATTTTTATCAAATAAAGTTTTTGTATCATGTAATATATTGTAGCCAGCATGTTAAGAGCTAGGATGGTACGTATGAAATTAGCTAGTGTATGGTTATAGAGTAGTTCGTTTGATGATCTAGGGTATTGATTGGTATATGATATTGTAATGGAAATAAATATCAAACTCTTTGTAATTTACACGTATCTTTGGATTTTAGAGAATAGAATATTATAAGGAGTAATATATGCATTCAAACTTTGTTTTGCATAGAATTGGATATTTTCTTTGATGAGAAATAAAATTAGATGCTACTCTAGTAGTGAATTATTTCCAAGGTGTTGTTATTATAAGTAATCTACAAATCACTTATATATGAAAGGGAGTATATATAGCCAGTATCCTTAAAAGCATATATATGCTTTTCGTTTCTTTTCCACGAGAAATGAAATAATGATAGATTATAGTAACTATTATTTTACATTATTAGTAGCCATTTTAAATTAATATTAAATGTAGAAAATAGTAATGGATTAGAATAGCTCCTATATTATGTCATTAGTGGTAGTTTTAAGTTGCTTCTATATAAATAATTTAGTAGCTTTCAATATAGGCTATAGTAGCATAGATATACCTTTACTTTTGAAAACTATCACTGTAACGTTATGTATACTTACATTAGAAAAAGTGACTCCAATATCACTTTGCTACTCTTGTATATCCATAGTGGTTACTAAGGTCCCAGTAGCTACTAAAACTACCACTAAATATATGAAATAAAAGTCACTAAAAATGAAAACTTTTATATAACCTAATATGCTCCTAAATATAATATCAAATATAAATATGTACATAACTACTGTGAAACACATTTTTTCTAGCTTAACTATGAATCACCTCTTAAAAAAGAAAATTATAATATCAAGACTCTTTTATATGCCCGTGCAATGCATATGCACAATGGTAAGTCCATCTTGAAAAGGAAAATCATATCACGTTCTATATATATTTTACTCCTACAACAATATATATTATATGTATTAACCTCTTTACATATACATATATATTATTTCTTTTCTTACGTCAAGACATGGAGTATTTGTAATTCATATTTTATTGTTTATTTATTAAATATATTATTTTGGCACATGCAACATGTAAATGTGCATTTACTAGTATGTATAATATAAGCTAGCTTGTAGGTGTTATGTTAGTTCCTTCTCTTTTTGACTGAAGTAGTATTTGCTAATTGCTATCACTAGTTAATGTTTGTAACCCCATAAGATAATAGCAAAAGGCAACTATGTACATTGTGATCTGATAGTTTTGACTTGACCGCTTGCTCAATCTTGACTAATCTGCATGGTAAGGAAAAGGAAGATCCCTGCAGTAGAGCATTAATTATTCCTCTTCTACCATAGTGAAACTAACATATACAAATGATAACAGAAAAAGGGATTGCTAAAAATTTTCCTTTGAATTATTGATTGGTTGTGCAAATATAATCACAATCTATAAATTTCTAAAGCATAACTTTAGTCCATATAACTTTAAATCTATATATTCACCGTTTTTTATATACCATTATGAAAGATGCTAAGACGATAGTTAAGGGTATATATATATATTTACATATGTATAGAATGATAGCTTTAGAAGTTTTAGTGGCTTAATAATTGTAATTTCTTCTTCTTGTGTAAATTGTAAATTTACCATAATGCTATTGGTTTAATGTTGAAATAGTACCTCTAAACTCTTGTAAGGGGATGTCACACTTTTACGACACTAGAACTTCTAAAGCTATCATTATATATATAAAATAATACTCCATACTTTTTGGTTTTACTTTTTATTTGAGCACCAACCAAGCAATAATGTAATAGTTGTTTGTCTTATCTTGGTCCAAATGGGAGGAAAAGGAAAATTGAACGCCCTTTCATCTCTTTTAGGAAAAGATAATGCAGTGTAAAATTGGTTCACATACATTAAAAGCATAAAATAATTCAAAAAAAAAAAAAAAGCCCCAAGCGATGATGAGGTCTCAACTATCATCAATATCGTTTTCTCAATTGTCATTATCCTTCTATAGACTAGAGAGGATCTTCATACTATTCCATTTTGTCATGCAAATCATAGTCAAACACGAGCTTAGGACAAGTCAAAATTGAGGCTCGTTAAACTCCAGAGATGATATTTATGGGGTGGCAAATTTTGACCATAAATAAAATATGGCAGTTTGGCCAAAAAGAAAGGAACTTAATATGACATTGGATGTCCGAGCATGCTTTATTATAGGAAAGAAAAATGTTGTTTATTTAATGTATGGTGTAGTTAGTAGGATTCAATTGATAGAGCTAATTGAGATTGGGCCTAGTGTTCAGTGTTTATAGATCTTCGAAAGAAAGTACAATGAGGAGCACCGAAGTGTTGGTTGGTGTGATTACTTTGATATTTACATTAGCAAAAGTTCCAAGGTAGGAAGGTAGGAAAGCTAGTGGGCTTTGTGTGCTGAGTGTGCTCAAGGGAATCTAGATATGTTACTGTTGGAGTACTTAGGCTATTTATAAAGAGGAGCTGGCATGAATTTAGGGTTATATATTGCACGTTCACATGTCCACTAAGTTTGGTGAGTGGGATTTGTGCTAATTGCCATGTTTGGAGAATATAGAGATTTTGTGGCTTACTGAGTTACAGAACCTTATCCATTTGACTTGTGACAGTTAAGACCATCTCGATGTGAAGTTGGAGGTAAGATGGTATGTAGCTCTTATCTAGAAGTACCTTAAGCAAGTCAATCATAAGGTAAGGTGGGTTGGTCAATGAGGGAACACTTCATTCATGGGCCCAAATAGTCAGTTTAGGGCCTAAAGAGGTCAATATGAGCTTAAGGGATTCGTGTCTAAAATCTCTTACTAGCATATGGTATATTTAGTTTTTCTATCTAGATTCATTATATATCTTTGTTAAGTAAAGATGGGATATGATAAGATTAAGAGGTATATTAGTTTTAACTGAATGTTTAATAAAGTTATTTCTCTTCCTAGAATTCAAGATTTTCTCTTCACCCTTATGTGGAAGCTTACTTTAAGGCTTCGTCATATACTTATTACATCTAATCGAGTGTTGGCTTCTTCACATGATGATATTTGATGGTTTGTATAAAAAGTTTCCATATCAATCAACAAGATATTAGAGCCTTAAACCAAGAGAAATTCTTAGAAAGAGTCTCCATTTTAGCAACTTAGTATTAAGTTGTAGTAAAATTTTTTATAGTACCATGTTAACTTTCTTGTAGCACTTGCATAAAAGTAATAAGCATGACTATCTACCAATTTTTTTCTAAATTTTTTCAAACTTGATAATTGTGTAGTTTCTGATAGTGTTATTTGAAAGTTAGCAAGTTTTTGACACTTAATATTTTAGGTGGCTTATGCTAAGTGAATCCCTTAAGTTGAGGAGATGCATTAGATACTCTAGATTAATGCCTAGATTAACATTTTAATGATTTGGAAAGATATGAAAGCAGAAGTGGATAGGTTAGCTGCTCTTGACATCAACTCAAAGAGGGATGGGGACAAAAATGAGGGTGCAGCACAAAATCTATCTTGTTATTAGCCTATCGATAGATCTGGAGTAGGTTACAAGTATGGAAAGCCAATATAGGCAACGCAATCGATAAACAAGTAGGGAGATGGATGATTCTAATGAAGTTGGGAACACAAGAGGTTATGGTAATAAGTATGATGGAAGTCGCATTTTTAGTCACAGTTATGGTACAAATAGTGATTATAAACACGAAGTGGAATATAAACGAGAATATAAGGTGAGTAATATTTACTTAGATGTTGATGTTATAGGTCATTCTGGATATGAGCTCCCATACTTTGGTTGACTTGCTTAAGATGAGCTCTTGAAACCCAGTCCAACATCCCTTTCTGAGTCTAGCTCCTTACAACTTGAATGTCTTTGATAGATTTAAAGCCAAGCTAAGAAGGATCCTTATGGCTCTGTACCTAAAAGTTGGCTCATTTCCAAACCACACCAAAAGAAGATATCTAAGTTTTCAAGGACCTAGTCATCTAGGCCTAAGTCGGTTAAGCTTAGTCCTTTAAGGTCTAATTGCACCATGTAGGAATGGTTACCAAAAATGGTAATTGAAATCTATCTCCAATTACTCTCTTAAAAATTCAGAGCATGCTTTTGATGCTAAGGATCTACCTTTTATTATTGTCTTGACTTCATCCCCTATAAATAGAAGATGGGGCATTGTCTACACATTTATGCACTTGCTTACACTCTATCTATTTTCCCTCTCTTTCCCCAACACTGGACTAACTTAAGCATCAGAGTGGTTAGGCTGGACAAGTCGTTTGATCTCCTACTTACGTGTGATATTTTTTAGAGGCCCTTAGTGCTCTTAAAAGGCTTTCAACTACCTTTTATGAAATCCATTCACAATAGTTGATAAAGTTATTTTCAATAGTTGCTTTCGACATATTGTTCACCCTCTTAAGAACATTGTTATCTCCAATACGTATATTGTCTCATGACATCTTTACAATCATAGCCAATGCTATCGGAACTCCTTTACACTATTACCAACCATACCCTTCATCTAACCTTCACTTTAATACCAAACATGATATGCCTAAATATAAAGATTCTAGATCTAAACACAAATGAATCTTACCAATGGTGGGCTTAAGATTGATACAATCACTAAGCAAGCTTTGAGCACAAGATCACCTTATGATTTAGGAGAGTTCAACTACTAGCTCACATGAATAGTTAATATTTGTGGATTTTCTAATATGCAAAGGTAGTAAAAAGGGTATCTAGAGGATATGACTTGCCAATGGATGATCACACTATACATGAGTCACTTGACATGACTTACTATGGTTTCGCTTGCCACTATCACACCTCGAAACCTCGATGAGTGATAAATCACCACGTATAACCTTAATGATTACACACTAAGACTTACTACTTTGTGAGTGGGTTTCTATTTCATATTTTAGTTGTGAAATCATTAATTATTTTTAAGAAAATACTTGGATCAAAATATAAAATTGAAAATACTCAGATCATCAGATAATATATTCTATGGCCTCAGGCCTAAAACCAAGCAATATTATTAGTCAACAATGGTATGAGTATGGTAGCACGGTGAAGCCCAAAACAACTAGAGGTCTCTTAACCCAACTCTTAGAAAATGGTAAACATAAGTTTATGAAGCAATGTGTCTAAGTCATCGCCATCAAAGTTCTACTTGTTGTTACTCTCGTACTTTAAAGCATTGTAATAGTAGTTATCATTAAAGAAGTCATCACCTGAAAAATGGGAAGAGGGGGGAATAAACCAAAAGAGTTAGCATGAGACAACCATACCCAAAATGCGCATGCTCCATGGACTTAATTCTAATACTACAACTTAGGTTCATTTATATAAATTATTTTAGGCATAAGCAATCAGCACAAGAGTACTTACAACTCCAAACAAATTAGGGGAAAAACTTTCCAAGGTTGCCAAGCCATATCTAGCTACCATGTCTTTAAATCATCTTTACAGAGTAATTCGAATGGTTACAAACACTTCCCTTTCTAGGTTTTGGTCCATATGTTCTACATTATTTAGGCGAACTCTATGTCCACTTTCCAGCTGAAGCCAATCCATGAAGAATAGGGTTGCCTCTTGAATCATCTTTTAGGGTTCTAACTAACTCATAGAGCGCTATTTTGATTTACATCTCTTTTAAGACTCTAGCCAACTCATAAAACATATCTCGATGAACATATCCTTTAGGGTTCTAGTCAGCTCATAGAGCGTTATCCTAACTTACATCTTCTTTAGGTTTTTACCTAGCTCATAGAACACTACCTTGACTTCCCTGACTTCCCTTATGGTTTAGTAAGCTTGTAAGGTGCTTCCTACCATAAGTTTTTCTTAGAGTTTTAGCGAGCCCATATGATGCTTTCTGTCACCAATTTCTCTTAAAGTTTTATCTTACCTATAGGGTGCTTCCCTTTCACCAATCTCTCTTAAGGTTTCAGCTAGCCCCTAAGGCAATTCCCTTTCGTCAATCTCTCCTATAATCTTAGCCAGCCGGTAGGGTGCGTTCCCTTTCAACAATTTGTCTTAAGGTCTTAGCCAACCTATACGGTGCTTTTTGCCATTCTAACTAGCTTTCAGGATTTAGTAAGCTCAAAGAACACTTTTCCCGCCTAATTTAGTCAACTCAAAAGAGCATTATTAGGTTTTAAATTACTTTTAGGGTTGCTTGTCTTTTAGTGATGCTCTTCCTACTTAGGTTAGTCAACTCAGAGGAGCATTACCAAGTTTCGAGTCAATTTACCGTTTAGGGCTACTAATTCTTAGAGATGCTCCCAACTAAATTAGTTAATCTAGAGGAGTATGACCAAGTTTCAAATCAATTTACCAATTAAGGTTGTAAGTCCCTTAGAGACATTCAGCTCAAAGGAGTACTGCTAGGTTTCAAGTCAATTTACCATTTATTAATACTAGTCCCTTAAAGATGTACCTACTTAGGTTAGTTAGTTTAAAGGAGCATGATTAGGTTTCAATTCATTTCTCATTTAGGGTTTTAGCTAGCTTAGGGAGTGCTTTGCTCATGCGCTTTGGTTAGTCAAATCAAAGGAGTACTACCAAGTTTCAAATCAATTCTCATATAGGGTTGCTAGTCTCATAGTGACGCTCCTACTTAGGTTAGTTAGCTCAAAGGTATACTATTAGCTTTCAAATCTGTTCTCATTAGGGTTTTAGCCAGCTTGAGGAGTGCTTTACCTACCCAATTAAGTTAGTCAGCTCAGGAAAGCACTGTAAAGTTTTCATCGATTCTCATTTAGGGTTGTTAATCTTTTAGTAATGCTCTTACCTTGGTTAGTTAGCTCAAAGGAGCACGACCAAGCTTCAATTAATGTTTTAGCTAACTTAAGGAGTACTTTGCCTGCCCACTTAAGTTAGTTAGCTCAGAGGAGTATGATCAAGTTCCAAATCGATTTCCCTAGCCTGCTTACAACGTGCTGTCATTTTAGGGTTTTTGCTAGCTCATAGGGACATTACCTTCCATTCAGTACCATTTGAGGGTTCTTGCTAGTCCACAAGGGTGTTACCCTCCATTTAGTATCTTTTAGGGTTTTTGCCAACTCTTATGGTGTTACCCTTTAGTTAATGTTATTGTTAATGTCTTATAAACTTTAAAAAGCACTTTCCTTTCTTTAGGTTATAACTATCTCCTAAGGCATTATACCCCTTTGAAAAACTCATTTTCATGTTTCAGCCGGCTCCTAGAGCATCATCTTTTTTCTCCAAAAATCTTTCACCAAATCCTTAGTGGATTGGGCTTAGGATAGCTAGCTAGTTAGGACAAATTCACTCCCATGGTAAAAATTGTTTCTTTTGTTTTTGTGGTACAGTTTTTCTTAAACTTTACTATAAAGAGGAGTATTTGTAGACACTACACTTTTGCCCCCTTGTAATTGTAGAGTTTTTTTTTTTATAAAAAAAAGGGTCTTATTTCAAAAAATAAAAATAAAAAAAAATGATAAAGAATAAAAAAAATGAAAAATAAAAAAAAATTAAAATAGATTTTTAGAAATGTAGAATTTTTAGGACAATATAAGTTTTAGATCGTTTTTAAAGTCATTAGGTCACATGAAATGTGTTATCTCATTTTTTAGCAATTGATAGGGCTTAAGTGCACGTAATTGCAAAATTGGGTGTGATTTTAAAATTATTTTATTTATTTATTATTATCATTATTATTTTTTTTAGCATACCTATACGTGATTTAATTTTATGATATGTCATTGAGGGTTTAACTTTAGGTTAGAGCAGGGTTTAATATAGTATGTTTTTTATTTATTCATTTATTTTATTTTTATTAAAAATAGATAAATAAAGAAAAAAAAGGAAAAAAAGAATGTATGTATTAGATTGGACCAAGTACAAGAGTTGGTCTACATACTTGAAGGATTAGGGCTAAAGCCTTAATATTTCACCCAACCTATAGCAGTACACTTGCCTTATTTTTTGTCTTGTGCTCATGTAATTCACGCATCACCTTGCTCCTATCTCAGTACTTTTTTTTTTTCTCTTTTCTTTTCTTCATTCCTTAAATCAAAAAAGATAAAAGCTTTGTTTAGTTACTGTTCTCATCCTCTAATTTTTTTTTTCACTTAAAAAATGTATTTTCTATAACAAAAAAAAAGTAATAGAAGCCTTTTCCAAAAATTAAGGATTTTTTTTTTCAGAATTCCTTAAAAAAAATGATGACTTAAAATTTGGAATTTTTTAAAAAGAATTTTCTTAAAACACTTGTACAAGTTAAAAAATGTAAACTAGACTAATTTTTCAAATTAAAATAAACTAACTTACTAAAGTTTTCAGAACGAACTACGAAAGTTTGATCCTGAATAATGGGTACGTAAACACTTGTGTGTAATTATCAAGTGATTTAAAATATAGAAAAATTTATTTTTCCCCTTTGTAAATAATTAGTTTTTTTATTATTATTCTTTTGTAAATAAATATAATTTATTAATTCTTTATTTATCGGATAGAAATTGTTCTTTCAATTTAAAAGAGTATCTTGAAAAATAAATTTAAATTTGGAAGTTGAAGGTGATACTCGCTTAATTAATAGGTTAGCCTTCAAATAAAAAAACTTTAGTTTTTCAAATTGTTTTAAGAAAACAAAAAAAACCTGTTTTTACACGGTTTGGTAACTAAGTTATAATCGATCCATTTAATTAGTTATAACTTAAATTTTTCTTGACTCTAGTCAAGTGGTGACTAAAATTTTCTTTTTTCAAAATTAAAAGAAAACCCGATTTCCTTGATTCTTAATTGAGGGTTAATATTAAATGAGTAGGGTTTAATATTAATTGAATTAAGAAAACCAAAAAGTTGAAATTTCAAACTTAATACAAAATATAAGTCATTGAGTTACTTGAAAAGCCAACGACTTCACAGAGAGGTTTCCCTTCATAATTAAGTATAAGAAGGGGAAGATGAACATAGTTACTAATGCACTTTCTCGACAACATGTTCTTTTGTCTAACCTTTAGACTTGATTCTTAAGCTTCTTTATGATTGTGGAGCATTATGATTGGGTCTAACATCTTAGTCCCATTGTGGCCAATTGCAATTAAAGGGTTGCTAATGATAGATATTTCTTAGAAGAAATGTTTTTGTTTTGAGATGGTATGCTATGTATATCGAGCTATTTAGTCCAAGAACTAGTGCATGAGGCCCATAATGGAGGCTTATCTAGTCACTTCAGTGAGAAGCAAACCTATGAATTGGTGAAGGGCAGGTTTTATTAGCCAACTATGATGAGGGATGTTTATTGAGTGGAGGAAAGATGAACATCATACAAGAGGGCAAAATTTTAAGCTAAACAAGGTAAGTATATGCCTTTGCCTATTCGATCGAACTATGGATTGAGTTGAGTGTAGACCTTGTCCTTAGAATGCCGAAGGCTACTTAAGGAAAGGATTCCACTATGGTCATGGTGAATAGATTTAGCAAGATGACATACCTTACCTCGTGTTAAAAAACTAGCGATGCTTTACATATTGCTACTCTTTTCTTGCATGAGACATGGGTTTATACAAAGTTCTATAGAGCATTGTATCTAATATAGATATAAAGTTCTTAAGCTATTTTTGGATGACTTTATGGCATCAACTTAAGACCATGCTTATGTCCAACACTTCGTACCATCTACGAATTGATGGTGAAACTAAGGTTGTTAATAAAAACTTAGGATCCTTGCTTTAAGCTACAACAGGAAGGATCCTTACCGACTGGGACTTATGTCCACCTATAGTAGGATTTGCCTATAACATATCCATAAAGAGTACGACCAATAAGTCCCCCTTGGAAATGGTCTATAGGTCTATCCTAGGCATCTCACTTTATTAGGCACCTCTACTAAGCCCCATTAAAGAAGACCTAGCTAGAGTCAAACAAGCTCGGATCCTTTAAAGAATCCATCAAAGAGTGATTGAACACTTGAATTGAGTTGCCACTAAACTTAAACAATAAGGCCAAGGAAGACAAGTGAGGTAGTTCAAATATGGTGATCTTGTTTGGATACATATGAGAAAGAAAAAATTTTCAGATTTAGGGGGCTGCTATATAAGCTCCACTATATACTCAGCCGTAGTAGTTAGTAAATGAATATTCTTATTTTCCCTCTTGTTCTTGTGAGTATTATTCTCTCAAGTCCTATTATTTTTATTAAACCATAGAGCAAGGTTTGTGGCAAGTACCTCTATGTTCTACTTGTGCGTAATATTAAGTATTGCTTAAGATCATGTGTGTTTTGTGGTACATCATATCTACTAAAACATCTCACGAATTGTTTAAAACCTTACTAAACTCCTTATCATTTTGGCTATAGCTTAGTTGTTGATATTCTTTGTGTGTATACAATAAGGCATATCAGTTTAGATGCTAAGGTCATTCTTAGCTTTAGTCATTTTTGCTCCCCTTGTTGTTTAGATGGAATCTCATATGGCGTTCTGATGCTAATGCAAAGACTCGCTTCCTTTTCTTGGACTAGTAGCTTGATTTATGGCCACATGGACCGCATCAATTGGCTTCGCACATTAAAGTGTATGGCGTAACATAACATTTGGATAATTTTGTCTTTGCTTTATTCAAGGTATAAATGTCTCATACCATGCTTTACACTAGGCGTCTCTATATGATGTTTTAAAATTTAGCTCTTAGGTGAATGAGAATTTTTCTGCTTTTTCTTTTTTAAGATCAAAAAAGCAAATAGAGTAGCTGATTAAGTCGATTATATGATTAAGAGCGGAATTTATTCTCCTGATTGGTGGTTGAACTCTACGCCAACATTCCAGTTGAAGCCAATCCACGAAGATAGTTGTATCAATCTAAATGTGTCTCTTGTGCTTATTTTTGAATAAGAAAGATAGACAGTCCTCTTTATTTTTAATCTTCCAACTCTATAACTTTTTTATGCAACTAAGTTCCGTGTATCAATCATATCATCGTCTACTTATGCTCTTCTTCTCAAATATATAGGTGAAAATTCGAAGTTTGTTGATATCAATGCAACCAAAATATGATAATTAAGATTTTGGTAAGAATACAAGTTCGACTTTTCTATAAACACAAATATTTAACTATTGGTCATTATAACAAACAGTACATATATGTTTATATTTGATATATATATTTGCAAATCATGCATCATAATAGTCAACTATCAAATTTAGCCTACGATTACACTCCTACCTAATACCTAGCCACCCGTTTAATATAAGGACATCACAGTTATGTAACAATGTAAGTTACTACTAATAGTAAAACCTAATTAAATAACTTAATGAAGGCAAGTAGGTCTAGAAAATTGTAAATGTACACTAGTCTTGATGATAATGGAATATATATATATATTATTGATGATAAGTTCTCTAAACACATTCGATAATAACTAGATATAGTAATTTTTTTTTGTGAATTAGATATAGTGATTTATCTTTCAATTTTATAATTTTAAAAAATTATATAGTTTAATGTGATTATTAATTATCTTGGAGCTCATGTTATCAGATTGTACAAAACGTCTCTCCTTATATATATATATATATATATATATGTTGTAGGATAAAACCAAACCAAGTTATAAAGTAAGTTGAAATGAAGCATAATTACGGAACTTTTTTTCCTTTACTTTTTTCTGAAGAAAAATATCTTAATCAAAAGTGTAAAATAAAATCGAAAATTTATAATTGGTTTGAAGATGTATTTGAACCAAATGAAAAAATCCAATCAGAATATAATTTAGTATGACTTTTATAGATAGTAGAAAGCTGAAATAAGTTTAATCGAATTGAACTCAAGTTTAAAAATCTCCTATAAAATTAAGGAAAAAATAAAGTAAAAAATAAACTATGAAGTTAAAAATATTTCCTTTTTAGGCATTATTGCTCACAAATAGGTTATAGATATGTTTTTTTAATCCCATTTTAAGAACAAAAACCAAAAAAATAAAAAACGTAGTCATAGGTTTTTGTTTTTCTTGGCCGGCGTAGTAGTAGGAAAGAGTCGTGCTTCTCACTTGTTTCATCTCTTTATTCTTTATTAAATGGAGGAAGGGCTAGCGCTCGGCCACCAACCCACTTTTAGTTTATTGAAAGTGTCTCTTTATGTAGATTTAGCTCAGATGATGTTGGGTCTTTGGTCCACCAAGTCCAATTGAACCACCAGGAAGCCACGCTCCATGCTACCAACCCTTAGATGGACGTAAATCAACGGCTACGATTGATTTTCAACCAACCCCCATATGACTGAGTTCTACTTTCTACGTCTACCTACCAGAAAACATTGTTCCTTAACACACCTATATAACCCCCTGAAATCCCTCCACATCTTCTTCAGGAAATCCACATCTCATTCCTACCCACTTTTAGAGATTCAGATTTTCTCTCTCTTTGTTTTGTACACAAAACCCAACTACCTCTTGTCGAGCACCTAACGCATTTCAACTATATATTCATTTTTTTTTTTGTTTTTACTTACTTCTAAACTTTATCATTGGCTATTATGGAGACCGCTACTAAGATCAGCAACATGAATGGTTTGGAAAATGGTTTTTGCTTGAGCGACCCCTTGAACTGGGGAATGGCTGCTGAGTCACTCAATGGAAGCCACTTGGATGAGGTTAAGCGCATGGTGGCTGAGTTCCGCAAGCCCGTGGTGAAGCTTGGTGGCGAAACCTTGACTATATCTCAGGTGGCGGCTATTGCTGCCCGTGATGCTGAGGTTAAGGTTGAGCTGTCCGAGTCTGCTAGAGCTGGTGTTAAGGCCAGCAGTGACTGGGTTATGGAGAGCATGAATAAAGGTACTGATAGTTATGGTGTCACCACCGGTTTTGGTGCTACTTCACACCGGAGAACAAAGAATGGTGGCGCTCTCCAGAAAGAGCTCATTAGGTATGCCTTTTTTTTTTTTTTACTTTTTACGATTATCATCTTGTTAGTTGTTACAGTATTGTTTTGCAAAATGTATGCTCCAAAATATCTCATATTTCCTTCAGAGAAAGGCTTTATTAGATTCACATGTCATGTAGCTGTGTAACTGTAAACGTGATTTAATTAAAAAAAAAAAAAGTAAAAAGAAAAAGTCGACACGTTAGGATATTGTATTTTCATGTCCCCGTAAGTTCGTTTGAAATTTTTAAATTAGCTAGAACCGAATGCGAATAGTATGGAAAAACATTTTGTAATATACTTAATAAAAAAATCTATTATGCTCCTACAGAAATATCCACTCGTTACAGAATCTGAGCAAGCATCTTATTTCCAATAAATGGTTTTCCATATTTTCTTATTACCTGATAAAACGTTTTCCATATTTTGTGGATGCATGTTTAGCTTTTATTAGTGTCATGTAAGATTATAAATTTTATAAAATTCATTAACTTATTCTCTCTCTCTCTCTTTTATATTATTATTTGGTTGGGGGATCAGCTAGCCTTAAACTTAGTAGTGATTAAAGAAATGATAAATATTTGTGCATTAGTATTAACTAGTTCAACAGGTATCGTGATTTACCTCTTGTACTACCCTTTCGTGTGGGTTATACATGATTTGCTTCATGGTGGATGCCCATTTTTCAATTGGATAGAATAGACATAAATAAGGCTCTACTTTAAAATGTTCATACCATGTCCTCGAGGATTGATTTGGGTAATTTTTAAAAACAAGTAACATTATTTTATAAAAATTTTTTCAATCTTTTTTTCTTCCTTTTCTAATGATCACAACGTATAAGGGAATTTGAACTTACGAACTTATATCTTGCTTATGGATGGACACCAACTGGTGTACAATTACAAAGCTAATTTTTTTCTTTTCTCACCTTTAATAGATGCTTAGTTTAGACTGTCTCTTAGTAGGTAAAATTTGTTAGTTTAGCTTTTCTATTATTATTTTTTATTTTGCTATGAGCTGTTATCTATTTGGAGAAAACCCCATCTAAATCATTGTGAATTAAATCTAAGCGATGGAGTCAATTTCGTTTCTTAGTCATTAATGGTGTTGTGCTGCAATGTTTTTACCCTATGTTTGATATATATTAGATTATAAACTAATGTGGCATGTGATGTTCATTGGCAGATTCTTGAATGCTGGCATTTTTGGTAATGGGACAGAGTCATGCCACACTCTTCCTCACTCCGCTACAAGAGCTGCTATGTTGGTCAGGATCAATACTCTTCTTCAAGGATACTCTGGCATCAGATTTGAAATCCTGGAGGCTATCACAAATTTCCTCAACCATAACATTACTCCATGCTTGCCTTTACGTGGCACAATCACGGCTTCCGGTGATCTTGTTCCATTGTCTTACATAGCTGGCCTGTTGACTGGTAGGCCAAACTCTGTCGCCATTGGTCCAAATGGTGATTTGCTTAAGCCAGAAGAAGCTTTCCACCTTGCTGGGATTAGTTCAGGTTTCTTTGAGCTACAGCCTAAGGAGGGCCTTGCTCTCGTTAATGGAACTGCTGTTGGTTCTGGGTTGGCATCTATGGTGCTTTTTGAAGCCAATTATCTTGCTGTTCTTGCCGAAGTATTGTCGGCTATCTTTGCAGAGGTGATGCAGGGCAAGCCTGAGTTCACTGATCATTTAACACATAAATTGAAGCACCATCCGGGTCAGATTGAGGCTGCAGCCATCATGGAGCACATTTTGGATGGAAGCTCCTATGTGAAGGCTGCTAAGAAGTTGCATGAAATGGATCCCCTTCAAAAACCCAAGCAAGATCGTTATGCTTTAAGAACTTCACCTCAGTGGCTTGGGCCTCAAGTCGAGGTTATCAGATATGCTACTAAATCCATTGAGAGAGAGATCAATTCCGTGAATGACAATCCACTTATCGATGTTTCAAGGAACAAAGCTTTGCATGGTGGTAACTTCCAGGGAACCCCAATTGGTGTCTCTATGGATAACACTCGTTTGGCAATTTCTGCAATTGGAAAACTCATGTTTGCTCAATTTTCTGAGCTTGTCAATGACTTTTACAACAACGGGTTGCCTTCTAATCTTACAGCAAGCAGAAATCCTAGCTTGGACTATGGATTTAAGGGAGCTGAGATTGCCATGGCATCATACTGCTCGGAGCTGCAATTCCTTGCTAACCCTGTCACCAATCATGTCCAAAGTGCAGAACAACACAACCAGGATGTGAATTCTCTTGGGTTGATATCTTCTAGGAAAACTGCTGAAGCAGTTGATATTCTCAAGCTTATGTCTACGACATTTTTGGTTGCACTTTGCCAAGCCATTGACTTGAGACATTTGGAGGAAAACTTGAAAAGTGCAGTGAAGAATACCATTAGTCAAGTGGCAAAGAGAACCTTGACTATTGGAGCAAATGGGGAGCTTCACCCATCTAGGTTCTGCGAGAAGGACTTGCTTAAAGTGGTCGATCGTGAATATGTGTTTGCCTATGCCGATGACCCTTGCAGTACCACTTACCCATTAATGCAAAAGCTTAGGCAGGTTCTTGTGGATCATGCTTTGGCAAATGGAGAAAAAGAGAAGAATACTAGCATATCAATCTTCCAGAAGATTGGTTTGTTTGAGGCTGAGGTCAAGGCTCTTCTACCTAAGGAGATTGAAGGTGCAAGGTTGGCTTATGAAAGTGGTAATCCGACAATTCTAAATAGGATAAAGGAATGCAGATCATATCCACTTTATCGATTTGTAAGAGAAGAACTTGGTACCAGCTTATTAACTGGTGAGAAGGTGACTTCGCCTGGTGAAGAGTTTGATAAGGTATTTAATGCAATGTGTGAAGGCAAAATCATTGATCCTATGTTGGAGTGTTTGAGCTCTTGGAATGGTGCTCCTCTACCAATCTCTTAGATTCATGTTCTTTACTTATTTGAAAGTCCCTTAAAGATTAATTTTATGTTGTAAAGCTTTTCTAAGTGTTACAAGTTGTTCAATTGTGGCTATCTTTTCAAAGAATCAACTGAATTGCATTTATCTTTTCTTTACTTATTCTTTAGTTGTTAGTATTGATCTTTTATCCTATTCATTTATTTATTTCTGCATCGTTTTGCTTCTTTTTGCATTATTCATTAATGAAATTGCGCAATTAAACCTCCTAGGAATCAACCATAGCCTTGTACTATTTTATTTTATTCCATATCTCAAGTTGATAATTTATTTTTTATTTTTTTTTTATTTTTTTAACTATAGTCAAGCTCAAAATTGAATTGGAAAGTTATCTTGCTATTTAAAGTGATGTATAATTTCAATCTACTTCACCATCTTACCAGCAAATAAGATTTTATTTGATGCAAATTGTTTCATTTCCTTCATCATTGCCTTGTCCAATTTGCATTTTTAATCAACTAGATCTTTGGCAATATGTACCCTTAAATCTCTACATCCCATTAGCTTAAGTCTACTTCAGTTAATATTGGCCGCTCTTTAGATTGTTTTAGAAGCCCTAAAGATTAGCCTTAATTAAATGAAGTCTAATGCTAATTTATGGAAAATTATAATAGTGTTATTAAGCCTTTGTTGAATAAACCATACTTAAAGTGATAATGAATCTCAATGTACTTTATCCATTGATGAAACATAAGATTTCTAAAGATATATAGAGTAGATTTTTATCACAAAGGCTTGAAGATTGGATTTGCATATATGCAAATGATTGTTTAGTTTGAGACATTAAGCACCAATATTACTAGCAAAAATGATGTTATATATATCAAGTCAAGCAATTCTATGTCTTCATGCTACAGAATAATAGTGTATGACCCATTTTACTTTGTCTAAAGTTGCATGAAATTAATGTGTTAAAGCTTCCAAATCATTGTTTATGAGCATGTTTATGACCACTTACGATCATTTTGAATTAATAGAGATGGATGGTACAAAATCTTAAAAGTGTTGCATAGAGGTGTGCAAAAGGGTTATGGCTCACAGGCCAACCCATTTAACCCTCTTTTAAAGTAGGTTTGGGCTTGATTTTTTTGGCCCACATAAAAGCAGGTCATTTTTTCCCCAACCTATTTAACCTGCGGGTTCTAGTGGGCTAACCTGTAACAAACCGGGTTGGCTCGCTTTTTATTAAAAAAAAAGTGGCTTTGACAGACTGTCACATTAACACAATAACATAAACACTACACTACACGTGACACATCTGACGATGGCTACACCACAATGACACAATCCACGGTACAATAGTAACAACACAGATTAGACTACAATGACTGTAAGTCTGTAACTCTGTAAGTAAGTTTGAAACTTTGAATGATAGAAGAATCAATCACTTTCTTCTTTTTTCCTCAAACCCTAACCCTCAACAACTCACTCTTCCAGTCTTCCTCTCTTCTCCAATTCTCCTCTATCAATAGGAAATTTGGAACAATCACTATCGTACTGCCCATCTCCAAAGGCTACACATAATCCTACTCACCAACGAGGCAACGATAGTACGTCCCTTCTCCCTTGTGCCTATCTTGACTCCTGTGTTTGCTGTCGACTATCATAAGTAAATCGTAAGCATCCTCTCTCTCTCGTTAAGAGTCTTAAGACTTAAGATTAAATCCTTTTATGGGTACTATTGTGTGTATGTCTGCTATCGACTATTAATCTATTATGCATGTGTCTACTGTAGGCAATTGCCATTCATGTTTGTACTACTATGTGTTGTATGTTGTTGGGGTTGCATGTTGTCTTGTATACTGTTATGTTTTGTGTGTCTATGTGTTGTCGACTGTCGTTGGGGTTATGTCGCTCAGGTGTTTGATGTCATGCGTGTCATGTATGTGTGCTGTTGTCTTGTGTGTGTATGTTGACTGTTGAGTATTGAGTCGTGGGTTTAATCGACAGTATGCATTGTACCTTGTGCATTGCCTCATCTAGCTCCAGTATGTACTGGACCATACCCATTGACTGCTGTGTACTCTTTGAAATATTGGGGTATCGATAATCCCATGAAAACTGTAAATCCTAGAATAAACTTCGTCCTGAAACTATTAAGATTGCAGAACTGGAGGAAGCTGAGACCACCAGAGCCTGATTACGCAGTGAAAAATTTGTGATGTTAATTATCGCGGCAAGAATTAGGAAATGATGAAATGGTGATTTCATCTATGTACCAAATCAGTAGGGAACCAAACCAATCTAGTAAACACAACTTTAGTAAGCTTCATTAAAGCTGTCAAGGACACAGTAGATTTCAAAAGAGATGGATCAGCTTACAAGAGTTTTTCACCCATACTGAAAAAGAACCTTCATAACAAGTCAAAACCAATCCACTTTAATTTCAACTAAAGTACAAAGCCAAGCAACCTATAAAATGATATCAATATTGCCCAACTCCAACACATAACCATCAATAGTTACAGCCTAATCCTTAATGTAAAGCTAAGTCACAACACATTCCACTAGATGTAATAAAACGATTGTCCCCTAGTCAAACACAAAATGGAGCAGTAGGAAAACTCGCCAAGGATAGTATGTCAACCAAAGATTTAGAAACAAAATTATGAGAAGCATCATTATCCACCAAAATAATAACAAAAAGAAGAAGAGTATTTACCTCGAAATTTTAGAGTAGAAGGAGGAGTAAATCCTTGAAAAGCCAATAAGGATGACTCCATACAAGAAGAATCAGTTTCATTCGAGTGCAAAGAGTGGACAACCTCATCCTCCAGATTAATCAAATCAAGTTCTTCCTCCAAAATAGTCACCTGCAAAGTTTTAAAAACATACTTATGAGAGGGAGAATAAGCTTGAAAATTAATCAAATCAAGTTCTTCCTCCACTAGTGTATTCATAATAAGAGTTGCTCCAGAGTTTAAAAATTGAATTTCAGGGAGAGCATATCTGTAAATGTTGGGACCAGGGAACTGAAAACTTTGTAGAGTATTGAATATTGAGCATGACTTGAACCTTCTTTGTAGTAATGGCTTGTATGGTGGTGTCCTTTCAATTTTGAGCATAGCAACAAACTGGGATCGCCATAGCACTCACTACTAAGAGTAAACTCTTTGGACATAAAGGGCACAACTCTTTATCCAGAAGCCACATCACAGCTGAAAGTGAAAATAACAAATATTAGAAATACCAAACTAAAAATGTCAAAAATAAACTCTTTCGACATAAACAAAAATAAAGGGAATCATAAAAGTAGGCCAGAAAATATGAAGATAATTAAGTCTAAGTTCTTGAGCTATACGTATATAGGAATTCAAAGTTCAACTTTGTTAGCGTCAAAAAATGAATGTGTCAAAACCAATTACTTATATGGAACAAGAACTTCATATACGAAGTTTTTCCTTGCATATTTCCAAATGCTTTTTTACACACAATTACTTTATTGAATAGAAATGTGAACATTTCCTAAGAGAACTATACCAAAAACAAGAAATAAAAACATAATTCTACTATATGTACATATGTTTCTTTGTTCAATGAAAGCATTCTTAGTTTGATCGAAAAAATAAAAACACGGCTTAGATAGCTAAAACACTTAGGAAAACTTAGTTTACTCCTTTTTACTACTATACTAGATTTTGAGTTGGTTAGATTAGCAATTTAATTATACTTAGAGATTTCACAAATAATTTGTCTTTTGTGTTTTATTTTTAGAATGGATCAAAATATCAATACCACTGATGATACAACTATCCAACATATCAATGAGGATGATGAATCGGAAGCACAAGCACCTGGAAATGATGTTGGCGATCCATCTAATGCTACTACTACTGGAATGTCTCAAGGTTCTATAGAACCTCAAGGTAAGAGACTTAGAGCAAATACTTCTCCTGTTTGGAAAGCATTTACAAAGATAGGAAAAGGAAAAGATGGTAAAGAAAGGGCAAGATGTAATGGATGTAAGAATGAATATGTTGTTGGTAGGTCTAAGTATGGGACATCTACTTTAATTCGACATATTGAAAAGTGTTGTTTGCTTCCTAAGTATCAGGATGTAGGCGAAATGATCATTGATCAATTTGGAAAATTAAAGTCAAGGAAAGTGGATAATTGAACACAATCTTCCTTTCTCATTTATTGAATATAGTAGGATTGTGCAACTCATAAAGCATTTCAATCCTGATTATATGCCTATCTCTAGGAAAACAGCCACATCTGATGTATGGAGATTATACTTAAATGAGAAGGAGAAGTTGAAAAATGATTTGGAAAAAGTTCCCGGTAGAGTATGTTTGACCTCAAACTTATGGATAGCTTGCACTAATGAGGGTTACATGTGTTTAACTGTTCATTTTGTAGATGAAAATTGGAAGCTAAGTAATAAAATTCTTTCCTTTTGTTACATGCCCCCTCCTTACTCAGGACTCGAATTATCAAAGAAAATGTTTGATTTTTTGAAAGATTGGGGCATTGATAGGAAAGTTTTTTCTCTTACCTTGGACAATGCATCTGCTAATGATTGCATGCAAGATTTCCTAAAAGATCAGCTTAATTTACAAGGTAGTTTGTTGTGTGGGGGTAAGTTTTTTCATATTAGATGTTATGCCCACATTCTTCACCTGATTGTTAAAGATGGTTTGACAGTAGCTAGTGAGGCTCTGCATAAGATAAGAGAGAGTGTAAAGTATATAAAGGGGTCTGAAAGCCAAATGAAACAATTTTGGAAGTGTGTTAATGAAGTTGGCATTAGTGATGTTGGTATTGGTTTGCGTTTGGATGTACAAACCAAATGGAACTCAACTTATCTCATGCTTGAGAGTGCTTTAAAGTATCAGTGTGCCTTTTCATACTTTCAATTGAATGATTCTCATTATAAATATTGTCCATCAGTGGAGGAATGAGAAAGAGCACAAAAATTATACAGATTTTTGAGTCCTTTTTATACCATTACAAACTTAATGTCTGGGTCCTCTTATCCGACTTCAAATTTATATTTTTTGCAAGTATGGAGGATAGAGTGTTTGCTGAATGAGAACTTGACAAGTGAAGATTTTGTTATAAGGGATATGTGTGTTAAGATGAAGCAAAAATTTGATAAATATTAGAGAGAATACAGCATCATTCTTGCACTTGGAGCAGTTTTTGATCCTGGGATGAAGTTCAATTTTTTGAAGTTCTACTTTAATAAAATTGATTCACTTAGTTGTGAAGAGAAATTGGATAAAATAAAGACTAAGTTGTATAGACTATTTGAAGAGTATGACTACAGTAAGGGAAGAAATACAATATGCAGTAGCTCTCATGTTGGATCTTCTCAAACACTTGCATGTAAAGGTAAAGGGAAAGGACTTGTAGGGAATACTGGGCTCAAAAAAAGTTTAGGTATCGATTCTGCTACTCTTGATGTAAGTTTAACCAATCTAGTCATTTATTTATTTATTTTGTAATAATGCTGGGATGCATGCTTAATGAATAATGATTAATGATAGTTACCTTTTCTTCCTTTATGATGTAGGAGTATTGTCAAATTGAGATGCATACTACCGATAAGTCTTCCTTACATCTCTATTTGGAAGAACTGGTAATGGATATGACTTTTTACTCAGAATTGGATGTATTAGAATATTGGAAAACTCAACATCAAAGGTATCCAGATTTATGTATAATGGCTTCTGATGTTCTTAGCATTCCAATAACTACAGTTGCTTTTGAGTCTGCTTTTAGTATTGGTGCTCGTGTTCTTACTAAGTATCGTAGTACAGTGCTTCCTGACAACGTGGAAGCTTTAGTTTGCACAAGTATTTGGTTACGAGGATTCAATTGGGAAGGTAGTTTTTTCATTTAAATGAAATGTAATCTTGATTTTTGATTTTTTTTAATATTTCCATCTAATTATTTGCTATTTTGTGTATTGTAGATGAAGGTGAAAAAAGACTTGAAGCAACATTGTCAATGGAGGATTCAAATGTGATCATTGATGAAGAATGATTGATCTTGGAAATTTATCTTCTGGTTGATAAAAAGACAGATTGTTTCTTCTTTTGCTAGCTGTTTCAGTCTTTGAAGTTGATGATGTTTTGTGTTTTAGACCTCTTACTTCTATGCACCAATCTTTTGATTAAGGACTTATGTTATGTACATATTAAGGAGTTTAGCACTCCTACTTTTTCTTTTCTTTCTTTCTTTTATTTTTGATTGATAGCACTCCTCTTATTTAGGCTATCAATCCACAGTCTTTTATGTACTCTGTAAATTGGGCTCTTGTTTCATAAATGTATATCCCTAGTTTTTACTTGGAAAAGGGGATAGTGGGTGGGGAAAGAAGGAAGACAGCAGCATCGGATGTAGAATTGTGGATAGGTAAAAATCTATTTATTTTTCAAAGTTTGATGAAGAGGTCATTATCAATATAGTAGTCATAACTCATAAAAGTCAATATAGTTGTCCCGCTTTTGACATGACCAACATGTTAGTGAATGTTAGTCTTTTCTTTTAGACTAGTTGAAGTATGGAATAAGCATTAGCTCATTTACAACAATAGTCTTCTCTAGTTTTAAAATAACAGTAATCTATTGTTTTTTTGTAGATTTACAAGCATGTGCTTTGTGCTACAGCTTACATGTCCTAATTTGATTATGACATAATTGAACAAGACAAGCTAATTAATTTTTTACAATTTATTTTTAATTTATTAATTTCATTAAAAAGTTAGTGGGTTGGCCCGTTTAACCCACCGGCTAAAGTGGGTTGGGTTAGGTTGGGCCAGTAAAATTTTAGCCCGTTTGTAAAGTAGGCTGAAATTTATTGACCCATTTAACCCGTGGGTCAAAATGGGCCGAGCTAGGTCGGGCCGGCTCATTTAACCCACTTGCACACCTCTAGTGTTGCATATGGTCTTCTCCAAACTCTCTATGTAAAAAATGCATAGTTTACATCTAGCTCATGATAAGGTATTTAATGCAATGTGTGAAGGCAAAATCATTGATGCTATGTTGGAGTGTTTGAGCTCTTAGAATGGTGCTCCTCTACCAATCTCTTAGATTCATGTTCTTTACTTATTTGAAAGTCCCTAAAAGATTAATTTTATGTTGTAAAGCTTTTCTAAGTGTTACAAGTTGTTCAATTGTAGCTATCTTTTCAAAGAATCAACTGAATTGCATTTATCTTTTCTTTACTTATTCTTTAGTTGTTAGTATTGATCTTTTATCCTATTTATTTATTTATTTCTGCACCGTTTTGCTTCTATTTGCATTATTCATTAATGGAATTGTGCAATTAAACCTCCTAGGAATCAACCATAGCCTTGCACTATTTTATTTTATTCCATATGTCTAGCTGATAATTTATTTATTTTTTATTTTTTTAACTATAGCCAAGCTCAAAATTGAATTGGAAAGTTATCTTGCCATTTAAAGCGATGTATAATTTCAATCTACTTCACCATCTCGACTATAAATAAAATTTTATCAAATACAAATTGTTTCATTTCCTTCATCATTGCCTTGTCCAATTTGCATTTTTATCAACTAGATCTTTGGCAATATATACCCTTAAATCACTACATCCCATTAGCTCAAATCTACTTCAATTAATATTAGCCGCTCTTTTGGATTATTTTAGAAGTCCTAAGGATCGGTCTTAATTAAACAAAGTCTAATGCTAATTTATGGAAAATTATAATAGTGTTATTAGGCCTTTGTTGAATAAACCACGCATAAAGTGATAATGATTCTCAATGTACTTTATCCATTGATGAAACATGGGATTTCTAGGGAAATATAGAGTAGATTTTTTATCATAAAGGCCTGAAGACCGAACACGATCATTTTGAATTCATAGAGATGGATGGTACAAAATCTTAAAAATGTTGCATATGGACTTCTCCAAATTGTCCATGCAAAAAATGCATTGTTGACATCTAGCTGATGAAGTAGCCATTCTCTCATTATTGTCTTAGTTAATAAGCATTGAGTTATTTTAAGCTTTGCTATGTCAACTAAGCTTTGGTTGTAGTCCACACCTTCAACTTAGTAGGTAAACTATTTGGCAGTAAGTATAATCTATACATTTCCATTAATTCATTGTATTCATGCTTCATCTTATACTTCTATGATATCATATTGCATTCTTTCAGTCCAACAAATCAATAATTTCCCATTCCTTTATCCACTTTCAGTCATCTTTTATGGTTTGACAAAATTCTTACACCAAAACCATTTAAATCCCATGATAAGAATCAAATTATGGGGAAGTTGAAGATTGGGTCCTTGTAAAAGAGTCTCATTTGTTGATGCATACATTACCTTTAGAATAAAATGGTCTTTTTTGAATTCCTTAGCACAAATCTTATGTCGACATTATAGTTTGATTAGGAAAGCTTTTCTATACGAGAAATGAACTATTAGCCATTGAATACGATTAGAAATTTGAAACTTTGCCATAGGCACTCTAGAATGTGGACATATTCACTAGCTTATTGACATATGTTTGCAATGAATCTATAGAAGGAGTAGAGCACATTACATCTACCTAATTAATCAAAGAATTCTTGTTAAATAGAAAAGTGTTTTCATAGAATTAAACATCTCATAAGTCTATTATGTTGTTCATGGAGAAATTTTAAGACTCCTTAACCCTTTTTACCTAAATAATCTCTTAAAGAACTACAAACTTCTATAAGTGATTCAAAATTTTCTCTTGGTGTAAGGTTGAGAAGCATAGTATTAACATCCACACATCCTTAATGTAACTATATTGATGATTTTGAAAGGAAATTCATTACTCAGATGAACACTTGGCAACAAATCAATGATGTGAATTGCAATTGCACACATTCACCATATAACTTTATAGAAGTGGTTAGTTGGAATTTTAGAGTGTTGATGATTTTGTAGATATGCAAGCATTTATGAGTATAAAAATGCTGTTATGTTGAAGAATCCAATTTTGAACTATGTGTTCTTTGATTTTACATGAAATAAATTCTGGTGCTTTATTTGATTTTATTTCAAGCACATTATTGGCAGAAGTTTACTAGGATGTTTATATATATGTGGCAAAGTTAAATTAATCCTTTTAGTTTTCTAATCATCAAACCAAGTAAATTCTTCAAAGATTTTAGGAAATACTAAAAAGAAATTAATTCCTCAATTTTTACTCGAGTCAATTAAGTTATTTTATCAAACTAAGTAAGTTCTCTATATATTCTAGGAAATACTAAGAGGAAGGAACTCGGTAGTTGTAGAATTTGCCCTAAACACCTTAAGATTGAGCTCAACCTACAGTCTACTAACTTAGAGAAGTACCAGTCAACATACCAAATAAGTTTGGTGATAAGATCATATCCTAAGATCTTTAGGAGTCAAATCTAAGATACAAAGATACCCTCGAGATATGACTAACCATATTCGTTCTTTGCTTCTACTCTTATAGATAGCACCAAAAGCCATCAAGGTAAGTTGATTGAAACCTTACTACATTATTATTATTGATATTCTCAATTTCCTAATGACTTAAGTGTCAAATTGCACATGTCCAAGGAAACTCAAGTGTCTTGATAGCTATGATTTGCTATTTGTGTAAGTTTATATTACTTGGCCTCAACTCAACCAAAGGCCTAAATTTTCTAGTTGAGAATTGATAATCATCAATTGGTACCCAACATTTACAGTTTAAACATGAAACCATAACTAAAGCACGCGTAAACAACCCACTAAATCCCCCTCTAACCAATCCTTTAGTTAATCCTCTAACAATTAACGTGAACAAAGATCAACAGCACCCACCAAGGAGACAACTTTAAGGTAAAAATCATTTTACTCAAAGTAGTAGATAAAAACAATTCTCTAGGAGAAGCAATGCCTTAGGTTGGATGTGAACACCCTTTAACAAGATGATTAGGAAGGTGACATTTCCTCCTATCCTACAGACACTACACCATGACATAGCAGACAAAGCAAATAAGATCCGTAAAAGAATCATAAACACTGCCCTAGTAGTAGCCACATGAAGATACTTTGCTTGATCAACTAGATGTTATAATCAAGCACTTAACCAAGACAAAAGGATCAATGTAGGGAGACCCTTAGGATGTCTATACAATTAGAAAAACTTGATGTATGCCATAGGAACTTACATTTGTTCTACTTTATATTAGCTCAGTCACTCTTCAACTACATATGAGAAAACCATGACCAAACTTACCTCTAGCCAACTCTTTACCTTAGTTGCTTTTCATTAACTCATAAGCTAGATCAAACTTACCTCGAACCCCTATCTTACTTGATTACTCTTCAGCAAATTACGAGCCATTTCAGGTTCCACCTTATTATAGGAAGCCAAGGTGGCCTCTACATTATAATAGGAAAAACGAGGCCACCTCCAATCTCTTTTATAGGTCCATAAGGTACTACCACCTTTTTATAGGATTTTGGATGGAGTTCTTTTACTTGACTCAATTTTTGATGGAGAACTCCCTGGTTGAACTTATATCCCATACTAGCAAATTTGGATGCTTTGCTTCCTAGGACTGGCTCCTAAGAATTAGACATTACAAATAGGGAGAAAGATCCTCAATTGCCATCAATTCTCAAATTTGGATACTTGTGTTACTAGGCTAACTCCTAACAAGGGGACACTCTCAATGAGAAATAAGACCCTTGGTCACCATAATCTTTTGCACTAACAAATTGGGATGTAACACTTACTAGGCTAGCTCATAACAAGTGGACACTAAATAGATCTTATTTACTACAAGCTACACTTATGATTGTTTAGATCTATTGAAAGGGTTAGTAACCTTACTCCTTACACCTTATATGATCAATACTAAATGATAAAGACAAAAGAACACATTGTTCAGAAAAGAACGTTACTATCTCAAAAATATGTACAATGGCACTTGTTATAGCTAAAATTCGAGTTGATGTTTGTGATCTACAAAAAGAGCAAACGTAAGGCTTTGGGGGTTTTAGGGCTAGTTCGACATAGCCACTTCGATGCCCAAGTAATATAAGTGATTGTATGTACTGAGTTAAGGGAAGTAAGTGAGTAGTTAGAGTACTTAGAGGGTTCTTACGATAGTGGATCACCATATTATAGAGTCTTGTCTAATAAGTGCATGGGAAGACAATTGAACCGCCAGTGACACGTGGCACTTCTTAAATTTAGTCATGTGAAATTTGTGAGAAGGAGTAGATAGTCGAGCAATTACCATTAGGGTAACTATTGAATTATTCACACCATTGTCCTTACATTTGAATGAACTTAATGGGTTGGGCCTTGGTGATTTGGCCTTAAAGACATTGGTCCATAGAAGTAATGTAAATTGTTGAAGCTCTAGAAAAAAGTTGACAATAGAAATGTTGATCTAGTGGCAATGAGCAAGCAAAGAACATCACAAGGTATGGTTAGGAGTGTAGTCACTGTACTTGATGTAGCTCCAAACTTAGAATAGGTTGGCATGATGTCGAGCATCTAGTTATAGGGATGAAAATCTACTATCAACAGTACTTATAACTTTAAACTGGCATATTAGCCAACATATATATAAGAACAAAGTAAAAAAAAAGGGACTCCAATAGCTACTTAAAGGGTAGAGGACTACATCCTAAGGTTTATTACACAGAAGACCTAAAGTCAAAGAAAACCTAAGAAATCAACATCTCATAACACAAGGGTATACCTTAAGATGATTTTGGGACTATAGAAGGCTCTTTTAATATAACAGGCAAAGAGGTGTTATGTACAGGCTTAGATGGTCTTATTTCATCAACATCTATTATTGCAATCCCTTGTGGCTCAACTCAACAAAACCTCAAGTGTTGGGGTACTAGAGGAGTTCCTCTTTCAAACGTCTCTTCTAACTAACTAAAGTCATAGCTAGGATCTCATTCCTAGACCAACTTCTTTCGATAGTCTTGATTGTACTCTGTTAGATTGGACTGAAGTTTTTCAAATTCAACACTATTTTAATGTTCCTAAAATAATGGCCTTAGCTAATCTTCAATGATGCCAATCTCCTCCTCTATCTCCATCATTTACTCATCTTGTGAGCTAACCTACTCTTCTAACTCTAGAATTACAAGCTTGGAAGGCTCTCTCCTCTTTTATCATCTTGTCCAAGCTAGGCTTCAAAACATTCATCTCACTACAAACATCAACCACCTCAACCCATAACTTTTATGGCTTCCTTCAGTGACCTCTTCCTTTCTTATTTAGTAAACTCTAATGATAATAATCAACCCCCTTGGATTGATCATGTGTAACCAAGCTAGAGGACTTTAAGGACTTGCTTGGAGGATACTAACTCTAAGCCATGGCCGAGATGGGGATTCCAATCTCGAGCTGGTTACCTGCTAACCTAACTATCAGATTCTTACTTGTGTTAGATCTGCCCCTGTTCAATAGAGATGCTTTATCCTAGAAGATGGCCTAAGAATAGCCAAGACAAGCTCTTGATTCAACTATAGGCATCCAGCCCCATATCGAGCTGACTTCTCTTCAAAAGAACTAATTGGTCCCTAACTTAGTCCAAATCAGGTTGGTCCTTGATTGTAAGCTCTTTCTATTTCGTTTACTTTGTATCATGGTCCTAGCTCCCATCCATTACATGACATGTGTCTTCTAGCGCGATCTTTTTAGAAGGATTCTTCACTTTTTCACATTGAATATTCTTTGTCTCTTTCACCCCTTTTAGTAAGTTTCATTTAACCTAATTGTAGAATATCCTTTTATCTTTTCATACATGTAAAATAACCCTAGTAGATGGGTATATAAACCCCCACTTTCTTGTATACAGACAATCATCTAATTAATATAGAATTATTCATGTTGAGCAACCTTATTGTTCTCATTATCATTTAACTCGTATCTATTCCCCTTAGTAACAAGTAGTGGTGAGTGACCTTTCAGTTCGAATCGGTATGTCATATACGGCAAATTGTAGGTTGAGTAGGATTGAGTGGTGTATCATATCCATTCAGTAGCTATCTGGACTTTGCTAAATTTTTCCTTGTTTGTTTTTTATTCACTTTATTGTGGTGCTTCTTCATGTGTTCTACCCCCGAAATGCATTAGCTTTGCTAATATTAGAGCACGGTTCCGAGAGAGAATGTGTGAAGTTGCAGTGAAGTTTTGGTTCGCTTTACCATTTGTGGCTGTAGTGCTCCTTCTATAGCTATTGTAGTATATTTGTGTGATAGCAAGTGTAGTTTCATTGTTTCTCTGTTTCTTATTACGAAAACAAAGCAAGTTTGTTTCTATTTTATTTGAGCAATTATTGGGTACTACAATTGTTAGTGAATTGTGAATCTATTAGGGAAATATTGTACCATGTCAAATTCGAGTGTTCAGAGTGTTATTGGTGACCAGAGTAGTGGTACTCACTTAATCATGGTCATAATGGTAGTAATACCTCAACATCCATTGACGACAAACTTGATAGACTTATAAACCTTGTTAGGAGTCTAGTCATAGTGATGTAAATTAACAAGCAACAACCTTAAGGTATTTTACTATAAAATCTACCTAAAAATATTCAAGAGAGGGGTTATGGCCTAGCTAGTTGAGCCCATTGCCCAACTCGACCTCCTCGAGCTAGAGAAACTACTAGATGAAGACTGGAGTTAAAGGAGATTGAGGAAGATGATGAGGAGTTGGATGTTGAAGAGTTTGGGGAGGAAAGAGAAAAAGTTGACTATTACCAAGCATAGGGACAAGGACGCTGAGTTCTTCGAAGGCTAGATCATGTTAAGGTTCAAATCTCGCCCTTTAATGGAAGTAGAGATGTAGATGAATACTTTAAGTAGGAAAAGAAGGTCGAGAAAGTGTTTGAATGTTATGGATATATTGATACTGTCAAAGTCCAACTTGCTGCGTTGGAGTTTACTAGGTGTGTTATCATGTAGTGGAAGAATCTGAATGCAACCAGAGCACGGGATATAAGACAAGGTGTTGGAACCTAGGATGAGATGAAAAGGTTGTTAAAAGGAAGATTTATACCCGAGACTTGTAAGATATGTGTGCAAAGTTGCAAGAGCTTTGCCAAGGAAGCTAATCTATTGATGACTATGTAAGAGAGTTCTAAATGCTTATGATCTGAGTTAACATTGAAGAACTAGGGGCCTATATAGTATCAAGGCTCATTTCTAGGCTTAAGTATGAGATTCACAATATCGTGGAAATATAGAGGTTTTATACCTTAGAAGAGGTCATCAAGATAGCGTAGAAGGTCGAAAGGCAAAGGACAAGTGTTCCAAGTCGACTTGGTCGACATTCTCACAAGCCCTAGTATTACGTCGACTTGAACATGTTGAGCTGAAGAGGCCATACAGGGTTGAGGATAAGAATGATTGATCTGATGATAGTTGAGCAAGCTAACTAAGATGAGTCAGTTAGCTAGGATGAGCTAAGGTTAAGTTGACCTTAAGAACATATAAGAAGGGGTAAACCTCTAGACGGAAGATTAGCAAGGTGAAGTGCTTTAAATGCTTAGGCTTTGGATACTTGGCTATTGAGTGTCCAAACCAACATATTTTAGTGCTTTGAGAAGATGTGGTGGATAACATTAATGAGAGCAAACCCAAGAAAGAAGAGGATGTAGGAAAACCTAGAGCTAAAAAGGAAGAGGAGACTTGTGTTTATGTCGACCAAGGAGAAGTGATGACCCTAGTCTTGAGATAAGTACTGAATTCCTTATCAAACTCTAAGGAAGACTAAAGGGAAAATTTGTTCCATATGAAGTGTACCATTAAAGGCCAATTGTGCATGATCATTATGGATGTGGGAAGTTATACTAATGTTGTTGTACAGCCTTTTGTGCAAAGGTTTGGTCTGCTGACCTCAAAGCATCCCTATCCTTACAAGATGCATTAGCTTCATGATAAGGGTGTTTTGTACATAATCGAACAAGTGACCATACCGATCTATATTGGGAATGTGTATAAGGATGAAGTAGTTTGTGATGTCATCCCTATAGGAGCTTCACATCTATTATTTAGACGACCTTAGTTGTTTAATCAATATGTTACTCATGATAGGTATAAGAACACCTATGCTTTTGATAAGGATGGAAAGAAGATTATGTCGCAACCCATGACCTCGTCCCAAGTAAATGAAACCCATAACAAGCTTGCCAAAGCCAATAAGAAGAAATCCTTAATGATGAGCTAAAGAGAGCTCCGAGTTGCTAAAAAGGTTGAAGAATCTATTTTCCTATTGGTTAGGAGATTGTTAGAGATGAACGATGATAACTCTGATTTTAAGCATATTTCACATGGTGATTTTATAGTATTTCCCTTACATTTTTGGTTTTCTTTAAAGAAATTGATACTTAATTGAGTAAAATTTTGATTTCAAGGTTTGAATGTGTTCTAGGATCGAAAACGAAGAAAAGGAATCAATTTTCACTCAAATCGGAGTTTAAATGAAGAAGTTATGAAGTTTTAAAGTTATACAGTCTAGAACATGGCCATGTCCCCAAGCTGTGTCCATCCAGAAAAATTTGCCAGGTGTAGAAAGTTACACGACCTGGGGACACGGCCATATCCCAGGCCGTGTCTGGTGACGAAAACAGAATCCTTATAATACATATATAAAAGGATATCTGAGGGTTTGAGACACAAGAGAGGCATTAGAGAAGACGGAGAGACATGAGAGAAGAGACGAGACTTGAGGAAAAGGAGAAGAAAAAGGCGAGAGCAACACCAACTTCAAGATTGGAGAGATTGTTTATCAATTAAAGGGGTTTTTCATGTTTTATTTTATACTTTTGATGGAACTCGTTTTTAGATTCATTATGATAGCTTAGAATTCGTGTATTTAGGATTATGGAACCTAGGGTTTCATGTGACTCTTGGGTTGAATTATAAATTTCAATAAAGTTTCTATCTTTTCTTGATTCAATTATGTTGCTTAATTGGGTGATTGATAATTCTAGAGTATCAATTTATGATATTATGCATGATAATTGAGAAATTTCATGTGTAATTAGATTTTGGCATAATTGGAGAGAATTACATGTATACCTAGAGATAAGATACATGTTTCTTTCGGAAAATTAATTGTTTGTGTGGGAATTCATTATATATTAATGCAATTCTAAGTTATATTACTAAGTGAAGAGATTCCAGTAAATAATTTAGGATTAGGGTTAATATGCTTGAGAAAGATATTAGCTTTAATTGTGAATCCCTCCAGTCAAGAATAATAGAAACTGAATTGAATATATTTTAAGCGGTCACATGTTAAACACTAGGGAAAATAATTCCTAAATACGTTATTAATTTCTTGAAGTCGTTCGTAGTTTTATTGCTTTTTAATTTGCTTAATCAAGTCTCATAATTAGTTTAGTTTGTTAATTTCAGTATTTTTAATTTATTCAACTCATCGCAATTTTCTGGTTAGATAATAGAGCTAAGGTTAATATTAGTACTCGAAATCTCTGAGGGATCGACTTGGACTCACATTCGCTATATTAAAATTGATAGGTGCACTTGCCTGATATCAAAAGACTTAGAGAATGTTCTAGAAGAGATCCGAAGCTTGCTAAATGAGTTTTCTGACTTGTTTTCGGAAGAATTGCCTAAAGGATTGCCTTCAGTCTGAGGAATAGATTACTGTATTGATCTATAGCCTAACGCTAACCTACCGAACCAACATACATACAGGACGAACCTTGAGTAGGCTACCGAACTAAAGAAATAGGTAGACGAGCTCATAAAGTAAGGATATATGAGGGAGAGCATGAGCCCTTACACAATATCGGCTCTACTCGTTCCAAAGAAAGATGGTTTATGGCATATGTGTATCAATAGTCAAGTAATCAACCGAATTACTATTAAGTACAACTATCCGATACTGAGGCTCGATGAGCTTCTTGGTGCCAAAATATTTTTAGAAATTAATCTACGAAGTAGTTACCACCAGATTCATATAAGATTAGGAGATGAGTGGAAGACTACCTTCAAGACTAGGTATGGACTCTACGAATGGTTGGTTATGGCGTTCAGACTTACTAATGCATCAAGCACATTCATGAGGTTAATGAATCATGTGATGTGCTCTCTGATCAAAAGGTGTGTAGTCGTATATTTTGATGACATACTAGTATATAGTGTCAACTTGAACAGCTATGTTCAATATCTTCATGACGTATTTGACATTTTGCGAATTGAGAAGTTGTATAGGAATATAAAGAAATGTACGTTATGCCAGAATGAGGTGGTTTCCTAGGGATTATAGTGTCAAGGAAAGTGATTTGAGTACATGAGGAAAAGATCTAAGCTATTTTAGAATGGCCAACATTGAAGAATGTTACTAAGGTCGAAAGTTTTCATGGCCTAGCTTCCTTTTATAGGTGATTTATTAAGAACTTCAGTACAATAATCACTCAATTGACCAGTTGACAAAGAAGAATGAAGGATTTAGGTGGAACAACTGAGCTGAATAGAGCTTTAGAGAGATCAAGGAAAAACTCCCTTCGCCACTTATCTTGTCACTACTAGATTTTGATAAGCCCTTTGAATTAGAATGTAATGCATCGGGAGTTGGAATTGGTGCCACCCTGATGTAAGAGTGATGACTTGTCGCCTATTATAGTGAGAAACTTAGTGGTCCTGCTTTGAACTATTTTGTACATGAGAAGGAGTTGTACTCCCTTTTCTTAGCCTTTACTGTTTGGCAATACTATCTGTTACCACGAGAGTTTGTTATTTATACTGATCACGAATCATTAAAGCATCTTAGGAGTTAGATCAAATTCTCAAAGTGATAAGCTAAGTGGGTGGAATTTATGGAAGGGTTCTTGTACATCATTTGACATAAGAAGGGAAGCATAAATGTGGTTGTTGATGCTCTATTACGGCAGCAAACTTTGTTGACAAAACTATTAGGATTCTCACTCATTACTGAGTAGTGTGCTATTGACGCTCACTTTGGTTCCTTTGTTGATCAATGCCGAGAAGGGGTAGTTGTTAGAGGATGTTATCTTAAGGACAATTATCTGTTCAAGGACCGTGGGCTATGTATTCCAAACTACTTAACATGGACTTTGTCCTAGGGTTGCCCTAGATATCCAGAGGCAAAGATTCTATCTTTGTTGTAGTGGATCACTTTAGCAAGATGGCGTACTTCATTCTGTACCATCGGATTACCAATGCTTTATATATTGCTAATTTGTTTTTGTAGGAGGTTGTTCAACTACATAGGATACGAAAGACTATTATCTTAGATTAGGACACAAAATTTTTGAGCTATTTTTGGAAGATGCTTTGGAGAAAACTTGTATTTAGCTTTAGTAACCATCTTCAGATTGATGGCCAGACTGAAGTGGTAAACAGAATGCTAGGCAATCTACTTAGAGTTGTTATAGGAAAGAACTTTAGGGATTAGGATCTATGCCTACCAGTTGTGTAGTTCGCATACAATTGAATTGTTTATAGCACTACTGGGAAGACCCCATTCGAGGTTGTCTATGGCCTTAACCCTACTATTCTCTTGGATATGATTGACACTCTAATAGCTACTAAAGAGAGTTAATCTAGAGTTGATTGAGCCCAAGAATCACATGAACTACACCAGTATGTAATCAAGAAGATCACCAAATTCAATTAGAAACAACACAAAATTGGTAGCCAAGGTTGCTGAACTATTTCCTTCCACCTAAGAGACTTAGTTTGGATTCACCTTAGCCGAGAGCGATTCCTACACTTAAGATAGGGTAAGTTATCACCTCGAGCTGATATCCTATTTAAGGTCTTAAAGAAGATTAACTGTAATGCCTACTAGATCGAGTTGCATGATGTCTATGGTGTTTCCTCTACCTTTAAAGTGTTCAACCTAATTCCTCACCAACTAACAGAAGAAAACCCAGCAAGCCGCTTAGAAGAAAGAATAGAGATTGCTCCAGATTTGAGGACAAATCCTTTCAACCCCTAGGTAGATGATAGGAATCAAGCCCCTAAATAGATCACGTATAGTCGAGCTAAAGGACTCCAATGACTCACTTGGAGGATACTAGTTCTAGGCCATAGTTAAGATAGAGATTCCTATCTCGAGTTGAACTTTTGCTAACTTGACTATCAGATCCTTACTTGTGTCAGATCCGCCCCTATTCAATAGTGATGCTTTATCCTAAACGACGGCCTAAGAATAGGTAAGGTGAGCTCCCAATCCAACCACAAGCATCCAACCCTGAATTGAGTTGACTTCTCTTCAGAAGAACTAATTAGTCCCCAGCCTGGTCTAAATTAAGTTGACCCTTGACTGCTAATACTTTCTATTTCGTCTACTTTGTATAATGGTCCTAACTCCTATCCACCACATGACTTGTATCTTCTGGCACGATCTTTCCAAAAGGATTCTTCACGTTTTCACATTGAATGTTCTTTGTCTCTTTTACCCCTTTTAGTAAGTTTCATGTAACCTAATCATAAAATATCCTTTTGTCTTTTCATACATGTAAAGTAATCTTAATAGATGGGTATATAAACCCTTACTTTCTTGTACTTAGATAATCATCTAATCAATATAGAATTATTCACGTTAAGTAACCTTATTATTCTCATTATCATTCAACTCTTATCTATTCTCTTTAGCAAAAAGTAGTGGCGGGTGACTCTTCAATTCAGACCGATATGTCATATCCAGCGGATTATAGGTCGAGTAGGATTGAGTGGTGTGTTATATCAATTCGGTAGCTTTCTAGACTTTGCTAACTTTTTCCTTATTTGTTTTTTATCCACTTAGTTATGGTGCTTTTTTGTGTGTTCTATCCCAAAGACGGATCATCCAGGTTGGATGATAACTCCTTGACCCTTTGATTTGTTACTTTTAGATCCTACTGTAAACAATCAACCTCATCTTCGATGGCCTTCACTCATTCTTGTGTCGCCTTGATCTCTTTGGTAGGAGGCTAGTAACCTCTGCTTTGGTAGTATTTACTTACTCACGAAGCCTGTGGTTATCTATTAGAGGTTTGTTATGACTCCTTTGTAACTAACAAACATGTATCTTAAACTGCTAGCCCAAGGAAAATGTGTACACAACACCGAGCATATACAAAGGTTTAAATACACAGCAAATAAAGGTACAAAAAGTTCCTTAAAGAAAGACAAATGCTCCTTGACATCCTTTATGGACATATTTAAGGCTTTGACCGCTACATCATGCCTATCTCTCAACAACATTACCTTTGATAGTAGATAAGCACATGTTGTTGTGTGATAAAGGCTATGCCCCTAAAGCACATATCCTAATGGAGAACAAAGGTCTTCTTTTAGGCTTAGAAGAGGAAGAAGAAGGCTCATTAAACTCATTCTCTATCTTCTCTCCCTTAATTTTCTTCATTCTCATCCTGTCTTCCTTATGCTTTTCTATATGAACTGGTAGAGACATATTCTTAGAGGATGTACTAATTTAGTCATTTGGAACTTCAATGATCTCAACATCTTCAGCTTGATAAGAAGATTACTTTCTTCAACTTGAGCTACTTTGATAACTCTCGCCTCTTAGGATTGCGGGACTCTCTTTTGTCCCTTAACCTTTTTAGAAGGAATAGTTGTCAATAAACTCTTTTAAGTTACCTTACTACGTACCTCTCCTGAACTAGCTTAAAGAGACAAAGTTACACTCTCACCTTAGCTATTATCGCTTCTTCTTGCAATAAATACTCACAAAAGCTCCTTCGCATTTAGTAACTTTGAAGCCATCCCTATAAAAAAGGACAATAGTCAATTTGCAGAAATGCTAAAAGTTGGATGACATAATGTCCTAGATCTGATATCCTAAGACCTCTAAGAACTATGCTCCCATTCTCTTTTTATAAGTCTCTTATCATATAGTTTAATAGCACAAAACATATCCACCCCCTTCCATGGGAAAGCTTTATCTCATTATTCAACACTTTTAAGTTTGCAAACCCCAATGGAGTCAAGAATGCAAGCAACTTTGAGCACTTATACTAGTCTTAAGGCCTACTCTTCGTACTTAATCATCAGAACTTAGATGCTTCCATGTTCTATTAATTTAAGCTCATCTTCTTAGGAGCACTAACAACTTAATCCCATTCTCACTAGTACTTATCGATCTTACTTTTACTACATTATGGAGGAAAAATATACAACCACCACCACTTTCTACCCTTGCCTGCATTTTTTTTTCTTTTGGGTAGGGGGTGGTATAGATATTGGGAGTCTCCTTATTCAAAATGATAAAAAGAAAAACAAGAGACCATTTTCATGCCTTATAAAACACTAAAGAAAGGATTTAGAAAACAATGAAAGTTTGGAAAGTTTTTTCGAGAAGAAAAACTTTGTATAATGGAGTTTACAATGTATGAAATAAAAAAAATGAAGTGCAATGATCTTCCTTTTATAGAGGAAGAGAGCCTTGAAAAGGCAAACATGCGAAAAAGCATGATTTGGTATATTGTTACATCCAAAATATACTATAGCCTAAGTACCCATCTATGTATTTCTTCTTAGGCATACAGGGTACAAATGGCAAAGATCACTCACTTGTCACTACATCTTTATGGCTATAGCATCTCCATGAATGTACTCAATCCCCAATCAACATGCATCTACAACAGTTAATTGGCATAGTAATACACATAAATTAAAATCAAATTAAGCCTCATAACACAAGTTAGATAATCGAAATACTAATAATAATTGATAGTTGACAAGAGAAGCACAACTGGTTGTACAAAACATGCTCAACATGATTCTGCTTTTACATCCATATGGGGGTTAGAGTAGAGTTTGAATTAGTGAACCTAACTATATGACAACAGCCTTCTTTATACATAAAGCATCACTCTTACTCAAGAAATAAGTCTACTTGATAACTACTTGAGCACTCTCACAATCTAGTCAACACCTTAAATGCCAAAACAATGACATAATGCCATACTAAAGTAATACTCTCCCATATGGTTGATACCCACACCTAAATGTGCTTAGTTGTACATTATCTTAAGGCAGTAAAGTGTCATAAAGCACTCAGAAGAATTACGATAGATAACTCAAATGCTAAAGAACTATCATAACACTTTATTACCTGTTACACCATATAGATGGTCCGCACTCAAGTACTTGGGAGCTTAGCTTATGTCACCTCTACTTGCCTACCAGTCGACAGCGAGAAAAGGGGTAAGTGCTAGTAGCACATTTCACCTTAAGCCTCCTAAGCTTATGCTTGACATGTGATCTACTAACTTAGATGAGTAACAGTTGAAATACCAGACATATATGGCACTAAGATCAAATCATAAGATTTTTGGAAGTCAAATAAAGGATACAGAGATATCCTCAAGATATGACTTATTGTATCCATCCTTCCCTTCTACTCTTATGAATATCACTTAGAAGCCTCAAGGTAAGGGGAATAGAACCTTACTATTCCTACTCTATTATTATTTTTAATATTCTCGACATCCCTACTAACTTGAGCATATGAGTGCAATGATAAAAGAAACTTCAATTTCCTAATAGCTTATGTTTGCTATTTGCATAAACTTACTTCACCAACCTCAACTTAACCACATGCCTAAATTTTCTAGTTAAGAATTCACAATCAATAGACCTTAACAGGTTCAACACCATATACATAAAGGATTTAACCAACTCACTTAATAAGATTTGATTGAATTTTAGTATAAATTCAACTAATTTAGATAATTCTATTAGAGTATAAAGGGCTTGAATGACTTTTAGTACAAAACATAGAGGAACTCTTGTTAGAGACAACATTTATAATTAATTGGTAATTATGTTACTTGATAACTCCAATTCAACATGCATTTTTAATGGTCATTTAGTGCTATTTTAGACCATAATTATAATTTTATGTTTTTTTGAGTTTCAACCATTTAAATTTCATTTTTAGGGACATCCAAAGCAATTGTAAAGGTTTAATGGTTTTTAACGATTTTTAGAGTAATTTGAAGTAAAAAGCATTGGTCATGGAATGAAGGAAGGAAGTTTGTATGAGAATCGAGTGAAGAATAGAGTCTAATAAGGACTATAGCCAAGGACCATGATTGTGGACCTTACCCCGATTTCATTCATTAAGCAATTTCAATAATTTCGAAGTTTTCATAAGAAGAATAAGAACATGCCCAACCACCATGGTCATGTACCTAAGATGTGGTCACCTTATGACGAACGACTCTTCTATTTTTGCAACGAATCTTCTATTTTTAGATATGCAATATTGATAAATGTGAAAAATTACACATTTATTTCTACTTAATTACTGCACAGTTATGCATTTCGTGGTACTTTTATTGTGAGTTATACTTAGAAATTATGAGAAATGCAATTTTCTTGGTCAATTGCATAAATAGTGAGAAAAAAAGGATTAAAATATGACTTAAATCAGCAGCTCCTTGAACTTAAGATCGATAGACTTTGTTTGGAGCTCCCAATTTGTATGAAGTTCAGCCCGAAACATAGAATCATAACAGTAGAAACTTGCTGCAATTTAAACTAGAGCTGTAGTTGAGAACCGAGAGCACCAAGCCAAACATCTTTGCTTCTCCTCAAGCCAAGATCGAGTAGCTCCTCTTGTGTGAAAACTTCAATTCAACTACAGCAGCTCTCCCCAGCAAACAGCAACAACACTCCAAGAACCAAGTTGTGTACCTTGGTTTCCAGCAGTTGGACTTAGTTGAATAAGAGCAGAGCATAGTCTGAACAGCAGCTTGGATTCAATTCATCGCAAGACAACAACATAAAATAACTTTACATGTCCACACAGCAAGCCGTAGACTTGATATTTGAGTAGTAGAGCACTAGGCCGACAGCTCTACCAAGTTGTAGCAGCATCAGGGTAGCAAATCGATTCAGTAGCAGCTCACTTTAATTTAGCAACTTGCAATTGCTGATGGAACATTAATCAAGCTCATCTACAGAACACCAACAATAAGCCTATAAATTTTAATCTAAAAAGCTGATGTGCACTTCACTCTACTATTGAACTAAGTGAGCAGGATTTTCATTATCACATCTTTTTAATGCAGGTCGTGAACTCCATTCAATTCCACAGCAGTAACTCTAGGAAACAAAGCAATCAAGCAACTACGACAAAAAATATGAGCTTTAGTTCGTTGATCTAAGCAACTCCAGTGAGGGTGAGTGACAAAATGGTGCACTAATCTGCGGAAGAAACCAACAGCATCTTAGGCACTAATTCAGGCCCTGAACTCCATTCAATCAGCAGCTACATTCACTTCAAGTAGCAGTAGGTTGGGATTTCCAAGTGTTTCGAGCACCATTTGATCATTCCACTAAGAAACAGCTGAACTGAAACCAACTAGTAGTAGAGCAACAACATTGACAGCATCAATCAATTGAGGCCAACGAAGAATAACCAAGGAGCTGCAGCCAAGAATAGTCTACGTAACCAGAATAGCATCTTGTTTCAAGAGTTCAAGAACTAGTCGAACTGAGCTCTAAAATAAATTCAGGGAAGAAAAATCTGCATTCCATTTCTATATTGAGTTAGGCTTGGGGAGTTCCATTTTTAATTGTTTTTATCGCAAGCTATGGCTCTAATTGGTAGAAATGAAGATAGCAGCAGCTCCATGGACACGTGCTACAAAGAAGTGTAGTAGCTGACCGAGTATTTTCTAAGCTGTTATCTACTTACGCTTGAGCTTCTTCACCATGCCAAAAAGATCCTTTCCAAATACAACACAGTAGGCCGTGAGTGCTAACGTGGATGATAGCAGCCGAGCACTTCCAGAATCGAGAACAACTTCAGCACGATAACAAGACAATCCACACAATAGTGGCCCTCGAGTAACCAAGAAGCAGCTTAAGCGCTAGCAAACAGCACTCGATTTAGCTGAGAACCAAACTAAACCAAACAATGGCAAGGTGAACCAAGTAAATGCACCATGGACGCCATGGAACACAAGATAGCAATTGAAACAGAGCAACTTCTTGTGTGCGGATAGTGACTATGGCAAGCGAATATGCAGCAGAAAACTGCTGCACACAAGCCCCATCATATGCGGCAGGCCATGGAACTTGAGTTGCAATAGCTACATTCATGTGCAATAGCATCCAATTCTTCCATAGACAACGGCTCGAATTAAATAAAGCAACTTCTTGCAGCCAAGTAGCGCCCCAACACATGAACAGCCGAGGACTTTAGCAGCAATAGAACACCAGCACATAATAGCTGCGATCCACATTGATGCATAAGCTTGAGCATATTCCAACTGATTCGAGCAAGAAGTAGCACTTAACCCAAAGTGGAGAAAATGAGGATTATGAACTCAAGGAGCAGTTGAGAAAGCAAATTATGTTTGCTTCATTTGAAGAGTCTTTGGCACACTTTGTTAGATATCTCTTATGAATTTTAGTGATAACAAAAAGAGAAGAACGCTAATGAATTAACAAGTGTCCATGTATTCAGAAAGTTCTTGAAAAAATTTAAAATTTCAAATTGAGGAGCATTTATAAACTTATTAAGAAGGTTTGAATTAATTGAAAATGAACAAATCCGAAAATCTTCAAAAAGTGTTTTAGAAACTTTTATAAGAAAAATTGGTATAACACTTCAAAAACTTTTTGAGAAACTTAAAAAGAAAGAAAACAAAAAAACTAATACTCTTTAGAAGATTATTCAGAAATTTGGTCTGGAAAAGTATCGTGGAAAATTAATTTATATTATATTTGAATTAAACAAGGTCTAGCTCTACTAGATTGAGTGTATTAGGAAAATACACTTAATCCCGTTTCACTTAAGATGGTACTAAGATCTATGGGGATTTTTTTTAAGCGAATTGATTTTTGATAAATCAAGATATGCACAAATAAGGATAAGGATAAGGTTGATTTGGATTTTGTGGAATTTCAAATCTTAAATATGAGTCTGATCCAAAAGCTGCTGATAAAACATTTCTCCTTCACAAATTCAAATCAGACGCTTATCTAGTAGTTGCAAATTGATGTATATCTAATCTAAACAAGATGAGGAGAGTTGTTTTGAATATCTAATGATCGAGATATTTTTAAAATATTCAAGGAATTATTTTTAATAACTAATGGTTGGATAAATATGGAACTGAAGATAATCTTCAGAAATTTAGTTATTAGAAGATCTCAATATAAAAATAGAAAGGATTCAAAATATCATTTGAATATATCTAGAAAAATTTTTCATTGCACAAAAAAATCATGATTAGATTTAACTTTCTAAAAAGTTACAGAAAGTCCTTTAGATATTTCTTTATAAAGTTGCATCGAAACAAACATTACAACAATCGTCATTTCTCTTTAGTGCAAAATTAATTGAGATTTATACTTTTGTTCTCACTTATAATTTGTAATTCTTATTGGTTGTTTGAGTGTTGAGACAAGTATAGTAGCCTAGATTATAGAGAGGCTAGATAAATAGAGCAGAGCGTTGTAAGGTCCGTATATAACAAATGCTTGTAATTTCTTTATGATTTGATTTAGTGGATTAAGTGGAACAGTATCGGTAAAGTAGACTAAGTCCCTAAAAGTGGAGCTAGAAAATAGAAGTAGGCAGAAGATTAAAGCTCTATAAATCTTGAGTCTGGTATTCTCATTCCTTACTCTTTTAATTTGGTTTATTAATTGTTGTGCAGTAAATTATTAAAATATCATTATTCACCATTATAAGTTGTTAAGAAAGGTAATTTCATTTTTCTTATATTAAAAAGTTTTAAAAAATTTAAAGATATCAATTCACTCCCCCCTACCTTCTTGATATCTTATACAAGACCAATAGTTAGTTTCAAAGCCTTACTGTAATATTATCAATAATTTTAAAGATCATGGGTGAACCAAGTAATAGTTTAATATTTCAGTTTAGCAAGTCATTATTTTTTGATGGAACTAACTTTTCCTATTGGAAATTCAAGATGGAGACTTATGTGAAGGCGTTAGATTATTAGGCTTGGTAAATTATTTCTATAAGAGATCTCAAAGTTCCAATTATTATTACGTTAAGAGATGATATCACCAAAGTTAAACTCAATTTAAAGGCTAAGAATTTACTTTTCATTATTATTGCACAATTAGAATTTTATTTAATTGCTTCTTGTGCAACGGCTAAAGATATTCGAGATACTTTAGTGCAAACCTATGAAGAGATAGAAATAATCAAGAATACAAGAATCAATTTGTTGGTTCAATAATATGAAGCATTTCAAATCCTTCCTGGTGAAGAAATCAAATACTCTTTTAGTATATTTACTATTATAATAAATGAATTGTCTTATCTTGGCAAAATAATTAGTGATATAGATATGATACGTAGGATACTAAGGATTCTTCCCAAAATTTGGAATGCAAAGAAAACTACCATAAAAGAAGCTTGTGATCTAAAGACATTATGTAGAAACCTCATTTTTTTCGTTTTATTTTAGTATTTTTATTAGGCTAGGTTTGAAAAAAAAAAAAGAAAAAAAAAAGAGAAAGAAAATAAATAATTAAAAAATATATAAAAAATAAAAAAATAAAAAAAATAAAGTGTTAAGTCATAATAAGTCGAGTTGTTTAGGGTCAAATTAGATAATTGTGTGTGTTTAATTTAATGAATTCTAAGTCATTAAAGGATTCAACTTCATTAAAATATTTTAATCTAGTCAGATATAAAATAAATTTTTATCTAATTTATATTGGATTAAAATAGACTTAAGGATTTATTAAATGGATTAGTGTGTATTGAATTGGGCTCAAGATAGAAAGCCGTATAAGCATATTTCTATCTAATCGTTTTTACAGTTTATTGCATATTTAAGCAAGTTGTAATAAAGTTGCATTTTTAGGCTTTTAGGGATTTTTCAAGAATAAATAAATCGTTTTATCACTTATTTAGTTTTCATAAAATAAAAATCTTTAATTGGTATCTTTTCCATGGTTAAAGATCTTTTCTATGGTTTAGGCTTTTTTTTCATGGTTTAGGCATCTTATCTATAGTTTAGACATCTTTTCTACGATTTAAACTTCCTTTCTACGATTTAGGCTTCTTATCTATAGTTTAGATATTTTTTCTATGGTTTAAGTATCATTTTTATAGTTAGGCATTTTATCCATTGCTTAAGCATCTTTTTTATGATTCAGACATTTTTTCAATGGCTAGGCATGTTGTTAATAGTAATTGCATCTATTTTGTAAAACAGTACGTCTTCAATGATAATTACATATTAGCATAATGCATCTTTTATTTATTTTTTTCATTTAGGTGCTTTAGGATTTTTTTATTTAAGTTTTGTTACATGATAGTTTTTTCCAAAAAAAAAAAAAAATACTAACTTTGAGTCTTTTTAAAAATTTATATCTTTAGGTTTTTTAATTGGGAATAAAAATTAGGTTCTTTTTAGGATTTTTCTTAATAAAAATAAATTAATTAAAAAAAGTAAACTTGGCTCAATTTTCAAATTAAAAAGAATCAACCCACTAAATATTTTATAAAAAAAAACTACGTTAGTTTGTTCCTGACTAAAGGGTATATCAGCACTTTTGGAGCAACCGTACAAAAAATAAATTATTTTTTTCTTAAAAATTCACAATAAAAATCTTAAAAATTCATTTTAGTTATGTTTTGTATATCTATATATATCTTAGTATTTTTGGAAGAATATAAAAATAAAGCTCATTAATTTTAGTTTTATTTTTATATGATGACTTAGTTTTAATAGGATTGACCCCCAAGCTTGGATTTTCTAATTTAATTTTCTAAAAAATAAATTTTTTTAGAATATTTGCAAACTAGTGGTTAAATTAGGGTTTTCTCACCCAAAAATCCTAATTTCATTTTTTACTAGTTTAACTAGTTGGTAACTACAATTTTTTTAAAATAGTTTTTTAAAGAAAAATATTTCCTTAATTTTATATTGAGTAATTTATACTAAATAAACTGGGTTTAATATAGGTTAAATTAAGAAAAGTTGAAATAGGGCTTGACCCATTAACCATGAGTCAATTGCGTAGCAAGCTTATAGCATATGAAACTGATTTTCTTAAATTAGAAAGTACTTTAGAGGATGTGAAAAATAAGGTTATAGCATTTAAGGCTAAATAAGTAGAAGTTGATTCAAACAATGATGATTTATCCGATAATGATGATGACGTCATATAGTTGGTGAGACATTTGAACAGATTACTCAAGAAAAGAGGTAAAAAATCATATAGCTCTAACAATTTTAAATCTAATAAGAATCAAAATGATGCAGGAAATGGTATTAAGAAAAAGAAGAAAGTTATTTGTTGCAAATGCAAGAAGACTAGGCACATTAAGTATAAGTGTCCATTGCTTTTGAAAAAGCTCTATAAATACAAAATGAAACCAAAAGGCTTGTTAGTGATATGGAGTGATTTGGATAAGTTAGAGTCTAAGGAAGAAGGCTCAGATTATAAAGTTGACGAAGTAAATTTATGTTTTATGGCATTTTTTTAAGTAAGTTCTGAATCTAAATTTGAATCCGGTAAAGATTATATACCTAATGATATTTGTGCTTAAATCTTTAAATTGTTAAAAGTACTTTCAAAAGCCAATGATAAAATTTCAAAAGTTGAAAGTGAAAATAAGGCTTTGGAGAATGAAAAGCAAACTCTCGTTCAAACAAACAAGCTTTTGGTTGATGAAAACGGTTTTTTGAAAAATAATTTTGAAGGTTTACATGTTGTAGGAGAAGCTTCAGTAAATGAAAATCTCATTTTGAAAGAAAAGATCAAAAGTTCAAAAGTTCAAAAAATCATATGGAAGATTTATCTAAGTCAATAAAAAACACTTTTTAAAAGTTTGATGAAAGTGATAAGAAGTTACAAATGCTGATTTTTAGTCAAAGAATGGATAATTCAAAATTTAGACTTGGTTTTAAATTTAGAGATAAATCTAAAATGAAGAGAGAAATAGTGTTTGTAAAATCAAAAAGTGAAAATCAAGAAACATTCAAAGAAAATGATAAAGGCAAAACACTTGAACCTATTGGAAGGTACAACAAATAGTATTATCAAAACAATGATAAGTATCCTTTCAGAAGGCATAATAGAAAGTTGCATAGAAGATATGTTAGAGACTACCCAAAGCAAAACCAAAGGCGTAAGGTAAGTAATAGGTATAATTATTTTTCTCCCTATGCATGTTTGTTTTGTAATAAGTTGAGTCATATTGAAAAGTACTATTTTTATAAAAATTCCAAGCTCAGTAAAAACTAAGTAAATGCAAATAATATCATGAGTTTGAATTTTAAAGCACCCAAGCTTATTTAGGTTCCTAAGAATGTCTAATCATTCTTTTAGTAGTTATAGGTCATGGGGTAAAATTTAATTGGAGGCAATTCTTAATCAATAATGCCTCATTGGAAATGAAAATATAGAATGAATGGTAATCTTCTTCTATTTTTGTTTTGCTCTTCAAGTTTTATATATATATTCTATTTCATTATTGATCTATTTTATTAAGGGGGAGAAGTGTTATAATTTTTTTTTTCCTTTGTAAAAATTAGTTATCTTCTCATAAGAAGAAAGTGGAGAAAAGTTCTTTAACAATTTTGTTATAAAAATATATGGTAGTTTTCTGATGATAACAAAAAGGGGGAGAAAGTATTAAACATATGCAAGCAAACTTGACAACACAATAGTTTGAATAGCATATCATTATTTTTGAATAATGTTTCTTTCTTGTTATTTATGTTGGACATTGAAATGTTATATGTTTTTAGATGTACATATGTTTTGTTATCGTCAAAAAGGGGCAGAATGTTAAATATCTCTTATAGATTTTGATGATAACAAAAAGAGAAGAACACTAATGAATTAATAAGTGTGCAAGTATTCAGAAAGTTCTTCAAAAAGCTTAAAATTGCAAATTGAGATACATTCAGAAACTTATTCAAAAGGTTTGAATTGATTCAAAATGGACTAATTTGAAAATCTTCAGAAAGTGTTTTAAAAACTTTTATGAGAAGAATCGATATAGCACTTTAGAAACTTTTTGAGAAACTTCAAAAAAAAAAAAAAAGACTGATACTCTTCAAAAGATTATTTAGAAAGTTAATTTGGAAAAGTAGCGCGGAAAATTAATTTATATTAGATTCGAATTAAACAAGGCTTAGCTTAACTAAATTGGATGTATTAGAGAAATAGACTTAATCTTGTTTTACTTAAGATGGTACTAAGATCCATGGGGATTTTTTTTTAGCAAATTGATTTTTAATAAATCAAGATATGCACAAATAGGGATGAGGATAAGGTTGATTTGGATTTTGTGGAATTTCAAATCTTGAATATGAGCCTTATTTGGAAGTTGCTGATAAAGCATATCTCCTTGACAAATTCAAATTAGAAGCTTATTTGGGAGTTATGGATTTAAGTATATCTGATCTAAGTAAGATAAGGAGAGTTATTTTGAATTTCAAATGATCAAGATCTTCTCAAAATATTCAAGGAATTATTTTTAATAACTAACAGTTAGATAAATACGGAATTGAATATAATCTTCAGAAATTTAGCCATTGGAAGATCTCAATATAAAAAGAGAAAGGATTTAAAACATCATTTGAATATATCTAGAAAAATTTTTCATTGCACAAAAAAAATCGTGATCAAATTCAACCTTCTAAAAGGTCACGAAAAGTCCTTTAGATATTTCTTTAAAAAGTTATACTAAAGCAAACATTACAACAATCGTCATTTCTCTTTAGAACGAAATTAATTGAGATTTATACTTTTGTTCTCACTTGTACTTTGTAATTCTTATTTGTTGTTTTAGTGTTGAGACAAGTATATTTGCACTCTATAAATCTGTATTAGCCTAGATTATAAAAAGCTTAGATAAGTAGAGTAGAGTATTGTAAAGTTCATGTGTAACGAATGCTTGTAATCTTTTTGTGATTTGAATTAGTGGACCAAGTTGAACGGTATCGGTGAAGTAAACTGAGTCCTCAGTAGTGGAGTTGGAAGAGAGCAATAGGCAAAAGGCTGAAACTCTATAAATCCTGAGCTTGATATTCTCCTTCTTTACTTTTTTAATTTGGTTTACTAATTATTGTATGTTGAATTATTAAAATATCATTATTCACCATTATAAGTTGTTAAGAGGGGTAATTTTATTATTTTTTTTTATAATGAAAGGTTTTCAAAAGTTTAAAGATATCAATTCACACCCTCCCTCTTGATATCTTGTACGGGACCAACATACTTAATTTTCACTTTCAATAACAATTCATGAAGAATCAAAACCAAGAGCAGCACTTGGGCTTGATTATCTATTGACTTTAGAAAAATAAGCCTACGTTAAGTACATTTAGGAAGTAAGGACACCTAGTAGCTAATTAATTTTGCCGTGGATTGCTTTGTTAAGTTAAAAAAGCCCATTGTAATAGCTAAATTACACATGCCCATATGGGGAAAAATAGCAAACATTCCAAAATATTGCATAAGGTCCAATAACATTTATTTTTAAAAGAACATCAGCATGAAGTAGACATCACCTAGATTGAGTGACCTCATTTGAGAATCTTACTTCCAGTATGGGGGCTATCCTCTTCTTAGGTTATTATCAATTAAGGTCTATGCTAACAATGGCTAGGGAATGACACGTGTGCTATCATCTGTAGGATGTTTATCTTGGAGAAAATTATAGTAGTCTAAGATGAAAAGGGGGGAAGAGCAGCTTACAAAAAAAGAAAAAAGTAAAAGAGAAGAGAAGCTGAAGAGAGGGAAGACATCCTATAGCTTAAGGATTTTATTTTTAGAGAATATTTAAGAACAGAAATTTCATTTCTGTTTTACTTTATTAATTTTATAATGTTTTCTTTAATTTCAAGACTCCAAATCATTTTTCTTTAGCACACTTAAGGACTACTTTGGGCTCCAAATGAATCGAGATATATCGATTTTGTATTGGGTGTTAGGATTGAATATATAGATTGAGGTGTTTTCTTTTCCTTGTTATTTCAATTTGATATATATATTGATTCATTTAGGTTTTGCAATTAGATATTACACCTAATTTATTTGGGTTTTGTATTGATGGATTTGATAAGTTGAAGTGTTTTATGTTTTTTTTCGATATTGATATTGAGTTTTTGTTTTTTTTTTTCTATTGTGTTTATTGTCTTGTTAATTAGTACTTGACCATTACTTTTAAGCTAGATACAGTCATAGAATATCTAGGAGGGTTTCGATAATTCGTGTTGAACATAGCTTGAATTTTTAAAAAAGCTTATCATAGGAATATGTAGATTTTAATTAAATTTATGAATCCATACACTTAATGTAGTTGGAAATATGGTTCAGGTTATGGGGATATGCTCAAGCCATATTTCTAACTAAAATGATAATTTCGGTGTGCGTGGATTATTATTTACCCGATAATTATAGATAAATTGTTTTGATGAGTGAATTTATGCTATAATTAGAATTCTGTTACTCGGAAAAGTGGTTGAATTTTAGTGAGTTTAGTTAAATCCCTTTTTGTCAATTTTGAATATCAATTTAAGGCATCACATCGATTCAAATGAGAATAAATTTACGAATCCCAATTTGATCCTTTCTATCTCCTAAACCTGGGGCCCTCATAGTATAGTTAGGACATTTGGTTTAGTGCTCACCTAGTTATTTAGTTTTTATTTACTTTTAGTTTAATTATCGATAGCTTAGCTTAGGGAAAAACCTAAGTAATTTAATACTTAGTACCTACCTCCTTGTGGAATACGACTTTGACTTACCGTTTGTACTATTTTTACGATCTGATACACTTGTTAGTTCACATTCACGCTTTCAGTAAGTCAAATATTCAATGAATTTTCTATTTTGTTAAGTTTTACTTTATAAACCTAGCCTTACTCCGTATTAATAGATCTTTAAGCTTAGGTTTTTATAAAGAGCGCTCTTCAGTAGAATTGTAGCTTAGAATTATTGTTACTCGTCATATTGTTACTTGCTTAATCGTTTTTAGTAAATTATTATTGAGATCTAGTTCTCTTTGCAGCAAACTCTTCTTTCTTTTTGTGATTTTATCCTTTGATGATCTAATTACATTGAGCTTATTTCATCTAGTAGTATTTACTGTGGTTGCTAATTTGATGTTTGAGTTTACTATAAAGTCACGAGACTTGTAGTAAATAAATTAGTCTAAATAAAAGGGGTTCAGTGCACTAAGAAATTAGGTTTTGAGTTTTTATGGATTAAGGAAACCTAATAGTAGGATCTAGGTCTTTAATGTGATCTTGCGATGCTCTATTTAGCAGCAATGTAGGTAGAGAGGGTCTTAAGGTTAGGAATTAGCTAGAGACATGAGTCCGACTAATTCAAAATCTTATTACAATAGGAATGGGATTAAGAATCTCTAGTCCAAAGAATAATTGAGATTGAAAGGTTGCATAGAACTAAAGTGTAGATAATAATAATTTACTAAGGATTATGAGTTATTTCTTTTAATTAATTCATGCATGCTTGTTTATGTTAATTAGTTTTAGTTTTAGTTAGTTTCGTTATTTTAATTGTTCATATTTATTTTATTATTCTTACTTTATTATCTCTTATTCATCTTTCTTAATTAATTACAACCATCTCTATATTGTAAAATTAGATAATTGGAAGTTTTAGGTATACTATTAGTAATTAGGTTCTCTCACATTGGATCCTTGTGGGATCAATACCTAAGCTCACATCCATTTTAATCTATACTATAACTTGATTAAGTGCACTTACCTACTAACGCGGTATATGCCCCATCAAGTTTTTAGCACCAATGCCTACGAGTCAAAAAGAGTAACCTATTTAGAACTAACTAGAACCCTACTTTTCCAATTATTTTAACATTCTTATAATAATCTTTCTTCTAGTTATTTTGATATTTTCTTGATTAGCATCCTTTTTAATCGATTAAGTGTGCAAGTATTAATTAGGGAATTATGTGAAGGGATGGATTCAACCATCAAGCCATCGATGTAAACAATATCATTCTTTAGGAAGCAACCAAAGTTTGGTTTGGTTTATTTTTATTGTTTTGTTTATTTTGGTTATCTTGTCCTAAGTCAATTCAAGTATCGAGTTTTAAATAAGTTAGTTTTACCTTGCTTTGAACAATTTTAATTCATCTAAAAATAGTTATTGATTTATTGTTGCAATAGTGGATTTAAAGTTGTCATCTAATTGATATTTGATCTGTTTTTGTGTTTTAATTTGTTTTAACATTTGGGTTTTTCTAAGGTCATTGTAGAAACAGAGTTTGAGGAACCAAAATCATATGAATTGAAGGCTAGGAGAAGAACACAATCATGGTCTACGTCCATAGACCTGGTTTGTATTCTCCCTGTAGAGAATTTCATAAGGAATTTCATAAGAAAACTCGGATGGGAGGTCTACGGACAAGGACTATGCTTGTAGACCATACCCATATTCATGCCTAAGTAAGGAAAAATAAAACACAACATGGACCATGGTTGAGTTACATGGCTATGGATCATGCCTGTGCTCTAGTAAAATTTAAAGACCATAGGAAAAACAATCCTTATGCATTCTAAATACACACTATCTCATCTCACCCCTTCTACTCTCTCTCTCTCTCTATGTATACCCTAAATAATTACAAAACACTACAATCCGACACTATACACTACCAAAACAAAGTACATACATCATCTCTCCTTGGTTATATTCTTAGATCTAAGGTTAGAATGTTTGAAAATGTGACTTTTGATTGGGGCTTTATCTTTGAATGCATGTGTTTAGATCTTGAATTTAGGAGTAATTTAGGAATTCTAATGTAATGAAATGTGTTTTCCATGCGATATTTTCTAACAACTCTGTGAAAAAGTGTATGTTTGTTAAGGGTTGCAAATGAGAAAGTGAGAGAGAGTTGAGGAAAGTGAAGGAAGTGATGGGAAAGTGTGTGATGGAATTTGTGATTAGAATAATTCTTGATTTGTGATGTACATGATTCATGTTGAAATGATGAAACTTGTTGATGTTGAAATTTTTTGTGTAATTATTGAATCCATGAATTTTTAGAAATTATTAATATGGATTTACTTTTATCACAATCCAAAATTCATGTTAGAATTAGGAAATATGGTGTTAATTACACTATCAAATTGTGAAAAAACAAGTTTCAATCGTTGAATGCTAATGTTTATTGCCAATTGAGATTATGCAATTATAGGTTTAAGATTGAAAATTATTGTCTTATTAACCTATAGATTTTATTAATCCATGTTTTGAGAAATTAATATTTCAATATATTGCATGCTACTATTTCAAGAATCTCTCATATTAAGCAATGGTTGAAGAATTTGTATATGCTAATTTCTAATATTTTTGTCAATTGGATCATGCAACTAAGACTATCAACCTTATAAATGCATTAATCCATGACTCTAGTAAAATTAGCATTACACTATACAAATGTTTTTGTTAATCTAATCATTGCCTATGTTGCTTAGCGAGTAAATTAGCAATTAAATAGGGATGATTATTGAGCTTTATTAGTTTCTCGCTCTAGCTATTGTTTATATCACATGAATTGCTCTTTGTGTCAAATGTGAATTCCCTTTCCTTTTTTATTGTAGAAAAATGCCTTGAGATAAGCATATAAGCCATAAGAACTTTGCCCTACTTACTACACATCCACTTCTCTAGTCTTACCTTCTGTGGTAGTAAGAAATCTCGCCTTTTCCAAAAAGAATTTGGTGAGTTTACATATTTTAATTAGGAGGCATTAGCTTAGGCTAGCTATGAAGCTAGAATTAGATAACTGATAGATTTCGGAGGATATGACTGATTATTGACAATCAATGAGCTAGTATATAAAGAACTGACTTTAGAATTCCTTAGCATCTTTAGGTTAGGTATTGATAACCTCTCTTTGGGCATAGAATTCCATTCACTTTAGATGTTTTAGCAATGAAGTCAGCATGTCAATTGATGATTTAGCCATCCATATGAGATTACACCTAGCTAATTATATCAGAAGGAGGGAATATATGAAATTGTCTTATATATTGCCCTAGGGAGTGCTTGTCGAGCCTATTTTTTTACCCTCCCGATTCATTTTATAAAATTAGGTCTTCTTTAGATCGACCAATATTAAACTCTACCCGTTTAATATAGATCCTTGACTAGAGTTTAAAGAAAACCATTTCTTTTTATTTTGAAAACAACTTTGGAGTCACTACCTGATTAAAGTCAAGAAAAACAGTTAAGTTATAACCAATAACTAATTAGGTAGATTAGTTATAACTTAGCTACTAGTCTAATGATCAAAACCAATTTTGTGAAATCGGTTTTTTGAAAACCAGAGATTTAGGTTTAGGGATTAGGAATTTTAAACCCTTATAAGTACCATTGGTTTTCCAAAATTAAAATTAAACTTAAAAAATCACCTTTCAATTTTAACAGATAGAACTTAGTTATTGATTACTCTAATTAGATAAACAAAACAATCAAAACTAAAGAAAAAGGGAAATTAGTTTTTTTTTTTTTTATTGTCGCCCCATAAATACCTACATACCCGTTATTCGAGATCAGATGTATATAATTCTTTTTAATGAAAACTTTAGTAGGTTGAGTTGATTTTAGTTTTTAAAATAACTGAATTTATGTTTTTACCAATTTTTTATTTATTTAAGAAAATCTCCTAAAAGGCCATAAATTAGTTTTTATTTTTGGAAATTCTAAATTATCCTAATTTGAAAAATGGTTGATTTATTTTTATTTTATTTTTTGAAAAATCAATTTTCTAAGTGATAAAAAAATTCCCTATCCTACTTATTTTATTTTATTATATCACCTTATTTATTTATTGCTTATTATATTTTATCTATTTTTATTAAACTAGTAAAAATAAAATAAAGTAAAACAAAATTACTTTCTTCTTTTTTCTTCTTTTTTTTTCTTCTTTTTCTTTTCTTTCTTTCTCCTCTTTTTTTTTTTTTTATTTGATTACAGTTACATAAGTAAAACAAATAAATAAATAAATAAGCAAAAAAAAAAAAAAAAAAAAGCTTTGGACCAATGTAGCTTAATGTGTGAGTTGGATCTAGGTTAATCGAGTTGGATTAGTTAGGTCGGATTGATCAAGTCAAGGTTAAGCTTTACTAACTTCAATAGCAGTAGCAACTTGAAGGTTAGATTTAGGGCGATTTGAGGGGAATTTTTGGTGGGTGAGGGCAGATTTGTATATTTTGGATTGGACTTTAGGGGGGTAGGCCCAATATCAAGGCTTAGGTTAGTTGTTTGGCAGTTGTCGAAGGTGGTAGTCGACGGTAGTGCTTGGGTAACATTAGATAGAGTTATTGGGTATGGTTAGCTGATTAGGGTAAGGGTTTTGGAGTATGCTAAGTTTAGTCGTGTGGTTGGTTGGTGCTTAGGGTGGTGTTTGGTGGTGGTTTGAAGAGGGGGGATTCGGCGGTAATTAGGGTTTAAAGGAGGGTTGCTTGAGGAAGTGACTAGGGGTTACGACGGTGGTTGAAAGAGGTTGGGTTAGAGAGTCTAAGCTAAGGGGAGTTCGACCGTAGTAGTGGTTAGGCTTGAGTTGGAGTGGAGAGAGAGAATTGAAGAGAGAGAGTATGGGTTAGAAAGAGAAAACAGCCGCAAGAGAGAGAGAGAGAGAGAGAGAGCTTAAGAGTTGATCATAAATGATTGTTTGTGATTGCATGTGTTCCCCTAACACCCTTTTATGCACAAATTGATCCTAAAAACATGGAAAGCTCAAAATTCAGATTTAATGAAGAATGTCCAGAAAATAAGTTTTTTTTTTTTTTTTTTCGATTTTTGGTGCTCAAATTGAATTTGTTTTTGATTGAATTTGGATGCGTTATTATGTTTGATTCAAAGTAGGCCATGTCGAAGATGAACTCAAACCATTAATAAATGTGTTTTAGTAAGGAAAAAGCATGAAATCAAAGGCCAAAGTGAGGGGGTTAAGCTATTCTTAAGAAGGAAAAAGGAGGAAAATTGGGGGGAAAACAAGGGAAAAGAGTAGGGAAAAAGAGGAAAAGTGTTGACGCAGTGCTACGTTAGTCGCGCTGACCACTCTCAACCTATCACGTGTCATCTCATGGCACATGGCAGCTAACGTGACATTCCACATAGCGCCACATCAATAAGATCGTCCAATTCGATGATACCACATGTTAGGACACGTAGTGCAACTAGATTCTAATATGTGGTAGTGGACTAGTTAACAAAAAATAAGAAAAAGGACTCTTTACTTTTACCAAGATTCGAACTCAAGATCTCACACTCAATGCTAATGTTATATCCATGTGCTTAACCAATAGGCTATTAGCCTATACCTTGTTTATATGTACAACTAAATTATATATATAGACTCGGTCAGTTTAGGCTAAATTTAAATCTAAGCTTAGGTTCAATGGCCTAATTTTTAAATCTAAAAAATTTTTCCTAATAAAGAGTTATTTTCTAAAATCTTTAATCTAATTTTTTTTTTGTAATTTTTCAACTTTCTAAATTTTTCAAAAATTTATTTTCTAAACTTTTTATCTTTTCGAGTTTCTTTCTAAAATTTCTTATTTTTTTGTGTCTTTTCTTAATTTTGAATTTTTTTGTATTTTTTTTATCATCCTTATTTTTTCTAAATTTCTTAATATTTTGGGTTTTCTTTAATTTCCTATTTTTTTGGTTTTTTCTTTCTAATTTAGGGCCTAAAGAGAAAAGAAAGAAAAATAATAAAAATAAAAAAATGAGGGCAAAAATTAGGTGTCTATAGTTGTCCCTCTTTATGGTGAAGTTTGAACAAAATTTTGCCACAAAGATAAAGAGAGGTTATTTTTGCCACTAAGATGACTTTAAAATGACTAACTAGCTATCTTAGACTCAATCTAATGGGGATTTGGTGATGAAATGAGACCTAGTTGTGCCTCTCTAGGCTCACTAACCTAGGTGGGAATGTCTCTAAGGAACTAGCAATCCTAAGATGATCAAGAGAACTTGGTCGTGTCCTTCGAGGCTTACTAACCTAGGTCGATTTATAAAGAGTGACAAGAAATTAGGATAGCACTTTGAAGGCCTATGATCCTTGGGTGAGGACAATACTTTGGGAGCATACGATCTGATGGTTTTAGGGTTAGGATAGCACTTTAAGAGCATATAATTCAATAGTTTCAAGGTCAGGATAGCACTTTAAGAGCATATGATTCAATGGTTTTAAGGTCAAGATAGTGCTTTAAGAGCATACGATCTGATAGTTTTAAGGTTAAGGGTTTCAAGGTCAGGATAGCACTCTAAGAGCATACGATCCGATGGTTTTAGGGTTAGATAGTGCTTTGAGAGCATACGATTCGAGGGTTAGGATGTACTTTGAAAGCATACTATCTGATAGATTCAAGGTTAAGATAGCTTTCTAAGAGCATATGATCCGATGGTTTCAAGGTTAGGATAGCGCTCTAAGAGCATATGATTTGATGGTTTTAAGGTTATGATAGTGCTCTAAGAGCATACGATCTGATGGTTTCAAGGTTAGGATAATGCTCGAAGAGCATACGATCTGAAAGTTTTGGATAGCGCTTTGAGAGCATATGATCCGATGGTTTCAAGGTCAGGATAGCTCTTTAAGAGCATATGATCTGATGGTTTCAAGGTTAGGATAACGCTCTAAGAGCATATGATCCGATGGTTAAGATAGCGCTTTGAGAGTATATGATCTGATGGTTTCAAGGTTAGGATAGCGCTCTAAGAGTATACAATTCGATGGTTGAAAGGTCAAGATAGAACTCTGAGAGCATACGATTTAATAGTGCTATAAAGAGCAAACGATCCATGAGGACCAAAGTAAAAGTAGTTTATGTAAAAATATCTTGACAAAGACAGATTTGTTGATTGACGATCATGAAAGATGGAGTAGACATTAAGGATAAAGTCCTTAGATAGAAAGAGAGGTAGATGACACCAGCTATGAGGGCGATCATGTCAAAGAGGATGATTTTGGCATCTAAGACCAACTTGAGAGCGATTTTTATGTAGGAGTAGATCCTTAAACTTTAGATGACAGGAAGTGAACTTGTTTGAAAATAATTGTTGCTGGGGTAATGACAGAAGCTTACTGCTAGGGTTGACTCTAGAGAAGACAACTTTGAAAAGAAATGAGGATTCTTGTCCAAAGGACTAAAAACAAAAGGGAATCTAATTTTTTGTCTTCTTAACAGGTTTAGATTCTTCTAGTAGTGTGTAGGCTTTTTAATGACATAACAACTTGATCTCTCGGACCGCCTTGGTTTAAGAGAACCCTTTCTTTCCTTCAGGGGCATATAACTTTCCATGACTTCTTCAAATTTCTTCTTATCAAAGGATATCTCATTAAAGTTAGGTTTAGTCTAAAAGGATTTCCTCCCACTCTTGACTTAAACTCTTCTCTTTTGACTTCAATTCTAAAAATTAAGGTTCACCTTATAAGTAATACCCTTTTAATCAATCCGTTAGGTCTTTTTCGAACTTGTAATGTAATGAAGGCTTTTAGTCCTTGGTTTCAAAATGGATATTACTTGAAATGGCTTTTTATGGAAGAATTGTTCTTGAACCCGAGTTTATAAGTCAAGAACCTTATAAGTAAAACTAAAATTATGCTTGCCCTAACTTTAAATGTAATTTTTACTAAGGATAAGTTATCACCTTTAATCAAAAGGGCCTTCAAGGAATGGTGGAATTGTGGGTTGGCCATGCGCCATGTATTGGTTGCAATAATTTTCGAGGGGAAACTTTGGCATTTGCCATAGCTTCTTCTAAGCTAAATCACTTTGATTGTGTTTTTAGGGCATTTATTTGAAATGTGGGTCTTAATTTAGGAATGGATTTTTATGCCCACATCTCCTTTTGGGCTTTAAAGCTTTAGGCTCGATCACCTTTTTTGTATAGATCTATGTTTCATTTTACACTTACTCATTTTTTCTCTTTTATCCCACTTCTCTTTTATCTTCTTTTCTTCTTCTTTTTTTTTTCTTTCATTTAAGACAAAATGATTGTTCTTTCATTTGGCTTGTGGCTCAAAGCGTATGTAGTTTTAGTGTTTATAATGGATGCCTTCTTTCATCTTAAAGGAAATTAGTTATCAATGGCAACTATTACTTTTGAATTGATGTAACTAAAGCAAGCATAAATTAGTTTTAACTTTTTTCTTCTAATAGATGCTCCTAACCTCCTTTTTATCCCATTGCGGGGTAGTTCTTGACAGGGTTGAATTTTTTGAGAATACCCCAATAAGAGGCCCAACAGGTTTGATAAAGGATTTTATGTTTCAGATACTGAAAAGATTACCTAATTTCATTTTGATTTGGATATTGAAGGCAAGATGGACTTCCTTCAAGGAATGAGTCCAATTTCCTCATAATGATGCCACTCGACCTCTCAAAGTATCTTAGGGATTGTGTTTCGAATTCCCCTTACCTTTCTTCATTCTAAACCTTTTAAATAATGAGATATCTTGAAATAGGAGAAATGCAAACAAAACACTTTATTTGAATCACTTGTCTTTTACAAACATCATGAAATTTGACCTTATCCTTGAGTTGAGTCCAATTAGATTGCCCTTGCATCAATTAGGCCTTGAACTCTGTTTTTTAATTCCCAACAGTTGTCGGTAGAATGCCTTTACTGACCCATATGATATTCACATTGTGCATTTGGGTCGCATTTCCTCGGCTTGTATCTTGGCATTAAGGCTTTTTGTTGCAATAAGCCCTCATTTCTTAGTTGTTCAAAAACTTGAGACAATGAGGCAGGGATTTGAGTGAACTTTCTTCTGGGTATTTTTGGCCATTTTCTGCTTAGTGTATGTCTAGACGTTATAGTACTTACATATGCCCCTGAATCTTGTGGGGGTGGTCTTTTTCTAGTTAGCCTCCCTGTCTTTATGGCTTCTTTAATTCGGCTTCCAACAAGTACAATGTCCACGAAGCTAGCCATTGTATTACCTAATAAGTGTCCATAATATGGTTCCTCCAATGAGTCAATAAAGATAGATATTAATTCTTTTTCAAGGAGAGGAAGGATGATTCTAGCTGCTATGTCGCTCCCTCTTTAAGCGTATTCCTTAAACGATTCGTTTTTCCTTTTTCTCATTATGCTTAAGTCCTAAATTGAGGGAGTTGTCTCAATGTTGAACTTGTATTGCTCATAAAATGCTCGAGCCAATTTCTCTCAAGTATTGATCTAGCTGAGATCAAACTGGGCATACCAGGTTAATGCAGGCCTTGTCAAACTATCTTGGAAAGTTTGTACCATGAGTTAATTATTTTGAACATATTTGCACATCTTGTGAATGTATAATCTGGTGTATAGCTTAGGGCATCCAGTCCCATTGTACTTTTCAAACTTCGATATTTTGAATATTTCTAGGTAGGCCTTAACAAAAAAGTTAATGATCTTAGCCTGCTTGAATTCATCATAACCTCTTATTACCCTCATTTTCTCAGTGATTTGTTGTGTTAACTTCCTTTCCAATTCTTTAAAGTTGTCCTGGTTAACCCCAGAATTAATCGGCCTTTTATTAATTAGGAATGAATATGTGTTAGGCTTAAAAACTAGGCTGTCTTTTGGATAAACCTCTTCTGGTTTAAAAGACTTAAAAGCTGGGCTAGCCTTTGGATAGTTCTCTTTTGCTTCCATGGGTGGAGCCTCAATATTCTATCCATAGTGGGCCTTGGAGTACTCTTCGTTTGATGTGGCTCTAAGTGAAGTAACATTGTCAACCAAGAAACTCAACTAATCTATGATTTTTTTCACAGCTTGCTCCAATGAACGAAACCTTACTTCTACAGGGTCGATGCCATCAAGTTTATTTTTATTTTTACTGTTGGCCATTACTCCAGACAAGAATCCTCACCTGTTAGCAAGTTCTTTATTTTAATTCCCTTTTTTGAAAGAATACCCTTATTTATTTATTTTTTTTAAGGAAAGAAAAATGAAATATAAGGATAAGACTTATTTATAAGAAGAGAGAAAGGAGTAGAAAACAACCCTAAGGGATCAAAGGCCTAAGTATTTACAATCTCACAAGAAAAAGGATCCTAAGGATGTATTGGAAAAGGATAGGAAAGGACTTAGGAACTTAAGAACATGACTCTAAAATAGAAACTAATGAATATGCATTATGAGGAAATGCAGAGGGGGGAGGTAGCAAACTGACTATGATGTGGCTAAAAGATTTTTATTGCATTTTTGAAGTTTCCCTTACATTATTAAAAAATTTATTACAAATAATCCCTAAGTCTAGATCCTCTTTTTCTTGTGAAGTCATGACTCCTCTTTAGTCTTATTTCTTTTCTTCAACTCAATTGCCTTAATCCATCTAGCAACCTGAGAGATATCTTCATTGTAGAACTTCTGGAAAGCTCTGACCTAGTAATTGGTAACAATAACTTTGGGGAGTTTAATGATAACAGCAAATGCATCAATGGGATTCATTTTCTAAATGCTTTTTCTATGAAGGAAATCAAGTTTATGGCTCTAAGTGTGGCTGATAAACCAAACCATAAGTAATGCCATATTAGTCTTTAATTCTCCATTCTTCTCTTCATTTAGATGACTGAGCAACATGGATTAAGCCGCTAATTAGGTTGGGACATAAGATTTCCCTCCTAAAATGTAGGTCACAAGCTCTGCAATCTTATGATGTATATGAAATATCCCATTGGGAAACAAGATAGTTTCAAATGCTACTAAGATATAAGCATCGATCCTATATTACTACTAATCTTTAAAGCTACCATAAAAGAGTTTCTGGTTATAGCTAGACTGGATTGTGAACTAAGTAAAAAGATCATCCTACTTAATAATTCTCCTATGAGAATCTACCCACATTCTACATATTTCAGATTCACATAGGCCCAAGAGCTTTTTGAAAATCTTTGTAAGGTTAACTGTAATATCTAGGATATATTTTTCATTTTCAATAGAGGGGACTCCTAGTAAATAGGAGTATTCTTCAACTATTAGGCTTAGTTGGCATGGGCCAAAGTGAAAAGACTGATTTTAAAGGTCTTAAAAGTAGGCCAAAGCCCGTATCATGGTGATATTATTCTGGACTTTGAGCAAAGAGAAGATGGGCCTAATCTTATCTTCAATGAATTTTTGTTGGTTTGAATTGAAAAATTAAAACCATCTCTTAAGTATCCCTTTGGGCTCTAGAGGCTCATGGATATATATTTTTTTGAAAAGAGCCTATGTAAGTGAGGATTTAACCATGTTCTATAAGAAGGATTAAAAGGAAATTACATCAGGACTATCTTATTTACATAGGGATTACATCGATATTTACAAGAAAAAATGTTTACAAGAAAAAGATTAGGAAACTTCACAAATTTTTTAGTTTTGCCACATCATATCAATTTGCTGATTTAAGGAAGAGGGTTCATAAATGCAGTTCTAAAAAGATCCTTAAGTTTTGTAACCTTACTTGTTAAAGAATACTTTCATTGGTCACATTGAACTTAAGTGAGGTGACTTAATCAACCCCGAGAAGTGGTTACACCACAGCACCTGAAGCCTACACAATGTCCTCTCTCCTAGAGTCCTAAGATGGCCTGGGTTTGATCGCATCTACCTTGCACTTTTGATGCAACAAATGACCCCTCATATCTCAAAGCGTGTGACAGATAGAAGCTAAGAATGAATACAAGGAAAGAAACTTCAGGTTTCTCTTCTTTTTCTTTTCTTTTTCTTTAACAATGCCGCCTTATTAGCTATTTGCCAAACCCTGAAGGGTAAGTTCTAGAGATCCTTAAATTGTATGACCTTATGTGTTTCTTACAAAACAGTTACTTAGTCACATCGATGTTTAAGTAGGGTAACCTAATCAGCCTCGAACGATGGTTGCCCTATTACACCCGAAACTTACACAATGGCTCCCCGTCTTAAGGTTTTAAGATGGCCTGGGTTTAACCATATCTATCATGCATTCAAGGTATGAGAAATAAATTTCCCCTCTCAAAATTGTTAGTTAAGTACATAAAACTAAACCTGCAAAAATGCTAGTAAAGTTATGATACAATTAACAAAGAAAATAAATAAATTACACTAAGGTGATTTTTAGGGATTAATTTTAATTTTGGAAAGTCGAATGGTTAACCCTCTTGACGGTCTTTAGTGGAGTCGCCAAGTTGTCGAGCTTGGTTTTTCAACCTTCTAGTTCTTTTTATAAAATTAGGTATTCTTTAAACCGACTAGTATTAAACCCTACCCATTTAATACCGATCATTGACTAGAGTTTAAAAAAATTTTTATTTTGAAAACAACTTTGGAGTTGCCACTCGACTGGAGTTAGGAAAAACAGTTAAGTTATAACCAATTGAGTGGATTGGTTATAATTTAACCACTAGTCTAACGATTAAAACCAATTTTGTGAAAACGATTTTTTGAAAACGATTTTTTGAAAACTAGAGATTTAGGTCTGAGGATTAGGAATTTTAAACCCTTACAAGTTCCATTGACTTTCTAAAACTAAAATTAAACTTAAAAAATCACCTTTCAATTTTAACAGATAGAACTCAATTATTGATTATTCTAATTAGATAAACAAAATAATTTAAACTAAAGAAAAGGAGAAATTAGGTTCTTCTATATTTATCATTGCCCCGTAGGGCCTACATACCTGTTATTCAATATCAAACGTATGTAATTCTTTTTAATGAAACTTTAGTAGGTTGAGTTGATTTTAGTTTTTAAAACAACCGGGTTTACATTTTTACCCATTCTTTATTTTTTTAAGAAAAACTCCTAAAGGGCCATAAATTGGTTTTTATTTTTGAAAATTCTAAATGATCCTAATTTGAAAAATGGTTGATTTATTTTTATTTTATTTTTTGAAAAATCAATTTTCTAAGTGATAAAACAATTCCCTATCTTACTATTTTATTTTATTATATCACCTTATTTATTTATTACTTATTATATTTTATCTATTTTTATTAAACTAGTAAAAATAAAATAAAGTAAAACAAAATTACTCTTTTCTTTTTCCTTTTTTTCTTTCTTCTTTTTTTTTTCTTCTTTTTCTTTTCCTTCTTTTCCCACTTTTTTTTTTATTTGATTACATTTAATAAGTAAAATTAATAAATAAATAAATAAATAAGCTTTAAACAAATGTAATTAGATGCGTCGGTCAAACCTAGGTCGAGTTAGGTCGGGCTCTACTAATTTCAATAGTAGCAGTAGCTTGAGGGTGTGATTCAGGGCAATTCGAAGGGAATTTTTGGTAGGTGAGGGTGAATTTGTTTATTTCGAATTAAACTTTGGGAGGGTAAGCCGAGTGTCGTGGCCTGGGTTGGTCGTTTGGCGGTTGTCGGAGGTAGCGATCAGCAGTGATGCTTGGGTGGCATTGGAGGGAGTTATTGGGCATAGTTATTCAATTGGGGTAGGGGTTTTGGAGTGTGCCAAGTTTAGTCGTTTGGTTGGTTGATGCCTAGGGTAGTGTTTGGTGGTGGTTCGAAGAGAGGGGATTCAATGGTAGTTAGGGTTTAATGGAGGGTGGCTCGAGGAAGCTACTAAGGGCTACAATGGCTATTAAAAGAGGTTAAGTTGGAGAGCCTAAGCTAAGGGGAGCTTAGTCATAGTAGTGTTTGGGCTCAGGCTGGAGTGGAGAGACAGAATCGAAGAGAGAAAGTATGGGTTAAAGATAGAAAATGACAGCGAGAGAGAGAGAGAGCTTGGGAGTTGATCATGAATGGTTGTCTATGATTGCATGAACTCCCCCAACACCCTTTTATACACGAATTGATCTTAGAAACATGGAAAGCTCGAATTTGGATTTAATAAAGAATGTCTAGAAAATCACGTTTTTTTTTTTCGATTTTTGGAGCTCAAATTGAATTCATTTTTGATCGAATTTGGATGCATTATTGTGTTTGATTCAAACTAGGCCATGTGGAGGATGAACTTACACCATTAATTGGTGTGTTTCAGCAAGGAAAAAGCACTAAATCAAAGGCCAAAGTGAGGAGGTTAGGCTATTCTTAAGAAGGAAAAAGGAGGAAAATCAAGGGGGAAAACTAGGGAAAAAGAGGGAAAGTGCTGACATGGTGCTACGTCAGCTACACCGGCCACTCTTACTTGCTATGTTTCATCTCGTGATACGTAGTATCTGATGTAGTATGCTACGTAGCACCACGTCAGCAAGATCATCCAATTTGACAATGCCATGAGTTAAGACATGTGGCATAACCAGATCCAGATACGTGGCAAATTTCTAGTTAACAAAAAATAAGAAAATGGCCTCCCTACCTTTACCAATATTTGAACCCAAGACCTCACACTCAATGCTAATGTTATGTTCATGTGCCTAACCAATAAGCTGTTAGCCTATGTCTTGTCTATATGTGCAACTCGGTCGGCTTGGGGTAGATTTAAATCTAAGCTTAGGTTCAACGGCCCAATTTTTAAATCTAAAAAATTTACCCTAATAAAGAGATATTTTCTAAAATCTTTATCTAATTTTTCAATTTTCTAAACTTTTTATGTTTTAGGTTTCTTTCTAAAATTTCTTATTTTTTTGTGCTTTTTCTTAATTTTGAATTTTTTCTATAATCCTTATTTTTTCTAAATTTCTTAATTTTTTAGGTTTTCTTTAATTTCCTATTTTTGTGTGTTTTTTTTTTTTCTAATTTAGGGCCTAAAGAGAAAAGAAAGAAAAATAATAAAATTAAAAAACAGGGTAAAAAATTAGGTGTTTACAGTGCCTAAAGTGTTTGTGTAGGGTAACTTAACTCGAGGGGAAGGAACTTATAACTTGGGGAAGTTAAAGCTTCAAATTCGATTGATCATACTTTAAGGCTAATCCATTATGTTTTAGCCAAGAGTATTATAGGCAAAGGAAATAGCCAAGAAGTTGTGAATGAAAGGGACATTTTATGCTTACACAGTATTACTAACAAGCGACCCATCAATTTGGCTATTAGGATGACCTAGTTCCTTGAGACCTAGGCAACTGATGGGTACACCAAGTTTATTTTTGTAGATCTTTTCATCACCTACTTGGTGACAAGTTCGCATTGCTTCCCTAATGCACCTCGCATGCGAATATTGAATCTTCTTATCCCTCTTATATATAATGTCATTAAAGCTATGTAACTTCTACTACCACTTGAAGTCCCACTTTAGCCAACTGGTGAGGCTTATTCCTCATCTTCTCAGTAGCAAAGATGTGGTTCTTTTTCTTTAATGATCAAAGTAGCAAATAAATTCATGGAAAGATACTGAAGAAGCAAAGGATTCTAACTCATAAGGAAGACTATGCCTTGAAGAGGCAAGATTCAATCATGGTACATTTGGAAATGTAGCTACCATCACCACCTCCTATGCTAAAGCCTAACTCAAATGAAGAGACAGATGGTGAGTATGAGATTGAGGAGGAGGGGAAGGACAACGATGAAGAATGAATATTTCTTGCATTTTTATTTTTCAAAAGACTCAGTTTGATGTTTCTATTTTGGATGACTATAATAATTTACATACTACTGCCTCCTTCTTAGATAACTCCTTTATTTTGCTTTTGCTTTGTAAATTCTATCGTAGACTTACATTAGGTACTTGAATTAATATTAGTAGTTCTATTTAATTTAATTTGTTTAGTTTAACTTTTTCTTTTCTTTTCTTAGTTAGCTTCTTTCTTTTATGCAAAGAAAACTTTGTGCACTTAATTGGTTGATGGAACTCAACATATGAACTTCATAATTTTCAAGGATTAATGTTGAAAACTGGGGAAGTCCCAATTTATTTCCCTTTGTTATTTTTATTTTTCCACCTACTTGATTTTTTGAATTACAATTGCATTATGTACATTAGAGACAATGTATAGCTTAAGTGTGTTGGGTGGTGGATGTTAGATTATGTATGCTAAGATTATTAGATACACATTTAACTTTTTGAGAATTTTTGTAAAAAATTCTTAGAAATTTATACCCCTTACATAAGCAAGCAATTTTTTTCAAATTTGCCCACTCCTTTATGAATTTAGAACACTATTGAATTTGAGTAATTAAGTTTTTAGAATTTAGTGTTACCCTTTTCTTAAGCTTAAACTTAAGACTCGGGATTATGATAGATATGAATAGGTTAAGATTAAATATTCTAATTCTTGAGCTTGATTCTAGAGGATAGATATTTATCCTTCTTTTTCAAAATATTTAGATTGGACGAACAAAGGAGATTTGTCCTTTGAAAATCCTTTGAAATATCAAAATAGTTGGAGGTATATAGTAATTAATTAAATTGGATTGAAATGATAAAATAAATTGCTAAAAATTGGTATCGATCGATCTTGGTCCTTTAGAAAAGAAAGACTCTTTCTTGCTGCTAATCAGTAAAGAAGAAATTAATTAAAGTCATCAAGGATCAGCCTTAATTCATAAGAAAAGCAAGGTACTTTCCCATTGACAATTGTTAAAGTAACTAAAAGAGCTAAGTTAGTAAGGATCGGCCTCGATCTGTTAGAAGAGCGAGATATTTTTCAAATGCTAATCGAGCTTCAAATAAGAAAAATTGAATTGAATTGATAAGCCTCCTAATAAAAATTGAAAGATGTAGAGGAATAATTAGAGGATGAATTGATGTGATATGCATCTACTCTAGTCTTCAAGTTAAAAAAAAAAAAAAAACAATTAAGGAAGATTTTGCTTCTCTTAAGTTAGATCAAGGAAATCCCTATAACTCCTTCTTGATTATTTTATGTTTGTTGTATTCTCTAGTATAGTTTCTGCTTAAGCATTGTGGCTAATTTTCGATCTTTTAGATTGATCACTAAAAGTCAATAAGTTGCAATTTTATTATTGTGCTCTGAATGTATTGTGAAGTTAAGGAATAAGAGTGATTAGGAGAAAATTTTTGCTAGGCAAATTAATTTTAAGGGTACAGCTTTCTAAGATTGTAGTGATTGTCTTGTCCTTGAAATATTTTTACTTTAATTTTGCATTATTTTGCTTGAGGACAAATAAAAACTCAAGTGTAGAGGAATTTAATAACTTCAATTTAGCATATATTTTCTATGAGACTCGAACTTTTGCAAATAAAACCTCAGCATTGAAAATTTAGGATGTAGCAAATAAATGTGTTAAAAGTTGAAAATTTCAAATTTTAATCATTCTACATCAAAAACAAGAAAATCGTAAGACTTTATAACCAAATTTAATGAGATCTTAGGCATAAGTTAACAGCATAAAAATTTAACAGGCTAACATAAAAAAATTAATAAATAAAATAATGGTTAAAGTAATATGTAGAATACATAACTAACTACAATTGTAGAATTTTAAACCCTTAAATTACAAACATTTGAGAAATTCATATGTATGGGCTCAAGATGAGCATTAGGATCCTAAAAGTAGAGAGAAAAAGAGAAGAAAGGTGTCATAAATTTAAATTTTGAAATAGTATATCAAAATATTAATATAAATTAAAATGATAAAGCTAACTCCTTTTTGTAAATTTATAGAATATCGAAAATTAACTTGAAATATAAAGGGAGCTTAGAAATAAATTGAATAGATAAGAACATTAATGAATGCTATAAAAAATAAGTAAAAATAATAATATGTAATTAGTTATTTAATTGAGCATATATTGTAGAAATTTTAGCAGCAACTATTTGTATAGCTCACTACATATCTAAGTATTAAATATAATAAAATATATTACACTAGTCATTTAACAAATCACAAATATAAGGAGAGCCCATAGTTTGGTAAAACTATAGATAGTTTAATGGTTTCAACAAAACCATGGATGAAAACCAAGGATAGAACATGGTTTTAGTAAAAACCATTCAACATTTAGCATAAAGAAAAAGAGAATCCTAATACTTGTCCAACATGCAATTAACCAACCTACTCAAGACAAGACTTATAAATACTCCTTCATTTCACCATTTTGGACATTTTAGACGCTTAGGAAGTCGAGGAAAATTTGTGGAAATTTTTAGAGGATTTTAGAGAAATACAAAGAAAATAGAAAGAATTAGATGATAATATGCGAGATTGAGATTCACAAACTTAGGAGTAACTTGACAATGAAAGGCCACCACCACTTGAACCCTCAACTAGTGCCCTTCTTAGCTAACATTGGCATCACCAACAGTAGCTATCGAAGTTCCAAACATTGGCATAAAAATGATTAAATTTTTTCTAAAAATTCTTGAAAAATTCATTCTGATATTATTTTGAGTGTACTTTCATGTAAAATCATTATTTTTCTCAAATTCATCTATCTTATATATCACTCTTAAGAAATGGGCCATTGAGGACTGATTTTCACTTTGATTTTTAGATACTCAAACAATGTAGTTTCTCTAGCAAAATTGTTTTGTAAACATCTTATATCACATATAAAATTTCTATGTAAATAGTTTTACAAAAACTTAATGCTTTATTTGGGAAAACTTTTCATTTATGAAAAAGAAAATAATAAGTTGGGATTTATAAGAAATTTACTATTTTCCAACATATTTTGTTTAAATATGACCACCCAATATTATTTAAGTGAATATTTGTTACATGCAACATGTTGATCTTAATTTTTTAGTGGAAATAGGAGATTTTACAAATAGTTGGGTTTTCTGAAGCTAAACTTAATGACTTTACTTAAGTACTTTTAAGGATTTTTCACAAAGATTTAGCCATTGTATATGAAGTACATTTGCCCTAAAACCATGATTTTTCGACCTAATATATGTATTTTAGGTACATTTGTTAATTAGGTATGTTTAACATTATTTTTGGTTGAATTTTTGGTTGTGCATGTCAATGTGGATGTGTTCCTAAACGATGTGAGTTGATATCAATGGAGTTTTGGTAAGTTGGGCATTAACAAAGTAAAGAAAAGTGTGAAAAATAAAGTTTTAAGTGAATTGGAGTAATCTAGCACTTGTAGAAGGTGCGATAGAAGTTCTAGATAAATTGGTGAAGGAGTTGGTAATAGTAGAAGGTCTTGTAGAAGGTTCTATAGATGTTAGTGCAAATTGCTGACTTGTAGAAGGTATTATAGAAGCTTCCCTATTTAAGTTGATTATAAAATTGTAGCGATAGACACTTCCCTAGAAGGTTTCCTAGTGTAGAAGCTATAACCAAAATTTTTATAGAAGGTTTGTTTAATAAGAAACATAAGTCAAGATGTTAGTAGAAGTTTATGAAGAATCAAACAAATATGAGTTAAAACACTAATAGAAACTTAGATTAAAAGGTTTAATTGACAAAAAATATAACTAAGGACCTTAGTAAAAACTTGAGTAGAAGGTACTCTAAGCTTAGGAGACTCCAGTAGAATGTCATGTAGAATGTTCTACACTAAAGAATATAAGTTAAAACCTTAGTAGGAGCTTAAATATAAGGTACTATACACCTAATAGACCTTTGTAAAGGGTTAAGTACAAAGTCAAAATAACTTATGTAAAAGTAATAACACTTAATACCCATAACCAATATCTATTGAATATTAAAAGAATGTTTAGCTAAACAAAAGTACACTAATTAAACACTCTTACTCCAATGAGTCGTATTGCAATTGAAATATGGGGACCATTGGTAACAAAAGGACTAGGGCATCTCAATTATAAGAGGAAATGGGAATCCAGGTAAGTGGGATTAATGCTTAATGGCATTTTGGACTACTATATAAAAGTTCTTGGAAGCTAATGTGTATAATTATTTATGGTTGTAAAATAGTTGATTGTATGCATGCGACGTGTGCGCTTAAAAATTGTCTACTATGTTGTTTGATTGTCATGCTATATGTTGTGATTTAATTGCTATGTATGTATCACTCCTTGATTTGATAGTTTGTAATTGGTTGGCTACCTCCAAATAGACTAAGCTAAAACTTAGGCATAAACTCTTAATAGGACATGTATTGTAACCTGTTAGGGGAATGGTTAAGATGTTCGACCAAATACCGACTCTTCTACTAGATAGTTGTAATTGCCCTTTCTCTAATTCTAGTCAAATTAATTGGTAGGAGAGGAGGTCGCAACAGGGCTAGGGGCAGTTGGTTTGAAGGTAGTCACGAGAGTAGCTAGGTCTCTATTATACAAGCTTAGGTTTTGTTGGAGTTGTCACATCGTGCCTATAAGTAAGGGAATGGTTAAGATGTCCGACCAAATACCGACTCTTCTACTAGACAGTTGTAATTGGCCTTTCTCTAATTCTAGTCAAATTAATTGATAGGAGAGGAGGTCGCAACAAGGCTAGGGGCAGTTGGTTTGAAGGTAGTCACGTGAGTAGCTAGGTCTCCATTACATAAGCTTGGGTTTTGTTGGAGTTGTGACATCGTGCCTATGAGTATAATCTCCTCAATTCAGGTTAGAGCAAGTGTAATTTTTGTAACTTCATGACAAATTGGATAACGTTGTACAACTGGTATATGCTTGTTGCATCACATCACATCTAACTAACTAAATGACAACCCAATTTGATTGTTTTGTTGTGTATGGTTTTGTCTCCATCCCCTTATTGAGCAGTGATAGCTCATATCTCCATAATTCTTTTGCAGGTCTTAGAAAATAGACACCAAGATCACCTAATCCTTAAGTGTACAAAGGATGGACAACGGGTTTGGAGTGAGGAGCAAATGGATTGGAATATTCTTTTCTTACTTTGTTTTGTAGTCAATTAGGCCATTTGAATGACCTAGACTAATTTATAATATTGTATTTATTGAAAAAATGATTTTGGATTATTTTACAAATTTTCTTATACGAAAATTCCAAATATTTTTCAAATGAATTATATTAATCAAACTTTTATGTTTTAAAGTAGTATATGAACCAAATATCTCTATTTTAATTTAGCCACTGAATTGAAGATGCTTTAGAGTTGTTCAATTGTATATACCTTGTGTATACCAAGTCTATGATTGTAGTTGAGTTGCTAATATCTGTCATAGGTTAATGTACACGGTGGGACCATTACGACTCTAGCACTCTCAGGATGTAACCGTTCTTGGATGGTATTAGAGCACTGTTTCTTAAGGACTTATGGTGCACAGTTTTTAAGGAACCTGTTTTGAAGCCTCTTAACTAAATCAAATAGACGCATTAGGCATCAAAGCAAGAGTAAGTAGTAAAAGATGTAAACTTTAAGTGCATATGTATCTTATGTAAGTAAAAGAATATAAGATAATAAGATTATGATATGAGAGTCTAAATCTCTACTAACTCTCCTTTACACTAACTTGTAAACTATAGGAATGAACTTATAACTATTTAGCTTTACTTTAGAGATTTGAAGTGAAGAAGAGAATGTTGAAGCACCCAACTTTAGAGGATCCTATTGAACCTTAAGTAAAAGAATAAAATCATGTATAGATGAACTTATAGAACCTTATATAGTGAGTTTAGTAAAAGGCTATTTTTAGAAATTGCAAAACCTTACGTAAAAGTTTAAGGTAAAGTTTGATAAGGGGGAGTTTAATAGGAAGGATAATGTAGGATCATATGAGGAGGACCTTGTAGAACCTTTTGTAGACGGTGATGTAAAACCTTTTTATAGAAAGTGATGTAGAACCTAATAAAAAGGAATTAATTAGACATAATGAAGAGGATTCTATAGAAGTATTTGTAGAAGGTTAGGTAAAACCTTTTATAGAAGGTGAGATAAAACCTAATGATGACCCTATAGAAGTTGTAGAAGATAATTGAGTAGTAAAACCCAATGAAGTAGGAACTATAGAAGTTAATGTAGAAGGTTAGAAATAAAAGTTAAAGATGAAGGATTTCTTATCCTTGGTAATTCTAAGAGCATATCACTATATAAGATATTGTTATTGAGTATAAGTATAAGAATGAGATAGATATAAGATAATTAGAAATATAATGAGATCCTTAAATAGATAGGATAAAGAAGTAAACCTAGAAGAGAATCTTGAAAATACCTAAGCAAAACATGAGTCAAACTTTAGATGAGATGGAAAAAAAAAAAAAAAAGAAAGATTAGATAAATGTATAATCAATTGACGAATTAGGACGACGATTAACAAATAAAGTGTGGTATTGAAGGTGATGAGTTAGAATAACTTTAGTATAAGATTAATTGAGTGGATTATTAGAGTTGATATTAAACTCTACTAACTCAAATAGCTAGGAAAAAACAGCATTTCTAACGCGTACCTACCTTAGGTCTTAGGAACTCGTTTAAAACATTCCATAAAATCTAATTAGCATAGTAACTCCCAATTGAAATGTGGATCCTTTTTACTGGTCTGACATAATTTAGCTTCAAACATGTCTAGACCTTTAATGCATTTAAAACTATACGATAAAATGCAACTTGAAAAGTGTCTTCACTTCCATATAAGTATATCATTATAATTTCCATCATTATGAATAAATGTAAACCTTTTAAGATATTTTAAATTGTAATGTGTATGACCTATGTGTGATGTATTTATATTTTGTACCGTTATTAAATTTGAAATTGATAAAAAACTTAACATATGTAAGGAATAATAAGTATCTACCACATATATCTCTTACTATAACTTATGTCTTCTCTTCTCCCTTTAATTGGACTTTGCATAAGTAGTAGATCTCATGTGACTGATAATTCATTTACTCTTCATATCATGACTAAATATGTTGAATTATCTATCATGAAAGTTTTCAATAGGGGTAGATCTATACTTACCTCGTTTAAACCTATGAATCATGTGTATGTGTATATATATACCTATAAGTATGCTAGGTTGATTATAATTGATAATCCTAACTATAAAACCTAGCCAAGATTTAGGATGAAACAGATAGCAAACTACTTGAAACTTACTCATACATCAACCTCCACCTTTTTAATATATAAGATAAACCTTAAAAAATATCTCTCCTCATCCCTTACACCACGTGAACCTAGTTATAAATATATTAGAGTCAAGTCAACTACCGATCACCATACTCTTTCTCTTAACCCTGTAAAATAATCCTACTATTCATAAACCTACTCACATGAGCCAAACTTTGCCTAACGAATATCATGATCAAATCCTTAAATATCCCGATGATGACATGGTCAAATGATAACCTTAAATTTAAGGATAAAACTTAATCTTGAAAATCAAAACCACATTGGTCCGTTTTAATCATCAAACTCGAGGATAATAATGGCAACATGAATAGCAAAATACCATAACCATAGCTACAATGATAACATAGAATCACTTCAAATGAATTTAAAACTTGCTCCCTCAATCCTCAATAATGGGCAATAAATGTGAAAATGAGAATACTATAACAAATATAAATTTAAATTAATAAAGAAATAAAGACTCCAGTAAAAGAATAATGGATAAATATAATAAGAAGCAATAAAGAAATTATCAAAATAGTATTCATGTGTACTAGCATGAATATTCGATTCGGAAGGAATGGTAAATCAATATGGTCCATGTCAGAGTTTTAGGCCCTATCGGCCTCAAGTCATATTGAATCTTGTTGTGTCAAGTCAAGTTCAGTCGTGTCTAGTTAAGTTGAGTCAAATATGTTAAGTTTAGTCAAGTCAATTGTTGATTATCATGGTCGGGTTCGAGTCAATGGAAAGTCAAGATTTGTCACTCATTCTCATTAGTATAATTATGCTAAGATATATGGAGTGGAAGGAACTACAGAGCTAAATAAGTAACAAATAACACTCATATATGTGACATACAAGGATAAAAGATAAACTAACAAATAATAATAGTTGGAAACCAAGCTAAAGCAAACAAACTCCATGGTTAAAAATTTACCTCATGACTCTAACTAATACTGAAAACTATATAATAGTATTGATGTACTTATATGACTAAGATCGCTAAAAAGTGCCACTTTGAAAAATCAAATAACTATTGTAATTTTAATATGATTCAAACAATCAAACTTGGCATTTGAAAAGACATAATATATAAATGATCAAAGATAAAATTGATAACTTATACCTATACGAGCAAATAACATTAAAATCATTGATTTCAAATTATTTTTAGAAATAAATATGAATATTAATCCCTATCACAGTGGTAACATAGGTAGTAGGCAAAATCTCTAAAATTAAGATATGATGAAGTTAGTATAAATATGACAAATAAAAGTATTTATAAGTAAGTTATAAGAAATTTAAAAGCTAAGAAGACAACCCTATAAGGTATTAGATATATAAGCATAATTAATAGATCCTTAAATGAACAATAATATGGTTAGAAATGGATAAATTTGAAATATCGTTAAATTAGGAAATGATTGAGAATTATATCTAAAAGCCATAGGTAAATTTATTAAATGATAAAGGAAGAGGAATGTAAAATGAATAACTAAGTTTAGCCTATAATATAACCTTAAAATTGTACGATAAAATTAATATATTTTGAAATCCATATAACAACTAAGGTGAGCAAGAAAGAAAGCTAATAAAATGTAGAATATGTTTAAATTAAAAATCTAATAAGGGTTTTAATTAATTTAGACCCACAAAACCGAGAAAATTATAGGCAATATGAGTACCCATCTAATTTAGCAAGGACTATAGATGCAATACCTACATCACAAGGTTATTTTGTAAGATTGCAAAGGAACTAGAATAAATACGATTGTTAGATTGATCTTAGAAGTAAAGGCCTATGAAGTTAGTTATACAAGCTTTTGCAAAAGTAACACCAAATAACGAAAACTTAACTCATTTGGTATAACATTCGAAAATGGAGCTAAGATAAAACATTAAGTTTTTTAGAGACTAAAGAGACTAGAAAGGAATATTAATTAATTTTAGAAAGCAATTACTTAAAATACTGAATAATCCAGTTCACAAATAAAACACATAAACACTTCATAGATAGGCATATACTTATACTAACAAAATAACTTTAGGATGCTAAAAGACTTAGTAAATAAGACTGACTTTCAACTCTCCTAAATTACCAATTTGTAATAATTAGAACTAAGCACCAAATACTAGAAACTTATGCATACATAAGTTTTGAGGACAAAACTTTTCTTAAGGGGAGGAAGGGGTTTGGAAATGTGAGACCCAAACTTCAACAAATAGAACCTTAGTATTGAAAATTAAGGATGTAGGTAAAAGCTCATTCAATATAACTTAAAATATACGTTAAGACTACAAATTCGTTAAAACAATTCAAAGAAATTAGGTACTCAACATAAAATAATAAAATATAAATATAAGTTAAAAGTTGAAATTTTAAAATTTTATTCGTTATACATCGAAAACAAGAAAATTGTAAAACTCTAACCAAATTTAATTAGATCTTAGGCATAAGTTAACAACATAAAAATTTAATAAGCTAAAATAAAATATATATATATATATATAATTTTTTTTAGAATTTCAAACTCTCAAATTATGGACGTTCGAAAAATATATATGTATAGGCTCAAAATAAACGTTAGGATCCTAAAAGTTAGTAACAAAAAAAAAAAAAAAGAAAAAGTGAGAGAGAAAGAGAAGAAAGACTCCATAAATTTAAATCTAGAAATGGTATATCAAAATGTGAATATAAATTAAAATGATAAAGTTAACTCCTTCTTTTCATAAATTTCTAGAATATTAAAAACTAACTTGCAATATAAAGGGGGCTTAGAAATAAATCAAATAGATAGGAACATTAATGAATTCTATAAAAAATAATAATATGTAATTAGTCATTTAATTGCACATATATGGTAGAAACTTTAGTAGAAGCTACTTTATAAACCTCACAACATACATAAGTATTAAATATAAATATATGACACTAACCAATAAAAAAATCATAAAAACAAGGAGAGCTCACAGTTTAATAAAACCATAGATAGTTTGATGGTTTCAACAAAACCATGGATAGAATATGGTTTTGGTAAACACTATTCAACACTTGACATAATGGAAAAGAGAACCCTAGTATTTGTCTAACATGCAATTAACCAATCCACTCAACTCAAGACCCATAAATACTTCTTCATTTCACTATTTGGACATTTTAGACACTCAAGAAGTTAAGAAAAATTCAAGGGAATTTTTGGAGGATTTTAGAGAAATACAAAGAAAATAAGAAAAATTAACGAATAATATGCAAGATAGAGGTTTACAAACTTAAGAGTAACCTAACGGTAAATGGCTACCACCACTTGAATCTCCTAGTCGACATTAGCACCACCACTAGCATCCATTAGAGTTCCAAACGTTAGTAAGTCAATTTTTCAACCCGATTTTTAAAAATTCATAAAAATTATTAAATTTTATATAAAAATTCTTGAAAAATTTATTCTAATATTATTTTAAGTTTACTTTCATGTAAAATCATTATTTTTTAAAATTCATTCATCTTATATATTACTCTTAAGAAATAGGCTATTGGGGATCGATTTTCGCTTTGATTTTTAGAAACCAGAATGATATAGTTTTTCTCCTATATCTTATCTAAAATTGCTATGTAAATAGTTTTACAAAAACTTACTATTTTATTTAGGTAAGTTTTTTATTTATGAGAAAAAAAACCGATAAGTTGGGACTTACAAAAAATTCACTATTTTTCTGACATATTTTGTTTAAATTTGACCACCAAACATTATTTAAATAAATATTTGTTACATGCAACATGTTGATCTTAATTTTTATAGTGGAAATAAGAAATTTTACAAAAAGTCGAGTCTTCTAAAGCTAAACTTAATGACTTTACTTAAGTACTTATGGGGATTTTTCACTAAGTCAATAAATTAATTATTTTTGCTAAAAATCTTTTAAAACAATAGTAAATTGAAGATTTTGGCTACTATACATAAAGTATATTAGCCCTAAAATCATGATTTTTCAAGCCAATGTATATATGTTAGGTACTTTAGTTAATTAGGTCTGTTTAACATTCTTTTTGGTTGAATTTGGGGTTGTGCATGTTGATGTGGATGCATTTCCAAATCATGTGAGTCGATATCAGTGGAGTTCCAACATGTTGGGCATGAACAAAGTAAAAATAAGTGTGAAAAATTGAGTTTTTAGTGAATTGGAGTAATCTGACACTTGTAGAAGGTGTTGTAAAAGTTTTGGATGAATCAATGAAGGAGCTAGTAACAATAAAAGGTCCTATAAAAGCTTTTGTAGATGCTAGTGCAAACTTCTTACTTGTAGAAGGTGTTGTAGAAACTTCCCTAATTAAGTTGATTATAAAATTGTAATGGTAGAAACTTCCCTGTAAGATTTCTTAGTGTAGAAGCTACAACAAAATTTCCTATAAAAAGTCATGTAGAAGGTTTGTTTGATGAGAAACACAAGTCAAGATGCTAGTAGAAGTTTATGTAAAATCAAACAAATATGAGTTAAAATACTAGTGGAAACTTGGGTAAAAAGTTTAATAGACAAAAAAATATGGCTAGTTAAAACTTGAGTAAATGGTACTCTAAGCCTAAGAGACCTTAATAGAAGGTTATGTAGAATGATCCATATCAAAGAATATAAGTTAATGCCCTAGTAGGAATTTAAGTAAAATGTACCATACACCTAATAGACCTTAGTAGATGATTAAGTAGAAAGACAAAATAACCTATGTAAAAGTAATAGCACTTAATACTTATAATCAATATCTATTGAATATTAAAAGAATATTAAGTTAAACAAAAGTACACTAATTAAATACTCTTATTCCAACAAGTTATGTTGAAATTGAAATATGATTTGTAATATGAGTACCATGGATGACGAAAGGTCTGGGGCATCTAAGTTACAAGAGAGAATGGAAATCTAAGTAGGATTAATGTTTAATGGCATTTTGGAGTACTATATAAAAGTACTTGGAGGCTCATATGTGTACTTATTTGTGGTTGTAAAATAGCTGATTGTATGCTTGAGATGCATATGCTTAGAAACCATTTACTATGTTCTTTGATTATTATGCTATATGTTGCGATTGCATTGTTGTGTATATATTGCTCCTTGATTTGATAGTTTGTAATTGCTTGCCACCTCTGAATGGACTAAGCTAAAACTTGGGTATAAACTCTTAACCGGACGTACATTACAATCCATTGGGGGAACAGTTAGGATGTCCAACCAAATATTGATCATTCAACAAGGTAGTGGTAATTGGCCTTTCTTTAGTTTTAGTTGAACTAATTGGCAAGAGAGGAAGCCGTGACAGTATTGAGGGCAATGGGTTCAAAGGTAGTTAAGGGAGGAGCTAAGTCTTCATTGCACAAGCCTAGGTTTAGTCGGACATATGGCATCACACCTATGAGTGTAATCTCCTTAACCTGGGTTCGAAAGGGCATGATTTCTCTAATTTCACGACAGGCCAAACAATGTTATGCAGATGGCATATGCTTGTTGCATTACATTACATCTAACTAACTGAATGATAACCTTAATTAATTATTGTGTTATGTATGCTTTCATCTCTATGCCCTTATTGAGTGGTGGTAGTTCGTATCCCTATAGTTCTTTTGTAGGTCTTAAAAGATAGTTACCAAGATCATCCAATCTTTGGACATACAAAGGATGGATAACGGGTTTAGAGTGAAGAGCAAATGGATTGGAATATTCTTTTTTTTTTTTGTTTTGTAGTCAACTGGGCCATTTAAATGACCTAGATTAACTTATAATATTATATTTATTGTAAAAATGATTTTGGATTCTTTTATAAATTTTCTTGTACAAAAATTCCAAATATTTTTCAAATGAATTATATTAATCAAACTTTATGTTTCAAAGTAGTATATAAACCAAATATCTTTATTTTACTTTAGCTATTAAACTGAAAATACTTTAGAGTTATTCAGTCATATGTGCCTTGTATATATCAAGTCTATTATGTTAACTGAGTGATTAGCTTTTATTATAGGTTAATGTATACGGTGTGATTATTACGACTCTATCACTCTCGAAGCATGACATTTTCTATGGTAATTTAGTGCTAGTTTAAACCTTAATTATGTTAATTTTATGTTATTTTGAGCTTAATCCATTAAAATTTTATTTCAGGTACTTTTGGGGCATTTTATGAAGTTTTAAAGGTTTTTAGCAATTTCTTAAGTAATTTGAACTAAAAGCATTGATTATGAAATCAAGTGAAGGAAGTTTGGATGAGAATCGAGCAAAGAATGGAGTCTAGTAAGAACCATGGCTAAGGTCCTCACCCATATTTTGTTTGTCAAGCAATTTCGTCAATTTCGAAGTCTTTACGCTAAGAACAAGAGTACGCATAGCCACCATAACCATATACCTAGGCGTAGTCATCCTATGATGAGCGAATCTTCCATTTTTGCAATGAATCTTTTGTTTTTGGATATGTAATATTCAATGAATCTTCTATTTTCTTAAGTCTCTCTTTATAAACCTAGCCTTACTCCTTATAAATAAATTCTTAAGCTTGGGTTTTTTCATAAAGGGTCCTCCATTGGTAGAATTGTAGCTTAGAATTATTGCTTAGGGTCTCTCAATTACTTTCTCCTTTTTTTTTTGGTCATGTTGTTACTCGTTTAATTGTTCTTAGTAAATTATTATTGAAATCTAGTTCTCTTTGCAACAACTCTTCTTTTTCTTTTTTCTTTTTTTTCTATCTTTTGATTCTTTGATGATCCAATAACACTGGGGCTTATTTTGTCAATAAGCATTTACTACAGTTGCTAATTTGATGTTTGAGTTTGTTCTAGAGTTACGAGGCTTACAGTAAACAATCAAGTGTAATTAGAAGGGGTTCGGTGTGTTAAAAGATTAGGTATTAAGTCTTTCTGAATTAAGGAAACCTAATAGTGGGATTCAGGTTTTTAATGTGATCTTATAATGCTCTATTCAATAACGATGCAGGTAGAGAAGGTCTTAAGGTTAGAAACTAGTTAGAGATGCGAGTCCAGTTAATTCAGAATCCAATTTCCATAGAAATAGGATTAGTAATCTCCATGATTCAAAGAATAATTGATATTGAAAGATTGTATAGAACTAGAGAGTAGATAATAATAATTTACTATAAATTATGAGTTATTCCTTCTAATTAATTCATGCATGCTTGTTTATGTTAATTAGTTTCCTTATTTTATTTGTTCCTATTTATTTTATTTTTCTTACTTTAATATCTCTTATTCATCATTTTAAATTAATCACAACCATCTTTATATTGTAAAGTTCGATAATTGGAAGTTTTAGGTAGATTGTTACTAATTAGGTTCTCATACTGTTGTTGTCTATAGGATTGATATTTGAACTCACATCCATTTTAATTTACATTGTAACTTAATTAGGCACACTTGCTTGTTAGCGTAGTATATGCCCCATCACTACTCTCTGAGGGCAATATGTTCCTCTCAACTTTTGAGACTAGAGATGCAAAGAGTTTGGGTCATATATACTATCTAATTTAAGTAAATTGATAAGAACTCAAATGGTACTTCTAGTTTGAGATGAGTTGGGAAAATTTTTTTTTATATACATTTGGTTAAACTTAAAAAATTCTTTTATTAGTGAGAAAAAATTGCACTTGATAAGCCTTAAAAGTGAGATTTAGAACCTCTAACAATCTTACGAAATAGTGTTAAAGCAAGAGCAATACTTGTGAATGGCGAATTACCAAATGTAAGATCATATAAATTATATGCACCATATGTCTTGAGGGACCATTAAAATAGAATAGCTCGAGATCACATCAAGGAGATTAGTCGCGTAATGCCGAAGAGAGAGTAGAGTTAAGGTTGAGAGATAGGTGATTAATAGTTGACAATGCAGAAAAAATAAATCAAAGCAATGAAAATTAACATATAATCACTACATAGGATTTTAACCGACTAATCAATTTTAGTTTGACATTTCCATAGTGTAACAAAATATATTCCCAACTTGCGATACAAAAAAGAATTGATTGTCAAGCGAGAAGCCCTATCAATCCCTTTCAATATACATTGATAATGATAATGAACTTCATCATAAGATACCAAATATCTAATATATAATGTCTACAAGTAAATATAATTGAAGAAAACAAATATCTAATTTATGTAGTTAACAAGTATTTATCTATTTTCTATGAAAATATGAATTTTGAAATATTCAATCAAATCAAATTAACTTATTGGTTAGGTTTGAATGTGTAAGGGATACCTTAAAGTACCATTAATCAAATTCCAAAAAAAAAAAATGTTAATTAAATAGTCCAATAGGGTTCGATATGGGTTTCAAAACATATAATGGTGTATCAAATCAGGGTTCAATTCTATGAAATTTATAGCAAACCCATTGCATCCCTATCCAAGATGAACCTCCATAACTTTTGTTGTAATCATTTAGAAGTTTCTCGATTTACACCCGTCAAAGCCATATTTTCTCATCCATTTACACTTGTATATTATTTTACTCTAGCTATTCATGGTCAATGGTAAATTTCTAGATCCATTAGTCGAGACAAGTGATGGTACTTGGTCTTTTTTTTTTTTTTTTCTCTAGCGCAACACATGTAGGAAACTTTATTCATTAATAACATAGATAGATAGAAATAGTGTCCACCATAGGCATTATAGCAACCATCACAGTCTAGGAAAACCAACAGTAAACAAGAAAAAGACAATCGTTAAGGGCATTTTGCACGAAACTAGAAACAACTCAAGGCATCACCCATAATACAGCCTTAGCATAATTTCATAAAATAGTAAACAAAGGCATGGATGATTGTCTCAAAAATATTTCATATTTCAAAGTTTTCAGGAGGCCCTCTACCAACTCATGTGGCACTTCACTACATTCTCCGTTCATCCATTGGATCCTCATCGTCCTTTGCATCTGGATCAACTGCCTACAAAGGATAATGACACAAGCTCCTGCATGGATGGGCTTAATTAAGCCGAAAGCTAAACGCCTGTTGAAAGGCTTATTTTTCTCGCGAGACAACTAAGAAAGATCTATAGCATATAAACTAGTTTGTAATCACTGTTCCGAGCCCACAATGCTAATTCTTTCAAGAAAATCCCTAAATAATTAATCGGACACCCTAGGCTTTGCTATTGTCATGGGTCCATGCATGTTTAGATAAAGTATTCAATTTCAAAAATTTTTAGCGTGATGCTCTCTTCAATTATCAAATTATTTATCACAAGAGTTGCCAATCATTTGACTACAAATGCGCACTAGTAAGTGCCATGGGTCATCGTTAATCCCTCAATTTTTCTGGGAGGAAAAGTCCTCAATTTCGAAAACTTTGGATGTTGACATAATTATAAAAGTTTTGGGAATCCTCCGTTCAATTTATCCATTTATTCATTACAGGGGTTGTTAATCTTGCACCAAGTATCAATCCATGCATCTTTAATAAATAACTGAATCCTTAATCTCAAATGTTACAAAACAGTGAAGTCTCTACTTTCATCAATCCTTGAACGAACCATCGTTCACATAAACGAGCAATTTACAGTTCATTGATCAAACAACAACTAAACCATAAAAAAAAAAATAATAATAAAATAAAGAAGAAAAATCTTGATGATTAGTATTTTCTTCCTGAAAGAAAAAAGGAAAAGAAAAAATGTTTTGATAAAGAGAAAGAGTTCATTTTGGTTGTAAAAGGAAATTTCAAACAAGAAATCGATTTTCGTTCATCTTGTCACTCCCTTTATTTCATTATACTTTGATTTATTTACTAGTGAATCATGCTTTGTACACTAATGTATATACCTTTTCTTTATTTATTTATGTATTTTTTTTAATTTAGCACATATAGCATTAAAGAAACTACTACCTTAATTGTTTCCTATTGCTTAGTTAGAAAAACATTGGAAATAATAAGTTAAGGTTTAAAATTAACAAATGTCATAATAATTAAATTTTTATTTGTAAAATTTTATATTTAAAATTTAGAATTACTAGATATTGTATCATATTGAATTTTGTACTTACAAAATTTACTAGCTCCTAGTTTTCAGAAAAATGACATGGCAAATGCGTATTGGACAAGTGTGTAAACAATTAAAGGTGGGATGGTAGAAAAAATTCCATTGAGTATGGAATTTAACAAATTTAAACTTTATGTGGGAATTTGTAGTTTGAAAAAATGAAAAAAAAAAAAAAAACCATATGGAAATTTGAAGAAACATTCAATCACCAAACCCAAATAACTAATTACATGGAATCTACAAAACAGTGTCTTCAGCGCATGTAAAGACTAGAACATTTGTTTTAATTCTGCTGATCTCTAGTATTTAGTAGTCGCAGTCTGATTACACTTGCATCGTGTAAAGCTAAGGAAGCATAAACATACGCAAAGTCAAACTCGGGGTTGAGATTGAATCATGGGAGCGACAGGAGGTCCGTAGGCCGCTGGTACACTTGCTGCTCGCCTTCTACCTCGTGCCCTACCTATGAAAAAACATACTAAGGCCACCACAAATATTACAAGCAGGATTGTCGGTACAGATATGACTAGTACGTGCCCCATATTAGCCACGCTATAGCTTCAACGACACAAGCTGCACAAGATAACAAAAGGAAAGGTAAATTAAAATGTAATTACAGTAAAATATATCAATAATTATATTGACCACTCTATGAAAGACAATGACAAGTTTAGCTGACAAAATTGAATAAAGTAGGAGTCAAATAGAACTTATTAAGGAATAGAATAATAGAAAAAAATATTAGCCATTACTTTGTTTAATTATACTTAAAATAATATTAATAATAAACTAGAAATATATCAAAAGTACAATTACACCTTATCCGAAACCATGGCTTGACTATAGACTAGAATCTAATAGATAGAATATGAAAATGTAAAAGAAAAGAGAAAATAAATAGCTATTTCTTTTGATTTGCGAAGGAATTGCCATTCTTTATTTCACAGTATTAGAAAATCCATAAATAATTATTTCACTTATCAAAGGCAATAAGTAGGGGGTGAATATTTCACTCCATATTCATGAAGTCAACTAATTATGTTGCATTTAGCCAAAAAAAAAAAAAACTAATTCTGTTGCCACTAGTTTTATAATCTATAATCTTTTGGATTTTCCTTTTTCCTTTTTATGTTCTAGTCTTCATATATTCCCTAATTATTTGAAATACAAATGTCCCTTGTATCACCCAAATCAAACTGACCCGAAACCAACACCAAAAGTCCGGATTGAAGTAGAGCCAAATGATGACCCAAAACCATTTTTAAGTTTCGAATACACATTTGTAGATCCATTTTTTATTTTTCCCCCCCAGATTATATATCTAGTTATTCAACACGAATTTGATCATTATTCATGCGGATGAGTTTAATTTATACGCATAAGTAACTATCCTATAATTATTTATCTCCTCAATGAAGAAAGCATCACAATTCTCAACTATTATGAAGCAATATTATGATTATAACATTTAAGAAAATGGTCTTTCTGATTATACAAATTTTACTATATAGGTGATTCTATCCCAAAATAAAAAAAGAAAAAAAATATTGTATGACACTTAACTTGCACCTTCGAGAAGAGTGCAAAGCTAGTCCCAAAGATTTGCAAGTTATGCACAAGCCAGGGAAAGGATGAGAAGAAAAAAGCAAGTGATGGAGAACAGAGGCATGAGCAGGAATAAATGCGGGGAAAATTGAAACTTTTTTTTTTTTTTAATATTACTTTTGTGATTGATTTTAAAGATTTCAACTTTTGGTAATTGAACATTTGGTAACTGAATCCTAAAAGTTCTTAAAAGTACATAATAGAATTTTAACATATCATTCGACTCTAACGTAACATATATTACTATTTTTCTTGTAAGGTGGCACCGACGTGGAATGTCAAGTAAATAAAGTAATAAATTTTTTTAGAAAATACTAATAAAAATAAATTTTTAAAAATTTTAAAGCTAGATTAATGTGACTGAGAGTTTTTAGACAATTGCAAGAACTCAAAATGTTTTTCCACTGGATTGCTTTAATGTTTTAGAACTAAATCGATAAGAGCGTTTACGGTTCCCTGTAAATCTATGTCCCGGCTCTAAAATGTCGGTAACTATACAGTTAAAACATAAATTATTTCAACATTTGACTTTAAAATCTTCTTGAATTTTCTGAATTAATCTGGTCCAAACACTATATGTTAGCTTGCAAATTTTAAAATTAACTTGACTAATCGTTCTGAAGTATTTAGGTAAAAAATTTGTGACTCTTACTGTTGGGTGCTATAAAATTCTATCACCGTTTCAATACAGCAATCTTTTTTCTTTTTCCTTTTCTTTTGCTCGGATCCCTCAATTAGCTATTTTAGCTTTTCGAAAGAGCCATAGATGGGTAATTTTTTATTCTTTCAATGTCGGGAGCATTTAAAGCCACTTTTTATTCTTCTATTCACAAGGAAAAAAAAAAAAAAAGGACAATGATACTAATACGTACATGTCTAGTAAATTGTATATATGTTGGGATGTTACCTTTTATTAATTAGCTATTTTAGACATTTTCATTTCCTGCCTAACGGGGAAGTAGCCTCTCTTGGTTCAGCCGTATCTTAACTTCACCAATAATCTCCATATGAAGGATACAATCTTAAACCCACTTTTAAGTAGCATTAGAATAAAGCAAATAAATTCTCTAAAGTTCCTATTTTTTTAAGTTTTTAAAATTATAAAAATAATTGCTAGTATTATCTAGATTATTGAAATATCTCGTTATATCATTGTGATATTACGTTTTTTAAAAAATCTAAACAATAATAATCATTACTTTTGTAATTTTAAAAAATAAAAAATTTAAAGGATTTCTATAATAGAAATTTTAGAGGATCCAAATCCTAGAATAAAGGATAGTTGCAACTATTTAATGTAGACTTGGATTTTCAATACTGGATTAAATTGAGTACTAGGAGCATTGTCAAATGTATGAAGCAAATGCACGTGAGATGAGAACGGCCAACGGTGATCCAAGATTACAAGGTATAACGAAGGCTCACAAGTAAGTTATATCCTTCATTATATCAAATTTATCTCCCTTTTCATTGCATTTTAAGCGAAGTTATCATATAATTGAAGAAAACTACCAATAAAATGGATATGCACTAAAAAAAAAAAAAAAATGACTCTGAAAAAGAATAACGTACCTCCTGATCTTTCCTTCTTTATTTTTTTCCCAGGGAAAAGAGTCATCTCTTGGTTGATACGATGAGAATTTAAGAAAATGGTATTTTGCGAGAAAGACATTGATACAGTGAGAAGACGGAGTACATGGAGATAAAGGGCATGCTTATCACATGTGCTTCGTTTCTGTGGGTTCAAGAAGCACGTGTAACTACGAGAGACACTGTCCTTACAGGTCGCATGCTTAAGTTGTTCATATCGCACCCCAAGATGACAAGTATTGGAAACCCATTTTTATCTTCTTCTTTTTGTTTTCATTTTCTTAATTTATTTTCCAAGAGGGTATGGATTTGCTCCATTGTCTTTCTTAGATAAAATTTCTAGTTGGGTGCTTGAGGAGCACAGCTGTAATTGAAGAATTAATTCTAAGTAATGATCCAAAAGTTTTCTCGACAAGGAAGAAGAATTTCATTGGAGGTTGCAAGAACTTTATTAGAGGTGAAATCCTACTCCTACCACGAGTTAGATATATTTAGGCAATATATCTAACTAATTTATTGTAATAAATTAATTAAGAGAATTATTCAGTCATTCTAAAAGACCTGTCCAGAAGATATTGACGTTGTTAGTCCTGGAAGAACTTTTGAAGATAAGAGTGGAGATTATCATGAGGATTTAAATTGAAGATATTTAATTTGAATCTAGAAACTCGAAGACATTTAATTCAAATTGAAGATAAGTATCAACTGGATATTTAGATAGAATACCACAAATGTTATGAGATACGTGGAGGATGAGTTGGAATTTGGAAACTACTTCAACTTAATCGAATATCCATTACAACTACATCATATTACGAAGATTGCACTCAACGAATATTTTCCAAATTTTTTGGAGGGCTTTACGTTTTGAGAATTGGAAGAAGAAGATCAAGAGAAACCAGTAAGAAGAATTTAGAAACACTCACTAAAAGTACTACAATGAATAGAATGTATGAACTTTCACTAGGCTAATCTCTTCTTTCTTACAGTTGTTCATTATAAGTAGAACTCTGGTTCTTCCTCAGCGGAACACTTAAAAAGAATTTTACTTGTTTTTCCTCTAATTTGGACTCTTTAAATTATAATATTTGAAGGAATTGTGCAATTCTTACTGAAAGTAAGAGAGTAAGACATAACAAAATTAAGACCATAAACTTAGAGTTTATATAATTTTTGTTATTCCCTCAAATAGTAGAACAGTACAAAGTATGAAGTTAGAAAGAGTAGATTAACTTGTAAGGAGAAATCATAAACTTTTTCTACTATGATTTTCGTATATTTTCATTTGTTTAGCTTACATTTTGATATTCAATTAACTAATACATATTATGTAAAATAATTAACAAGAGAGAATTATAGTTAAGTTTACATATCTGTAAATAATCAATTTAACCCCGATTGTTTTGTCAAGACCAACAAACTTGATTCCCTTGTGGTTAGAAATTCAGCTTTTTTAATGAATGTAAAACCGATACGTTTTGGGGATTTTGATCAACTGGACTCATTTGTTTTACCCGCTAATACAACGTCGAGCGTATGACATGGCCTTAGTTGATCGACTGAGGAAGGCCATTAGTCGAATACCGACCCCGATAATCAACTGCATTGACTCCTGGACTCATTAGTTGGCTGTCCATCGACTGAGGAAGTGGCTAACTAATTGGCCATGGTGAACATCAAATCATGCCGGTGGATAGTCGATCATAGCCACATGTATTTGCCTCCAGTAGTAGTTAGATTCTGCAAAAGTTTTAGTTTCTAGTATTTCATAAATACTCGGAAAGTGTCGTGAGAATGTGTTTCATGGGTGTGCTTTCAGAATTGATGTAATTCTCGTATATTCTCCTCATAATTTTTTATAATAAACTGCTGCCCTCTACGTTAGATTCTCTCAATTAATTAAACAAATTAACTCTTGAAATTAGGTAGCGTTTTATTATAAAAATTAGACTAGACAAAAAAAACCGAACATAACAAGTATAAGAAAGATCGGAGGGTATAAGGGTATCATATTTGGTTTATACAGTACTAAATTTAAAATTTATATAAAAAAAACAATTATTTATATTATAAAATAAATATCTTTAATATTTAATAAAAATAATATTAATAAACTCAATATTATAACATAAAATGATATTTTTGAGATTATAAAGTATTTTTTATTTTTATCTAATGAATTTCATTTTTGTACTATATTATAGATATAATAAAATTTGAACTTTTTATTCAGTTCATTAGCTTAATTTTTATTCAATCACTAAGCAAAATTACAAACTAAATATGAAATAAAATCTTTTGTTAGTTCATTACCATCAATATTATATAATCAAACGCTACCTTAAATCAATCGAAAGGATCACAAAACAAATTGTGTGTCTTTTTAAGTAATTGAGGGGTGGGTGTTAATTGGTATCTTAAAACCCTTTTGGTAAGAAATCCATTTTTTAAATTGTTTGAGGTTTAATTAAACTAATAAAAACACTTGATATAATTAACATATTTGAAGTAAATGATATAACAATAAGAATAGGGGTAAGTTGAAATAAATCTACCAACACCTACTGTTGAAGAATCCATTAACCTTGATGGTTCACAAAAGACTCAATTACCTACATCTACTTATCTTTGAAGTCTCGAAATTACAAACGGCTTTCCCTATCCATCTCCTCTATGTATCTCCATGTCTCATAAGCTCTATCTTAGTGATATAAACGAAATCTCATGCCATTTGTATTTTCACAGGTTATAACAGGGAATTATATAAAACTCAGAACAGTTAATCACGAATTCAATTGATTGTGTACTTGGTAAGTAATCTTTAATACTTTTCTTGCCCAATTTCAACAACCAACATCGCACCTAAATCTAACTACTCTAAAACTAGGTTTAAAAAAAATGACTTGTGATATAGAAAAGCTTTAATGATAGAGAACATACCCATTACTAAAAATAGTTAGGGTCATGATTTGAATTTAAGTTATAATGTGTAATGTAGATAAAATTTTCTTGATTAAATGAAAACAACTCTTATTGGGAAATATTGTCATATAATAGGAAGTCATTAACCAATAATAAAGCAGCAAAGCCTAATGATGTCACATTTGGTATGCGAGAATGGACTTGGAATTGAATTATGATTCTAGATTTCATTTCCTTTCCTATATTTTGAAGTGTTTTTAAAAGGTAGTATCATACTCCATTGAAATTGATAATTCTGGCTTTAAGGGAAAACTTGATTCTGGCTTTTAGAGGTGAAACCGTGATTGCACTCTACCCTTATCAATTGCATTAATTAAAAATTATTTATTTAGCCTTCAACCATATATAACATGTAATAAATTAAAGACATTTTGGACAAATATTACTACATATACAGTTAATTCCATTCTATTCCATGGCATATCTAACCATAGAAAAAGTTATATCATTTTGTTTCTTATTCCTTTCCTTTCCTTACTGTTGATGGCGAAAAATCAACCTAAGTCTCGACACTCAAAATAAACCAAAAGTTTAACAAGATGGCCTAAGCCTAATGTAAGTGAAGCATTATGGACAACCAGGTAATGTTCTCAATGCTCGAGCATTTTGCTCTCTACAGAATGCCCTATCTCTAATAAGGCCTTTATAGCCATAGCACATAGGATGACTAAGATAACGCTTAACCCCCAAATGCCTTGCTCTTGATAGAATGCTCCATTCTCAATGGGCTTAAGAGTTGAAATACATATGATAACCTATGTAGAGATGTAAGCAAGTCCATCATTAGGTCATCACCTCAAGACCTATGCCTTGTGTAATGAGACTTGCTAGGTCCTAGCTTAGTTACCCAAGGTAGATTAAATTCCACCAACCTATAGCTATAAATAAGGCCCACCAAGGTACTTATAGGAGGACCTCGAGAGCTTAAAGGTGATTTATATACATACTTTACTATACTTATTGGGTTTTTCTCATCCATTAGAGAATTACGTAAGCATCAGTATGATAGCATTGGAGGAAACTCCAATGCCCATTCTAACATCTTTATTGTTTTGCACATAGCTTTACCAACAAAAGGCTACTCATTATTACAACTCCAAAGTCAAGAGCCAAGCATTCCTAATAGGAATCAGACCATTGAACACCTAACTCGAGCCCAAGCTCGAGGGCTTAAGAGCATGGCCAAGCGTATTCTCTCACTCCAACCCACACTTGAAGAGTTTGAGCTACTTTTGACTATTGACCTACTACCCTTGTTGAGTTGAGCTCTCTTATGTGTAATTATGATCTCTAAGGTTCGATCGGTCATTTGATAGCATCAGCTCTTTCGTACCTATTCTAAGCTACTAAGATTAATCCTAAGGTGATCCAATCCTAAAGTACTTAGGTCAACTTGGCCTTACTCAGTACAATCATACTAATTTGTTGAATTCTATAGGCGGCCCTCCAATAGCCAGCCACCACATGTCCCAAGTCCCCACATGACATAATCTACCACCGAAGCTTCTTGCATCTACATTCTCTTTTGTACCCTTAATCATTTCTTTTATTTTACTTCATTTAGGCAATGCCCTTTTAGTTTTTTCTACGTTTAGCAAGTTGCCTTAAATTATCAGGTATAAATACCCTTATACATTATAGCCGCAACAAGCACTTGATATTGAATATACTACATTTACCTTTGTGAGTTACTATGCTTACTCCTAACTTTCTACTCTTATCCTAACCCTTGACTAAGGTTAGGTGGCAAGCAACCTCATCAAACTACTCGTGCATCATATTAAGCTAGTTTTGTAAGTACATGGATGTTCCTCGATAGGTTATATCCTTAGAATCATTTGTGTATATTTGCTTGTTTACTTTTCTTGTTCTTGTTTCACACACTTCATAACCTTCCATTTCAAGCTTTCAATAAGCTTAGGCCTACCTTTGATATGGCTAACTTTGTATATTCTCAACGTAGCCCTATCAAATCCTCTGTAGAGCCTTTGTCTGTGGAAAACTCAAAGCTACTAGGCAAGGGAAGGAGATGAAAAGATGGCTCGAAACTAGAAAGACTCGTAAAGGTCAAGAGAATTGCTGCCACAGTATTTATGAACTTAGAACTCTAGATAGATGGCTAAATCTACAAATAAGGAATACCAATAATCTTTGCCAATAATTTATAGAGTCATTCCTTTCCTTGTACTTGAAATTTTTTAATGCATTTTATGTTCCTTCCATATGACTTTCGTTAGACAATTCTTAAAACAAAAGAAAGGATACAAACTACTTAACCCTTTGAAGTCTACAAGCATTATTTGCCCTTTTAGTCCCTTATCTTGAGCCTTCGAGGTAAATAAGCACCATTTTCCTTTCTAGGCACCTAGCTCGAGCCTTTGGGATCTAAGGACATTATTTGCCTCTTCATACCCTTATCTTGACCCTTAGGAGTCAACATGCACCATTTGCCTTTTTAGGAACTTAACTCAACCCTTCGAGGTCTACGTGAATGATTTACCTCTTGAGGCTTCTAACTTGACTCTTTATGGTCTATTGGCACTATTTGCCTCCATAAGTCGCCTACTTAACCTTTGGGTCCCCGAGTACCCTCATCTCTTCAAGGTAATAGCTTTATACTGTAAGGTCATATAAGCATCATTTGCCTTTTCAAGACAAAAAGTTTGACTACTAAAGTCTACATGCACCACTTTATTAGGGCACTCTTAGGGACTCAATCCCCCAAAAGGCTAATGGTTCTCCACGCATTCAAATCTTTATTCAAAACACAACCTCTTTAGGTCATTAAGTCATCCCATGCCTACTTAAGCTTTAATAAAGGATTCATCCACTTTTAGATAACAAGTCTATGTTCAACTCGTTTTTGGTAGGTCTTCCTCATTAAGGAGTCAACCTTCCGTAACGATTATAATAGTTTAAGCTTACCCCTATACTTAGTAAAAAATGAAGCTATAAAAGGTATGCAAATAAAGAGGACTAGGACGAAGGAAGGATTAGGTTTTATCAAAAAACCATCTCTTTACACTAAAGAAGCTTAGAATTCTGGTCCAAACATTATAAATACATGAGTAAAAGTAGAAACAAGATGAATATCATAATAGTATAGGCATTTATTAACCCTCATCAAATCAATTTACACTAATACCTGCCTCTAGATCCTTTGCTTCTAAGTTACCATGTTTAGTCTACCACCTTTTGGCTGGTATGCCATTAATAGGCTTTGTGCTCTTGGCACCTTGTTCTTTGACCTAAGAGTCCCCCACTATAGCAACTTCTTACTCCTCCTCCTCCTCCTCTTCCTAATCCTCTTCATCTTCCTCGGGAAGCTCCTTAGTATACTCATCAAAGACCAATACGTCAGAATATGGACGAACTTTTAACACTAGATATGTGGCTTTTCTCATCACCACAAAAAGAAACTTGGTTCGTGTGTCTTATTGCTCCTTGCTAGCCGTAAAGTTAGGCACAATCTTAGCTTAGATTGCTTGCACCATGTAGCAATCACATTGGTTACAGTAAACATCGTCCAATTGAGCATTGGTAGTAGAAAAATCTCCTTGTAAGTGTTGCTCCTTGGCATTTGACCAAGCTAGCTTTTATCTAATACCTAAGTAGAGATCTTTGCCTCATACCACCTAACATTGCTCAACGTGCTTCTTCCTAAGCAACTAATGCCTTTACTTAAGCCTTCTCCACTTTAGCCCATGCTGCCCTTTAACTAACACTTTGGCATTCGCCAATTATTTATTCCATGCTTCTTGCTATTGAGTAATAGATATACTGATTAATAAGCCAAAGGACCTCACCAGCATGGCCATCTACACTTCATAAAGAAAAGGTGATCACAGTCACATTGAAGGCTGATTGATACATTTTTCTATGTAGCATTGATAACAACTCTACTCTCCCCACCTCAAACATTGGCTCCTAGTCTAATGTGGTAGCCCTTTATAAAGAACTCCATGCATTTATTGAAGTCTTAAACAACATAATTCTACCACCTGGTTGGCTAAGCTAGAACAAAAATCATTGCCCTTAGATCAACCTCCTGTAAGATAACCCCTTAAGACTTGCCATGTGTAGCATCACCACTAGTTAGGACTTAGTTCCTTTTGCCGTAACATTACTGAACCCCAATTCTACGACTCCCTAAGCCTTTACAATAGTTCTCTCCACTCCTTATTGACCTTCTCAATAGAATGTGATCAAGCTCTCTTCTCGATTTGCCTTCTTTTCTTAGCTTAGCTCTTCTTCCTTCTTTAGCTTCTTGCTCACCTTGTGACTAACAAAGCCTTTGGATCTTCCTAACCAAATGCCATCCCTACAAAATAAAGAATGAAACTTCATGCAAAGGAATAAAAGACAAGCAAAAAAGACATTGAATAAGAGCCTCAAAGGAAGTTCCTCTCTTCAGTATAAAACAAAGGATGATTAGCTCCTCATAAGAATAGTTAGGTGGTGGTGTTCATACCTTCAATAGGGATACATCTTTTGCCCCCACACATAGTCTAATGAGTATAATTGTATTGTTCTTACAACATCTATTAGTTGCCAATGAATATTAGAGTTAGTTTGTTTAGATGCCTTTCTATTGTCCTTAACTAACTTTATGTCATCTTGACGAATTGATTGGACCCACTTTGAGTAAAAGCCAAAAGACTCGTAGGATTGTACAATGAAAAGTCTCCTTCTAGTTTTTCTAGGTACATGGCATAAGTAAAAATATCTTCTTTCTCTCCTTTTGAGTAGACAAATAGTACCACTCTTGGTTGAGTTGTGTTTTAAAGCATAATAATGTCGAGACAACAGAGGGGTTAACTCAATGTTCCAATCCTCACAAGACACCTCGAATGCTACCAAAGTCAAATATGAGTTTAGAGTCAACATACTTGAATTAACTTGATGGTAATCAAAGAATAGTCTTTGAAATCTTATAAATGACAACCCCAATCTCACCTTAAAATATGCTGGAGACAATTAGAATTTGTCCTTCCCTACCTAGAATAATTAGTAACCAGCCTCCAAGATGATGGCTTATACAACCATTGCACTTTGTTAGTCCTTTCAATTTCAATTTATTATACACCTCTCTAGTTGAAGTTACATAATCATCTTCTATAATGTTTAACTCATGCTCGCAATTGTTAAGATATTCCTCTAACCACCAAGGTTAATCCAACCCTTACACTATCTTCCTACTTCCTTCTCTAACCACCATCCAACTATTCGCTACCACTTAGGGAAAGTGGGCCCTCTAGGCTCTATACTAATATACCTTTTGAAAGAGAAAGACAAAGGATTAGCCATGACATACCTCTTACAAGTTCAAAGTATGCAAGAATAGAGTATAAAGTGTTAAAGAAGAAAGGAAACTAATAACTCTTATTTTAAATACATTCCACATGGTGATTTTATAGTATTTCCTTTACATCTTTGGTTTTCTTTAAAGAAATTGATACTTAATTGAGTAAAATTTTGATTTCAAGGTTTGAATGCATTCTAGGATTGAAAATGAATCAAGTTTCACTCAATTTGGAGTTCAAATAAAGGAGTTACGAAGTTTTGAAGTTACACAGTTTGGGACATGATCATGTCCCTAGGCTGTATCCATGCAGGAAAATTTACCAAGGTCAGAAAGTTACACAACCTGGGGATACGACCATATCTCAGGCCGTGTCTGGTGACGAAAACAGAAACCTTATAATATATTATAAAAAAACATATTAAGGTTTAAAAAGAAGGGAGAGTCACTAGAGAAGTGAAGAGACTTGAGGAGAAGGAGAGGGAAAAGGCGAAAGCAACACCAACTTCAAGATTGGAGAGATTTTTCATCAATCAAAGGGGTTTTTCATGTTTTATTTTATGTTTTTTATGGAACTCGTTTTTAGTTTCATTATGATAGCTTAGAATTCGTGTATTTAGGATTATGGAACCTAGGGTTTCATGTGACTCTTGGGTTGATTTATAATTTTCAATAAAGTTTCTATCCTTTCTTGATTCAATTATGTTATTTAATTGTTAATTGATATTTCTAGAGTATCAATTTATGATATTATGCATGATGATTGAGAAATTACATGTGTAATTAGATCTTGGCATAATTGGAGAGAATTACATGTATACTTAAAGATAACATATGTGTTTCTTCTGGAAAGTTGATTGTTTGTGTGGGAATTCATTATACATTAATGCAATTCTAAGTTATATTACTAAGTGAAGAGATTCCGGTAAATAATTTAGTATTAGGGTTAATATGCTTGAGAAAGGTATTAACTTTAATTGTGAATCCCTCCGGTCAAGAATAATAGAAATTGAATTGAATATATTTTAAGTGGTCACATGTTAAACACTAGGGAAAATAATTCCTAAATACGTTATTACCTTCTTGAAGTCGTTCTTAATTATATCGCTTTCTAAATTACTTAATCAAGTCTCATAATTAGGTTAGTTTGTTAATTTTAGCATTTTTAATTAATTCAACTCATCACAATTTTCTGGTTAGATAATAGAGCTAAGGTTCATATTAGTACTCGAAGTCTCTAAGGAATTGACTCGAACTTACAGCCGCTATATTAAAACTGATAGGTGCACTTACCTGATCTCAAGTTTTTAGCACCGTCGCCGAGGAATTTTTTATATTAAGAATGCTAGTTGCTTTATTACTTTGATAATTTTTTTTCTTTCTTTTCTTTTGTTTTCATTGTTTATTTGTATACCTAGAGCTGCAATTGATTCTATATTTCTTGCCCTTGTAGTGCATGACTCGAAGCAACCCAAAACATTTGGTGAAACTTGATCTTGAAATTGAGAGAACTGTCCTTCAAAATTTGAGATCGCAACCTAGACAAATTGTGGCTATCATAGACGACGAGTCAATCATTGAGATTAAGGAAGAGGGTGAAGAGGCTAACACTCAATTCATCGAGCAAGAAGATCCACCAAACATGGCTAGCAATGGGAATGAAGCAAATCGGACCATGTCCGACTATTCAAGGCCTACACTTATTGGAGCTGACTCTAGTATCGCAAGGCCAACCATTGCGGCTAATAACTTCCAAATTGCACTTAACATTATACAAATGGTGCAACAATATGTTCAGTTTGATGGTCTCCACGATGAAGAACCTAATGCCTACATCTCTAGCTTTCTAGAGATTTGTGATACATTTAAAATCAATGGAGTTAGGGATGATGCCATCCGACTGCGGCTATTTCCTTTTTCCTTGAAGGGTAGAGCAAAACAATGGTTGAACTCTTTACTACGAAATTCAATTACAACTTGGAATGAATTGGTAGAGAAATTTTTGGAGAAGTATTTCCCAACTGCGAAAACAGCTCAACTTCGGAATGACATTTCTTGTTTTGCCCAATTGGAAACGAAGACTTTGTATGACACTTGGGAGCGATTCAAGGACTTGCTTAGGAGGTGCCCACTTCATGGTCTCCCACTATGGATGCAGATTCAGAACTTCTATAATGGTCTCAATTTATCTACGAGACAGATGATTGATGCATCTGCAAGAGGTACTTTGAACACAAAGACACCTGAGCAAGCACAAAACCTGATTGAAGAAATAGCGATGAACAATTATCAGTGGGAAAGCACTAGAGCTAAGCAAAAGGCTATAGGAATTTATGATGTAGACTTGACCACTGCTCTGGTAACCAAGGTAGACCTATTGAGTAAGAAGATTGATGCACTCTCTATTGACCCTCAACAAGTACAACCGGATGTAAATGACTTTGGCATGCAGGGTTATGGAGCACAAGAACAACTAAAACAGGTAGATTATCTAAGAAATCCACCTAAGCAACAAAATAACCCCTACTGCAACACTTATAATCCTAGATGGAGGAATCACCCCAATTTCTCATGGGGAAATCAAAACCAAGGCCAGTAGAAGACTAACTTTAGCCCACCTAGATTTTAGAGACCATTCTTACCTCCTCTTCCTTAAGAAAAGAAGTTCAGTGTGGAAGAACTTCTCATAAAATATATTCTAGGCAATGAGGCCCGCTTATCCAATATTGAATCATCGTTGAGGAATCAAGAGGCGTCTAATTGCAACATTGAGAACCAAATTGGTCAACTTGCGAAGCTAATCTCTGAAAGACCATAAGGGACACTCCTAGGGAATACCGAGATCAATCCCAGGGAACATGTTAATGTTGTGACCTTGAGAAGTGGTAGAAAATTGCAAGTGGAGAAGAAGGATGGTAGGGAAGCAGTTAAGAAAGAAGTGGAAGTCAACCGTAAGGAAGATGCAAAGCCACTAAAATCAAAAGAAAGTATGGAATTACCGAAAGTGAAGGAGTATAAGCCTCTCATCCCTTACCCGCAGCGCCTTAAGCAAAGTTACACCGATCCGAATAAGGAATTTAGTAAATTGCTTGATATTTCAAACAATTACACATTAACTTACCTCTTGTTGATGTCATCTTGCAGATGCCAAAGTATGCAAAATTTCTAAAGGATCTTCTATTGAATAAGAAGAAGTTGGAGGAGCTTACAATAGTCACATTGAATGAGGAATGTTCGGCACTTCTCCAAAACAAGTTGCCACAAAAATTAAAAGATCTAGGGAGTTTCACTATTCCTTGTATACTTGGCGATTTGTTAGTAGATAATACTTTGGCAGACTTAGGAGCCAGTCTAAATTTGATGCCATATAAATTGTTAAAAAAGCTAGGGTTAGGAGAACCTAAACCAACGTGCATGAGTCTTCAATTAGCTGATAGGTCTATCACATATCCTAGAGGCATCATAGAGGATGTTTTAATGTAAGTAGATAAATTCATCTTTCTCGTGGATTTCGTTATACTTGATATAGATGAAGATATTGAGGTGCCAATCATTTTAGGTCGACCCTTCCTAGCCACTGCTAGGGCTGTTTTTGATGTTAGTGAGCATAAGTTGATATTACGGGTCGGGGATGATGAAATAATTTTTAAAACTTCAGAGGCGATGAACAAATTTCTTGACCCAAAGGACATATGTTACAATGTTAATGCCATAATGTCATTATATCGACATGTGTGCAGGAAATGCTCGCCAAGAATTCCTCAAGTTATTGCTTGCAAAAGGGAGATGAAAATTTGGTGACCAACCCCAATTGTGCAAAAATGGTAGCTCAAATAAAAGTTCATGAATCTATTGTAGACAAGAAGAGGGTTGATCAACTCCATAAGTCAAAGGATACTAGGTTAAAATCCTTCAAAGAGAAGCCACCAATTTTGGAACCAAAACTGTCAAGAAATCATTTGAAACATGCCTTTGTAGTGAAAAGTTCAAAACTTCTAATGACAAACGTATCTAAGCTAAAAGCGGACAAAATGAAGAAGTTTAGGCTACATGAATTTGATAAGTGGCATAATAAGGAGAGAAACTATGGAAGTTATGCACCAATGAAATGGAATTGGCAAGGTCGATGGCCTAAGGGTAAATTTACGCTCGTATGGAGAGTTTGAAAGCGAGATATAGGAGGAGTCATATCTCCACCTGGATGAAGAATCATGAATGAGAAGATGTATCACGTCGAGCTATTGATGTTAACTTTAGCGCTTCTTAGGAGACAACACATGTCTAACTTTGCTTACACTTTAGTTCTTTAAATTTATTCAATTTTATTTTTCTTTTATCTAACTTTGCCTTGCTTCTTTTATTTGTTTCAATTTTAGTCATAGGCTTTTCCCTTTTAGTTTCATTTTTTTTCTCTCTTTAGTTTTCTTTTTCTTATTTTTCTAGTTTAATTACTTTTATTTCTCTAAGTTTCCTTTATTTTTAAATTAAATTCATGAATTTAGGCTTAAAAAAAAAAAAAGTTTTACGAGCATGGGACACGGTCATGTCCTAGCCCGTGTCTATCCAGGCCCCTTTAATCTGCTACACCTACAGAAAGTTATATGGGCATGGGACACGGTCGTGTCCCAGCCCGTGTCCGCCCAGTTATATTCTGTGCCAACAGAAAGTTACACGGGCGCGGGATACGGTCGTGTCCTAGCCCGTGTACGTCCAGAATTTATGCACGAATACAGAGAGTTAAACAAGCGTGGGACACGATTGTGTCCTAGCCCGTATCCGTCCAAGTAAGACACTGCCAACACAGGAAGTTACATGGGCGTGGGATACAGTCGTGTCCCAACCTGTATACACCCAGCACCTACACAATTCAGCACACACCTTGCATAATTTATTAAAACACACATACACTCTCTCAAACACTTACAAACATCAATACATATTCACTTCACCTTTCATTTTTTCTCCATCTTCTTCTCACATTCCACTTTTCATTAACTAACTTTTTCATCAAATCCAATACGATCCAAGTTGTCAATGGCAAATCATGAAAAGTAGATCGTTTGAAGGAGGTCCAAATCAGTTACATCATCTTCTACTCATGAGGGCGCTATTGTCGAGCTACTAGCCACTCTTTCTCCACTAGAGTATCTTATGCTTTAAGGTAGGGAAGTATTAGTTTCTTTTTCAATACATGTATTTCCTCTTTCCCTATAATGATTTTTCTTGTTTCATTTCTTGTTGCTATGTTTTTTTAGTCGTACATTGGGGACAATGTACGTTTTTAAGTGTGGGGAAGGGATATATATGAATTTGTTACTGTTTAGGATACCAATTATTCACATTTGACCCAATTAATTTTTAAGTTAACTTGCAATAAGTGATTAACAAGTGTTGTGCTAAATCAACTGTGTCATCTTGATCATTACTGATCTTATTATACTTTACTAGAATTGATTAGTCAAATTTTTGGAGGGCAAAGTTATGAGTTATTTAGCTTAAGACTTTAAGACTTGAGATTGGAGTAACATCACTACTTGAGAGTTAGTCATGGTTATTTTTAAAATTTACTTTTATGTATACTTTTCTCTTAGAAATTTTTAGAGCCCTATAATTTTTAACAAACAAACAAATGAAATTCTTCTTTTGAGAAACCCCTGAAAATCACAATGATTGGAGGTCAAAAGTAATAACAAGTATATGAATAGAAAAAATTGGTAAGGATTCGTCTTGGTCCGTCAGAAGAGCGAGATTGAGTCCCAATGCCAGTTCTAATGAAAAAATTGATATGGATTGGCCTTGGTTTGTTAGAAGAGCAAGGTTCTTTCCCACTATCAATATAAGGAATAAGTTGGTATGGATCGGTCTTGGTCCGTTAGAAAAGCAAGATTCTTTCCCTCTACCAACACAATTGTGCATTAAATGAGATAAATTTAAAAGACCTTTTAACAAAAGCATGAACTAGGGGGATGATCAGAGGATGAGTGGATGTAAAATGTGTTTGTTTTAGATTATGGTGCTTAATGAGATGGAAGAGAGAATTGTATGCACTTTAGTTAAATGGACAAAATTTTTATGACTCTTTCTCATTTGACGAGATGTTAAATCCAATTTTTAGTTTAAGAATCCTTGGTTAAATGACTCGGGTAAACTTCAACTTTCATAAATTAACTAATGAACTCTAGTATTAAGTATTATTGGAGCATTCGAATATGGTCAGGTAAAATTATGACATTATTAAGGTTGAAATTGGTTGACATTATTATTGCAAGTTAATTGAAAATGAGTTTCTTACCTTTCTTCGGGTCAAATGTATTCATTCATCAGTTTCTTAAGTAGTGAGAAATTTTGTTTAGTGTTTCTTATCCCGAAAATTTTGTTTTGATTTATTTACTTGAGGATAAGAAAATGCTCAAGTGTGGGGAAATTTGATAACTCTTATTTTAAATACATTTCACATGGTGATTTTATAGTATTTCCTTTACATCTTTGGTTTTTTATAAAGAAATTGATACTTAATTGAGTAAAATTTTGATTTCAAGGTTTGAACACGTTTTAGGATTGAAAACGAAGAAAAGGAATCAAGTTTCACTCAATTTGGAATTTAAATGAAGGAGTTAGGAAGTTTTGAAGTTACATAGTTTATAACATGACCATGTCCCCAAGCTGTGTCCATATAGGAAAATTTGCTAGGGTCAGAAAGTTACACGACTTGGGGACACGGCCATATCCCAGGACGTGTCTGGTGACGAAAATAGAAACCTTACAATACATTATAAAAGGACATATTAGTATTTAAAAAGAAGGGAGAGACACTAGAGAAGTGAAGAGACTTCTAGAGTATCAATTTATGATATTATGCATGATGATTGAGAAATTACATGTGTAATTAGATCTTGGCATAATTGGAGAGAATTATACGTATACTTAAAGATAACGTACGTATTTCTTCTGAAAAGTTGATTGTTTGTGTGGAAATTCATTATACATTAATGCAATTCTAAGTTATATTACTAAGTGAAGAGATTTCGGTAAATAATTTAGTATTAGGGTTAATATGCTTGAGAAAGGTATTAACTTTAATTGTAAATCCCTCCGGTCAAGGATAATAGAAATTGAATTGAATTGAATATATTTTAAGCGGTCACATGTTAAACACTGAGGGAAATAATTCCTAAATACGTTATTACCTTCTTGAAGTCGTTCTTAATTATATCGCTTTCTAAATTACTTAATCAAGTCTCATAATTAGGTTAGTTTGTTAATTTTAGCATTTTTAATTAATTCAACTCATCACAATTTTCTGGTTAGATAATAGAGCTAAGATTCATATTAGTACTCGAAGTCTTTGAGGGATCGACTCAGACTCACATCCGTTATATTAAAACTGATAGGTGCACTTGCCTAATATCAGAAACTTTTAAAGACACTTAGAGAATTTTGAAAAGTCCTTCCCATTAATTAAATATAAGTACAAGTCATACGTAATGGAAGCCATGCAACATGACAATTATGGATAGGATAGAGGGAACAACTATTACATGACTTCATGAAATTAACCACCATGCATGAGCAGCTACCTCTCCTTTGACATGTAGCCACAACCTCAAAACTACGTGAAATCGCTATGCATACAAAGTAATTTAAATCACAAGATATCTTAAGAAAGCTAATCAACTCCTTAGAAAAGTCAAACAGCTTAAGCTCCACCCTCCTAAGGAGAACAATTACAGTACAAGCATGCTCTGCTCTCTACTAACTAACAAGCTTGTCCAAGTAAGATCACTCGACCCAAACAAGTCTCCTTAGAATAGGATAACAAACTCATCTAAGCAGTCAAAAGGTCACCTAGTTACCTGGACTCGTCCAACCAAAACTCATTAATAGGAAGGACATAAGTCTCAAGCCAGTTCTAAAAATTACCAAGATGACTTGTCCTAGGCTAAAGAACTTCTTGGACAAAAGACATTTTTTCCATCAAGTAAGTTTCGTCAAAATGGAATGATGAACCATCTAGTAGACCAAAAGATAACGAGCCAACAGGTCTCTTTTAAATTGAGTGACAAACTCATCCAAGCAGACTTAAAGGATGTCAAGACTATCAAGCCTTGGCTTAGCAAGGTCTTGACTTATCATGAACATTTGGTGGAGTAGAAGGTCGAAAAGATAAAAGAAAAAAAAATAGTAGCAAAGGGAGAGAACAAAAGAAATCTTTATTACTTTAAAGAAGCTCAATGGTACTTACAAGAATGAGGTCAACATACTGAGTTAAGTACATTTCAACCACTCCTACCAATTATTATAGGGGAAAGTACATTACATATAAATTACAAAGAGGCCTACTAACTACAAAGTATCTAAAAGTTTTTGTGATTCTCTCTTTCTAAGGAAGTTACTCAAATACAAGTCCTAACTTCTCTAACTAATGAAAGTTTATGTGATTCTCTCTAAGGCAAGCTTGATTTGTTAGATTCTACCTCATCCTAAGTAGGACTCCATGATCCTTGTGAAGGAGGTTAAAGGACATGGTAGAAAATACCATTGTGTACATCTTCAATGGGACTTTGAGTACCTAGAGAGAAGGCAAAGGATTAAGATCATCATTAAAAAAGAAGATTGCATGGGACCACTAATTGTTGAACTGGTGCCTCATCTAAGGTTTAAAGACCAGTCATGGCAATGGGAAAACCAAAAGACTATGTTAAGCTTACCTTACCTTCCCTATGGGGAGAAAGCTAGCCGTTAGGCTACTTCGCCACATAAAATTAAAAGCTACAACTCCCTAAGCCATTCTTTAGGACCACCTCTTGAAATCAAGACATATACCTTAGAAAACATATTGAGAAACTAAGGCTCTAAAGATGGAAGGAAGAAGAGCTTCCACAAGTGGAACCTCTTCCCTTAGCTACACTTCAGGAGACTGATACTACCTACATTCCATTAATATATATATATATATATATATGTAAGTGTATGTGTATGTGTGTGTATGCGTGCATGCGCATGCATACGAATGTGTGTATGTTTCTCTCAAAGCCTTAAAGACATTAAAAAATGCTTAAAATAGAAGAAGGGAATGGGAGAAATGTTTCTACACATCCCATCTTCACTAAAAACTCTTATTTACAAGGGAAGAAGTGCATGACAATAAGTACTACATTGACTAGAATTTAGAGAACAACACTATTAATGATGAGGATTTGTGGACTCCTGAGTAGCCTTAATGCTTGGAAAGTCCAACCAACTCCTATATTGAGGACATATCAGGAAACTCAAAGTTTCAACCTAGGTACATAAGATAAGGGTGATCAAGTACCAAGGTATTAACTTGGATTCCATTTTTTATAATTGTTAAAACATTGATCACCTTTAACAATACTTGTTAAGTGCCAACATCAAACTTTTCCTTTTTTTCAAGACCAATCAAATAATTCCTTAAATAAACATTTAATTAAATAATAATATGATTCTTTGAAAATGACTAGCTTTCCCTTTATGGTGATAGCATCATAACCAAGCACAAGACTTAACTATGGTCATTAAGTCTCATCACATATTAAGAAAGATCTACATAATTTAAACTAACCATGAAAATAGGCTTACATCATATCCCTTTGTTTCTACATCTAGGATCATTTTATACATGATTACATCATTATGAATTTGATCTCTTGCCTAGTCTACTAGAACAACATGGGTTTTAATTGGTAGTATCCAAGTCATGGGCTTTCTAGTCATTTATGTCTAAGCAAATAGCTTAGGATATACAATCTCCAGAGCAAGACACTCTCAAGCATTTTGAGTCTAACCTGTTAATCGATGTTATAACAACATATGAAGGATTTGTGTTTCATTAGCATAAAAACATGATGATCCATACATAGTGTATAATAAGAGTAGAAAAACAATTTATCACCTAAATTCATTGGAAATGAAATGATGAAGCAAGATTGACAATCTTCCCTAATTTTAGCTCATGTCTATTAACTTAGTAACTCAAATTTCCTCATGTATATGTTTCTTTAACTTAGTTATTCAGTTTATATGTATGAATTTGGATTAGCACATGCATTAATCTTATGACTATAGCCCCTATTGGTATTCTCTAAAAGATGAACCCTTTGAAGATTAACATAACATCAGTGAATATCATGGGTAACCTACTACGCCTAAGTATTGATATCATATGTTAATCCCATGTCATTTCCCAAATATAATTTAGCTATAAAAATGAAAAATAATGCTCCGTCGTTACTAAACTAATTTATTCCAACCTAAATATCTTAATACTAATATGTGCACCATAGTAAACTTATCATTATAAGGAGCATTTAATGAAAACCAGAATGTCCTTACCTTGCCACTTTTTAAAGGTATTGTTTAATTACCATATTTCTATGGTATAGAATTGGACATAAATTATTTAGTTCATTATTTGGTTTGCAAATTGACTCTAAACAAAATAAACCTAAAGATAGTAGACTAAATTAGATAATTTTTTTCGATATATTTGGTGGTATAAAAATATGTTACACGGCACAAAATAAAGATATCTTCAAAATTAAAAAAAAAAAACTCTACACTAACTTTTCATATCATAACTTATTTTATTACTAAAAAAAAATCATAACCTTTTTTTAAAAATTTTTCAATCATAAAAATTCATATCCAATTTTATACAGACCAAATGTGGTATAAAAGATGAAAGCCATTGTAATTTAATGGTATAAACATTGGTCTCCCTATATTCTATCTTGAGATAATGTTTGTGGTTTAATGGTATAAAAGAGAGTGACAATGTTTGTGATGTGCCAACTAAATGCTAGAGATAAAATTTTGTATCCTTAAATATTCTATCTAGCTCTCCTTTTACTATCCAGTTTTACCAACTAAATGCTATCTATGTTTAGTATATTTTCTTTACTAAGGTCTCTTAAAGAATTTTTCAAGAACATAGTGATATGTGTTATTTAGGTTAATGTATATGATGTGCCCCAATCTAGCAATCAAATTGAAGAAATAATCTTGAATGCATAGTTAATATGAAAAATTGGATCTTTATGGGTTTTATGATCTCTTTATTAGTAGAAAAGAGATTTTTATGGGTTTCTCTATTTTTGAGACTAAAACTAAGAGAGAGAGAGATGATTTAATAAATTGGATGTGACTCAATAATTTAATAAATTAAATTAGGTTTTGATTTAACTCGTATCCTAATATTATTCACAATCTATACAATAATCGCATTACAGAGAATCCATTATGACATATTAATCTCAAATAACGAGTTTCACTAATTCTATAGGGAGATTGATAAGCATAGTAGAACAATTTAAGAGAAATCTATCTTGTAGAGTTTATTCAAAAAAAGAAATCCTGTAATACCTCAAATTTGTTAATCACAATGAAACAAAAAATTGCTTATAATGCCTAAGGCAAACAAGGATAAAATGCTGAATACAAGAAGCAAACAAAAAATATAATAAATAGGACAATCTTGTTGTTTAATATTTGCTAGATGTAATTGGTCATTAGAATGCTTAAGGGTAGCCATTCGGATGGCTACACATTCCTTTTATGGATCTCATATTGTTGACTAGCCATTTCAAAAGGCTATGAGATGTTAGTCAGGTGGCATTTTGAAAACCTCAACTAGTCGGAATGGGCAAGCAATCGTAGTCCTACAAATTCCAATAAGAATTATAGATCTTGAATTTTAGACTCAACTCTTGATTCCTAGGACAATGTATGTATAAGTCTTACTTTTTCTCTTATTATTCTTCTTTAATACTATACTTAGGAGGTCTTGATTTTCTAATAGCATTTAGTTGCTAGGACTAGACAAGATAAGAAGAATTAGATAGTACAAGTAGTTTGAGTATAGGATAATACAATATTATTATATTATGTTTGGTTTGTATAGTATTGCATACAAATTTTTGTAATGTCTCTTATTTGATATATACAAGTATTGGACTCCATATTGTATTTTTGCATTTATACTCTTAATATTATTGAAAAAGTACAAATTTTAGATATTAGCTAATATTTATACTATCAATAATGTCTAATATTTTTATATTACATTTATATTATTAATAGTTATATTTTTGTCTAGTGAAGTCGACTTTTGTACCATATTTTAGATAGGTTAGATATTGAGCATTTTGTCTAATCATTTAGGCCTTTTTTTTTTTCTAGTAATTAAGCTTTAATGGCAAACTAAACATTAGATAGAAAATGGCAAACTAAACATTAGATAGGAAATTTTACCTAATCCAATCTTACAAATTTTATACAACTAAATGGTACCTTAACATATTTATAGACCTCTTTAAAAAAATTCTGTAGAATACCATGGATTGGTCATTACTTCAATGCTTCTATAATTTGCATAATTTTATACATTCTCTTTATTGTTAAATAAGTGTAGAGGGCTAAAATTGTTATATTAATATATTAGGTTAAACCCATTATTTATTTAGCTTGACTTCTTGGGCTAAGAGACAAGGCTAAGGAGTTTGATCCATATATGGGATTATTTAGGGGGATTTGGCTTAATGGGCTCAAATCAAGAATCATTGGATTGGTTTGTCTGCATCCAACCTTTCTAAGGTGGGCTTATGCACCTATAAGGAAGGGTATTAGCCTTAGACACATTAGTTAGCTCATTTTAGGTAACCATGGATTGAGTAAGCTCAATCTCTTTCATTGATCATCAAGATGATCTGACAGATGCTATATTGCCCAAAAGCCTATAAATTACTAATCTTTTCTCCTCATTTGGAACTTAGAGAGAGCAAAGAAACAACATTACTTTGTAAGGACTCAGCTCTTTGAGATCAAATGAGCAATTTAGGTAAAGAATTGATTTCACTCACTTAAGTTACAAGGTGAATGCTTGAAAACCCTTAAGGTTGCATTGTCTGTCACTTATGCATTTGAGACACTGTGATTGGCTGTTTCTCCTTCCTACCTCATTGTTTCCTAATAATCCCTTTAGGTGTCATTCTCGCTTCGCTTCTCTGAAGCTACGTAGAGTACGTGACTCATGCAACATGTATGTAACTGTTCTAGTTGGACCCCTACATTTACATTTTTGGCAACTCCATTAAGGACCAGAGAAGGTGATAACAGAGAGATGACATCTCCTCATAGAAGAACTACTTGCATGTTTGTTGCGATTTTCTAAAAACAAGATATGAAGACTTGATAGTGGCAATTACTCCCATCACATGAGAACATTAGCTAAGATAGTTCAATATTTGACGTCTTCTTGAAGTTGCATGTAGGATGTAAACTATATAGGAGACCATAGTCTATAAAGGTCAAGAATTAGTTCGAAGCCACATTCTCTTAGTTTTTGTTAAGGTTGGTTACCATTGTTAGGCCACAGCAAGGTATGGCTTTAACTAGCCCTACTACCATTGCTGCCCGCTCTTAGGTTGAGCAGTAAGGGTCGGAGAAGGGAGTCATTTATTTGGGACTTCCTAAGGATCAAGGCTCGAGGTGAAAGAAAAGATAGGCAATGCATGCAATATGCTATGTTCTTAGGTTAATTATTTAACCTTTCTACTACCAGGAAGGGCACTCTTCAAGAAGGAGTTACATAAGTGATGCAAACTATGCAAGAGATCATGAGGTTGTGAATAAATTCTTGGGCACATTCTTAATTCATATTAGAGTTAGCTACTACTATTTCCTTATAGTAGAAGTGGCTTTGTTGAGCTCTATAACTATAACCAAGCCTTACTTAAAAACTTCAAGACTAAGAAACCTTCTTGGCAAGAAATAGTCCTCAAGCCTAGGTAATGCCCTAGCATCTTAGCTCTTATGCCTTATGCCCATGAAATTCTCTAGCATCTTAGCTTTCATGCCTCAAGCCTAGGTTATGCCCCAACATCTCAACTTCCATACCTCAAGCCTAAGCAATGCCTTACCATCCTGGCTTGCATTCCTTAAGACTAAACAATGCCCCAGTATCTTAGCTTGCGAAGCCTTAAGCCCAAGTAATGCCTTAGCATCTTAGTTACCACCCCTTAAGCCTAGGCATTCCTTCGGTATATTAGCTTCTAACCCTCAAGCCTAAGCAATGCTTGGCATCCACATCTTACATCATTGTTGCTTTAAAGTGTAAGGTATCCTCAATTAAGTTCACTAAAAAGTGATTTCTACAGTCAAGCAACACTTAACCAAACATCGTTGTTGATTGGTATGAGCATGGACTCCTAGGCATGCGATGAAAAGATAAGCTTGTATAATGTAGACTAGCAAGAGCATTGGCTCCAAGGTACATAAATAGTTGTCGCAGTTAAGTAAGACAATTCTAAGTGGTCAAATAGTGGGAAATACCCCCTTGACTAGCAAAAAAGAATTATTAATCTCAGATAATGAATGTCATTGTATTTGCTTTAGCATAATTGAATACCTTCTTGAAAAGGATCGCTTAAATATTATTGCTGCAAGTGAGAGCTTTTGCTCCGATGCATGAGATGAGTCTAAAAGCTCCTTAGATCATAATAATCTAAGTATCCTTATGTTCATGACAACCCTCCAAGTGGCTCCTTAGATTACAGAGTCTAAGCAACATTAAATGACCTACAAGAATGCCAATGATAATGACTTCCGTTATTGCTACCAAGTGAAGGCATCACCTCCTAAGCGCACAATGATTTGTACATGCTTAAATGACTTTGGTTACAAAAAGAACTTTGAGTGGCCTCATAAAATGAGAAGATGCAATAAGTTCACTAGAGCACAAAGTTCCCCTTAATGAAGAAACAATCACTCGAGTTACTACCTAGTTTCAATGAGACATGTTAGCAATAGGGGGAGGATAGATATCAATAAGTGTAGCGTACTGCTTACCTCCATATGTACTTGAGCGAGTAGTACACCAGCATAAGCACTAATCTCAACCCTCTTTTCTTGACTGGTACATCAATGACAAGAGCAATGTCAACTACTTCATAGGGATCCATTTGTTTCTTTAATGTCACCATCATCACCACTATTGTCATCTTCTGGGGATTCCTTATAATTCATCAAGAGGTATTTAGGTACCCTCTATGTCAAATAGGGAAAATAAACTCCCCCGAATGTACTATAAGGGAACTTTATTTGAGAGCCTAATAGACTCTCATGGTTTTCCATTAGAAACCGAAGCAATACTAATGTTAGTTCAACCTTAGTTCTGCAACTTCAAAGTTGGATGATGTCCACGAATGCTAGAGTGACTCTCTCCACAAAGTAATTAACATATGGTTTGAGTACTCCATTAGGAGATAATAATCTAACATGATCCTTCCTTGCTTATGTACGAGAACTGTTATTGAGTAGAAGGAATGATGATATGAAGGATCCTATGCCCACTACACTTCCATCTTACTCATTGTAGGAACTGTAGTTAAGTAAAAGTAGTGATGGCACGAGAGATCCTAACCTTCTTCAATGGAGATACAAGCTTAAGCTTCATGGTAATGTACTTCATTCAATAGCTCCATCTTAATGGAAGCAATTTCATGAGAAAAGCAAATTGAGTATGTTAGAGAGGTAACTTCCTTCTTCTCATTCTTAGAATGGAATAAGTCTTCTTTAATAGTAAAACAAGTGTTTACTTGAAGCTTTCCGCAAACAAAGATCTCGATGTATAAGGCCTGTTGGGACCTATCACTCGTGAGGCTTGTTATAGGCAAGTCATGTAGCTCTTGGAGCTCACTGCACTCAAAACTTGTAGTGCTTGAGGCCTATCGAGTCTTCTTTGATGGTGATCCTAGAATCCCTTTAAGTCTCATTACAAGAGAGGATTGCTATGTGCAAGCCCTGCCCTACTCAAGGCTTATGGGGGTCTTTTGCATTCAAAGCTTGCTATATGAGATGATTACTATGCTTGAGGCTTTCTCGCTCAAGGCTTCTCCATATAAAGATCACTACGCTTAAGGCTTGCTTGCTCAAGGCCTATTATGCTTAAAGCTTGCTAAGAATTGCCATGCTTGAAGCTTGTTCGTTGGAAGTCAGTTCCCTCCTAAGGAATCGCTTACTCTAACTTTTGAAGTAGATATTGAAATTGATTAGAGGCATTACTAATTATGAAACTATGCCTACAAGAATAAGAGAGGAAGTAAGCAAGACAAGACATACATGGTATTTGAAAAAAAAAGGAGGGAAAAGAAGAATAATTGAACCAAACATCCAGATAATGAGAGAAGTTTCACCATGCTTGTAGTGATATTGAATTTTGAATCTCTATTGATGATGTCTCTACAAACTCTAGATATACCACCGTAATATGATGATCTGCCATATTTCCATTTTACTCGTATGTGGATACCACAATCAATTAGAAGTGGTAACAACGTGGAGGACTCTAGTCTTCTTCAAAAGAACTGCATATTTTGAATTCTTTACAATATACTTCAACCAATCATCTCATCTAGAGGCTAGCTCCATCAGAAATGCTAATTGGGTGTTAAAGAGAGAGGTAACTCTCTCCTCTCATTCTAAAGCACCGCATTAAATCTCTCTTAATGGTATCTCTAGAATTAGCATAAGGCTTATTGCTTAGGCTTCTCGGTGCTTAGCTTTGTCCGAAAAGGCATCTTTAGAAATAGTCTCGTCTAACGACTGATCTCTTGAATAAGAGATTGGTGGTGAGCATTTATCTTGATGCACCAACAGTCCTTTAGCTTCATTGCTTCTATACTTTCACTTAGATTGGTCTTCATTTTTTCTTGCTAAAGCATAAAATCAATGTGTTCTCCAAGTTAAGAAACCAATACCCAACAAATTGCAAAAAATTTCAATGATAAAGGAAGGTTCATGCGTACGGAATGCACTTAAAGGAGGCCCAAATTCTATTTTATTGAACAAATAGAATATTAGTGGGGGGAATTTTTTTAAAAAAATAATTACAGTAAATATTTGAAAGCATAGTATGAAGAGACTTAGCCTCATGTTATGTAAATATATATTACATATTATATTTACACAGCTAAAATAAAGCATATTCTTTCTTGAAGGGAACAAGCTGAACGCTCTTTTAGAATGATTAGCAAGAAAAGTTTTGACTTTGATAAGTTCCTTGACAATAATGGAAAAGAGCAAAGAGTTGATTGATCCAAGTCTACATGAGAAGACAAACTGAATATCTAATGAGGGATTGCATGAGTGTAGTCCTTGGAATTCCCCACCAGATTCTTTTGTTATCAAGGCTTCTGATGAATTAAATTTTGCAACTTGGTGAAAAATAGCAGAAAAGTAAATTCGAGTTAGTTACGACAATGATTACAAAGAGAAGAGGAACGAGCACTTAAAATCAAAGCAAGATGTGGTTGGTGCAATTTTGTTACTATGTGTTTCTACTGTTAAGGAGCAAGACGTGGTCATAATTAATGCAAACCAAAGTCTGTTATTGACTTTTGATCAATGCTGTTGGTATCCATTGATTGTTGTCGTCACAATATTACTCTTAGTGTTTGAAGTAGTGAATGAGGAAGGAAATTTGAAAGATGTGATATGACAACATACAAAGCTATAACCAGCATGGGAAAAATAAACAAGCAAGTAAAATCAAATCAACATAAAGCAAGGCCCAAAGCAACAAAGTGAAATTCACAACTTACGTGTGTAGATGATAGAAGCCTGTTCGTGCACTTTTCTTAGCAAGTTCAACGGATTGGCTAGGTTTATTTCATCTATCAAGGAATCACAAACAGAAAAATGTTAGGGCAGATCAATTTGAGATATAAATAATGATGTTGAATAAGTGAACCGCAAATGAAGATTTGAAAAGAAAAAACAAATAAAAAACAACAACAACAAGAGATTTGAGGAATATGAAATATGGAACCGCAAATGTTTGAAGTGATTTCATTGGATATGGAATATGAAGCGTGAAAGGGGTGATGTTATAGGTGCGCATGGATTCAATCACGTTTTCTTAGTACAGTGATGAACAAATTGTGACTTTAGTCTTGATTGAGGAAACAAGAATTATATACCAAATATTTCCTTATGTGAAAGGCACTTAAATCTTCCAATGTGATTGCAAAGTTCATGTCTAGCAGTGAAGAATGGATTTGGCAAAAAAAAAAAGAAAAAAAAAGAAAAGAAAAGAAAAGAAGAAGCCACTTCAATGTTTTTTCTTTTTGTAATACGAAGTATAGTAATTTAAGCTATGGACACGCTGATAGAGGAGTATGAATAAATCTAGAGTGGAACAATATGAAATAGTAAAATTCAAGAATATGATGAAAATCTAGTCAACACACCTTACATGATTGGTACTATGATTGGTTCGCTATTGAATGCAAGAGCTGACATGAAACCAAATTTTATCAGCTGTTAAGGGTAAAGAAGCATCCACCACGATTTGTTATTGCTGGTTACGGTTGGGTAATCCCTTACCATCGTTAACTCTTATTTGCAACCAATGAAGCGTGGGTAGCTTTTACGAATAGTCTCTCGTATCACCTGTTAAAGAAATATTAAAAAGAAAAAAGAAGAAGAAGAAGAACATGAGAAATAAAGTAAAAAGATTTTACAAGGAAAAAAAAAAAACACAAAGAGCATGTTGTTATTACAATCTTTATTAGCTCGCTGTTAGTTTGATGGATAAATATGATAAAACCATTTGATGCAGAGATTCAAGTTTTGGAATCGCTTGATAATGTACTCACTAGCACTCCCTTGTTGCTGCTAGATGATCAACGGCGAGCACTTCGAATTTGGAATGAAAAGGTGGCGGTGCAGTCATGCATATTTATATTCAACATGATGAGATTACAAGACGAAGATTAGAGATCTAAATTGAGGATTTGGTGGAAATGTACAGATTTAATGAAGTTAGAGTTGATTTGGTGACCAGATATAAATTGATCAAAGAAGATTTGAGAGCATTGAAAGATTTGAAATTATAAAGTAACAAACTAGTAATGAAGAAGTTGCGACATGGGAATACACATCTTTAGCTTGTCTCTTCTTTGTACCGACTTAAAGTGTATATATATGTATAAGTAAATAACAGCACAAGAACATAGCTCGTCCATTCCTATAAGCTGAAGAAAATCTCATGATATGAAGACAAATACTCATTATATGTAAACCTGGCTTAAGGTGGTTAAAAAAAAAAACAAAGGAAAGTAGAGATTTTTATATATTTGATTGAAAAAGAAAAGTGTATAAGCCTATGTCATGCGACGGAGTGTGCATCATGAATATTTTCGTTGAGGTGATGTAATATCAAAGTAATTATTGGAAACTTTCAATCGTTGTATAAGGGCATTTCGACTATTTTGAAGGAAAAAGAGAAAAAGAAACAGATAAAGAGTTGTGGCCTAGTAACTCTATATTGAGCTCAAAGAAAGAAAATATTGGATTAGGGTACAATTTGGATCGGTCACAATAGTTTAGGATGCTCAACAAATTATATAGTAAAGATCATATAAGGAGAATTTCTTTTCCCAACATTTGAAGCAAGGTTGGAGAAAGTTAGAGCAACATTGGAGTGTAGAAGATAACTAAATGGGACAAATGACTCTAAATAGTGAAATGGAACCAACTTGTGTAAAGGAAGCTAATATTCGATATGTTACCTTAGGGACAATACCACTCTAGCAAGTCTAGAGCAACGTATGCGATTAGACATGCTACAAACATTTGCACTAAAATATATAATAAATAAATTTATAGTACTGATGCTAGACTAAAATAAAGTCTCCAAGTAAATAGGCATACTTGGTGGCAATGTAGCTAATTCAAGTGTACGTACACCGAGTAGCGACCTAACTATTCAAAATAAGTAATTGATGTCTAAAATACATAGACTCTATCCAAGAACAAAATGTAGAGGGCTAAAATTATTATATTAATATATTAGGCTAAACTCACTATTTATTTGGCTTGACTCATTAGAATAGGAGACAAGGCTAAGGAGTTTGGTTTATATTTGAAATAATTTAGGGAGATTTAACTTGGTAACTTTTGAATAGGGATATTTAGACCGATCTATCTACATCCAACTTTTCTTAGATGGGCTTACGCATCTATAAGGAAGACTATTGGCAATAGGTCCATTAATTAGTTTATTTTGGATAACTATGAATTGAGTAAGTTTTATCTCATTTATTAATCATCTAAATGATTTAATAGATGCTATATTACCAAAAAACTTATAAATTACCAATCATTTCCCCTCATTTGGAGCATTAAGAGAGAGTAGAGAAACAACATTGTTTTGTAAAGATTCAGTTCTCTAAAATCAAATGAGCAATTTAAGTAAATAATTGATTTCACTCGCTTAAGTTACGAGGTGAATGCCTCATGTCCTCTAAGACTATTTTATTTATCACTTGTGTATTTAGGATATTGGATTACGTGTTCCTTATTCCTACCTTATTCTTTATTAATAATTTCTTTATATATCATTCTCACTTTACTTCTCTAAAGTCACATGTAGCGTATGACACATGTAGTATGTATGTGACTACTCCATTCGAAGCTCTACAACTACATAATGTACCCTGATATTTTCTCTTCGTCGATCGTATACTTTTTCTTATTCTTCTAAATCATGCTAAACGGAGTTTTGAGCTATGCTAAAACTTCTTTCTCAACGCACTTGCATACTTGAATTGCTGGAATGTGCTTTATACAAACTATTTTTTGTATTCTTTAGGTGCATCATACGTCTCTAACGCCTGATGTCTTTATAAGATGCCAGATTTCTATGTATTCTCTCTTAAAATCCACCGAGAGTCCACACAATACCCTTACGATCTTCATCAAATCGTTAAATGCAAATGCCGCATGGAGACCTACATCGGCAAACTCGAACCACCTGTCTACCAGACGGTCTAGTCAATATTATATATTGGTGCTGGGCCCAATTATTTATATAAATGAAGCAATAGCATCTGCCAACTTTAATTATTCAGGATATGCTTAAGAGAAAATTGTTGGGCCCTCTATGGCCTCTATGTTGCTGTACATAGCACATTTATACAAAAGTTGCATATATAATTAATTTTTTAAACCGATTCATCGTCTAATTTTAAGGCTTTTCTTCACTTATTTAATTATTCAACAAACAATACGGATCATTGGATCATCAATCACCATTGAAGAATAACTGTAATAGTAGATTGATTTGTCACGGTGTTGGAGGAAAATTTTTTATGATATAATTACTTTTCAACGGGTCTAAATTCAATGTGATAAATTTAATTGAGATCACAAAGGATTTTCTTTGATATGCTAGTTTTAGATGGGTTTGTTTCCTGTAAAACCTAAATAGGACTTTACCAACATACTACGATATAATGCTAAATATATATATAGTTAATGATAATGATAAATATTTCACAAGTGCAAAAGCTCGTACGGTACATGATAAGAGTTAGGAGGTACTAGAAGTGGTAAAGCATGATTAATATTACAGAAAATGATTTTCAAAAATTTTATGATTGATCCGTATTTGACATACATTATATTACCCACTTTTCTATATAAATATGTATATGTATATATAAATATGTATATGTATAGTTGACGGCTCGTTACGCCCAGAAGCTTTCGATTATTACCGTATATCTAAGCATTACGGACTTATCTACGATATTAAAAGAGTTGCATACTTAGCGAATAAAATGTGTGCAAATAGTCAAGACTCTTATAACACATGGAAGCAATGCTAGTCTCTCAATTGATAGATGAAATTCAATTCCCTATCTAAAAGTCGTAATAATATAATAAATATATGCGTTCAAATGCTTATTTTTAGGAGGTTTAAGTATGCATTAAAGCTTAATTTTTTTTCCATTCACGATTCATCAGATGATGGCCATTTTTCTATTTTTGTTAAGCATTTTATGATATTTTTACGGTTACAATAAACAAAATGTTGCGTATATGTAAAAAATAATCACAAAATGAATTGTAAATATAAAAAAAGGAACTTAATCAAGCACCCTTAAAATAGCCCCAATATGTATGATCATTTTAACATGTTGCTTGGCACCGTATAGAAAATTCCTTTTTATGCTTGAACATACAGATATTGGCCCGTTCACTTTATAGAATAGAATAAAAAGGAATGGAATTGGAATTGGAATTCCTAAGTAATGGAATAAGAGTATAATATATATTATTTTATTTAGTTGAATTTATAAAAAATTTAAGATTAGACATGTAACATAGCTTTAATGACTAAATTATCCTCGGTTTATTTTCTTTCTCAACTAATCTTAAAGTAATAGATGATGGTAGTAGTAGTAGTAGCTGGTGGTGGTGGTAGTAATGATAGTGGCGGCTAAGGTGATGGTGGTTGGTGATGATGGCGATAGTGGTAGCTACGGTGATTGGTGGTTATGACGACGATGGTGGTTAGCAGTGGTAATGGTAATGGTGGCAGTGGTGGTTGGTGGTGGTAATGGTAGTAGTGCTAACAACGATGATAATAGCGGCAACGGTGATAGTTGATGGTAGCAATGGTAATGGTGGCGGTAGCTATGGTTACAATGATTGGTGGTGATGGCGACAGGCCGATAGCAGTAAAAGGGGCAGTGATGGTAGAAGTAGTAGATGCAATAGTAGTAGTGGCGATGTTGGTTGGTGGTAGCTATGTCAGTAATGGTGGTGGTGGTGGAGATAGATGTGGAGGTGGTAGCACTATGGTTGGTAGCGATACCATGGTTGGCGACGGTAACAATGGTGGTGGTGGCAACAACTACAATAGTGATGGTTAGTGTTTTTGGTAACTACAACAGTGGTAGTAGCGAAAATGGTGATGGTGGTGGTGGGGTTAGTAGGTAGTGGTAGTAGTGACGGTAGGCGATGTTGATGGTGGTGGTGGTGTTAGCAATGACGATGATAGGGGCGGCGATGGTTGTTGTTGGTATGGTAGCGACAGTTGTTGATGGTAGCAATGGTGGCGATAATCATCATTAAATTAGGATGAGGTCATTAAAAATTGAAATTTTATGGAAAAAAATTGAAATTTTACGAGAAGTCGTAATTCTCTAGTTGAATTAAGGAATCCCCATTACTTGATTTTAAGTAATAAGAATTTCTACGAAATTGTGATTCAAAGGCAAAAATCCAAGTAAATGTCATAATACGGAATAAGGAGGAAATGGAATTCCAATTCACTCCAAGTGAACGAGCCATTAATGGCTTCCTTTCCTAATATTAAGTGCCTTATTCTTTTAAACTATAGATAAATATGTTTAAAACTTAAGTTCGCTTCAAAAGCTAACTTACATGGTAAAGTGCCCAAAAAGCTATACAAGTATGATGTAGAATTCTTTAAAATATAGTATTAAACTCTAACACCTAGATATTGTTTATATGATAAGTAACACTCAATGAATCTTTTCTCTTCTCTGTTGAACTAGACAATGCTTATTTAGTTGTTGCAATAGGACTGGCTAGTTATGGAAAAACCGACTCTAGTACTGCATGTTAAGCTAAGTTTAGCTAAATATCTAGCTTGAAAGTGGAGAGCTTATTCAAATGTAAAAGTAGCAGATAGAATTTCTAGAGGCAATGTCTCATATGTACTATAATGTCAATAAATAGATGAAATTTTAAAGGTAATTCCATATGAAATTAATAAAGGGTAAGTGATCTCACCCCTTATTATCATAGTCCTACATCAGCATTATAGCTTGGAAACACACGAGCAAACATATAATCTGCACTCATCACTAGATTAAAGTATTCGAAAAACCAACAAGCCAACAATGACATTTTCAAATACATAGCAAAAATAATATTTACATTGTTATTTGATTTCATTTGACTGTTCTGCTAAAACGTCGAAATATATACATTGACATGGACTTTGTGACTTACTGTATACTTTACCTGGTGGTCCTCTTTAGAATATCGGTTTTCTTGAGTACTACTAATTCCATCAATTCTTCCCTTTTCTCAAGTTAAAAATATAAAGGCCTACGGATTGGGAAAGGTGTCTTGATGTCCTAGAAAAGGGATCTTCCATATCCAAATTCCATTCCTAGGCCATACTTGTCTGTAGGCTTCCAAGGCAAGTTTACAATGATGATGGAGTCAAAAGCTCAGTAAGGACGTGCCGTGTTACATGTTTACAGGAACATTTGCATGCATGCGTTCCCGATCTAAGCTACCTATTGGCTGATTTTCAATTGAATAATAACTTTCCGAATAGATGTTTTAACGAAACAAAAGCTGCTGATACCAATGATTCAATTTGTCTAGCTAAGTACAAATTTTCAAGTCCACAATCTTTGACTTGAAGCAAAAGAGAGAAGACATCATTATTCATATTGACTTTAGAAGGTTAATAAAATGTTATTATTAATCTTCAACTCTGATTCAATATTTTATTGAGCTGATGAAGTTACTTTCGCTTCTACTTTGGGTCACTGATCACATCTTGCAGACGAGGAATGATACAGAACCATGCGTTGAATGAGTAAGAAAGGGCTAGACTCACCTTACTTACATCAATGTTGGAATTGACCATGGAAAAAATTCTACTTAATCTTACGATTATGGTGTAGCTTGTACGTCGATAATGATTTATTATTATTTTTTTTTAAAGAAGCGGACCTTATAGCATTTTCTAATACTTAAGAGGAAGATAATTTTAATTTTTCAAAAACAAAAAAAAAAAATTATTTACAAGTCTCTAAGCACTTAGTGAGAGACTAAAGAATAAACTTTTTTGCATACTATTTCATTGAAAAAATATATTAATTGAAATTTAATTTTCAATTTATAAAAAAAATAAAATTAATTCATAAAACTTGCATAACTTTTATGGTCAATAAAAATATAATACAAAAAATAAATTTAAATGGGATATATTACAAGTAGAACAAAAGGAGAACCTTGATAGAATTAAATATAAGTATTTTACAATTTTTATACCAAAATAATTTGCAATTGTTTCACTTATAATACAGCAAACAGTATCCTTATCAATATAAATTATAAAATAATTAATTGTTGAACGATACCTTAATACTTTTTGCGATAAAATTGAATCAACATAGAGAATGTAATTATAACTTATTGTATAAACTTTAATAAATGAATGCTGTTGCAGAAGAGTCTATTTACTTAACTAATATATTTCAATGATTAGAACTTAATTTTATTAGCAATTACGAATTTATTTTTTTAAAAAATGTAGATGACTATAGTCGATATTGAACCTTAAACTTCATACATGAAAGAGCATGCAATGACCACGCAGTATATATGGTATCATGGAATGTTTTTTCACTTTAAAATATAAACATGAGAACTTGAATCTAAAAAAAAAAAAAAAAGGTGCAGTAAACCTTTCACCACTCTTTCTGACAAATGCCATTTATGCTATTGCATTATCTTAGTTTGATTGTGTTGATGTGTAAATTTGCTAAGGTAGTTGAGATTGGAGACAACCTCCAAAAGTAGCACATTAAGTCATCAAAGGGGTATCATGTAAATTTTGCAAATTTAGTTATTTAAGAGAAGAATTGAACCTTAATACTATAGATGACTTTATGAGTCAATAAGGCTAGTAATAATAAAATTTTTATTAAATTTAGAAATCGAATATAGTATCGATAATTAAAAAAAAAAAACTAAAAATTAATCGAAATCTAAATTGCATATAAAAAACCCTAAATTCGATATATGCGCAAATATTCGAAATCGACTCCAAACTTGATCGAAATCTTAAAACTATAACTTTAAGTTTATAAAATGAATAAATATCATTTAATAGTGATATAATCATAGTTGATTATAATTATCAACTAAATCACGTAATTACATAAACTTTTAACGAAAACATTAAAATAACTCATAAAAATAATAATTGTAACGAGTACCAATTAAATTGATAATTTTTTATAAAATCTCAAAATTAATTTATGAATATTATTTTTATTATTTTATGTTTGGAAAAATTTACATATAATTGTTTTTATTCTTCTTTTTCTTCCCTTTTTCTTTCTTTTTCCTTCTTCTTATTTTTTTTCCCTCTTCTACGTGAATTATAGCTGCAATGTGCAACAGCCCATATGCTAAATTAAGTTATCCAAGTGTCACCAAATAATGAAACAATGGACAAATTAATTAAAGTAGATGTCTTGTCTTAATTAATGATTTGATTCAAATGGATTTACTTCTTGATTTCTATCTTTATTTGCTTTATTTCCTCACTTTGATTCACATCTGGAAGTGGAAGAAAAAAAACCAGAAAAAGAAAAGAAAGCCAAACTAAAGCTTACACACACACAAAGAAAACCAAAAACTGAAACAAAGAAAAAGAAGAAGGAAAACCAAGCAAAACTAAGAAGAAGAAGAAGAAGAAGAAGAGGAAAAACGAAAAGGATTTAGGTAGATTAATTAATTATTTTGTACATATATGTATTCTATATTATGTATATACTAAGTATTTTATTGATTTATTTATTTACATGTACATATATATATGCATGAATAGATAAATATATATGTATTATATATCTCTTTTATTTGTGTATATACATATGTATATGGTATGTATCTTTATTTATGTAAATACATATGTATTTAGAGGTAGGTATATACGATCTATGTATATAGTTATAAATAGTAGTATAGTATGTATATTTTTCTACACATGTACTCTTATACATATGTATGTATTATATATGTATATTTAATTAGTATTTTGTATATGACATATGTAGGAATACTAGTATAGTATATGTATGTATACTAAATATTTCCTTTACATACATATATATATTTAATATTTTACTTAATTAACTATGTATATATATGCATTGATATATAAAGGTGTATATGTACATAATATTTATTTAGTATGTAATATGTATATACATGTATTATACAATTTTGTATATATATGTATACATATGTTTATGTATCTATTTCGTATTTTCTATATGTGTATGTGTGTGTATAATAATAAGTATACATATGCATATTTATACTTAGTATGTTCAATTTATAAAATTTATGTATATATATATATATACTCATTAATTTAATAAAGTATATATATGTATACATATAATATATGTACATATACTTAATAATTTCTAAGTATACGAAATTTTTATATATAATTATGTATATATATGTACTAATGTGAAGATGTATATATATATATATTATTAATAAAATGTGTATTTTACTATATATATACATATATAGTATGATCGCCTATATACATAAGTATGTAAAGTATAAATATGTGTGTAATATACTTATACATATTGTATAAATAAGGATAGAATAATTTAATATATAACGTATAGCATACGTATAAACGTACGTATATAAATAGAAACAAATATGTAAAAATATAAGTATAATTAAATAGTGTATATAAAATAATATAATAATAATTTAATAAATAAAGTAAGATAATATATTTAATAATGGAAAATTTAGAAAAATGTGCAAGCTTGACATGTGGCATTTTCATGTGTTACCTCGTCACTATTTGTTATAAATTAATTAATTTTCGTAATTAATTAATTAATTAAGTAGAAAAATTGGAATTAGTAATTCTAAAATCTCAAAAATAGGTAAAAATAAGTATTTCTAGTAAAATAAGCATAAAATAAAAAAATTATCAATTATATGATTTAAATAATTATTAAATTGTAAATATACTAAGAAAAAGCTTAAATTAATATTTTATTACTTTTTAAATTAAAATAATAAATTTTGTAATATTTTTATATCATAGTCTAAAATGCAAATTAGAACATCTAAAACGAACCTTGCTACGAGAAAGTACACTCGAAAACGATCGAAATTGATTATAAGTTTATAAAAATTCGATCTAAATTGAAAAAGTTATACATGATTCGATAAAAAACTCGAATCGACGATTTCACACAAATAAATAACTAAGTTAAGTAAACAGCACGAATTATGATACTGGTTTAGTTTTAAATTCTTAAACTTACTATTTTATACATTCCTTATTGTTAGGTGATTACGACTTTGACCCTGGTTTTCTATCAGTTTACTACGATCCTTGAGTAGAGCATGGTTGGGTGAGTACTCTTGATGACTTTATACTTGTTTATGCTTGTAATTAATGTACTTAAAGTAAATATTATTAATTTGATGCATAGGGGTATAGTTTATACATATGTTTGAATACTGGTTGTGTATTATATAAAAGATTGTGAAACATAACAGCTGAATAATTGATTGCTTGATTTATTACTGCATAATTGAATGGTTTGTTGATCATCTCATAAGTCGACTTAATCATATTCGACTTAACTAAAATTAAATGGATCGTGCATAAAGCACGAATATTGTATATAATATTTCAGTTGTCACTATACATGGTTGGTAACAAAGGGTCTTAGAGGAATGGATTCTCACATGATTTGATTAGTATAGTATAGTAGCATTGGTACAAGAAGACTTTACCCTTAGCTCGCGAGTTCTACTAATGCCGAAGATACTAACCGTAAGTGGTTGGGGGTCACGTTTAGAGACCACCATTGTAATGTGTGAGCGTAGATTGTAGGGGCCACCTCACTATTAGATTTGAATATTTATATATTGTTGACTATCGGGAATAGAAACTTGGTTCGTGAAACATAGAATTTCTATATATATTTATATGTGGTTAAAAGTCAAGTGCTAGATCCTGATTGTGATTGGTGCCGATGTATCTCCAACCCTTAGTTCGAAGGGCATTAAATCTAATATTGTATGTAGCATCGGTCAACTGTATATATATTATTTGACATACTACTTGTTTTTGCATTCATATATTTGGTAATAAACTGTTTGAAAGTTTAGTATAAGAGATAACTTACTAAGCTTTTATAACTTACTTCCCAATAGTTTTCTCTTGTAGGTTGCTAAATAATTGGGCATGAGTTAAGAGCCGAGTGTTGAGTATTAGCATTGAGATACATAAAAGTTAGAATCTAATGATAGACTGCATATTTTGTTTGAATTATATGTTATGACTTTTGTAAGTTTAAGTTTTAGAACTTTATTACCTAATCTTATCATTTGGTAGAGGATATTAATTCTTTACAGTTCTGATGAACTATAGAATATCGGATATCCATAATCATATATATATATATGTAGTAAGTTAATTAAATTAAAAATTGAAACTTTAGCGATTAATTATTTAAAGTCTTGCAATCTTTAACTTATAGAGCGATTTTCAAATCATAGATATATACATAATATGAAAATTTTAGGCAATCTTATTAAGCCCCTTTTAGGGTCATGACACATCAGATGTAGTTTCATTATGACTACATGATGCTTAAGTCAATACTGAGCTTAGTGAGTTTCTAGAAAAGTGTAGAGCGTACACAAGTGAGTAAGAATCATTTACCCTTAATGGTTAGTTTTTATAGGCATGAAGGCGTCATTCATAAAAAACCACAATCTAGAGATCTTTTCTTTGATTTCGAATCTTGTAGAGAAGATCTCAAGCCATGTATATACTAGTTGTAAACTTTGCTTATCAAGCTGAGCTGTTCCTAGATAGACTTCTTTTAAACCTTTAGGCCTAACTTTCACATCTTAAGCTTAAAGGACTAAGCTTTAAGGCATTAGAAAGATATAGATGCTCAAGAGATTCACTCTAATGACATTAGCCTAACTATTGGAAGCTTATAAATTGCTCCTGATCTAAGTAGTAATCCAAAGAACTACTATCTCAAAATACTATAGTTTCACCTTAATTGTTTCAGTTATTTATATTAGAAGATCATTCCCAACTATGTGTTCACCTCAAAATTATTATCTCCTTCTTCACTCATTTATGCCATAAATAGATCTTAACTCCATAACTTCCTTATGCTACTACTTTGGAGGCCTCAACAGCCAACACAAGGCCATCTATTGCACCATCTCAATAATTGCTTGAAGTTGCAGCTTTACGAATGGCTCAAGTATATAATTTTCCAATCTGCTATCTACCTCTAACTCTACCATCGCATACACTATCTCATGACATCTTTCAACTCACTATAATTAATTTAACTAAACAAAATTTCACTTATGATTTATCAATTGCTTAACATACTCCAAATACCTTGAACTTCTTTAATGCAATTTTGATTTGCAATTCTTAGCCTAAGAAAGAATGCCACAATGATAATTACTCAACATAAACACTTCATAACTACTAATATAGCTAAAAATCAATTACTCAATAGTAACGACAACTAAAATTGAATCCACCAAAAAGGAAGTTTTAAAAAAACTCAATATTCAAGTTTGGGGCAATTGCCATAAATTCTTCAGATAGCATATCTGAGGAAGAATTTTGATACCAAATAATAGTTATATGTACACAGCTTATCTCATGTTTAACTTCAAATTCTAAGTAGATCTTATTATAGAGTTTTCTTAATTATAGTAAGAAATTAGCAATTGTAAGGTTTTATGTGTTTAGTGTGTAAGAAAAGTAAAGGATATGACTAATTATGCTAATTAGATATTACACACTAGTCAACAAAATATGCTAAGATTAATACTACTCATACAATCAAAGAAAACGATGTAAGGGATTAATATGCCCCTGTATGACTTGTTGTACTCTAATAGTCAAAGTTTGTGTCTAAGTAATTAGATTGATTAGAACAAGTAAGATTAGAAAGGAAATCGCTTAATCGAGCTATGCTTGTAAGGTGATAGAAGTTTATTATAAGACCAAGATGTAAGCCCCTTAAATATTCCAAGGAAATAAGAGCAAAATAGTAATTAGATGAAGTTAAGGAAACAAATATCTCGACCAAATATGTGAGTAGCAATCGGATGGCACTTATATACTACTCCAATGGGAGCCACGTATATTCTATGAGCAATAATCCTCTTTAGATATCAACTTCTTGCAATTAGATATGAGCTATAGTGGTACCTACCATTCAAATGGCAAGGTAAATTCCTATAATTCTTCCCCTATTTTCTTGCAAAAATGGTGGTTGGAACCCATATGTTTTTTGTTACTTTCTAATCACTTATTATGTATACTTAAGTCGAAGCTTAACGACACTTCAAATCATAATGTTTAATGGTAGCTCGAAAACATAATATTTTAATGATTTCTAAATTGAAAAAATAAAATTAGTGACTTTAAATTACAAAATTGTTATATTTTTTATAATATAAATCCTTCGCACATAAAATATATGCCATAGAATAAATAATATGTATAGATAATGAATTTTTGTTGAAATTTAAAAAAAAATGATAATTACCCTTTCCAAAATTTTAAAATGAATGCAATTCTCTCCTAACAATTCAATAGCACAAGATACAAAATCCTACGTATAATTGATAAAGGATTATTTGTTAATTTGCAATATGAAAATATAGTTATTCATCACTAATCTATTACTAATAATTATTGTAATCATGTTTTGCATTGCATTTTCTAAGACTTCTTGAGATAGGTCTTGTGAAACCTAAACTATCTCTATAAGATTTAGCATTTCAAAGACCCTACAGAAAATCTTATATTATTAAAATCTATTCTTATAAAGTTTAACGCTTCATAGATTTTGATAAAAATACTATAAGGTTTTTCCTCCTCTTATCATAACCCATCATTATATGTTTATTATAGGCCTAATGCCCTCACTTCCCCCCCTCCCAACAAGCCAACTTGCCATGTGTGCACAATTGTTTTTGGATTTTTAAGCTATGATAAACAAATTCTTAAAAGATTTTTATAAACAAATGCTCAATATAATTGTTGATATTCTTAATAAAAATATATAAGACAAAGTTAATGAAGTCACCATATTATCATCTATAAATAAATATTTAATATGCTAAATCTAAGCTAAGACTTATGTAGGTTAAGAGCAAAAATATTAATAATTTATTGTTTCTTTACGAGCCGTTAGATTTTCTTATAGTATCAAAAACCTAGCCTTAAATCTTATGGGTTTTAGACCACGTTATAAAACCCAGAAAAAATTCTATGGGTATTGACTTGTGAGAATTTTATTGGATTATTGGGTGGGTCGTATTATATGACAATCAGTCCGGTTATATTTCATCAACAAGAACCTTAAAGACAATCATTTGCCCAAACTCTACCCGTAAAAGAAAAAGAATGGTTTTGAGGTCCCAGCCTGACTCGGGCCTTAAAGGGTATCAACCGTGCAAAGGCTTAGGCATAGCGGGTCAGGCCGGCTTGAACCGTGGTCGTCCCACCCAATGCCCACTCCTCTTGTAGCACACTAGTCATCACTGATGAGTCCACAATCTTGTGTCAAAGGAAAGAGGGTTTTTTTTTTTTTTTAATTATTATTTAAATGTTTCCCTAAGAGAAACATCTGGATGTCCGAACTAACATGGATAAGATCATTGCTGGTCACTACTTTTGCGCTTGTTCCAAAAGATTGTGTGGTGTGTCATTCATATTTTATCTGCAGGAGACACTTTCTGCCACCGAAAGGATAAGAAAACAAGCGGCGTTAATTTAGTAGAATATGGCCAAAAAAATCTGCATGCATGTATAGCCAACCTCTCCGAAATTTAACATGGTTGACGAGATTCAGCTTAGACACTACAATACAACAAGAAAGTCCATGCAATTCAGCTATTCCAAATGTAATCAACCCTTGAAGTTAGGCTTTTCACTTTGCATTCAAATATTTCATGACCCTAATGTGTTACTTAAAAAAGGCACCGAACCTCCGTCATGACATCGAGCGAAAAAGCACAGATTCGTTTCCCTTTGATTTTGGGTAAGACATTATGCAACAAATTTTTCTCAAGTGTCAAGAACCTAAACAACATTAACCAAACTTGGCTCTTTATTTCCTGTCTTGATGAAAATATTGAATTCCTTAAGGGACTTATTTTGTTATCTAATCTTCTCCTTAATACCTTAAAATAGAATATAAATCCAATTTTTATAAGCTTGGAGCTCAACGGTTGCTAACGGGCCTTCATATTATTAATTACAGAATTCTTGATGACTTTGTTTAACTATCAAGAAGAGAAACACGCACCTACTTGCTTGTAATATAATAAGTAATAATAATAACATGTTTTTAGGTATGTTTATTTCAAGGTTCAGTTAAGTGCTTCTAATCCAATGTGGGATTCACATGCCACACCTATCCATATTCTATTATTTGCCATTTTCTTTCTATATTTCATTATATTCTTAAGTTTTACCTATGTTGTTGTTATCTATAATCTTTCCAAGTAGAAAGTGTAAAATTAATTTTCTCCTAAAATTAAAAACGCTTCAATGATATCAACACATTACGTGAATCGATAAATGATATGCAAGTGTTAATAAAATTTTAATACGTAAAAATATAATTGGTACATTTTTTTGAAAAGTATGTTTTTTCACTAATGTGTCAAAATTTTGTTAGTACTTATATGCTACTTATTGACTTATGTGGCATGTTATCTTTTTAAAATTAGAAATCAATACATCTAGGTTTTTGAAATATCAAATAACATCATTGTTGTTGATAGAGCTCTTTAGACATTGACCCCTCAAACTTGTTCAAATCTAATGCGCTTTACTACTTAGGGCTTACATCCTTGAGCTCAAGCCTTAGGCTCGGTGAGCCTAAGAATCTCTATAACAGCTAGAAAGCACAAGATAAATATAAGACACTAAGTAAACAACCACTTTCGGCATATGTGGGATATGTTAAATACTATAAGCCTACTCTTCCACACTTGCAGGAGAGGATCTCTCCCACTAAATGTCCTCTAACTATTGGCTCAACTCCACTATAAATACCAGTTTACTACCTAACGATAAGGCTCTCTACACTTTACGTAATAAAGCTTGCCCACTGTACCCAAGCATCCTCTACTCTCTAAAGTACACCATTGACTTAAGCATCGGAGTGGCCATATCAAACAACACCCTAGTGTCTCTTCATTGCAAGCTTAGCAAGTGCAAAGCCCAATCACAACTAGTAAATACCCTGAGATGACATTTGACACCATCTATGGAAAGTAGAATTCTTACATGAAGAACCCCAAGCATACTACGCACATTACCTACAACTAGTTCTTGGACATCACGTCTCACTACTACAAATAGGAGAACCACTAGTTGTTGAATAACCAACTCGTAGAGAACTAACTCTTCCTAAGGGCAACATTATGCCTTGAGCACTTAAAACGCCTAGTTAAGGAACTTATGGCTCAAACAGGATACTTTACGCTCGTCTTGAGGAAGCCAAAAGCTGCAATATGGAAACTCACCCCCTAAAGCCTTTGATGCTTGCACTGGGCATAACCACCAGTAGTAGCCGCAAAATGGTAGGGACCAGCAACCTAATCCCCTACTATAGCAACAGCTAGCAAGGTTTATGAACACTCATAACCGAGCTTTAGCTAGTAATGAGCACGCAGCCAACTCACAGAAAGTACCGACTTAATCAACGGTATGCTGAGTTCATTTGACAAATGATGCCAACTTCAATGAGCTCCTCACAATTATTAGGAGTCCCTCAGAGCAACGAGAGAGCAAGGTAGTTGACGATGTTAGGTTGGTTGCTAACAATAGAAACTTTCTTCACTAGGAATGTCTAGGACAAAGTGTTGCCCCATAATAACAAGCTTCCATCTCTAGACTAATATGACGGTATAGGAGACTCAAACAACCACCTCCTTCACTTTCATACCCTCATGAACCTTTGTGGTCATGGGAACACTATAATTTGCAAGGCTTTCTCGAGCACCTTAAGGAAAGCAACTCGAGTGTGATTCAATGACTTGCTCGAGAACTCCATCAACTCCTTTAATGAGCTAGCATGTAAGTTCAGCCTTCGTTTCAAGGCTAGCAAGCCCTCGTCTAAGGACATATTGTCCTTATATTTGATAAGGTAAAGCGAAGGCGAATCTTTGTGTAAGTATGTGGCTTAGGTCAACAATACCGTAGTCGAGATCCCTTAGCTAGATGAGGGAGTTGCTATCCATGCCACTCAGCTAGTCATCTGACCTTTGGGAGACTTCTTCCAATCACTTACGAAGAGCAAGCTGAAGACCTTAGTTGACTTCTAGAATAAAGTCTAAAAGTACATCGACTAAGAGGACAACATTTCAGCTAGGTGTAATGCTGACTAAAAGAGGTCGGGTAGAAAGCAAGACATGGAAAAATTGTCCATGAAGCATCACCTTAGTAGAAGCTTATCAAGCAAATTAGAGGGGGAGGGTACAGCAAAGAAGAAGCGCCAAGTCGAGCAAGACCCGCTTCCCCCCTCCTATCTATACGCAACATACCACCCTGAATAGATCTATAGTCTAGGTTTATTCTGAGGTGAAGCATAGGAACCTGCTATAAAGACCCCTAAAAATGAAGAGAAACCCTAGTTGTCGGAACTCGGTTAAATATTGCTAATTCCACGATGATCATGGCTATACCACTAACGAATGCTTCTAACTAAAGAATGCAATCAAATATGCCATCCAACGGGGCTTCTTCAATGACTATGTAACCTAACTAAGGAATGATAACCATTTTGATGATGATGAGGACCGAATACCCCAGATGTGGTGGACCGATGGCACCAGAGCAAAGTAGAACACTAATTGCCGCAACGACCATTCTTCCACTAGCATTATCAAAATAATAGTTAGGGGGCTACACCTTAGGAGCCGGTCAAGAACTAGTAGCTTGATTAACTCACCATTCGAGGTGTTAGCAGTAAGGGAGAAGAGCTAGAAGCTAGATACTTCGATCTTTTTCTTCAATGAAGATATAGAAGGGGTAGATACCCCCTATCAAGACAAACTGGTCATAGTGGTAAGGATTGCAAATTTCGAGGTCCTAAAAATAATGGTGGACACTGGTAGCTCTACTAATATCTTCCAGCTCTATTGGTATCCTCTTGCTCTATACATATGAGAGGATAAGGAAGAAGTTGTTAGTGGAGATGAAGCCATATCACCACAACTTAATTGGCTTCAATAGAAGCATTGTTTGAGCCAAGTAGATCATCTCCCTAAACATAGAGCTTGGCAATGACGACAATGTAGCACAACAACTAGTGGAGTTCATCGTAATCAATTGCCCCTACCCATACAACGCTCTATTGGGAAGATCAAGTTTAATTGCATTTGGGGTTATTATGTCCTCCCCTCACTTGAAGGCAAAGTTTCTGACCTCGACCAAGGTAGGAATATGCAAGTGTAATAAGAAGCTCTTACAAGAGCTATATGTTAAGGTCACTAGAGGTGATAGAGTCTTCACCCTAGAGTCCGGCCTGTAAGAGAAGCTAGTAGATAGAAGCAAGTCGGATGAAAAGATAGAAGATGTCTAAATTAATCCCTCTCTTGACCATACTACAAACAGGCTCACTTAGTAAGTGTTAGATATGCTTAGAATCTCACCCAACCTTACAACCCATAGCCTCAATATTAACTCCATTGTACAACCAATCAAGTAAAAGAAGAGGCACTTTACTCCAAAAAGGCAGGCTGAGATCGAGGAAGAGGTGTAGAAGCTACTCAAGGGTGGCTTCATGAGGGAAGAGAAGTACATGACCTAGCTATTAGGAAGTGGCATATGTGCATCGATTATACCGACCTTAACAAAGTGTACTCGAAAGATTACTTCCATCTCTTAAGAATCGACTAACTCGTCAACTCTACCTTAGGACAGGCCTTGTTAAGCTTTATGGATGCCTTCTTAGGGTAAAACCAGATTAAAATGAACCTAAAGGACAAGGTCCATACCTCCTTCATTACTGATTACGTCACATATTACTACATAGTAATGCTGTTTGACCTAAAAAGTGCTAAGGCCATCTACTAATGGATGGTGATGAAGTTGTTTAAGCCTTAAATCAAGTGCAATATGGAGGTGCACGTCAACGACATGATTGTTAGGAGCATAAAGCCAGGCGACCATGTCAAGGACCTCCAGGAATTCTTTAACCAGATGCGGATACATGACATGAAGCTAAACCCCTAGAAATGCATCTTTGAGGTCGGCTCCAACAAATTCTTAAGATTTCTAGTTACCTAAAGAGGCATCGAAGTCAACCTCGAGAAGATAAGTGCCATTAAGGGGATGAAGTCCCCTACATCAATCTAAGACATATAGAAGCTCACCAGTATGGTGGCCGCATTGAGTAGGTTCATTTAAAAAGCGTAGATAAATGCACTGAGTTCTTTAAAATCCTAAAAAATCCAAAGGGTTTTAAATTGACCCCAGAGTGTGCTACAGCCTTCTAATAGCTCTAAGACATCCTTGTACACCTACCAATGTAAACCCCTAAAATTTTCAATTTAGCTTTTGAAATAGACTTGAGTATGTTAGATAATTTAGGAGTTGACAAGGCTAATGAAAGTGAAAACCTTAAAAGAACTAATCAATCGCGTATGAAACTTTTATACCCTAAATGTATGTAAACACTAAAGATTTCATTCAAAAGTGATAAAAACCTTAAAATGATAACCTTAAAGACATATGAGCATTAATTCATCATAATATACCTTAAAACCCTAATTGATAATATAACCTTCATACTTTGTCAAATCATTGGTGAAAGATTAGAGATGACTTTCAATCATGCATATGTATTTATAATCCTTAAGTAAACCTTTAGAAACCAAGATAATGAATCATAAATTACATTTATCTCCTAAGTATATGATTAAGATAGTATTATATAGAGTTAGGAGTATAGTTGAGGATTAGGCTAAATGTAGTGAACCTTAATACCCTAATTAGTACTTTTCATATTAGTTATACAAAGTAGTTTATCAAATGATGTAAATAGGATATAAATACCTAAAATAAGACCTCATCATCTATTTTTACTAATTAATTCACCAAATACTTCATTTCCTTAATTTTTCCCTTAATTACTACATTAAGTGTACAAAATTGCATATGCTTAAGGAAAGTTGACCAAGTTAACACATGTTAACTAAAGTCAACAATTTGAAAAGTCAACAAAAGACACTAATACATAAAGAAAAAAAAAATCTAAGCATCTAATGATTGCTTTTCTTTTCTTTTCTTTTCTTTTGGTTTTTCTTTTCTCTCCTTTCCCTTAATTGCCATCCATTCATTTCCCTTCCTAAACCTTGCCTTCTTCTTCATTCCAAAAGCAAAACAAAACAAAAAGAAACAAAGTAAAATCCCCTCCTCCATTGCCGTGAGCTTTCTTCTTGCATTTCACTTTCAACAATTTCCTTTTTGTCTCCATAATTCCAACACAAACTAGGGTATGTGATCAAGTTACTTTATGTTGCTTTATATTATTCATTAGTTAGGTAATTAGGTAGATTAGATAATTAGACATGTGTTATGTGTGATTTTGAAGAAGAGAACATAAAGTTCCCATCTTTAAGTGTAGGAAGTTAGGAATCATGAAGAAGAGGAAAGGAATACATGTGTATATTCTCTTAAGTATGTGTACATAAGGAAATACTAAAAGAATACAAGTATGAGAATCTTTGTACATGGATATTTACCATGTAGATAACCTAAACTAAGATAAATCCTAACTATACATACCTATACTATACTAAATACGCACTTGAAAACACAAAGGAACGAAATTAGGAAGGTTTTCTTAAGAAGAAAATTAGGCATACAAAATTTGTACAAAAATATGTAAATGACCGTATAGGTATATGAGTATATGTATAAGTATGCTAGTATACGTATAAGAGGAAAGGTATAAGCATATGTACATTATGTATAAGTGTACATAAAACACATAATCATAAGATAAGGCTTAGGTAAGCAAACGATGATGTAAGTAATGAGGTAATCACATGATGACATAAGCAATGACATAAGAAAATGATGATATAAGTGAAGACATAAGCATATGTTTATAAAATAAGAAATAAGAAGAGTATATAATTATTAGATACATAAATTAGTAAACCTTAATACACTTTCTAAATTGGATTATACTTAATTAAGTACATGAATTAGTAATAGTAAGGTAAAATTCTCTAAGTATAAGAATTTAAGGGTTAACTAAATCATTAAGTATAAACAAAGGGTATAAATGTAAGTAACAAGATTAATTAAGTTTTCATAGTTAAAATTTCTATAAATTTAATCCATATAGTAAAACATGGGTCTTAACGTCCAAAATGGATATCACCATGTAAATGTACGTCTGAAAACAATGAAAAATGATTATAAATTCATAAATAATGAAAATAGAATGAAAAAGTTACATACAATTAGCAATTAGGTTTAATCGAATAAAGGTTGATAGTAATCTAAGTAGAATTAGGTAGATAGATATCTAGAACCATTAGTTGAGTCAATTACTTATTATCCTTGTTATCTCATAATGATCAGGCGATCCCGACAAGGGCGAGGATCTTTTGATTGGTTATTACGACTAGAGTGAGTTGTCATAGTCAAGTGAGTACTTTCGATGACTTTATACTTATTCGTACTTGTAGTTAGGGCACTTAAATTGAATATCAATAACTTGATGCATGGGGTTTCGGGATATGCGTGTGCTTGATATTGATTGATTATTGTAAGAAATATTGTTAAATACGATAATTGATGATTTGATGGTATGATTGATTTTTATATGATTTGGATGGTTTGTTGATATTGATTGATCACCTCGTAATTTTACGTAATTATATTTGGCTTATCTTAAATTAAAAGGGTCATGCATTATCCATGCATTGTATATACTTATTTTGGCCGTCACTTCACGCAGAGATAAAGAGAAGCCTTACAGGAGTAATTTATATATATTAAAGTGTTTCTGCATGGTGCACTCGTACAACATGACCTTACCCAAACCTACGGGCTTACTAGGTGATGGAGATGCCAATCGTATGGTTGAGGGTCGAGTCTAGAGATCTCTACTGTAGGGTGTAAGTGTGGACTGTGAGGGCCACCTCACCGCTAAGCTTGGGACTTTGTGAACTACTGGATTTTTAGAAATGGAAATATATTTTTTGTGAAATACGGAATTCAAAGTTATAGTTAAAAACCCAGGTGCTAGAGCTCGGTCGTGATTGGTGCCGATGAATCTCCAACCCTTATCTCGGAGGGCGTTAAAATCCGATATTATATGCAGTACCGGTCAACTGCATATATTGTTTAACATACTGCGTGTGCATGCATTCATATGGTTGTAACAATTTGTTTGATAACTTGTTTGCCAGTATAGTATGAGGGATAGCTCACTAAGCTCTTGTAGCTTATTCCCCAATAGTCTTTCTTTTGCAAGTTTACATACGATGGGATTGGGACAAGTCTCGAGTGCTGAGTATAAGATGAAGATATGTATATTAGTGTTAGAATTAGTTGAGATCTTTATAGGTGATACATAAACACTCTTTGTAGAAAATATTCACATGTTAGAATCTAATATAATATAATTTTTCCTGCAGTTTTATAATGTTGGCATATCCTGTCTTATTATTTAGTAAGGGATACCAATTCTCTACGGTTTTGAGGAACTGTGGGATATCAGACACCTATAGTTATTTATATTTATATTTGTATTCTACAGTAAATTAATTACTTAAAAATCAGTAACATTAGTGAATAATCATTTAGAGTCTTGTAATCTTTGACTTGCAAGGTGATTTCCATATCATGGGTGCACACGTGCTATGGAAATTTTAGGCAATCCTGCTAGGCCCCCTATAGGGTCCTGACAACCAGTCCTCTCCAAACCTATCCATAAGGAAGATCTATTCTTATACCTGGCCATGAGCAATCGGGCGCTCTTCTTTGTACTAGTTAGAGTAGATGTAAGAGAACATAAGCTCGTATACTACATCAACTACATACTCCATGAGCTTGAGGTTAGGTACACTTAGGCAAAAAAATTCACCTTAGCTATCGTCATCTCAGTACGCTAGCTAAGGCCTTACTTCCATGCACATTAAATTATTGTCCTTATAGATCAACAGTTGCAAACCATGTTGCAGCAGCCTAATGTGTTTGGATGGATGATGAAGTATGCAATGGAGTTAACTATGTATGGAATCTAATACTAGCCATAAACGGCTTACAAGGTACAGGTGCTGGCCGACTTCGTAGTTACATAGGAGATGATGAAGCACCCCTGGGCAACAACAAACTTCTATAAATTTTCCACGTCGACAAATCATCTACCTCGAGGGGTAGAGATGCATGACTCGTTCTGATAGGCGCACGTAAGGTTACTATCTACTACACCCTCAAAATTGAGTTCAATGCTAGCAACAATAAATCTAAGTATAAGACCCTTATCATTGGTCTTTAGTTAACTAAAGAGATTGATGTAGAACATTTATAAGTCTACTCAAACTCTATGCTAGTAATCTAACAAATCTAAGGTAACTATGAGGCTAAGGACGACAAGATGGCGAGATACCTAAAGAAGGTCAAGAGCCTTTTAGCTGAATTCCCTTCATGGAGCATCATGAAGATCCCCCAACTTAAGAATTTGGTAATAGATTGGCTATCCAGACTCGCCTCCATTAAGATATAGAAATCGGAGGTAAGGGACAGGAAGATTTTTATAGAGTACTTGCTAGAGAAGGGCATAACTTTGGTCTCTACTGAAGTCTTAGAACTAACTACAGCAGCAGCAGAGCTGAGCTAGATATTATGCCACCAACTATACATTGGTTGACGGTGTCCTATACCATAGGGGTATTAGCCTCCCCTTTCTTAGATGTCTACAAGAAGGCAAAGGCCTACATGTCATGGAAGAGCTATATACTAAAATGTCCAGTAACCACATTCAAACCCAAGTCTTTTACCTTCGAACACTTTAACTTGGGTATTATTGACCTACGATGAGGTAGGATGCTAAATTGGTAGCCTAGAAATGCCCATAGTGCTAGAAGCATGCCCCTATTAGTCATACACCTAACACCAATCTCTAGCTTCTGACTAATCTATAGCTGTTTACACAATGGGGTATTGGCATCCTTAAGGCCTTCCCTAAGGCTTCAAGAGGATGGTAGTTCATAATTATTGCCGTTAACTACTTCACCAAGTAGGTCGAAGCTAAAGCAGTTGTAATAATCATGGAGAGAAGTGTTGAGTCTTTCATTAAAAACAATATCCTCTCTTAGTTTGGGGCTCCTTATGCTCTTGTCATGGACAACGGACCATAGTTCGATAAACCCAAATTCAAGGAATTTTACGCTAAACACCACATCATGCCAAACTTCACGTTGATTGCATACCCCTAATCTAATGGATAAGTAGGGGCAACTAACTGGATCATTCTAGACAGCTTGAAAAAATAAGTGTACTGAATCCATAGCATTTAGGCAAACAAGCTGCCCAATATTCTATAAGGATATAGGATTACCCATCACACCTCTATAGGTGAAACCCCCTTTTACTTGGTGTTCAGGTCAAAAGCTGTCCTCCCTATAGAATTTGAACTCCTTAACCTTCAGACTCGAAGCTTCGACACTACCTTTAATGAGTCCCTGTTGCAAGCAAGTATCGACACCATTAAAGAAATCAGAGACCTTGCTATAGCTTAGGAAACTATGTACCAGCACTGAACCGCCTAATACTATGATTAGAAGGTCAAGCATAAGGAGCTTAAGGTTAGCGACTTGGTTTACTAGAAGTTAGAAGCCATTAGGTAATAAGAAAGGCAGGGTAAGCTTGCCCCTAATTGGGAAGACCCAGTCAGAGTTAGTGAAAGCTTAGGCAAAGGAGCATACATAGTAGAGAGATTGAACAACAAGCTCATCCTGCATACACGGAACACCAATAACCTCCAACTTTACTTTGATTAAGCCTACTACTATGTAAATTCTTTCTAAATAATAAATGAAAGTTACATTTTATAATTGTTGTCTACTGTTCTCTCTCTTACTATCCCAGCCCCCCAATAGGTGAACGAACCTATATACTGGGCAAGTTAGAACACCACTAATCTAACCCCCTAGGGTAATTTCGATAAGGGGAAACACTCCTTACACAAAGGAACTCTTACATACTAGGTAGGTTTGAACACTACCAACCTGACCCCTCCAGGTAACTTCGACAAGGGGAAATACCCCTAGTATAGAGGAATTCCTACCCACTAAGTAGATTGGAGCGTCACCAACTTGACCCCCTTTGGTAACTTTAGGAAGAACTCCTACACGTAAACATTAAAATAAGGTACAACATAAAAAAGAAAAAAGAGGCCAAAGTGCACGACAACAAAAAAAAAAAACTATTGCCTAGGATCAGCTAATTTCGATAACTCTGAAACATCTAAGGCCTCAATCTGCTCAGAATGTTGACCTGTTTCTAACCCTGAAGGAGGTTGGTTTTGGGACAGAGCAGAGGTTGAAGCTTACTGACTAAGGTCGATAGGAGGATCACCTCGATTTTGATAATCTCAAGTAGCACCTTCGAGAGTGACCTCCTACCGAGTTGTTGGGGCAGAAGTTGATGTAAAAGCATCTTGTCCAGCAACAGTAGCAAAAGGGGTACCATGGACTCCATTGGCCACCTATGCAGCCTCTCTTTCCTATGCTTCAACCTCCCTCTTCTCCCTAAAGGTGGGGGAATTCAAAAAATTCAAGAGGCTTAGGTCGAGGTCTAGATAATAAGAGAGCACTTATCTCTTCATATAGTGAGTACTATTGATGGATAGGTATTCTAGCTTGTCTAACCACTTATTTGTCGTTTAGTACTTGGCTACTACCTTCTTTGTGGCGGAGTAGCTTAGGACCTCTTTACTTTCCATTTTGGAGATGATCTCCTCCATCTCTAACACCATTCCCTCCAGCTCTTGGACTTATCGCTTTAACCTTAACTTCAAATTGGCCAGCTCCAGCGAAGTGGCTTTAACGCTGTTGTACTCGAAAGCCTTCATCACCATCTCGGTCTATAGCCTAGCGACCAACACATTTAGCTTAGTGTTCTCCCTCTTAAGTTGGGGCTTGGCCTCTATCTCCTTATCCAATCTTTGAGAGAGATGAGCTTTGGTCCTCCATTCATCCTCAAATCGAGCCTTTAGGTTATTGGCCCCCTTTGTAGCCTTCTTAACAGCTTCTCTCTCCTATTCTACATCCACCAATCACCTCTAAAGCCTAGTTACCTACACATAAGAGTAGCACAGGCATTAGTTAGCTTTATTAGTAGAGTACTTTGCTTCATGCAAGTCATTCTCAGCCTTATGTAACGCCTCCTTGAAAGCCCTTTACCTCTTTTTGGGCAACATCGTATTTGCTTTGCTGAAGCAGCACTAGGCCATAGTATTGCAAAGAAGCATGAGTCGAGGTTCATTCAATGGAAAGGATAAAGCACATCAATGTAAAAAGGTAGAGGCTTACCTATCGCATGAGCATGCTCAAATGGCCCATCATCTCCATGGGGTTACCCCTACATACCATGGACAATCCTTCCAGGACCACCTAGTCGCTAGGGGTTTATGACCTCAATGAGGCTTGGTAGCTGAGAGTCCGATGTTGCAAAGTAAGGTCGTCAGCCTGACCTCCCACTTAGGCCTCAGTAGCTTTCCTTCGACCCTCTTCATCTCGGACTCTAGAACCTGGATTAGAAGCTCTTTGTTTCAAGAGATGTATGGTACCCCCTTGAACGAGTCTGAATCAATCCTCAAGAATTAAAACTTATTGAGGACATCAAAGAACTCATCCCTAAGTTCGTTTATACACTTATAAGGATAAGTTGTCAGCCACTTGGTCCAAGTCATACGGCTTAAGGGTACCCTCACCAGAGGCCTCTACTTCTTAGCTTCGGGTCCTGCTTCTTCAACTGTCTCAGAAACCTTCCTCTTCTACCCTGCTACCTCGCGTAGGGCGACAGCTTCGGTCATCTCCTCCTCCTCCCTTCCCCCAAGAGGGGTAAGCATCTAGATATCCATCTCTTCGGCATCAGTAGCCTCATCCCCCATAAGGATAGACTTGACATTGGGGATGGAGGTAGGGGTAAGAAGAGCCATGCCCACAAGCTTTGTAGCCAGTGGCTCCTCTCAAAGATGGATGGCAATCTTATGAGGAACAACCACTAGTTGGACCTTACTGGTTTACCTAGCCCTTAACTTCGCCTGTACTGCCTTGCATTTTAGCTCGACCACCTTAGTCCTTGCTTGCTAGAGGTTCATCAACTCATCTATGTAGAGAAAAGGAACCCTTGCAACCAAATTTTTTCCTGCAAAAATAGATTGAAAAGATGAGGAAAAAGGAAAATGAGGCAAAAACAAAAGAAACAACTACTACCATTCATTGACTCCGCCATGACTGTAATGGACTAGGAAGATCCCCCATTTTATAGAGACATCAGACAAAACATCCTTACATTAGCACAATAGATGAAGGAGTTCATAAAAGGAACAAACTTGTACTTACGACCTATTTCTTCACCACAACTTTCTTTATGTTGGGGAAGAGCTCGAAGATAGAATATTGAAAGTATCTCTCTATGGCCTTTATGGCATTTATCTTCTAGCCATTCCTAAGGGCCATAAAGGCTTGAATCTCCTATATGACCTCTGCATCACTTGGGCCAAGCCCCTTTTGAGCCCCAGTTTAGACCACCTTAGTCCATCGCATCCAAAAGTTTGCCTACTTGAGCAGCTCCATCACTACATACTCATCCTACTAACCCTTTACCGAATCTATAAGGCTATAGAATAGCTTCTTTTCAAGACGGGGTTAGAAGTACGGCTACCACCCCCCTAATGCTTTCCCACATATTAAAAGTGGTTAAGAAGCTCAGGAGTGGCCCTTATTACCAGGTACTCGTCGAGCATCTGGAAAGCCTTTAACACCCTTTACTCATTGGGAAGGACTTGTATTGGACTACACTGGTAGTAGTTGAAGAGTTCTCTCTTGAAGTGACTTGGAGGGAGGAGTTGCTCAAACTCCAAGCACTTCTTAAACACCGTGAAGCACCTCCTTGATAGCAAGGCCACCTGTCCATCCTTATTTGGCAACCATATCTACTATTTAGGGTTCGCCTTAATGGCAAAATTACTTAGGATCCAACTGGGGGCAGAGGGTTTACTCTTACTAGAGATGTGTAAGTGGGTTAAATGGGCTAACCTGACTTGACCAATTTTGGCCTATGGTTTAGATAGGCCAAAAAATCTCGACTCTAACCTATTTAAAGAGTAGATTAAACAAGCCGGCTCGTAGGTTAAAGATGTACATGTATTAAATGAGCTAGATTCATTTGACCCACTTTTAAACAGGTTAAAAAAATTAGCCTAAACCCTTTTAAAAAGTGGGTTAAATGGGCCGGCCTACAAACCAAAGCCTACTTGCACACCTCTAACTCTTACTCACCTGGTCACTAAGGCCCTTGCTCATCTTAGGCACATTGAATAAGTCCTTGGTAGGGGGTAATGGGGCATATGCATATACACCCTTCGGGATGGCATTGAAGAGTCTGGCCCTATCTAGTGCCTCTATCACCATCCTAGTAGACTCATTGAGTTGTGCTAGCGACGGGACTTTCTCCTCTCCTACTTAGGGGGGATCACTTCTTGTAGACTTGGAGTTAGAAATGTTGTACCATCACAAGCTAGAACTTACCTCACTTGTATTAACCAACATGGTTGTGAAAGGTGATAAAGAACACTCAAGTTTGAAAAGCTCTTAAGGAAAGTTTGATGCAAAAGAGTGAATTCACAACAATGGGACAGAGAGATTGTAGAAAAGTGATCTCTCGTTGTAATTGTGCTATTTATAGGCTATGCTTTTAGGAAACCATATAGGTAGTTATAAGGATTTCTATAAACACAAATGACTTGGAATGCTATAAGGTAGATACGTAGAGTTAAGGTTGATTGGATAGTTGCCTTTAAAAGGCAAAACGCATATAACTACACATTAGTCTGCTATGATAGGATAGTTATCACATCACATTAAATGCATTGAAATCAAGTGCATAAGGGTTAGATTTTGAAAAAGTTTCTTCAATAAGAAGTTTCTTTAGGGTCTCTCCAACTTCCACCTAGTTGACATGCTAAAAGCACAACGTCCTAGATTGAGTAATCACACTTGCTTGGTCCATGACAAGTGCTATTCAGCTAGGCCAACTTAGCTCCTTATATGTCCTATACAGTTGGAAGCAAAGATATCTTGTTCTAACATTCCAACCAAAGCTCTGTCTTGTTCGGATCGTCGACACTTCACTTCGATATAGTTGCTGACACTTGGGCTCTTCCCACTTCGGGCATCTTCACCTCAGCTATTCACTACCTCAGACACATTCGAATCAAATATTCATTGCTTCGGACATCTCTACCTTAGTCGTCTGTTAGCTCATAGCTACACCTTTGCCACATCAGTATGGTAGCACCAACTCGAGCCCTTATGAGTTAGATCAACCATATGCTTGAGTAGCTCATATATCCTTCTCCTTATCTTCGCCTTAGCAATAAGACTAGGGGGGTGGGGCGTAAGTTTTGATAGAGCTTTTTGGACATTGGTCTCTCAAGCTTATCCTAATCTAATTCACCTTGCTACTTAAGGCTTGCCACTTTAGGCTCAAGCCTTAGGCCAGGCTTGACTGAGCCCTTTTTAACGACTAAAAGACACATGATAAGAATAAGAGACCGAGTCAACAATCACTTATAGTATATGTAAAACACATTGGTCACCATAAGCCCACTCTCCTACACTTATAGAAGATCTCTCTCACTAATTGTTCTCTAACTACTAGCTCTACTCTGCTATAAATATCAGTCCACCACTCAACAGTAAAGTTCTTTATATTTTGCACATTAAAGCTTGCCTATTACACCTATGTATCCTCTATCCTTCAAACTATACTATTAACTTAAATATCGGAGTGGTTATATAAAATAATATCTTGGTGTTCTCTCACAATGATCTATTTTGTAGGCTTATCATGCACAAGGCCCAATCACAACTGATTAATACCCTGAGACAACAATTGTGATGTCATCTTTTTTAAAAAATTTAAAACATAACAACCACTTATATGGGAAAAAATAAAATTAGATTATCCGAATCCATAATCCTTTATCTCTCTCCTGCATCTTGATCAAACCTAAATACTCAGTAAGACCTCCTCTTTCGCTAAATACGCATAGCACATTGTATGCTCCGCATTCTAAAGCTCGCTTCACTTGGTTCATCTCTAGAGGGTCTCATCCACACGTCTCTTCACCACCTCCATCTTCGTCCTCTATTTAGTGGACATGTGCTGCAGTTTCGCTTTCTTTCAATTAACATGTGTGATTATTTCTCCGGTTAGAGTACCGCGTCTTTGTTCTCTTGATAAACCTTTTCATTTGTAAAGATTGATGATCTCATTTTCATCGCACGAGATTTTACCGTTATGGTATGGATTTATAACCCTCGTCTCTGTAATTTGTTTCTCTCAGTAGCTTATGTATTCTATTTTCATATTTTATGAATAACGAATAATTTCATATTCAGTGGGAAAAAAAAAAAGGGTATACATGAAATAACTATGGAACATAAAATGGGAGATAAACCTGTAGCCGACGTGTGTTGCACAAATAATTCAGTCAACCTAGCTACTTGCGTCCTCACACATCATTCCATACCAACATTGAATAAGTAAAAGCAAAAAGGGGAAACTGTTAGATTTACTGTTTTTGTCCTTTAATGAAGAAATATTCACAGAAAACTATCCTAAAAGTCAAACTCAATGTTGATTTCAACAAGGAAAAGTGTTTAACCCGGTGGGTGCAATATGCATAGACAAACTTGACTCCAATGAATCAGCCAACCAAGGTGTGCGCTGTCGGGAGAGTCTCATGGTTCATTCACATCCACAGTGAAGCTGAAAGCAAATAATGTCATGGACATGGGACAGCATCAAATTCAAATCACCATGTTGCTTTGTCCTTATCCGTATAGTCCCCGGCAAAAAAGTATCCATGACTTTGTAGAAACTTATACCGATCTCTTTTTGCCGATTGACTTATGCGGCTCCTTGGTTATCTTTCTCCCAATATTTTCGCGTGCTCCCTCCATAAGCCCCAGACAGTGTCACATGTAATCTCCCTGTACTCTCGCTAGTTTCTTGATACATTGATCTCTTGTAAACATCATTCATTTAAATGGTATGACATTAGATTATAATTTTTAATATATATATATATATATATATATATATATATGTGTGTGTGTGTGTGTTTGTATGTATAAATGGGGTGTAAGATAGCTTATACACTTGGAGGTAGCTAGGCACTCTCTGATTAATATTTACAATAATTAAGAAAAATTATAAGCACATTTCAAGTCCTCTGAATTTGTGTAAAAGTCCAATCAACTTTTTTTTTCCTACTCTTTTTCTGTGGCTTCTTTGAGTCCTCTATGTCAATATTTCTTACAACTAATTACATCTTTCCATTAGTATCTCCCACGATTTATGACTATTAACATAGATCATATTTGATACAAATACAAATGCAAAGGACGTAAATGCTTTATTTGAAATATTCAAAACTTAATTATGTTTTATAATAAGCATAGACGACTTAAGTAGATGACTAGAAAATAAATCATTGATTGGGTTCAGACACAAATATACATGTATTTTCACATAGAGTATTATATAGTACTTCCATCGCCTCATTAAAGAAATGGAACAAATGCAATCTAGTTTTGAATTGGGATTGGGGTTTCCTTTTTCTTGATTTTATTATCTTCAACAAATAATCACTGCACACAAAATAATTTGATAACATTATAAACTGAAGGAAACATAATTTTCAGAAAATTCAACCTCAGTTTCATTCTACTCCGTCTCACTTGTCAAACCGTCTATTGGGGTGGCCGGTTAAGGTTAAAATGGACGGTTTATTTTATCTATACACTAAAAGATTTGAGTCCTCAGTAACGGACGACAATTGAATTCAGTCTGAGTAGTAGATAAACTTGGTGCAAATGAGTGCAATATGAGCAAGTTCAAATTGTTGGAAGGGTCAAAAGATTCTCGATTTCCTTTCACTTTTTGTGCTCAACTATGTTGTGCTTATGAAGAGTAAATTATGGTGAGTTAAGAACTTGAAAGTTCCTTTCTTTTTTCTCTTTGAGGAAAAGGGGTTGTTTAGTCAAAATCAAACTTGCCTGAACAAAAGAAACAATCATGCCTCAAAAACTCTTTTTAACCATTTTCTTAGATGCAACAAATGATGCTCTTTTGAAAAACGGAAAATGGGCAAAGAATGCCGCCTAGAAACGGTAAGAAGTTGCCCAATCCATGATGAGCGTGCACCGTCATATATTCTTTGTCCAAAAGATTATCATTGAAGAACAAAATTGTGCTATACTGAATACTTATTCAAAATTTTCTATAAGGGTATTATATAGGAAAAGAATCAATAATAGTATTGAATAATTATTCATAGATTTGAGTGATAAATGATTATTTAATATCATTTTAATAGAGATTCATTATATAATTGTTATTATGGGTTCAATAAGAAATATAAGAGGGGAGTAGAATTGTTATTATAGTGAAATAACAGCTGTAGATGTTATGCTGCGAGTTAGCCGAGGTTGCAAAATTTAGAAGTATTATAGGATCGAGAAATCAATTGCTGCACATTTTTTGTTATACTGATATTAATGGTCCGCTGGATGCAAACATCATGATTTAACTTATATCTTTGCATGGATTGTTTGTGATAAATATATGTGTTAGGATAATAATCTATATCTATAATATTTAAATGAGGACCCAACCACTACCTTAATTGCTATTTGTGTCCACTCATATCTATAATATTTATAATATTTAGAGAATTTTAATTTTTAACAATTATATGTAATAAATATTACGTACTTACTAATTGTATAATAAATATTATCGAGATAAGTATTTATACTAATATCATATTTTAAAAATACGGTATACATTTAGTTAAATTAATATCATATCTCTTAAATGTGCATAGTTACATATGTATATATCGGATGCGATATATATACAATTAATATATATAGTATTTCTTAAATGCAAGAGAACTAGTGTACCCAAAATATTAAATCACATTTCATAAATACAACACTTTTATCATTTTAATATAGCATTTTTTTAAATGTGATTTAAAGTTTGTATTTATATAATTTTTCTTTTAAAACAATAATAGATATGTGATTCACCCAAAATATTTATGTTGTACATTTTGATTTACTGTATTCAATATATTCTATAGTTTTAAAATAACAAGCTGCCCACATACAAAAGCTACACATCCAAATACTCCACACGTTGAAGAGCCCTATGTTCTAAAAGAGCTCCACGTTCAGCACTACCATCCGATGGGCAAACTGCCAAAAATAATTAGTAGATTTTATGATCTGAGCTTTTATTTTAACTAAATCGATCTATCTATAATCTTATTATTTTTTTTTATGTTTTAAATCTAATCATTAAATTTATAGATTATTTTATAGTTTGGTTTTAAAAATGACTAAAATGAAGATGAAAATGATGATGCTATTGGTCCCCAAAAAAAGGAAAAGAACAGGATGTAAAAAAATCCTCACTTCACATATGCTACATGTCAGCCTTCGGAATTTGAATTGTTTTAAAAACAAAGGAAATACTTATCTTGACTAAACCAAAATTTACAAAAGGCCAGGTCTGTATGCACAGTCATCCGTTGATATTATTTTCTTTTTCATCTTTTCGAAACATTTCTATTTCCTTTCTTACGATTACGTACCAACACGACATCATTCTAAGAAGGAACGTATTATTTTTGCTATTCCATTATAATCCTTAGAGCTTCATGTTGATTAATTCAACAAAATAAAATTATTAATTATATGAAGCGGATGAGATAACTAAAACAAATTACCCTTTCCATGGAAAAAATAGTATTTTGTAGTCAAACTTTTAAACAATGGAGTGGTGCTACGAAAAATAAAAAAAATTTACCAAATTGATAAAAGCCTCTCTCCATGCTAACCCCACTTCCCAATTCTCGACATACAAAAACCTTTAGTTCCCACCATAGGACTTTATAGACAATTAGGAAATGAGTAAATGAGTGAGGCCTGTATTTTCCTTTTGAATCTTCAAGTACCAAGATATCGATTCAGAGTATCTTAAAGTGCTAAGTTACAAATAAAAGTTTAAAGTTTTATCAATTTATTATTTTATTTTCTTGACAAATTGTTAGTATTACATGTATGAAGTCTTTCGACTTTTACAATTTTGAATTTCGGTAATAACTATTATACCAACAACTTTTACAAAGTTCATTTTTAAATAAACTAAACACTGCTAGATATCGTCAAAGAAAAGGAGCACGGCAAAGTCTTTTTGGATTTGTGCATCAATTTTAAAAGAAAACTTACTTATCCTGAAAAATTCACTACTAATGGCATCACTTAGTTTTAGCTTGCAAGTTACACAACTGATATTTTGGTTTATCGGAGTTAGTCATAAAATTATTTCTGCATCAAATTGAACAAATATGCTACACATATAATACATATCATTCTACAACATAATTTTTTTTTTTTTCCCTAAAGCTTCTGAAGTTATGTATTATGTGAAGGTTGAAATGGGCTCGTTAACAAAAAAAAAAAAAAAAGAGATTATAAAATAAAATATTAACACCTACAACATTCAATGAATCTTTTGTCCAATTATTGAGTTTATTATTCATGTCGCAAAATAACATGAAACGTTTCTTTCAACATTTCGTTGCTTAGGTGAAAATTTAGAAGTAAAACTTGGTCTTTAATGGTGAGTCTTATTTAATGTTTATTGCCATTCTATTTGTATACATATGGGATGATACCTAAGCCCTCTTACTTTCTTATCTCATAATTGCACATAATAATTTATTATCAATACACAATTTTTTATGTTTTAATATATTTTATACCCCTCGTGAATAGTAACTTATTTTTCCAAGTAAGGGCGAAGGACCAGATTGAACTTTACATGGGAACGAAAGTGACTAAGTCACAAGATTGTTCAATTTGAGAAGATTATACAGATAATTTTGTATTAATTTCATTTTAGAGTTGTCATTTCTAACCCTTCTTTTTTATTAGGAAGTTCCAATTTAGGAGATTTAATATTTTTTCTCTCAACTTTAAAAATTTTACATATCATTTGAAAAATACCAAGTGTGGTTTTGATTTTTCTAATAATGAGAGTGAGAGAATGGGATTATATGTGGAGAAGCTTATGGTTTTCACTAATAAAAATACTTAGTTATATTTTCATATATGAACATATATGAAATCTCAAATATTAGCTAATTCGGTATTTGAAACTTATTTTCAATTATGTTCATTCCATTAGACGAGACACTCATGCAAAATTAAATATTTAATTACAAGTTTTAGCATTGTACATATCTTTAATACTTATGATGATATGTATATATACATAAGCTATGTTTATATACTTATCATCAGTTTATGTATATTAGATAAAGTAGTATTGAATTTTTCTATTGTGTTTTCTTTCTTTCTTTTTTTTTTTTTTTAATATTTTCATAGAATTCCAAACAATTTATGCACTTCTATGTCATTTTATTTAATTCTTGCAGGGGCAACGTGGCCGGACCGTTTGCTAGTATAATTAATAGGACTATATCCATTTAAGAATATGAAATATGAATAATATGATAGGAGATATTCATAGTATTAGCATAATAAAAAAAATAAAAGTTTTGCCATAAGTAGGAGGATGATGGAAAACTGCTTGCGGCATAACAGAAATCAATGAAAAAGTGAGCATAAAAGTCTAAATTTTATGCATTGGAAATATTTACGGAAATGTGAAGCCAAAAGAGACGTATTTGCTTGAGATATGTAAATTATAACTTAAAAATAAAATAAATTATTAAAAAAAAAAAAAACCCCTTTACTTTAGGAAATTTCGATGGATGGACGGTGCCCACCATGGCTCATTTTCAAGGGATGGTAGGGTGTGGTCACTGAATCCTCCCGGAGGTCACTTGGTCTCGGATCGACTATGGACTTAATTTTTGGAGTTTTGTAGGAATATGATCTGTTTTTCAAAAAATATTATGAAAAAATGCTCATTTAAAGAAAAATTACGAATATAATATACTAAAGACACATCAATTGAATGCACATTTAGTGTGTTATGATTTTTACCCTAAAAGTACATCTCTGTATGTGACTTCAGTATAATTCATTATAATTGAAGGTACATATAGTAAATGTACCTTCAATATACCATTTATATAAATCCCAATTCGTATGAATAAAACTCATTCTTATCTATATCAGTTTTTAAAACTTTTTAAACGTAGAGAAAAATCAAAAGAAACTATAGTTGGAGTACTGACCCATTTCTTAACGTGAGTATACATCATTCATAAGTAACAATCTATAGCTTATGTGAATTTCATTTATTTAATATTTTTTGTTGTTTTAGTAATAATCGATATTATTCACTATTTTGTTATAGAAAAAAATTTATTAGTTAATGACATAAATTTTATAATTATAAATGTACCATAAAATGTGTAAATTATTAATAATTGATGAAAATATATTTTATGTTGTCTAAATTTAGGAATTTTTTGTGTTACGGTATATAAGTTATATAAATATAGATTTCATAATTATATATATACCGTAAATTGTGTAAATTATTAATAATTGATGAAAATATATTTTGTGCTGTCAAAATTTAGAAATATTTTATGTTACGGTACATAAGTTATACGATTATAGATTTCGTAATTATAGATGTACTGTAAATTGTATAAATTATTAATAATTGATGAAAATATATTTTATTTTATCTTAATTTAGGAATTTTTTGTATTATGGTACATAAGTTATACAAATATAGATTTTGTAATTATAGATATACCATAAATTGTGTAAATTATTAATAATTGATGAAAATATATTTTATGTTGTCTAAATTTATGAATTTTTTGTGTTATGGTACATAAGTTATACGAATATAGATTTCGTAATTATAGATGTACCGTAAATTATGTAAATTATTAATAATTGATGAAAATATATTTTATGTTATATAAAATTAGGAATTTTTTTGTATTACGGTATATATATTTGGTGTTTTTTTTTTTTTTTTATGTTAGGTCGAATTAAAAAGTCAATGTTAAGTATTTGTGTTGGCAATGCAACTTAACAAGATGACTAAATGCATTTAGTAAAGTTATTGCTCGATGTGTAAATGGCATTTTTTATTTTATTTAAATATTCAGTTCATCGTGGCATTATTAGTGTGCAAATGGTAGATTACGCGAAAGTAAATGTTTATGCGAACGGAAATATAGTGATGGGTAGTTAGTATACCAAATTTATTTTTATGTGATCGCAGGATAGATGGAGCTAGGACCGATTGATCCATGTGTACTTACAAGGCAAGCCAATCACCGTTCACAGGCTATCTAGGAGGGTAGGGGGAGTAATGTTATTATCATTTACAACTAATTCCCTTATTAACGATGTGTTACTTACTAACTTAACTGAATATTTGTTTAGAAAGTAGCATATGCACTACAAGTGCGGCGTAGTGAGATGTCAATACGCAAGGATGAGCAAGATATCTCTATTCATCTTAGGATAGAGCCGTATATACGGGAGGCTAGGTTCTGGGGAGTTATACAGCTCTCATTTATTATGTTAGATTAGCATCTAATTATGACACTTGTTTAGAGATAGAGGCCTGAGACACACACGTTCCACTTATTTACTAGAGAGGCAACCATCATACTAAAGGATGTTAGGGTCCAATTTGGACTTCCAGTTGAGGGGTTCGCATTGGCGAGGTGAATAGAGACGGATGATGGGGAGAGATAGGTTGATGTAGAAGAGAGGTTACTAGGCGTGAGGCTTGCTCAAATGAAGGGTGCTTGCTTATCTCTAACATGGTTACAGGACCACTTTCGGATACTTTCCTATGGGGCGGACGACATGACGATCTGATAGTACATGCGTACATACATACTTAAGTTGATGGGAAGATTCATATTTGCGGATAAATCCTCCAATCTTATCTACCTATTGTTCCTATCATTGCTAGAGGACTTCTTAGTAGTAAGGCAGTTTAGTTGGGGGTAGCGCATGCATGGCATGGTTGTACTAACAACTGTGCTCTGCCTCCTCATCTAATACGCATGAGCTAAGAGGGGCCATGATTCTATTATAGGTCTAGGCTTAGAATAGATTCCTACATATAGCCTCCCTTAGTCGATATGGGTTTATTATTGATGAGGATAGGCCATTGGTAGCTAAGTGGAGGGTAGTATGGGATACGACTCAACATCTGATACATGTCATAGATACGTGTTTCACATAGCTTTTAACATGCAGACAACGCAGCAGGTGTTATATGATAAGTTATCCTCTTTGCTATATTTGTCTTGATCGTAAGTTATAACCATCATTGATTGACTAGTTGTTTAATTTTTTTTTTTCTTTGTCTTCTGCCCTTTAGGTTATTTGGGAGCCCTATACAGAGGAATTGCTACAATTGCTACCTTAGTATTGTATTGCCAAGCGATACATTTAGATTGCCTAGGTACCATTCATATGTTTTTATATCATTAAGTGGTGCTTTCTAGACTGTATCGTTTGGCAGTTTAGAGGATATTAGTACATTCCACAAGAGGTCGACACCTCAGAGTAACTCTACTAACTAGACCTCTAGGGTAAGACGGATGTTGATTGGATTAACATACACTCTTCCTACATCCAGGCTTGGAGATAGAGATATGGATTCTTAGTACACATCCAAGGTTCTTGAGGGATCGATGAGAGCTACTGGCTGTAGTATAGACAAATAACCCAGCATTATATTACATACCACAGAGCTGTCATTGGTTGATTAGTACATACATCTAAAATCATGCATTATTTTATTTTTCACACATTTATACTTGCTATTGTATATACCAAAATTTGTTTTCTTAACTTATTTTAGGTAGACTTGCTTAGGAGTGTTAGACTAGCACTTGACTATCAAACAACACTAGGTATTGCAGATGGGGCACTTGACTTCGTTGAGCAACATAGTGGCCTTATCCTCTACCCATAGCAATGGGGCGTATATGAGCTACCTCATATGGACCATAGTAAGGATCAGGTACCACCTGCTGACGAAGAGATGCCAGCTCTTTATGCACTACCTAAAGGTAGAGCTAGAGCTCGAGGAAGCAAGGCTCAAGCAGTATGTCGTTGGGCAGACTTCGGTGATGATATCTCACCATATGCCCATCATTCCACAAACCTAAGGCATATCAGTAGGGGATATAACATACACCTTGAGTCAGGTGTTGCCTCCACTTCGAAAGCCAAATCCAGCTCTAGGCCTAGATTTAGTGCATACATGACTCCTGAGTTACAGCAACATCTTGACCTCGCTACTCTACTGGCTCCTCAAAAGCGATTTTCTACCTCCACACAATCATCTATGGGTAAGGGCGTCACTTAGCTGCATCTGGGCCATCTAACCGACCCAGTTCCTCTTAGGGAACTTGAGCTTGACGATCCACCAGCTGAGCTTACTCAAACACATGATAGACGGGGGCGTCCACTTATTTAATGGCCGTGAGGACCTTTACACGACATAAGCGTCGGTAGATATGTTTAGTCTATTGTTTTTGTTTTCTTATTTATTTTTCTATTGTATTGATGTTGTCATTAACTAATTACAAATTTTATGTATATATTGATTATTCGAAATACATTTCACTTTTCATCATATTTTACATTTAATATATTGTTTATTTATCCTAATTTTACAATTTACAATTACTTTTTCTTCTATTCAACTCATATAGTCATTGGATGATCATCTCATGCGCTTATTTCTTCCCCACTTGCTATATTTGCTGAGGTATTCCACCAATTGTGATTTTATGTGAGGTCTTCCCCACTTCCCCACTTACCTTCAATAAACTCTTGTAATAGAAATTGAATTGAAGGGGCATAAAGTGTATGCACCTTCAGTATAAATATTTACACTGAAGACGTATATACTTGATAGGTTTTCAGTATTACAATTTGAACTAAAGGAAAAATAATTGCAAATTGTAAAATTATGATAAATAAACAATGCATTGAATTGCAATGTATGATGTAAAGTGAATTGTATTTCGAATAATCAATATATGTACAAAATTTCTAATCAGTCAATGACAACATTAGTGCAATGGAAAAATAAACAATAAGAAAAAAACAATAGACTAAACATATCTACTAATGCCTATGCAGTGTAAAGGTTCTCATGACATGGGAAAGAAGTGAATGCCCCCTCGCAAGTATGTGTGGATCAATTAATCTCGGCTCCATCTATCCTACGACCACATGCAAACATGTTTAGTAGAAAAAAAATAAAAAATTGTCAATTGTTATACTTATGCATAAATTGCAATGTAATGCTTAGATAGAAAGGGAATATTGACTAGCCTTATTAACATCCAGACACCTCTTTCAATTATGTCCTTCTCACCGACATGCGTTACATTTGGTTTTGTTGGACCACTCATGAATGTCCATCTCTATGTGATATCGCTTACACTTAGGTTTACCTTTTTTTTATAGTAAGTCAATATTCAGGTGAAGATAAACCTTTTTTTCGTAGTAAGTCAATATTCAAGTAAAGATAAGGGAAGCTAAGTTGTGGTTAGTTTAGCTCATCACCAATCACATAGAAATGAGCTCAATAACAATCTATCTAGTTTACCCACTTACACTATAGCCCTATTGCCAATTTGTTGTCTACCTTCATACTTGCTGCAACAGCATATGCATGGGAGTAAGGGATCTTATATATTTGCCACTTTTGACAAGTGCAAGTGTAGCCCTTAAAGTTAACTGTATATGTCCTTCCTCCTTTCTTTAATCCTGTTGTTGTCATTCGACTACCAATTAAAACCTCAAAAAAACCATTCTACAGGCTAAATGAAATGACTCTATGTGCACTTGCTCACCCCCTCCAAGTTTCATACATCTTTACAGTGTAATCAGTATAGTTCTTGCTAGAATCAATTGCCTCCTTGGCATCTTTATGCCTCTCCACTTAATAGGCAACACGGTCATAAAATATCTTCTTCACTAACGTAGTGATGGGTAATCTACGTACCGATTTCAAAACAAAGTTATAACTCTCGATAATGTTTAATGTCGTGTATCCAAACCGGTAACATCCAACATATGCGAGAGTTTACTTGTCCAAATCAACATTGTCGAACCATGTGGGAGTGTCCTCCTTAGCCTGGGCTAACTTTTGCATGAAACATTTGAATTTCCTTTATTGTGCCTAAACACCTGCAAACCATACAAGTTTCTTGCATAATTGGTTTTTATGGACCGTGTTGAAGTTACTAGCAATGTGCCGCAGACAATATCTCCAAATTGTAAATGGTAGCTACCAGCCTACTGATAGTTTGTTGTACATAGGGTCAATACTGGATGCCCTATTAGATACAAGACATAAGGTTTCCTCCTTTTGGTCAACTACATGCAATTTAAGCTTCCGTAGGAACCACCCCTAAATTTCTGCAGATTCTATGTCAACAAAAGCAAATGCCAATGGAACAATTGAATTGTCTCCATCCATGCTACAAGCTACCAACAACTTATGCCCATACTTTCCATATAAGAATGTGCCATCGACATATACAATAGGTCGACAGTATTTGAAGGCTTCTACATATGGCCCAAATGTCCAAAAAACCTACTTGAACTAGGTTTGACCTTACTTTGGTGAACTACTCCAACCTCAATCCACTTGTGTCCCCGGGGTGCTCAACTTCATTGCATTTAATAATCTCGGCAACTCATTATATAACTTCTCCTAATTATCGTGTACCATCTCAATAGTTTTTCGCTTGGCCTCGAAAACCCTTCTATTGCTTATTGTGTACCCATACATAGTTTGCACATTAGTTGCAGGATCATGTATCTTAACATTAGAGTTGTTCCGTACATTATTGATGAATAGTATAGCCATTATGTTATTGTCGAGTTGAAGATGATCCTAATTTATCATTGGGTTCACACAAATGTGTTGACCCTCTAGAATTGTTATTTTGAAAAGACTTTTTACTTTCTTCAAACAAGCTCGTAGCCTCCACTTCTAACCTTGTTCTTTCTTTTTACAATAAACAACATATACATTCGGTTTCAAAATGTTTACATAAAAATCACAATGGTTCCTTAGATGAAATGACTTAACTGCATTTATGAGATCCTTCTTTGTGTTGAAACACATACTAACACTCAAGTCATTAGAGTTGATGATGTTATTGCACAATTCATTAACATCTCTCTTGAATGTTACATAGCTACTGCCATTATACTGGCTATTGTAAAATGGGACACGATCTCTAATAAATCCATCAATAGGTTCGTTTATCTGCAAAAAGTCTTTAAACTACCTACTTGACAATACTTCACTAGTTTGATAGTATGGCTTACTTGGGCTGTCGCCGTGAAGTGTCCAAACCGACATATTGCTCCCACCAACATATGATCTCACCTAGGCCTTTCTCAAATCCTCAACATGGTCATCTTCGAGGCCAACATCATCTTCATCACCATCCACATTAGCTGCATTCTCCTTATCATCGACATTTATATCCATATGCATTCTCTCTACATACAAATCATAAGACTCTTCATGTTCGATAATGGGACTTAATGCTTCATCAAGTTACTCTTCTATGATATTCATGTGCTCGTACTTAGATAAATCCATGTACGGTTCATTTGATTGATCCACATTTGTTTGCTCCGCACCGATCATTGTTGAATGCACATTAAGATTTGGAAGGGTTGGATTGTTTAGCTCATGTATTTCATGCTCATTCTAGGCACTTAATTCCCCAACATGCCTTATGTACACTCCTTGAATACTTTGTTCCCCAAAAGACTTTGCTATCTCAATGAAATTTTCAATATCCTCATCATCTCTAATGACCATCAACTTGTAGACAACTCTAGCATTATGGAAAAAGGGATGTTTGTGCACAAGTTCAACACTACTCGGGTCAACTCCAACACATCCACAAATTCTCCAACTAAAATGAGAGAAGTTTAAATCCTTCCTAATTTTCAACCTCTTAACGGGCTCCTTATCATATTCCGGCTCGTAACTACCCATCACTATATTTCTATTCGTATATACAATAACTTTTACATAATCTATCATTTCCACGCTAATAATGCCATAATGAACCGAATATTTAAATGACATTATAAGCTTCATATACACATCGAGCGATAACTTTTTGAAATACACTTAATCATCTTGGTAAGCTGCATTATCAACACAACTATCTAGCTTTAACTTTCTAATTCAACTCAACACAATAAAAAACGCAATATATATATATATATATAACAATTTCCACTTATATTCCAACATTATTCATACCCACATTTGTATAACTTATCTACCATAATATAAAATAATCTTAAATTTACACAACATACAATAAATTTTTATGAAATATTAATAATTTATACAACTTACGATACATCTACGATTATGAAATTTACATAATAACGTAACAAATTTTTTTCTAAAAATAATAATTGCATAATGTTGATTATTAATAAAATAAAATAAATAAATAACATATCTATAAGTTATAGATTGTTACTTGTGTTAAACGTTTCCTTGCACAAAGAAATAGTTTGGTACTTTAACTATGGGTTTTCTCTAATTTTTTCTATGTTTTAAAAATTTTAGAAACTGATATAGTTAAAAATGAGTTGTGGTCATACGAATTAGGGTATTTATACCTAGTTTATTGAAGGTGTATGTATTATATACGCCTTTAGTTATAACTAATTACATTGAAGGTTTATGTAGTGATGTACTTTCAGTGTAATTCATTATAATTGAAGGCACATTCAATATACGCACCTTTAATTATAATAAATTATACTGAAGGTATATTCACTGTATGCACCTTCAATGTAAAAACCATGAATAATTAAAGGTCCATTCACTTAATGTATTTTTAGTATATTATATTCTTAATTTTTTTTAAATAAACCCTTTTTTATAATATTTTTTAGAAAAAAACTCATATTCGTATAAAACTCTAACTCTTAACCTTAAACCTGCTACAACATGGCCTTGCCTTTCTCTAACCGTTCAAAAAGATCACATCCTTGAAAGTAGGATCTGTGAATCCATTGTAGATAGTAGGCCAATGGCTACAACTGATTTGACATATGTTTCAGCAACTCACACGACCCTTAAAACTATTTTGACAATATAGATTGTGATTATGCAAAATATGGTTCCTCATTGTAAGTTATATATATAATATTTAAACAGTTAATTATGTGAAGAGGTTCCTATTCTGTGGTCTGGTGGTATGAAATACTGTTTAGCGGGGACAATGTTGTGCACTATTGATAACGCGCAAATCGCTAAATGATGGGCTTTCTCCCATGTGAACTCAGAAGTGCATATGATAATTACTCTTAAGGGAAAAAAACAAAAAACCTTTGATTGAACGCAGATGAAAATTATGACTAAAGTTAATACATAAAATCAACAACGATAGTAACCCAATCAATATGATTCGAGATTTCATGATAAATTCATACATAATGGAATGGAACGGAACTTAAATATAGTAGTATTTATCAAAAGTATTGTTAATTATTGGATGATATAATTAGATTAAAGATTTAAAAAATAATTTTTATTAACAATAATTAATGAGAACTGAATATAATTGCTATTTCGCTCCTTTAAAGGTGAAATCAAATCTTCTCTTAAAACTGAAATTAGTGATTCTAAGAAATCATGATTTCACCTTATAAAAATACTTCTATATATAGAAAAGGAAATAAAACCATTTCGATGCATTTAAAAGGTATATAAATTGCAATATACACATAATGGAATCACTTATATGAGTATGGAGTTAAATTTTTCATGTGAAATTTATGAAAAAATAATTTAGAAAAAGAAGAAGAAATTTGTGGTGAAATCTCTAGGACATTCATGAATGTTTGGGCATGCATAGGGCCAATATTAGTGGAAATCATGTTAAACAATGAAAATTGTGAAAGTGTAGTGTGATTAATGGAAATTTCAACTAATAATTGTGTAGAGGGTTAAATCTAAATTTGTACCTTAAACCTAATAATCGAATTGGATATCGACTCTGTGGGCTAAGGTGATAGGGTCTAGAGAGTTAAGTCTATAAGAATTTAGGATGATAAAGAGAGGTTTAGCATGATGGGCTTAGAGTATAGCTCATTAGATCGATCCATCTGATCCAACATTTCTTAGTTTGGCTCACACTAATAAAATAAGACCTATTGGGCTTAAGCTCATAAAGTGGATCTATCTTAAGTTCATTAAAAGAAGGATTCAATCCAAACTATTGATTACTATCATGATCTAATGAATGAGATCAACTACCATTTCTTACAAATATAACCCCTTTATTTCCTTATTTGGACAAGAGACAAATTCCAACTAATGTCCTTACTTTACTGGAATCTTGTCCCAAAAATCAAACACTTAAATACCTTAAGAATATTACTCCATTCTTTATGGATTGTGGAGTTTGATGCCATTATGCTTCTCCACTTATCATCATAAGTGTTAGAGCCTTACCAAGGTCACCTACTATTTCTCTTTACCTTACCTTACTCAATCATCCCATACATGTAAGTTAAGTCACTAACTTAGTCAAGTGTAGTATGATCTGGCATGCAACACACACGTAACCCTTATAACTGAACCTTCACTACCTACATTTTCTTGTAACACCACTAGGGAGGAAAGACTTGACATTTACATTACGGTTCCTCTATGAAGAAGAACTGTTGATCTTATGAACAACAATAGTTAGGAACAAGACAGTACTACTATCACCAATGACCAAAATCCACCTCCAGTTGGACTTACAATTCAAGGGGATGGTACTCAAGAAGGTATCCTTGACAATGCACAATTAGCGTAAGAGCTTCAAGAAACTAACTAGAATCTAAATAAACTTAGGACAATGTTTGCCTAGTGTATACTTGTTTTGATTGGTTTTACTGCAATGCAACAAGGGGAAATTGCTTTGGGCCCCTCCAATATGATACAATAACATGTTACAAAAGCTCCTCAACCACTTAACCCCCCTACTATTGGTGAGCAAGACATTCTTAGTGTCGAGCAACAGCTTCCTACAATAGAGACTATACCTACATAGCAATCTCTACTTGAAATGAGAAATTAGGGAATTCAAATTGGAGGTTCGTCATCTTCATGTACTACCATATGTATTCAAATACTGAATCTATACACCCCATGCCCATGAATTTAACTCTAACAAATTCCATGTCGGTGAATTTCATTAACCTTGCCCTAGCAATCCTAACAAGGGTAGATACATCTACTCAAAGGGCTTCATTTGTAACCAAAGAAGATCCAGACATATATATGAGAGAAATATAGGCAAAATCCACAACAAGTATGCTAGAACTAAAGCTCCAATATCATCTGTGCTTTGCTATGAAACCATATCTAAAGGACTATGTGAGTCTGGAATTCATGTTGTTTAATGGAAAGAAAAGGAGTGCCAAGGAGCACTTATTGGAATTCATTGAAACTTTAGAGTTGCAGGGATTAGATGATGATTTGAAGTTGAAAGAATTCTTGAAATCTCTCATAAATAAAGCCTACACTTGGCATGTTAGTCTCTTGTTAGGGTCAATCGATTCATGGGGTGGAATGTGCAAAATGTTTTTGGAAAAGTTTTTCTCTATTAAAGAAAAGGATACTCTCACTGACATTGGAAGAATTCATCAAAAGCCTAAGGAGGATCCTGATAGGAATCAAGCTACAGGGTCTTTGACCTGTAGCCAAGCCTAAGGACTAGAAGACCTAGCAAGGCAGATTCTTCTACTCCAACTGATTCCTATCAAAGTCAAGTACTTCATTGCTGAGTCACTTTATATACTAAGCCGAATGACTACCTATCTCTTTGAAGTGTGACGAGTCATAGATTACGAAGAGAATAGCTAAACCTTTCATGATTACTCACTCGTGCTTGAGTCGATCGATGACTCGACATCTCCCTTACTGAGAAGTTAAGAGAGAGAGACTTGATCGATCCCTAACTACCTTTGCTCTGATAAGCAACTTAACCATATACTTTTGACTACATCCTCCAATAGGCTTGCCAATGTATCGCCACCATATGTAGAATCTATCACACTAATCATTATTTTTCTTGAATATTCATTTTTACTTTTTTGTATCCTTATATATTACTTCTTTAGGGTAATACTCTTTTTGTCCTTTCCTTTGTAGCCATGTTGTTCTAACTTCTCGAGTATAAATACCCTTTGTATTTATAGCTATAATCATAAGATTAACATTAATACACTTGATATTTTTTCTCTTGTGAACACTACTTGTTTATATTTATCTCACTCTTATCCTAACCCTTAAGTAAGGCTTGGTGATGAGTAACCTCATTGGACCATCTCGTACATTATATTGAGTTATGTCGTGAGTCCTTGAAAGTTTCATTGGAACGTTATCTTCATTGGAGCTGTTTGTGGGTTTTTGCTTACTTTTCATTCACATTTGTTCTTTCACACATTCCCTATCACTTCTATTGTAGACCGTGACCAAGAATAGATAAGGTCGATTGCTGGATAGGTCCGAGCTTGCAGAAAACCCGAAAGGAATAATGGGGATTGGTGCGAAATTAGATTTATGCAAATAAAAAGGTTAACAAAACTTATGAACAATTTCAATGGATATAACGCACCAATGGAACTTTTAAAAACTTACGGCACAATCCGATATGATACACGAATCAATCGGTAAGGTTACTCGCTATTTAGCCTTATAGAGTGATGTCAAGAGTAAACAAGCAGTGTTTACGCAAGGAAGAAAACATTTGTATATTAAGGATGATGATGATTTATAGTTACAATTATAAGGGTATTTATACTTATAAGTTAGGGTAACTTACTTAAAAGGGAAAAGACAAAAGGGCATTTCCTAAGTAATGTACAAGATACATAAAGGTAAAAATAAATATACAAGAAAAGCAATCATTAGTGCAACAGATTCTACACATGATACTATACATATAGAGATGCTGTATTGGTGATGTCGTTAGAAGGTGTGGACAAAAAGTATGAATAATTTACTTATCCGAGCAAGGGTTGCTTGGTCAGTCCGAACTCTCTCTTGGTATCTCAGTAGGGATATGGTCAAGTAAGTAATTAACTAGGCATGTAGGAGAATGAAGATAGGCTGTTATCTTAGACTTTAGTTTCTTCACACTTAACATGCGAGAGATAGGTAGTTACTTGGTTCGGCAAGCAAAATGGGTCGGTAAGGAGATACTCGACCTCCGTATGAGTAGTTAGAACAAGAGGATTTGTTTTGCCAGTCCCTTTAGTCCTTAGGCTCGGTTGCGAGTCAAAGGTTTGGTAGCCTAACTCCCATCATTCCCTCCGGGTCATTTTGGATTTGTAATCAAATCCGAATGGTCTTCGATAAGCTCTTTCTCAGGGTGTTATAGACTAAGGTCAGTAATGTTGAAGGCATTAGAAACCCTATAATCCTTGGGTAACTCCAATCTATAGGCGTTGTCGTTGATCTTCTAGAAGATTCTGAAAGGTCCTTCAACTTGTGTAGATAATTTGTTCCTCCTCTTATTTAGGAACTATTCCTTGCTGAGGTGTAGCCATACCAAGTCTCCTGGTTGGAATTATTGAGCCGTCTTACCCATAGTCTTCTCCTGTATTCTTCTAGCAGCTTAATTGATGTGCTGAGTGACCTTATCATAGATGTCCTAGAGGGATTATGCTCTAGTCGAGGCATTAAGGTCATCTTACATGGGTGTAAGTATAAGGGTATGGTTAAGGGGCAACTTAGGATTGAAACCATAGACCACCTCAAAGGGAGTTTGGTTAGTAGTGTCATGTACTATTAAGTTGTAAGCAAACTCAACCACTAGTAAGAAGACATCCTAATTAGCCATGTTCTTGCCTACTGTAGCTCAAAGTAGTGAGCCTAAAGTGCGATTGACCGCCTTTGTTTGGCCATCAATTTGAGGGTGATATGAAGTACTAAATAGTAGTTTGGTCCTCATCCAACACTACAGGGTCTTCTAGAAGTGGCTTAGGAACTTTAAGTCTCTGTTAAAGACTACACTTCTTGGTATGCCATGTATCTGCATAATTTCCTACAAGAAAAGAGAAGTAATAGCCAAAGCATCGTTAGTTTTAGAGTAAGGCACAAAGTTTGCCATTTTGTTGAACCAATCCATGATGACCATTATAGAATCTTTGCTTCAGGTTGTTTGTGATAGTCCGAGAACAAAGTCTATGCCCAATTTAGTCTATAGCTTCGTTAGGATATGCAAAGGCATTGCTTTCCCTTGCTTGACTTGACACTTAGCCTTCTTGCACATAATATAGCTCTCGATAACTCGGTACACATCTCTCCTCATTCTCAGCCAAAAGAGTCAACCATTCAACATTTCACAAGTCCTCCTTTCTCTAAAATATTCGAAGAGTCCTCCACTGTAGGCTTCCTTGATCAACAGTACCCATAGTGAATAGATCAATATGCATAATTTTCCACCTCGAAATAAGTAACCATCCTCCATATGGTACTCATCTATCGTTCTTCCATCATGCATCGCATGATTATGGGTCTAAAGTGTGGATCCTCATAATATTCTTCTTTGATACTTGCAAACCCAAATAGCCTAGTTTGTAGTTTAGATAAAAGCGCATGTCTTCTTGAAAGAGCATCTGCAACAACATTGTACTTTACTTGCTTATATTTTAATACAAAATTGAATCCCTCGAGGAATTTAGCCCATCTCGCCTATTGATTTAATAACTTGGTCTAACTTCGGAGATACCTCAGTGAGTCATGGTGAGTATATATAACAAATTCTCTTAGTAGTAAATAGTATTGCCATACTTACAATGCTCAGATCAGTGCTAATAGTTCTTTGTCATATACGGAATAATTCAACTATAGTCCTTTGAGCTTTTCGTTATGGAAGGCAATTGGTTGATCTTCCTACATGAAGATAGCGTCTATTCTACTACTTGATGTGTTACACTCCAACTTAAATACTTTCTCAAAATTAGGTAGAACTAACACTAGGGCAGAGGTCAACCTCTCTTTTATCTTAGCAAAGCTCTTCTCCTCCCTTTCTACGCATCGGAAGTTGGTGTTCTTCTTTGTGAGCTCAGTAAGAGGTGTAGTGAGGGTGTTGAAATTCCTGATGAACTACCTATAGAATGAAGCCAATATATGGAAACTTCTTACATCAGCACAAGTAATAGGAGTTAGTCACTCGACAACTGCTCAAATCTTCTCATCGACCACTTACAAGCCTCCTTCACTGACTATATAGCTCAAGAATACTACTTTCTCCTAGTGAAAGCAACATTTTTTTAGATTGCCAAAGTGTGTAGAGTGACTCAACACGGAGGATATCTAGAGTAGCATGTAAGTGTTTATAGTGACTCATCATGTCAACATTATAAACTAAGATGTCGTCAAAGTACACCACTACATACTTCCCTATGACATGTCTTAATACATGGTTCATTAGTCTTATGAAAGTGCTCGAGGCATTTGACAAGCTAAAGGGCATTACCATCTATTCATATAATCCATGTTGAGTCTTGAATGCCATTTTCCACTCATCACCTAGCTAGATTTATGATCAATCTTGTTGAAAATCTTAGCTCCACTCAGTTCATCCAATATGTCTTCTAGTTTTAGGATTGGGGTACTTGTAATTGATCATGATCTTATTCACATCCTTCTTTGGCACTAAAAGCACCGGCACAACACAATGGCTGAGACTTTCTCTAACATAACCTCTTTCCAATAACTTATTGACTTGTTGTTGGAGCTCAGAAGCTTATTCGGGATTCATCCAATAAGCTGGCTTATTCAGCAGCGTAGCACAGGTTACTAAGTCAATGCAATGCTCTATGCCTCGAGTTGAGGGTAACTATTCTAAGAATAGATTGGTATACTCGTCCAATAACCCTTTGATTTCCTAAGGTAGTTCACCTTGCTTCTTCATTTCTAATAGGCACTTGATTAACACAAAGGTTGGCTTGTCAGCATTGATGACCTCTTAGAGCTTAGCTTTACTCATCACTAGAGCGTTATTTGATCTACGAGCAAGTTTTGTTTGTAACTTGTTAACTTCTCTCGGCAGCATCAGGTTCAGCATAATATTCCAATCATCCTTCTCGAACATGTACATGTTCTTGTAGTCGTCATGGATAACTCATCTATTAAATAGCCACGGTCTACCTAATAACACGTAGGAAGTACACATGAGTAATATGTCATAGAGAATCTCATTTGATTAATTCCCTATAGTGATTGATAGTAATATTTGCCCAGTAACATGTAATGCTCCTTTTTCACTCAACTAGTGCAATTTGAATAGCCTCGGATGTGAAATAGTCGGCAACTTCAGTTTTGAAATAAGAACAGCGATGCTACATTGGTGTAACTTCCACTATCCACAATGAGGGCATATACCTGATCATTCACTTTACAGTTGGTATGAAACAAATTCTCTTTCTACTTCTCCTTTTGTGAGGGTTCCATGTTCATAGTGCATTGGACAAACATGAGTAATTGGTCTAAGTCCTTAGCAAATACGTCTTCCTTAATCAATTCTTTCTCGGCATTTTGTTTCTTAGTAGAGACCTCCTCTTCCTTAGGCTCCTTATCAGTATTGTCTACCTCTAGCTTCAAGATGTCTCCCTTCATGACCATCGTCTGTCGATTCAGGCATTGAGCAATCGTATGTCTGAAACCTTGGCACTAAAGCACTTGATTTGGCTAGTCTCCCTACCAGACCCTTGCTCCTTCTCATAAGTTCAGGTCGGCACTTCAATGTTAGGTCAACCCTTTAGTTCAGCTCAAACATCCATCTTTCGGCTCGGCTTGGTACTCAACCGAGCTCGGTGACTTACCTATCCAAGCCGATTAGTCGGCATCCTCGTTAGTACTTGGTTCCTCCTTTGCCTTTCTACTCGTTAGGCTATTTTGATAGCCTCATCCATTGTTGTAAATCATTGAAGTTTTATAATGTCTTGGATATTACCTCTCACTTAGCAATGAATCTTGAAATTGTCCGGGCTGGTGGTTCCTCTACTTCGCAGGATCATAGGCATTTGAAATTTTTAAATATACTTGTCAATAGTCTGACCTTTTTGTCTTAACTCCTGAAGCTGAGTGAAAGTATCTTGAAGACAAGTTTCTGGTACGAATCTGTTTTTGAGTATTCTCTTCATCTCAAGCTAGGTGCTAATCTTTCGATAGCCCTTTCATCTCCTCATCATCTAAAAATTCTTCCACCACATGGTAGCATATCTAGAGAACTCAATAGTAGCGATTCTTACTTTCTCGTAATCTTTGTACTAATAATAATCAAATACACAATTTACGTTCTCTTCCTACTCCATGTATTCATTAGCATTCCTAGATCCATTGAAACTTAGAATTTGATGCTTCACATTGTTGGATGCTCTAAGGACTCGCACACGCTCTTCTTCGAAATATACTTCTTCTACATCGTTCACGTCTGCTAAATCAATCCTTCTTCTCACTCATTTGCCTACTCCTCCACTTCGAACTAGTCAAGTTAGGTTCTGACCTCTAATAAGTTGAGCAACTCGTAGGGTGTTTTGCTTGGCCTCAGTTGGTCGGCAAGACAATGCATGAACAGCTCGAGTAAAATCTACTAAGAGGTTAGCCACTTCATCAAGTCTCTCGTTAGTACTTTTGGGTGTTTCTTGAGACTGTCATCCATGATAGACAACTCTACTATTGTCATCTCCCATACCAACATTCACACTAGGGTCTATCATTTTCTCCATAGATTCAAAGTTCAAATAAACACTTTAGGAAACTAGCAACTAGCAAACACGACAACTAAAATGAACACTGTAACTTACTCTATTCACACATACAAAACATAGTATAATAGAATTTCTAAAAGAACCTACGACAACTCACATAAAATCTCTACTCTAATACTAAGATGTTGTGGACCATAACTAAGAACAGATAAGGTCGGTCCCTAAATGGGTCTGAGCTTGCAGAAAACTCGAAAGGAATAATGGGGATTGGTGCAAAATTAGATGAATGAAAATAAGCCTATGAATAGCTCCAATGGATATGACATACCAATGGAACTTCTGAAGGCTCATGGCACAATCTAATATGATACATGAATTGGTCTAGTGGGGTTACTTGCCACCTATCCTTACTTAAAGGTTAGGATAAGAGTGATATTGAGAGTAAATAAGCAGTGTTTATGCAAGCAAGAAAATACTCATATATTAAGGATGATAATGATTTATAACTACAATTACAAGGGTATTTATATCCATAAGTTAGGGCAACTTGCCTAAAAATAAAAAAACAAAAATAGCATTTCCTAAGGGAGTAATGTACAAGATATAAAAGGGTAAAAATGAATATACAAGGAAAACAATCATTGGTGTAACTTATTCTACACATGATAAACATATAGAGATGCTGTATTGGTGATGTTGTTAGAGGGTATGAACAAAAATTACGAATAGTTTGCTTGTCCGAACAGGGGTAGCTTGGTCAGTCTGAACTCTCTCTCTATATCTCAACAAGGATAAGGCCAAGTAAATAATTAGCTAGGTATGTGTAAGAATGAAGATGGGCTGTTATCTTGGACTTTAGTTTCTTAGCACTCAACATATGAGAGATAAGTAGACACTTGGCTCGGTAAGCAGAATGGGTCAGTAAGTAGATACTCAGCCTTCACATGAGTCGACTGGAATAGGAGGATTCATCTTACTAGTCCCTCTAGTCCTCTAGGTTGGCTGCTGGTCAAAGATCTGGTAGCCTGATTCCCATCAACTTCATTTTTCAAGCTTTCAACAAGCTTAGACTCATTTAGCGACTAGCCTTGTCTTTTCTTGGTTACGGTTTGCATTAGGATCCCGTGGACTATGTTGTGTGCTTTAAAAAATGTTCTTTAGATAAATAAGATGTCTAATATGAGAGAAAGTTAGTTAAGATTTATATTTAAGGAATGTTTCATGAGTACATGGTTTATCTTGAAAATCTTTCATTGGTTTCCTTTGCAGCGTTAGTAAAAAATGAGCATAAGACCAACAAATCAGTAGCATGACAAAGAAATGATATTACAAGATTTAACAAGCACACACCTTTAGTGAATTTAACCTAAGAGGAGAATATTAAACGAATAAAGAAATCTAGAAGTGAGAAGCCTATAAACACCAAACCATCTTTGGTATACCTATACTTATTGGGAAAAGTGTACACACTACTTGATTAGTGGCTATAAGATGGAAATATTAGATTCCCTAGAGTTGAATGCTTACTAACGAATGAGGAAAAAAATAAACCTATGTTTTGTAGATTCCATAAGAGAGGAGGTCACCCTATAAAAGATTGTTGGACACTAAAGAAAATATTTAATAAACATGTTTAGAATGGAGAATTGATTATTAAAGACAACGACTTTAGGAATAATCCACTTCCAACTCACAATGCTTAATGTGGTGTTGTAAATCTTATCACTTGTGACCTTACAAAGATGGAAAGTATGGATGTGTAGCTAGTTAAGGCACATGAAGTTAAGCATGGAAGATTTTATGTTAAGACAAATAGAGATGACAACGATGTCATTACTTTGTTAAAAACTGTTAATGTTAGGAATTTCTTTTATCTCATCAGCTTTGATGAGGATGCTTAGTTTGAGGTAGCAATGGTGCTCATAAGGATTGCGCAAGGTCAATATAAGCAATATCCTATAGGATATCCTATAGAGAGAATGGTTTCGACGAATGAAAGTGTAATTATGTTTACTAATGCTAACATGTGTGCAAGAAATCCTAATCACAATCACTTTCTATATGGGAAAGTGTGCTCAATGGTTACCCTATCAAGAAGACTTTCATTGATATTGAATCCTCACTTAATGTTATGCGAATGTCTACTTTCAGGGTTATAAAGATAGATATTTGACACTTAGTAAAACAATCCATCATATTGAACAGATTCTACAAGTCTTCTATAAAGATAATAGGGTGTGTAAAAATAGACTTCAATATTGGGCCTATCTATTGCTCTACATGGTTCTATATGAATGATGTGCCTAAAGCTTACCATCTCCCTTTAAGAAGGACATGGATGTATGATCATAACATGATACCATCAACATAGCATCAATGCATGAAGAGTCATTAGGATGAAGAGGATGTCTTTATTCCTACAACAAAGGACTCATTTACACATAATGAACTACACTATGTTAAAATAGCCTTATTCAATGAACATGAAGAGGTGGCATCATAAAACGTAAAAGAACCTCCTAATGTATCGCTACCCATAAGGGAAGAAGCTCACACTTGAGCATCTAAGAAGAAAAGGATGTATGATTATCATGGAGGTGCAATGAAATGAAAGCAAACAAATAATATTATAGAAACCGAAGGTGCTTCGTAAAAAGAGGTATGAAAACTACTCCGAGTAGAGGATGACCTTATTAGTTTTCACTCTTCTTTTTTCTTATTACATGTAAATGTAGCGATAGACACTTCTCATCAATGAAATAAGTTTCCTTCTCCATCACTAATATTATCTTATGAAACATGATTTTGTCTATTTGTACTTCTTTATTGCCATTGTCGTTGCTAAGTAAGAGCTTGGTCTCCTAAGCATACAAGACTTATCCCATAGAAAAATTTGCATCTTACTAAGGACATTTGGACCCTCTTAATTGTTTAGAAAAAAAAATTGATAATAAACATTACATCTAGTCTATACATTATTAATGCCTACTAAAGAGCTTTGACTCCTAAGCGTACGATGATGAACTTGCCTTATAGGTGTGGCTAGGTAAGAGCATTGTCTCCTAAGTGTAAACAAGTTATGACAATCTCGCATACTTATTATGCTATCGAGTTGATTCAAATGTGTCTTGTCGTTAAGTAATGGAGATAATCCCATTGATGAGCGGTTTAACATATTGACATTCCAATCCAAGCAATGCCATAGTAAGCTTTTATTAGCAATCAAGTAGTGGAAAATGCCCCCTTAACTAGTGAAAGGAATCATTGATCCCAAGTAATGAATGTTACTATCACTGCATAAGCATAATTGAACATTTCCTTTAAAGGGGATTATTGAAATATCGTTGCCAACAAGCAAAAGTTCTACTCCAATGCATAAGATGACATAAGAGACTCCCTTACATCATTGAGTCTAAGCAATCTTACAATTATGTCTATTCTACAAGAGGCCACTTAAATCATTGAATCTAAGCATTCTCGTAATTATGCTTATTCTATAAGAGATCCCTTATATCAAAGAGTTTAAGTAGTCTTAAAGTTATGCTAATCCATCAATTTTAAGTTCATACTATTTAATGCTGGTTGACTAGGTTGAGTTTTTACTTCTTACAACACAATATCCTTTTAAAAAAGAAAAAGAAAAGATAAGAAGCTAATCTTACTACTTTACACTAAACAATGTCACTGCTTAGTTGATGCATTGATCGTAAGCACATGAGGTTTCTAAGAACCAAGTACGCTTAGACTCAAGTGAATGCCTTCTTTATCAATCATTATTTTTTGTCATATTACTATTAATAGATGCTTCTTACAATCTGTTAAGACTTTATAAGTTGTTAAGGCGATCAAAGTAGTCCCATTATGTTATTTTTCAGCATGCTATTATTAAGTGAAGAGTTATTGCTCTTGATCGTATGATGATAAGACATCTTCATAAAAAGTAAGCGAAAGTGCCAAGGAAATAAAGGAACCTAAAGATCAATAAATGGATTTCATCACTATTAATTCTCCATATTCAATCACAACTCATGCTTAAAAGAAGATAGAGTTACAATTGTGTGATAAATAGAATTACAATAGATAGCTTAAGATAGCATCTACTAGTATAAGTGGTCAACTACAAGTGTACATAGTTACTCCTATGTAAACAAAATGTCACCATGAAGTTAAATTAGTGTGATCCATCAAAGCTATTACCACTTATAAAGATTAAGGGACTGTAGTATAGCACTGGATTTCTAATGATGCCATGAAGGAATGAGGAATACTATAACTTATTGATCTGCTCCATTACAATGTTTTAATAATTATAGAAGGAAAGTTATAGATGGATATGACATTTAAAGGGGCCATCCTTGCATGGTTATTACTACCCATGCCACTCAATTCATATAACACTCCTTGTCTACAATGATTGATTGGTGCACGCATGATGCTTTCTTTATGTGCAAAAGGCTCGATGTGCATGTGTGCAAAAAGCTCGATGTGCATGCACTTATAAGGTTCGATTCATTATACCAGTTCTATCATTAACTGCTTAGAAGGATTTAGTAATGGGAAGCACATAACATATGTAATGAGCAACACATTGCATATACGAACGATGGTACTTCATGAAGTTCCATCATGAAGTATTATTATATTAAAGTAATTTGTAGCTAAAAGATTAACGTACTGACTATCTAAATTCATGTAACTTTATCAATGCAAGAGCATCTATTTGAGTGAAAATATCATATATAGAATCAAGAATATTCTTAAAGATCAACAATTAGTTTTAGTAAGAGTTCTCAAGATTATTATTCTATTCTTCAACATGGTAGGTGAAGGCTGAGGACCCAAAGCTAGTAGTGCATGGATAGAGAATGACAATGATGGCAATGCAAGTGAAGAGAATGAAAATAGCAGCTAGGAAATCAAGTTGGTCCAAAGGATGAAAGTACATCCCTCTTTACCAAAGACTAATTAGCAACTAGTATCATGTGGTACGATTCACATGATAGACATATCACAACAACTTTGAACTAAGAAAGGACCAGGGAAGATTAGGTTTGAATTGTGCGTACATATCAAAGGGCCAGACTCTAAGCTTCGTATGATCAAATTTTAGAGCTATAAATCCAATGGAAGGTAACTTTTAAAGATCCTTCACTTCCATTGAAGCAGGTTAATCGAGAGAATTACGATCTGTAGTGAGGCATAATATCACATTAGTTATATTTCCACACCTGTTAGTTAAACTAAAGTAGTGAAGTGAAGCTAATAATATTTCCACATAGAATAGAAATATAAATGATACCAGTCATAACAATAATTTGAGGTTTCTACAAAGTACCACAAAAAAAGTGAACACAAAAAAGAGTACCTTAAAAGCTATCTGACATGATGGATGGGTGGCATGCCATAACATGGAATGCTATGATTGATAGATATAGGACTCATGGCCTTTAAAAGGCTACAGTAGATCTCTTTGATGAAATGAAAAAGTGTAGTGCTAAGGAATTTGATGATTGTAGGGTAATAATGAAAATGTGTATGCTATGCTTCAAGAAAATCCCCAAACAGAATTAGACACGTAAGTTATCTAATGTTACATGCATTAGAAAGTAATAGAAGAAGGAATTTGATGACAACAGTTGAATCATGCATACTTACGAAGTAATTATTCACAAGAAGTACAACAAAATATGATGATGAAGTTAATCACAAAAAAGGGTAGCAAGTCATTCAATTGTGTTATAAACTATTCAAGGGCATTGTAGTAACAATGAAGTGTTTAAATGATGTAGAGGAGCACCCAAACAAATGTTTCACACAACATACAACAAAGAGATGCAAAGTTAGATCAGAATATTGCAACAAATATTAGAGTAAAAGTATCATTTATACCAAGAAGGAAACTTTTATGGTTTACAAGTTCTACTCGTATTTTCAGCCCATTAAATGTCTAAGCATCACCTTGCCACGTTTTGCTTGACAATTGGACCAACTTTTCAATGACACTATACATGGTCACACACCAAAAAAAGAAGAAAAAAAAGAAGAAGAAAAAGAAAAAGAAAGAGTAAGAGTCAAGTTAGAAAAAAGAAGGGGCGGGGGGTAGGGGTAGGGTGGGGTGTAGGTTAAGAATTAATGTTATAGCGCAGGGACATACTCACTTGATAAATTTCAAATTCCTTCAATAGCAATTTTGTTTCCTCATCTAGTCTTCTTTTCAATAGCTTCAACAACAATAGGTTTCTTCTCTCCAATTAGTCTTCACTTCTTCAATAGCTATAGCTCTAGATTTTACCAATTGATGAACTTTTATTGGCCTTCAATGCTTCATCATCAACCTTCGAGCCTTAGTCTTTATGTCACAATAGCTGTAGACTCATCTTTCTTTTTTCAATTTGTTAGTCTTTGAACTTTGTAGCTTTATCTTCTTTCATGCTTTATATTTAAAACACTAATGGGAAGGATAATGTGTGTGGCTAGAATAAAATAAAGTTGAATAGAAAGACCTAAGGATCGAAATATGTAAAAAACAAAAAAAATAAAAGTGAGGACAAAATGAAGGAACAATATCAAAAGTATATATGTAGAGAAATGGAAGGGCAATGAATAAATAGATGTATGAAGGATGGAAAGAATGTAATGGGAGAAAGATAGATATTTAAGTATTTATAGTAGAAGCTATTTAAAATAAAAGTAAGGACAAAATGAAGGAACAATATCAAAAGTATATATGTAGAGAAATGGAAGGGCAATGAATAAATAGATGTATGAAGGATGGAAAAAGTGTAATGGAAGAAAGATAGATATTCAAGTATTTATAGTAGAAGCTATTTAAAGAGAAATGAATGTGTGAGACAATGAATAAGAAAGAGAGCAAAAGCAAGTGTTTATGAATGAGAGTTGTATATGATGGTTAAAAAAAAAATGATGAATAGGAGTTGATGCAATGAATGAATAAGGATAAAAATGGAAAAGAATAATGACTTATGTAGAATAGGGAGAGCTATGATGTGATAATGCTGAAAGGGAATAAAGGAAAAGGAATGAAAAAAAATGAGTGAATGGAAAACTAGAAGCTAGAATGATTGTGTAGTGAAAAAACAAAGAACGAAATGAAATGAATGAATATTATGAACAAAAATGTGTTTTGAAAGTATGCTTTGATAGTTTTTTCTTAAAATAAGAGTGATTTGGCTATGGCAACTGCCATCTGGTGACAAAGCTTCTGGCTAAGAGTTGTATGTCTGCACTAAATGAAAGAAGGTATGGATAATTATAAAGGGGAATAATTCTGGAAGGAGAGTAACTGAAAATATTCTCCAATATACTAAACACCAACCAAGCAATGACACTTCATCCTTTTATCATGTGCTTATACAATATTGGTACCCTATGATCTTATCCATTATAAGTTAGGTTATTCTATCAATGACACTACATTAATCCATGTATTAGTTTATCACACTCTAAGATGGATATACAATGTAAGGATATTGGCATCGGTGAGAGGTAAAAAAAAAAAAAGCAAGATAGAAAATGCTTTACTCATTAGGATTGCACAATCTCATCTTGTATTGCAGTACATATGAAAAGAAATCTTGGCACGTAACTTTGGGTTGTTCATGCTAATGCTAGCGAGACTATTATGCTTAACAATCATAGCACAACAAATAAAATTTGGTTAACACTAAGTGTTTATATTACATGTGAAGACCTTACAAGATGAATGCTCTTATATGAGAAGAAAATCAAGGCAACATTTATACATAAAGTCAGCTTAATAAGATTGCTAAAGTGAACTTAGCATATAAATTCAACTCAATAGAATTAATAACTCATGTAGATCAAATCAAAGAGACAAATCAACTCAAAAATAGACAACTAAAAAAACATTAATTTCAGTATTTTCATGGGGGCAATGTACAATTCAATCCAGTTAAGGCATGACATATGATTAAGAGGTGCTACAAACTCATATACTAAGCCAATTCTTAAATGAACTGTAGCTTTGTTGTTTAATAGCGCATGCACTAGAGTCAATTAAAAGGCTTATTCAATGCCAAAACTCCTTTGACTCCATTTCAAAGACTTTAGTCAAGAGGCAAAATGTAAATGGTTAAATTTGAATCTAGGCCTTAAGCTCAATAATTGAAATGGATATTAACTCTTTAGCCTAAAGTGATAGGATTCAAAGGGTTAAGTTCACAAGAATTTGGGATGATCAAGGAAAATTTAGCATGACGGGCTTAGAGTAAGGTTGGTAGGGTCTAACTTGTTGAGCTTGAATTTTTCCTTGTTTTTTATTTTCTTAGATTGATTAATATTAAACCCTAACCTGTCGAATACTAACCTTAACTAAGAGTTAACAAATACTTAGTTTTTCTACTTTTAAATATTTAGAGTTGTCACCTGACCAAAGTTAAGAAAAAGTAGGTTAGGTTAAAACCAATTGGATAGATTGATTTTAACCTATATAATAGATTACGTGAAAACTGATTTTAAAAATGGTTTTTGAAAACCAAAGATTTAAGTCTAAGGGTTAACTTATTAAATCCTTAATGGGTACCACTTTCAACTTTCAAAATTTAAATTCATCTTTTAAAATACTCCTCTAACTAATTATACATTCATAAAAAATAATCCTATTTGCACAAAAATAATAAATCAAAATTATTTACAAAAGGAAAAATAAAAAGATTTCTCTATTTTAAGTCGCTCTATAAGTTTTTACGTACCCTTTAATAAGGATTAAACTTTCCGTAATTCATTTATTGAAAATTAAAATGTGTTGAAGATTTTTAATTTTGAAAAGTAGATAAGTTTACGTATGTTCTCTATTTTATTATTTGAGTAAAAATCTTAAAAAGGGTCTTAATTTCAAATGTCTATTTTTAGAAAAATCCTAAGAAAGCCATAATTTGAAAGGGGTTAATTTTATTTTATTTTTGTTTAAAAAAATGATTTTCTAAGTGATAAAACCTTTTTTCACCTTTTTTATTATTCACTTATTATTTTTATCATTTTACTGATTTATTTATTTATGATTTTTTATTTGTATTTTAATTGAAATAAAGAAAAAAGTAAGCTAAGCTTCCTTATCTCTTTCTTTTTTCTTTTCCTTTTTTTTTTCTTTGACAATTGCAATGAATTTACAGGCAATAAATAAAATTAAAAAAAATACATGAAACAAAAACTTAAGAAAGGGTTAGACTAAGGATTCAACATGTGGGTCGAAGGATCAAGTTATGTCTAGCTTGAGTTGGGCCATATGTGCTCACTTAAAGGAAAAGGAGGATTGAAGTTAGGAGTAATACGCGAGTTAGAAGTGGGTCAAAGCTCTAGGTTGTCAAGTCAAATCCAGGTCAAGTGACCTGGTCACGTACAAGGCACATGATTCACAAAGAGAAGAAGAAGTGGAGGAGCGGGTCATCAAGGGTGGCATTCCAAAGTGATTCAACCACCAATTCAAGTAAGGGATGATGTTTTTAGGTGGATTTTATTGGGGATTAGGGCTTTGGTGAAGTACCACTACATTTGGTGGCCTATTGGGTAGTAGTTAGAATTTGCCAGCGACAGTAGAGGTTGGGTTGAGACAACGGTGGTGGCTAAGCTTTGAAAAGAGGTTGAGTTTTGTGCTTTATGATAGAATGAAGTCAGTTATGATGGCCGTTTTGGTCAAAGAGGGGCAAAGCTCCTAGTTTCAAAGGGGGTAGTGGTGGTAGCTTAAGGTTTGAAAAGCTCTAATGGTTGTTCTCATGTTTGGGAGCATGGTAAGAAGTAAGAAGGCCTAGGTTCGAATGCTTACAGCAAGGGGAGACTAGGCATGTGGTTGGCTTCAGTTGAAGACTTTCGAACGAAGCCAATTTTTAGAGAGAGAAATGCCATGATTAGCCTAGAGAGAGAAATAGAATGTAGATGTTTATTGAGGAAGAAAGGGTGAAAGATTGATGTTGGAATGAACCCTATAAGCCCCCATTTATACTAAATGATGTTTAAACGAATTTCGAAAGCTCAATATTGCCATTGAATTGGAAATCGAAACTTAATGGGTTATGATTGCTCTAATCCAATTTTAACTTAATTTTGCTTGATTTCAATTGAAACAAATGATCAAATGATATCCCTAGATAGTCATTCTTGCTAGAATAAGAGATTAGAAGCTTTTATTCTTGCCTAGATTCATTAGATTTCAATGGACCTAAAGTCATGCAACATGACTCTCTTTGATTTACAAGTATGAATTTGATCCTCGAATCAATTGTATTTGGGTGAGAAAATGGTACCAATTTGAAGTACCCTAAGCGCTCTTTGTGTTCCATCATTTATTTAATGAAATCATAAAGAAAACCACATAAAAAATGGTCAAAAACTAAGTACCCTAAACATGTGCTTCACGAGAAAATGAGAGAAACAACAAGGAAAGTGAGGGAAAGAGGTACTGATGTCAACCACGTCACCCAATCGAGGTTTGCCATATTTGGTGTGCTTAGGAGCTTAGTTATCATTAAGGCTTACTGCAAGAGGTGAGAAACCAATGGTTCCTTAGAAATATCAAAGAAAATAAAGCAAGTAGGTCGATGAATGAAATATAGTAATTGATGTGAAGCTGCTTGGAGGATGTAACCTATTAATGAACATAACACAACTTGACACTTCACTTGATATGAGACACAAGCTGATGTCAAGGTTCACTCGTCATTAATCCTAAGCTACTTAATAAGATTAGATAAGAGTGTAAGAAAATGGATTTGGAGGGGGTTGTCTCACAAGAATAAGTATATTCGATGTCAAGAATCAAAATGTAATAATTCTGGCTATAAAGAGAGGGCACTATTTATAGTAAGTCCCTTGGCAACATTACAATTAAGGAAAATTACAAAAAGGCATACATAAAAAGGGTTCATAGTGCATACATAATAAGGGTAAATAGGAAAAATAAAAAAGAAGAAGAGAAAAATAGTATAGTATTAGATGAGTTGGATAAGTGGCAATTGAACATTGGTTTCACACCAAAGATTCTCTAGTTACATCAACCGAGTGGAATCAAGATGTTGTGGTGACAAGGAGGCGGAGGCAAGAAAGAGATGCCATAAGGATTGGTTGGAGGCCGAGAGGGAAGTACTCGACTAATAGGAAGCTATCTCTCATTACTCGGTAGGAACCTCTAAACAACCGAAGGTCTGATCACTTGGCATAGAGCTCTCAGCTAGAGAATAGTCAACATCAACAATAGAGAGAGAACAATGCATAGTATGACAATCCAGAGCTCTCGGGGAATTCAACTATCCCCCTTCTATGTACAATTTCTTGTTATCGGTAGATTGATAAGAGAGAATTCTTCGGGTGAGGGACTAGAGGCCTCTATGGCATACTTGAGTAAGTGGGCCAAAGGTCAGTAACTCATCAACTCTCTAGGATTGTTAGAGATTTTCCCTCAAATCATTGTGTTCATCGGCATCTAATACATAAGGAGACAAGTTAGTGATGTTGAATGTGGTAAACATGCCATACCCCTTGGGCAGGTCAACCTGATAGGCAATATCATTTACTTGCCTAAGGATCTTGTAAGGTCCATCTGCCTTAGGAGATAATTTGTTCATCCTCCTACCAGGGAAACACTCTTTGCTAAGATGGACCCAAACAAGGTCTCTAAGGGTATAAATGACTTATCTCCTTCCTCAGTTTCCTTATTCCTTCTATCAGGCCATAGTCTTAGCCAGTTGTTTGGCAACCTTTTGATGCAACTTTTGGAATTCCTTGGCTCACTACAGGCCTAGTTGGCTTTCCCCTTGTGTAGTTAGACCGATAATTAAATCTAAGGGTAAGTTTGGGTTAAGTCCATAGACGACCTCATATAGTGATTTTCTTGTCAAGCTATGAGTTGAGTAGTTGTAGGTAAACTCAATGACAGTTAGGCATAAATCCCAGTCATGCAAATTCTTCCTAACAATTGCTTTCAAGAGATTGTTTGGGGGTGGCATGAATTATTGAATAAGAGCTTAGCGCTGAGCTTCTTCTATAAGGTCTTCTAAAAGAAGCTTATGAACTTTGAGTCACGGTTGAACACTATACTTCTCAGCACTCTATGCAGTTGTACAATTTCTTGCAAAAAGAGGTTAGAGATGAATAAAGCATCATTAATTCTATTATAGGGAATGAAGTAGCTCACCTTGCTGAACTAATCGACCACTACCATTATTAAGTCGTGTCTCCTTGGAGTTTGGGAAAGGCCAAGTATGAAATCCATGCTTAGGTCGATCTACAGTTGTTCAGGTATAGGTAAGGGTATGTACTCTCCATACGGCTCTCTCCTTCCCTTAGCATCATTACACACCTCACACCTCTCAAGAATTCAATGCACATCCTTCATTATCCTAGGCTAGTAGAAATGTTCTTTCAATATCTCAATCGTCTTCTTTTTCCTAAAATGGCCGGCTAAGCCCCCAGCATGGGCTTCTCAGATGAGTAGTTCTCTTAGTGAGCTTTTCGAACAAGTAGTTCTCTTGTCGAGCTTCTCAGACGAGTAGTTCTCTTGTTGAACTACTTAGCACATAAACATACTTACCTTTGATCAAGAACCCTTGATTCAAGTAGAACTCATTTGCAACTCCTCTAACATTGCATTTGGCCACTATGGGTGCAAAATGCAGATTATGCTCGTACTGATCATGTAAAGTGCCAAATCCAAGCACCTTGGCTTATAATGTTATGATGAGGGTATAAAAATGAGAAAGAACGTCAGCTACGATATTTGTGCTCCCCTTCTTATACCTAATGACATAGCAAAAGGTCTCTAAGAACTCATCCCATTTGGTATAATACCGAAAAAGTTTCTATTGCCTTTGGAGGTGCTTGAGCGATTCATGATCAAAGTAGATGATAAATTCTTTTAGTAATAGGTAATGCTGCTAATTCTATAGTGTTCGGGTAAGGGTATAGAACTCCTTATCGTAGGTTGAGTAATTTAGGGTAGGAGTTTCTTATTGAAGTAAGCATTGGGTTGGTGCTCCTGCATAAGGATAACACCAATGTCAACTCTTAATGTGTTACATTCAACTTCAAAAACTTTCTTGAAGTCTAGTAAGCTGAGTATTGGGGTAAACGTCAATTTGGACTTTACATCTTCAAAACTCTTTTGAGCTTTCTCCAACCACTTAAACTCTAAGTGCTTCCTGGTTAGCTCGGTTATAGGTGCTGTTATGTAACTAAAGTTTCGAATGAATCTCTAATAGAAAGAAGTAAGGCCATGGAAGCTACTCACTTCAACAATATTAGTTGGTATGGGCCATTAAAGAATAAGTCTATCTTTCTCATCATCAACTCAAACTCCTTCCTCTGAAATGACATACTTGAGGAATATAACCTCACTTTGGTAGAATACGCATTTCTTTAGATTGCCGAATAATTTCTTGGCATGAAGGATGTTGAATACCAATCTCAAATGTTATATATGGGTAAGTCAGTATTATAAACCAAAATGTCATTGAAATAAACCACAACACATTTGCCAATTAGTGCCCTAAGTACATGATTCATGAGCTACATAAAAGTACTCGGTACATTCATCAAACCAAATGGCATCACCTTCCATTCAAACAGACCATCCCTTGTCTTGAAGGGCATCTTCCATTCATCTCTAGGTTTCATTTGTATTTGGTGGTAGCTACTCTTCAGATCAATCTTTGAAAAGATGTAGGCACTATGTGACTCATCGAGAATATCAACTAATCGTAGGATCGAATATTGGTACTTAGCAGTAATTTTGTTGATGGCACAACTGTTAATATACATTCTCCATAACCTATCTTTATTCGATACTAGTATAATTGGGATAACACATGGGCTCATGCTCTCTCGGACATATCCGCGATCTACTAACTCATCTACTTGTTTCTTAAACTCGGTCGCCTGTTCAGGGTCGGTTCAGTAGGGTTGTTCCAGGCTAAAGATTAATGCAATGCTCAATGCCTCTTAAGGCTAGTAAACCTTTTGGCATCTTGATAGGAAATAAGTTGGCATACTCTTATAGTAGAGCTCTCTTCTCGAGAGATAAATTCTCGGCTTCTCTCAACTTTAAGACAAGCATAGGAAACCACTAGAGATTTCCGTTGCATAAATTGGACAATCTTCTCTTGAGACTTCTGTACTTCTGTGGGGCTCATAGGAGTCAAAATAACTCTCTTTCCATCTTTTTGGAACATGCAAGTGTTCTTATACCCATCATATAATACCTTCGAATCAAAAAGCTAGGATTAGCCGAGTAAGAAGTGCGAAGTGTACATAGGTAGGACACCGTACAACACCTCATCCTTATACCTATCACCAATGGTGATTGGTACCCTAACCTCCTCGACGATAGGCAAACCTCTTTTTTATTCAGCCAATGAATCTTATATAGCTTAGGGTGCGAAAGGGTCGGTAACTTCATAGCCTTCACTATGCACTATACTATAATGTTAGTACAGTTTCCTCTATCAATAATTAGGGCATGTAGTTTGCCATTCACTCGGTAATTCATGTAGAAGAGATTCTCTCTTTGTGCATTCGCATCATCTACAAAAGTACTAAGAGGTCAATATACAACAAAACAATATTCGACTCTTAGTTTGAGAGGTGTAAGGGCATTAAGGTCTTCTTGAAACTCCTCTTGTGTTGGGCCAACTTCAACCTCCTCTTCCACTTTGAATTGAGGCTTGTCTCCTTTGATCGTCATGACTCATTTGTTTGGATATTAACTAGCTACATATCTATAGCTAAGACATTTAAAGCATTTGATCTCTTAAGTCTTTCTGCTAAAGCTCTGACCATGGTCTTTTTGGACCTTAAGTTCTTCAACCTTGCCCTTACCTCGGCCTTCTTCTGGTTGACTCAACACCAACCCTCGGTGATCTACCTTAAAACTATTCGGTATACGGCCATAGTCTAATTGGCTCGGCATGCCACTATAGCTTGACAATCCTGGTCGGTTATGCTAGTTCTATCTTTGCCTCTTAACCCTCTACACCACCCAGATGGTCTCATCTAAACTTCCTAGCCTTTGTAATTCCACAACATGACCAATTTTAGTTCTCAGCCTAGAAATGAACCTTGCTATAGTTCACGTCTTGAGTTCATCAACATCACATTGGATCATGAGTAATTGAAACTCTCAAACATAGTCATCCATCAACCTGTTACCTTGTCTCAAGTTTTAGAGACTTTGGAATGTGTCTTACTCATAGTGTTCGAGAATGAACCTACTTCTTAAAACTCTCTTCATATCATTCCCTTTTTAGATTTCACGTCAGACCCTTAGGTGAACATTCTGTAGCTTCTTCTACCACATTGTTGTGTATCCAAAGAATTCCAATGTGGCTACTTGAATATGGTTAACATCTTTATAATAATAAAAGTTGAATATCTTTTCGATCTTGTCCTCCTAATTTAGGTAGTCATCAGTACTACTAAACCCGTTGAAGCTTAGAATCTATACTTTAAGGTGTTTGGCCCCCTTAGGAGCTCTAAACTTACACTCCTCTTCCTCTTTATACTCCTCTACTTCATCTAACTCCAACCTTCTTGTCGCGACTCTATCGATATGACAAGGTGGTGTTTGGTTTATAGGAAGGGCTTCTGGTTCTCGCTATTCAATGCGGCCCAGTCTGTAAGATTCTTTGCACTGAGACAGTTAGATTAACCATGATAGTAGCGAGGTTTTGTATTTGCTCATTAGTAGTACATGGTGACTATTAGGTCACACGACCGCGTCTTTAAGCACTACTCTCAGCATTGTTAATTTCTCCTTAAATGCTAGGATTCGACATTCTCAAAAAGAATAAGCTTCAAAATACACTTTTCACATAGGAAATTACTACACAGGAAAAATACTAATCCAATAATGAACTATAGACTTACTCTGCTCTTCTAGCTAAATACAGAGTATAACAAGCAATAGACCAGAAGGAACTATTGCAATATAGCTCTCAATCACATCCTCAAGCTCTGATACTAAGAAATTATATGATGTGCTTAGGAGCTCAATTATCACTAGGCCTTACTATAGGAGATGAGAAACCAATGGGTCCTTCGAACTATTGAAGAAACTAGAGTGAGTAAGTTTATAAATGGAATATAGTAGCTAAGGATAACTTTAATTCTTTAAGGCTCTTGTGAAATAACCTAAGCTCCTAAACAATAGGATTACTTGGTTTTCAAGGATGAGGTAACCTAAGCTCTTAAACAATATGATTACTTGGTTTTCAAGGCTGAGGACAACCTAAATTATGAATTTAAGGATTATTTAGTTCCTAAGAAATAACCTAAGTTCCTAAACAAATAGGATTACTTGGTTTGCAAGACTAAGGATAACCTAAGTTCCTAAATGAAAGGATTACTCAGTTTCAAGATTGAGGATAGCCGATGTTCCTAATTGAGTATAGCTAAGACTTCTAAATAGCTAAAGTTTCTTCAATAAGAATAATTAAGGTTCTTAGTGAATAGCTAAGTTTCTAAAAAGAAGGTTTACTTAGTTTTCATGATCAAAGATAACCAAAGCTCTTAAACAAGAATGACAAAGGTTCGTATTGGATAGGTAAGTTCCTAAACAGAAGGATTACTTAGTTTTAGGAATGAGGATAGCTAAAGATACTAATTTAAGGATACCTTAGTTCCTACGAAATAACTTAAGTTCCCACGAGGAATACTTAGTTTGAAGATTGAGGATAGCCAAAGTTCCTAATATTAGGATTACTATGGTTCTTAGATATCCAAAGCTTCTTAACAAGAATGATGAAGGTTCTTATTGAATAGGTAAGTTTCTAAAAAGAAGGATTGCTTAGTTTTAAGATTGAGGATAACTTGAGTGCCTAAATTTAATGATTGCTAAGACTCATGAATAATTGAGATACCTATGAAATAATCTAAGTTTCTAAATGGAAGGATTACTTGCCTTTCACCATTAGAGATAGCCAAAGCTCCTAGTCTAAGGATTGCTAAGACTCTCGTAATTTCAATATATTTTCTTAAAAGGAGTAACCGATGTCCTTAAATTCCTAAATTTGAGGATAACTTAGGTTTTTTCTTTTTTTTTTTAAATTTCTAAGTTCATAGTCTTGAGGATAACTCAAGTTTTCGCAATTTTTCATGATAAACGATAACAAAGTTCCTAAGCTCAACAAAGATGACATGTGACCCAAGGTTGATCTAATGGGTGACAAAGGCGAAATTTCACTTTCTTAAAAACACTTTTTTTTTTTAATATCTAAAATAACCTTCAAAAATTTACATTCATTCTATGACAACTTGGAAAATTCTTTTTCTTTTTTTTCTTTTTATTAAAGAGTTGCCAATAAGTGGGGACTCCTCATGGGTCCTTATAGTTGCCAATGGATGATGGGCCCACTCTTTTCTTTTTTTGCCTTGGGAATAATTGCATGATTGCCTAATAAATCTTTCCTTTTAAGAAATCTTTTGAATGCACTTAGGTAGTAATGCCATTAAAAGTCGTGATTTCCAAATTGTCTAGACAAATGCTATCTCATAATTTATTGGTTTAGTAAAAAAGGACTTCCTTACACTCTCGGCTTAAATTTCACTTTAGACTTACAATTCCAAAAATTATAGTTCTTATGATAGGAATCAACCCTGCGGACCAATCATACGCAACTAAGTTAGAAAACTCTAAGGACTTGCTCAGAGGATACAAACTATAAATCATAGCCGAGATAGGGATTCCTATCCTAAGTTGATCTCATGTTGACTTAACTATTAGATCCTTACATGTGTCAAATCCACCCCTATTCAATAGTAACTCTTTATCCTAAGAGACAACCTAAGAGTAGCTGAGGCGAGCTCCCAATTTGACCACAAGCACCTAACCTTAAATCAAGTTGATTTCTCTTCAAAGAACTAACTGGTCTTTGACCTGGTCCACATTAGGTCGGGCCTTAACCACAACCGTTACTCTATTTCTACCTACCTTGTATCATATTTCTCCCATCCAGATGCCAAGCAACACATGTCCTCTAATACAGTATTTAGAATGATTTTTTCCTTTTCACATTGAATATTCTTTGTCTCTTTTACCCTTTTTAGTATGTCTTATGTAACCTCATTGTAGAATACCTTTTTATCTTTTCATACATGTAAAATAACCTTAGTGGACAAGTATATAAATCCCTACTTTCTTGTATGTAAATAATCATCTCTTCAACACAAAAATTATTCTTTTGAGCAACCTTAGTGTTCTCATTATCATTTAACTGTTATCTATTCCCTTTAGCAAAGAGTAATAATGAGTGACCATTTAGTTCAAACTAGTGCATCATATCTGACAGGTTGTAGGCTAAGTAGGATCAAGTGGTGCATCATATCCATTCGATAGCTGCTCGAACTTTGCCAACCTTTTCCTATTTGTTTCGATTTGCTTTATTATGGTACCTTTCTATGTGTTCAACCCCGGAGATGCATAATCTTGTAAGTGATATGCTATGTTCAACCTATTAGGTCTTTTTCGGACTATAATGTAATAAAGGTTTTGTCTTTAGTTTAAATGGATAGTAATTTACAAGTTTTATTGAAAGAATTCATGTATTTAACCTAGGTTTACAATTTTAGAACTCTTTAAGAAAAACAAAAATTGTGTTTACCTCAATTTCAAAATGTAACTTTTACTAAGGATAAGTTACCTTCTTCAATCAGAAGGGACATTAAGGAAGGGTAAAATTGTAGGTGAGCTATATACCATGTGTCAGTTGCAATTTTTTTAGGGATCATGAATTTTAAGGAGAAACTTTGGTATTTGCCCAAGCTTTTTCGAGCTTAATTACTTTGACTATGTTTTTGGGGCCTTTATTTTGAAGTGTGGATCTTAATTCAAGAATGGGTTCTTGTACCCTAGATCCTTTTGGGCTTTTGGACTTGATTACTTTGTTTGTGCAAATCTATTTCTCACACGAACGTTTCATTTCTTTTTTTTTTTTCAAATTTTTTCATTTTCCCTTTAGCCCCTTTTCCTCATTTTTTTTCTTCTTTCCTTTTTTTATTTTTCCTTCTTCTTCTTCTTCTTCTTTTTTACTCAAGATAAAGGTGATCATTCCTTCTTTTGGCTTGCAATTGAAAGTGTATAATGTTTAGGATATAGGAACTTCTTTATTTCAAAGGAAATAAGTTATCAGTTATGAAAATTACAGTTGAATTGGTGTGACTGCAACAAGCACAAATTAGTTTTAACCTTTTCTCCTTATTAATGCCCCTAGCCTCCTATTTGGCCCATTATAGGGTAGTACTTAACAAGGCTTAAGTTTGAAAATACTCAATTTAAAGGCTCAATGGGGCTAATAAGGGATTTTGTGTTTAAGATATTGAAAAATAAATACCTATCTTTATTTTGATTCATATATCAAATTCAAGATGGACCTCCTTTAAGGAATGAGCCCAATAGTCTCATAATGATCTCACTTAACCCTCAAAGTGTTTAAGATTAGGGTATGGTATACAATTTACCTCTTTTCATCCTAAGCCTCTTAAACGTGAGTTGTCGATTCCTTAAGGAGGAATCTGTATTTATTTGCCCCAGGCTAGAGATTGACTTTGCCCTTCAATTTCTTAAAATATGCCCTAGTGTGAAATGATACTTTTTCATTCAATTTGAGTTCGAGATTGGGGGTATATTTGACTTTGTGTTTTAACTTAATTCATAGTTGGGTTCAGTTTTCTCAATAGACCAAGGGTTTTAGCTTAGCTACTTTGATGGGCTATAATTTGTGTTTAGGTCGACTTCCTAGATGGGCTAAGGGTTAATGTCTAGATCGACTGCCTTAATGAGTCGTAGTTTGTGCTTGGGTTAGTTGCCTTGATGGGTCGAGAGTTAGTGTTTTGATTGGTTGCCTTAATGGGCCAAATGGTTTTGTTTAAGTTTGTTGCCTTAATGGGCCGAAGGTTTTGATTTGTCTATATCCCATAAGAATTTTTAATCGTTAGCTGCTTTTCTTCTTCTTCTTTTTAACATTTTTTACTTTTTATTTTTTTGTCCATTTTTTGTGAGAGATAAAGATAGGGTTTTATTTTACATAAATCAAAAAATCTAATTACAAACAAGGATGGTGATTTTTGGAGTTCTATTTACAAGTCTATGGAATTTATTTACATTTTCTTGAGTGAAGGAGAAAAGTAGTTAGATGAAAGACTATTTACAAAAAAGGAATACTAAAGAATGAAGAATGATAAGCTATAGAGAACTTTTATTTGAAAAATTGGAGTATAGATAAAGAGCCTAACATCTATTCTAGATTATTATTCAATGAAACTTGACATTTACTCTAGGCCCCTTAGCTATAAACTAGAAAAACCCTAAACTAAGTATCGTAGAGGAGCTTTAAGGTCTTCCAGCATTTTGTGGGCTTCCCTAATGACTTGTCCAAGAAGGGATTTTAAAGACTATTTGTGAGCTTTAGAGCATTCTAGCTTCTCTTTTAGATAGGCAATCTTAGATTCTAGCAGCTATTTGTGAATCCAAGGGAGGTCTTATAGCCTATTGGTTCTTTGATTGTTCACTTGGTCATCAACTATTATCTTTAAGACTAAAAGTTTCATGGAAAACATTCAATTATCAATGAAATAGAAGAATGCACTAGAAGATGCTAGAACCATTTAGGTTAATACATTATTCCTTAAGTTGTAACCCTATTGCTTGATTTGATGTTTATAAAAGAATAGGTACAAAAATAGATCACATTTGTAGGGTTGTAACTTCTAAGAGTAGTGTATTAACTTAAGGTTTCAGAGAGGTATATGCAATTAAGGAGGGTTCTAAAAGTCCTTAAGCTTTGTGACCTTACGCACTTCTAAAGAAAAGGTTCATTAATTACATTGAAGCTTGAATGGGGTGGCCTAATCAGCCCTGAGCAGTAGCTACACCACTACACTTAAAGCCTACACAATGACCCACTATCCTAAGGTCCGAAGATGGCCTGGGTTTGACCATATTTACCCTATATTTTTTATGCTATCATTCTTCCCCATATCTTAAGTATCATGCATGTAAAAAGATTACATCAATTAAAACAAAGTATATTTACATAAAATGAATCATAACAATAAATAAATAAATGACATTGGTATTTTGAAAGACAAATTTAATTTTAGAAAGTTTTTTGAGTGGCAAGCCCTCTTAACGTCCTAAATAGAGTTACCAAGCTATTGGGCCTAAATTTTTCTTAGTTTATTTTATTTTATTAACCCGATTAGTATTAAACCTTAAATTGTCTAATACTAACCCTTGACTAAGAGTTAAGAAAAACTTGGTTTTTCTACTTTGAAAAGTTTAGAGTTGCCACCCGACTTGTGTTAGGAAAAAATGGGTTAGGTTAAAACTAATTGAGTAGATTGATTTTAATCTAAACACTTAATTATATGAAAATCGATTTTAAAAATGGTTTTTGAAAATAAAAGATTTGAGTTCGGGGGTTAACCTGTTAAACCTTTAATGGGTACCACTTTCAACTTTCCAAATTTAAATTTATCCTTTAAAATACTCGTTTAACTAATTATACATTCACAAAAACTAATCCTATTTGTACAAAAATAATAAATCGAAAGTATTTACAAAAGGGAAAATAAAAAAGATTTCCCCATTTTAAGTCGTCTCGTAAGTGCCTACATACTCTCTAATAGAGATTAGACTTTCCATAGTTCATTCATCAAAAATTGAAATGTGTTGATGATTTTTAATTTTTAAAAGTGGTCTAGTTTACGTTTGTTAGCTATTTTATTATTTGAGTAAAAATCTTAAAAGGAAGGGCCCTAATTTCAAATGTTTATTTTTGGAAATATCCTAAGAAAGTCCTAATTTTGAAAAGTGTTAATGTTGTTAGTGAATTTTGGGATGAGGAAAAATCCTGTAAAAGAAAGTGAAATACTTAATACCGAATCCACTCCGATGCGGTCACTCCGATGCTTAAGTCAATAATATGCTTAAGTCAATAAGGTCACTTAGTATAGTAAGTATATGAATAATAAGTGTCAGGATCCCTTACAGAGTTTCTTTCCGGTATTTATAAAAGGTTGTAGTGTCCAAGGCAGTTATCAAAATAACTGTTAAGATACATGGAAGCTTATTGACTTGACATCTCTCCTAATATGTAAGAGTAGCAGGTAGTTGTATAATGTAACCATAGACTTCAATTCAAGCCAAGAGCGCTTCTTATACTTAGCATAAATGCCATGTGTCATCTATTCAGTGCCAATGCCGAGAGAGTTGGTTATGCGGCATCTTGGTAGATAGGAGGCTAAGTGTTAGATGGGCAAAAACTGACTATTAACAGTTAATTTTATTTTATTTTTGTTAAAAAAATGATTTTCTAAGTGATAAAACATTTTTTTCATCTTTTTTATTATTCATTTATTTATTTTTGTTATTTTTATGTATTTTTTTTATTTGTGTTTTGATCAAATTAAAGAAAGTGAGCTAAGCATCCCTATCTATTTTTCTTTTCTTCTTCCTTTTTTTTTCTCTTTTTCTTTCTGTTTTTTTTTTTTAACAATTGTAAGGAATTGACAAGAAATAAATAAAATTAAAGATATACACTAAACAAAAACACAAGAGATTGCCACACCATGGATTCAGTGCATAGGTCGAAGGATTAAGTTGTACATTGCTCCAGTTGAGACGCACGTGATCGCCCTTACATGTGCAAAGGAGGATTGGACATTTAGAGTAGTATACAGGCCGAAGCTCTAGGTCGCCTAATGGGAATCAAACTATGGGGCCCCTAACTCGCAATCGGGCTCAAGAACTAGAAGAGCTAGTACAATGAATCCTTATGTTCCAACTAACCCTTATTGAGGCCAAGTACCTCCTTGTTGAGTCACCTCTAATGCTGTGCTGTATGACTGCCCATTGTTGTGTGATATGCCAAGTTAACTATTAGTCTCCGTTGCTAAGTCGACCAATTACTCGGCCCCTTCCTTGTTGCAAAGCCAAGAGAGAAAGCCGGATTAACTTAGCCATCCCTGCTCGGATAAACCCATGCATTTGTACTTTTTATCTACATCTCTTAACGACCTCGCCAATGCTACATCGCTACGTATACAGTATCACATGCGGAATCTATAGCACCAATGATTATTTTCCTTATATATTCATTTTTACCCCTTTATAACATGTACATTGTCCTCCTTAGGAAATATCCTTTTTGTCTTTTCCCTTTTAGGTAAGTTGCCCTAGTTTGTGGATATAAATACCCTTGCACTTGTAGTTGTAAGAGATCAGATAATCTTCAATGCACTTTTGAGCACCTTCTCCCCTATGTAAACACTGTTGTTTACTCTCGGCATAACTCTTATCATTTTCCTTAAGCAAGGTTAGGTGGCAAGTAACCTCATTGGACCAATTTGTACGTTACATTGAATTATGTCGTGAGTCTTTGGAAGTTCCATTGGTACGTCATATCCTCTGGAGCTATTCGTGGGTTTTGTTTACTGTTTTGGTCCTTTGCTTTCACCCTTTCATACCTTTCCCCATTGACTCTTTTCAAGCTTTCTGCAAGCTTAGACCCATTCAACGACTCTCCTTATCTGTTCTTGGCTATAGTTCGCATCATCTCAGTATCAGAATGGAGGTTTTGTATGAGCTGTAGTTAGTTCTTCATGAGTTTTGTTATACCCTGTTTTTGCCTGTTTGAAACAAAGTCAATTAGTGAGTTCATTTGACTATGGTATTATTAGTTGTTCACATTTTGAAGTGTTTGTTTAAATTATGAATTTGTGGGGAAAAATGATAGACCCAAATATGAATGTCGGTATCAATGATGATAGTAGAGTTATCTACAATGTATGTTAGTCTTAGGGAACTCCTAGTAGCACTGATGAGAGACTCGATGAGGTAGCTAACCTCCTGGTTGATCCGACTAGAGCAGTTCATGTATTGTCTTGCTAACTTATTGAGGCCACATAAAATACTTCACAAGCTGCTCAACCTGTTAGAAGTCAAAACCTAGCTTAACCATTTCAAGGTGGAGGAGTTGGCAGACGAGTAAGGTGAAGGATAGACATGAGAGAGCTTGATGAAGAGGAAGAAGAGTATTTTGAAGAGGAGCGTGTACGAGTCCCTGGAGCATCTAACCATATGAATTTTCGGATTTTGAGCTTCAATGGGTTTGTGAATGTCAATGAATACTTAGATTAGGAAGAGAAGGTGGAGCGTATGTTTGATTATTACTAGTATAAGGATTACAAGAAAGTGAGGACTGCTATTGTTGAATTTTCTAGATATATCGCCATGTAATAAAAGAATTTTCAGGCCATGAGAAGAAGAGAGGAGTACTAAGAGATTAATACTTAGCTTGAGATGAAGAGGGTACTCAGAAACAGATTCTTACTGGAAACATATCTCCAAGATACTTTGACACAGCTTCAGGAGCTAAGATAAGTAAGCCAAACTGTTGATGCATATGTTTACAAATTCCAAATGCTTATGATAAGATGCAAAGTAGAGGAACCACCTGCTTGAGTAGTTTTAAGGTTTGTCACTAGGTTAAGAGGAGAGATCCAAGACATTATAGAACTCTAACGATTCAACACAATGGATGAAGCTATTAGGACTACCTAATGGGTAAAGAGGCAAAGAAGAAGCTAAGTGACAACCAGAGTACCAACTAGCCGACCTAGACAGGCAAGTAGCTGGATACTACCAAGTACCGAGCTGAGAAGTAGGATAGATGTCAAATCCGAGCAGAAAAGCTGGTCTAAAGATCTAGTGTTGACCCAAACGTATGAGAAAGGGCAAGGGTCTAGCAGGAAGATTAGCTAGATCAAATACTTTAAGTACTAGGGGTTCGGACATATGGCTGCTTAGTGCCCAAACCAAAGAGTAATGGTCATTAAGGGAGACACCCCAAAGTTAGACATAAAGAGTACGGATGAGGAACCTGAGGAAGAGGAGGTTCTTGCCAAGAATGAGAATGCCAAGAAAGAGTTAATTAAGGAAGACGTGTATGCTGAGGACTTAGACCAATTACTTATGGTTGTCCGACACACTATGAGCATGGAGCCCTCGCGAAAGGAGGAGCAGAGAGAGAACTTATTTTATATCACATATAAGGTGAATGAACAAATGTGCGCCCTCATCATGGACAGTGGGAGTTACACCAATGTGGCATCAGTTGACCTTGTCTCAAAACTGAGGTTATCGACTGTTGAGCATCTGAAGACATATAATTTGCAATGGTTAAGTGATAAGGGAGCATTACACGTCATTCGGTAAGTACTACTATCGATCACTATTGGCAATTACTCTGACTAGATTCTTTATAACATACTGCCCATGTGCACTTCCCACGTATTGTTAAGAAGATCGTTGCTCTTTGATAAGAGAGTCATCCATGATGGTTATAGAAATACCTACATGTTCGAGAAGGATGATTAGAAGATCATGTTGAATCCGATGCTACCGAGAGAGGTTCACAAGTTATAGACGAAACTTGCTCACAGATCGAAGAAGACTCTAATGATGAGTATAGTCAAGCTTCGAGAGGCCATTAACATTAATGAGTCGATCCTCCTGTTGGTCAGACGATTACTAGAAATGAAGGAGCGAAATGATTTACCCTAAGAGGTGAATGAACTGTTGGATGAATATGCTAACCTATTCTTAGAACAGTTGCTAGTAGGGTTGCCCCCAACCTGAGGCATAGAACACTGCATTGATTTAGTACCTAGCGTTGTACTGCTGAATAAGCCAGCTTATCACATTAATCTCGAGTAGGCTTTTATGCTTCAATGTCAAGTCAATAAGTTGCTGGAAAGAGGATACATGAGAGAGAGTTTTAGCCCTTATGTTGTGCCTGCACTTCTTGTGTCAAAGAAGGATGGAACTTGGCAGATGTCTGTTGACAGCTGAGCCGTGAACAAAATCACGATTAAATATAGGTATCCAATCCTGACACTAGAAGACATGCTGAATGAATTAAGTAGAGCTAAAATTTTTAATAAGATTGATCTCAAGTCCGGCTACCATTAAATCCGCATGAGGCTAGGAGATGAGTAGAAGATTGCATTCAAAACTCAACATGGGCTTTATGAGTGGATGGTCATACCCTTCGGGTTGTTGAATGCCCCGAATACCTTCATAAGGCTTATGTAAGCCCTAAAGTTCAGCCAAGTAACCGTAGGATTGAACTTAGAACTCAAGGTTTAGGGCGATCGGTTAAAAAAATCCGATCAAATCCAAATTATAAACTATTGAGAAGAATATTAGTAAAAATGACCCCGTAAACTTAAATTTAAGAAAATAAGAAATAAAATAGGAGACTATAAAATTTTCAAATTTTAAGCATAATAATTGCTAATTACCGAAAAGGCGAGAAGTATAATATAATAACTAATAAATTACTAGAGATAGATTATATGTATACTAAAAATTTTAGAATGACCAAAATAATAATTAGGAATGTTCACGTGTACCCTACATGTATTTACGTGTAGATAAAAATACGCGAAATTACCTAAATTGGCCAAAAACTAAGCAAATAATTAAAGAAAATTATAAAATAATTGTGGAAAAATCAGAAAAAAATCAGAAGGGTGTGGAATGATGCAAGGTTGGTCGTGGCAAGTCAGAATCTGAAAAAGAAAATTCAACCAATTAAATTAGGACAACATAAAAGCCAAAAATTTAGGGATAAAGCACTTGTCTTGTCCAAATTAATGCACAATAAATCCCCTAAAACCCTATAAATAGCAGGAAAAATCCAGGAACTCATTTGGACAGTTAGAAATTATAGAAAATTAGGAAGAGTTGAAAATTCGAGAGAAAATCTAGAAAATAAAAAAAAATAAGAAAAACTGTACAGTTAGGGATTTTAAAGGGAACCCACACCAGACGAGGAGTTGGGGGTGGACGGCCACCACCACCACATGGTGGTGACAGCGCCCAGGTCGGCCGACAAGGCCACGGCGGCCCGCGGTGGTCGGAGCCACCCATACCGGTGAGTTCAATTTCCAGCCCAATTCTTGTGAAATTTTGTAAAAATAGTAAATATAATTAGAAAATTATGAATTTTGTTATTCTGGGATATTTTTGTATGCAGTTTGTAGGAAAAATATTATTTTGATGAAATTATGTTCCGTAATATATGGTCCCTAAGAAATCGTGCAAAATCGAGCACATTTCGGTTTAGAAATAAATGACCTTAGGAGTGTAGTTTCAAGCCCAAAATTTTTCTGTAGATTGCTCAGATGATATAGAATAGTGCTATGAAGCCCTTTTTCAAAAATTAATTTTCAAAATTTTTAGATAATTTTTAGGCTCTAAAGAGGCATAAAATGGGTAATTTAGGGTTAATTATATAATTAAATGATTAATTTCTGATTTAGTGAATAATTACATGTTTTAGGATGTTAAGATCTGATGGAGTATGATACTTATAGCATTTAGGGTGTTAGATGTAATTATTAGGTTAATTATGTAGTAAATTAGTAATAGAAAAACATAGTAAATTATGAGTTAATTTTGTAAATTAGAATAATTAGGTGTAAAACCTGATCTAGGATGAATTTAGACATTTTGAAGTGATAATTTATGTTAGAGATGGTGATTAGGGTAATAGAAATATTAGAAATGCATTATGTGCATAATATGTAATAATACATAATGTGTAATTTTTGAAAATATAATAAATAGAAAATATTAGGATAAAAATTGATATTATATAAATAATAGGGATATATAATAAATCTGATAAGAAACTTGAATTTATGTAATTATATGAAAAATGTAAAAATTTCTTACATTAGGAGTAAATTCGGTACACAAATAGGGATTTAAGTATACCGGATGGAATAAAATACTGACCAGGGGTAGTGATCGTATTTAGGGTATTGGGAAATAATGTGATTAATTTCACATTATGGGTTGGAATGAATTTCTAGGGTTGGAATATAAAACACTACTTAGAAAATCGAACTAAAATCTAATTTAGAAATCGATATGGAAAATCGAACCTAAACCCAACCCTAAACCTAGAATAATGGTAAAAGACTTAATACCTAGATAATTAGGCATATTAAACCTTAAACAAAACCTAACAATAAGCATTATAGGATAAAACAAACTTATAATATTTATATGAAAAGCTGAAACCACGTTCGTGTTATAGGGATGATCGGCGATGGCCTGAGAGAATCGGACCTCGAGTGAGTGAGCGAGGAGTCGAGGTAAGTTGGGATTAATACGATGCTGTATTTTGGAGGCTTAAGATTATGCTTGGTTGTGCTTGTTAGATAGTTGAATGTATGCATGTGCTTGATTATGGGTGATGCCATGATTCTGTTTGTTGCTCTGCACATATTATATGAATTGTATGAAATGATTGATCACCCTAAACTGGACTTAATTAAATATCCGACCAGTAATCATGATCGGACATGCATTGCAACCCGTTAGGGGAATTTAGGACTCTCCGGCCAAATACCGACCCCTTCGGAAGGGATAGCGCAGGATTGCAAAATGGTCCCTTCTTCATCCTCAGTCGAACTAAGTGACAGGAGAGGAGGTCGCAACGAGGGTGAAGGCAGTGGTTCGAAGGTAGTCGCGGGAGGAGCAAGGTCTCCATTACACAAGCCTGGGTTTGGTCGTGAGCTGTTGCATTAACGGCAACTCCTCAACCCGGATTAGAGCGAGCGCAATTTCTCTAATCTCACGACGGGCCGGACAACGTCGTGCGATGACATTTGCTTGCACATGCATTGCACCTAATAAGTAATTGAAAACCTTGTTGTGTTTATGGTATAGTTTTAAGTCCTCCGTCCCTACTTACTGAGCTGTAGTTGCTCACATCCCTATAGACGTCGTGCAGGTGCTGGCTAAGAAGCGGCATCAACTACTCGAAAGCTAGCAACTGCTGGATCCTAGGGAGTGAGGAAAAACATTGAAGAATCAACACATATTTTACTTTTCATTTCTGATTAATGTAATAACTGAATTATAGTGACTATATATAACTTTTCTCACTTTCTTAGGTAAATGATTTGTTTAAATTACATATTGTCTACTTCAAAGCGAGTTAGTCGTGGACGCCTTGTGTAGATCAGGTCTAAGATAGCGGTTGTAAGGCCAACTTCTATTTTAGGATGGTTTACATGGCGGGGCTTGTTACGACTCTGCCGCTTCGGGGCGTGACAGCTTATGAACCATGTACTGAGATATCTCACCGAGAAGTGTATCGTAGTGTTCTTCAACAACATCTTGATCTATAGTGCTGACATGTCGAGTTACTGTAAACACATTAGAGCAATCTTAGATATTCTCTATGTCAAGAGATTATTCGGTAACCTAAAGAACTGTTGTTTTTACCAGCATAAAGTGGTATTCTTGGTCTATGTAGTTAGTGGAGAAGGCTTACGAGTCAATGATGAGAAGATTTGAGCAATTATTGAATTGCCGACCCTTACTACTTATGCCAACGTGAGAAGTTTCCATAAACTGGCTTTATTTTACCAAAGGTTCATCATGAACTTCAGTACCTTCGCTACACCATTTGCTAAACTAATGAGGAAAAACACCGACTTTTGATAAGGAGAAAGGGAGGAGAAGAGTTTCACTGAGGTAAAGAAGAAGTTGACCTCCGCCCTAGTGTTAGTACTCCTCGACTTCAACAAAATCTTTTAGCTAGAGTGCAATACGTCAAGCATTAGAATAGGTGATGTCCTAATGTAAGAAGGATAACCAATTGCCTTCCATAGTGAGAAGCTCTAAGGACCGCAGCTAAATTACTCCATATATGACAAAGAACTCTTGGCACTAATCTAAGCACTACAATTATGGTAACACTATCTACTGCTGAGAGAATTTGTCATATATACTGATCATGAGTCACTACGGTACCTTCAAAGTTAGACCAAGCTGTCCAAGCGGTAAGCGAGATGGGTTGAATTCCATGAAGGGTTTAATTTTGTGATCAAGTATAAGCAAGGAAAAATCAACCTAGTTACAGATACTTTGTCGAGGAGGCATACACCCTTATTAGAACTATAGACCAAGCTGTTTAGTTTTGCAAGTATCAAAGAACAGTACTCCGAGGATCCATACTTTGGACCAATAATTTTGAGATGTGTGGATAGGAGAACAATGGACAAGTATTATGTGGAGGATGGCTATTTGTTCTGAGGTAGGAAATTGTGCATGCCGACTTATTCCCTATGGGAATTATTAATCACAGAAGCCTACAATGGTGGACTCTCTGAACATTTTGGAGAGAGAAGGACCTATGAATTAGTGAATAGCTGATTCTTTTGGCCGAGAATGCGAAGAGATGTGCACCGAGTAGTCGAAAGCTATGCTATGTGCAAAAAGGCCAAGTGTCAAGCTGAATAAGGGAAGGCAATACCCTTACCTATTCCGACGAGGCTGTGGATTGAACTAAGCATGGACTTTGTTCTCAGACTACTGAGAACTACCCGAGAAAAAGATTCTGTGATGGTCGTGGATTAGTTTAGTAAGATGGCACACTTCGTGCCTTATACCAAAATTAATGATGCTTCGGCTATTGCTTCTTTTTTCTTATAAGAGATTGTGCAGATACACAACGTGCCAAGGAGTGTAGTCTCCGACAGAGACCTAAAGTTCTTAAGTCATTTTTAGAGAACCCTGTGGTGTCGATTGGGAGCCGAATTACTCTTTAGTAACTCCTGTCACACCCAAACTGATGACCAAGTAGAGGTGGTTAATCGTGCTTTGGGTTCATTGCTCTGAGCTACAATCGGCAAGAACTTGGTTGATTGGGACATCTGCTTACCACTGGTCGAGTTTGCTTACAACTAAACTGTACATGATACCACTAAGTAGACCCCATTCGAAGTAGTCTATGGATTCAATCTCGAGTTGCCCCTTAACCATGCCCTTATACCCATACCTATGCAAAAGGACCCCAATTCCTTAGCTTGGGCGCAATCCCTTCAGGACATATATGATAAGGTCATTTAGCACATCAACCAGGCTGTCGAAAGAATGAGTAAAAAGACTAAAGGTAGGTTAGCAAAACAATTTCAGCCGAGAGACTTGGTATGGCTACACCTCAATAAGGAATGGTTCCCGAACAAAAAGAGAAACAAATTATCTGCAAGAGCGGAAGGACTTTTCAGAATTCTCTGAAAAATCAGCGATAATGCCTATAGGTTAACATTGCTTGAAGACTATAGGGTTTCTGACGCCTTCAACATTAATGGCCTCAGTCTATATCACCTTAATGGAGAATTGAGTGAACAGCATCCGAATTTGATCCCAAATCCAAAACAATCCTAAAGGAACGTTGGGAATCAAGTTATAAGGCCCCTGACCTACAGCCAAGCTTGAGGACTAAAGGGGCTAGCACGACGAATTCTTATGTTCCAACCAACCCTTACCTTAATGGAGAATTGAGTGAACAGCATCCGAATTTGATCCCCAATCCAAAACAATCCTAAAGGAACGATGGGAATCAAGTTACGAGGCCCCTGACCTACAGCCAAGCTCGAGGACTAAAGAGGCTGGCACGACGAATTCTTATATTCCAACAACCCCTGCTGAGGCTAAGTACCTCCTTGCCAAGTTACCTCTAATGTCGTGTTGTATGACTGCCAGTTGTTGTGTGATATGTCGAGTTAACAATTAGTCTCTATTGTCGAGTCGACCATTTACTTGGCCCCCTCTTTACTGAGAAGTCAAAAGAGAAAGCCGGATTGACTAGGCCATTCTTATTTAGACAAACCCATGTGTCAGTACTTTTTGTCCGCATCTCCTAATGACCTTACCAATGCTGTATCACACCGTATACAGTATTACATGTAGAATTTGTAGCACCAATGATTATTTTCCTTATATATTCATTTTTGCCCCTTTATAACATATACATTGCCTTCCTTAGGAAATGTCCTTTTTGTCTTTTCCCTTTTAGGCTAGTTGCCCTAGTTTGTAGGTATAAATACCCTTGTACTTATAGTTGTAAGAGATTAAATAATCTTCAATACACTTTTGAGTAGCTTCTTACCTACATAAACACTATTGTTGACTCTCGGCATCACTCTTATCCTTTCTCTTAAGTAAGGTTAGGTGGTGAGTAACCTCATTGGACCAATTCATATGTCACACTGAATTGTGCCGTGAGTTCTCGAAAGTTCCATTGGTGCATCATATCTTCTGGAGCTACTCGTAGGTCTTACTTACTGTTTTCATCTTTTGCTTTCACACTTTTGTTCCTTTCCCCATTGACTCTTTTTGAGCTTTCTGCAAGCTTAGACCCATTCAATGACCGACCTTGTCTATTCATGGCTACGGTTTACATCATCATCGGGTTAAATTCAATTCAAGTGACCCGATTACGTACAAGGCACATGATTTACAAAGAGAGGAAGAAGAGGAAGAAGAGGAAGAGTAGGTCGTCAAAGGTGGCATTTTAAAGTGATTTAACCACCAATTCATACGGAAGATGATGTATTTATGTGAATTTTATTGGGGATTGGGGCTTTGGTGAAGTGCCACCATGTTTGGTAGCCTCTTAAGTAGTAGTTGTAAGTTGCCACTAGTGGTGGAGGCACTAGCGGTGGAGGTTAGGTTAACATGGTGGTGGTAGTTGAGCTTTGAAAAGAGGTTAAGTTTTAGGTTTTAGGATTTAGGAGATAGTAAAGTCGACCATGATAGCTATTTTGGTCAAAGAGGAATGGGGCTACTAGTTTCGAAGGGGCCATTGGCGGTGGCTTAGGGTTTGGAAAGCTCTAATGGTGGTTCTCACGTCTGGGAGCACGATAGCATGCAAGAAGGCTTAGGTTCAAATTCTTACAACATAAGGAGACTAAGCATGTGGTTGGCTTCATTTGAAGATTTTCAAATGGAGCCAATCTTTAGAGAGAGAAACGCTGCAACTAGTTTAGAGAGAGAAATAGAATGTAGATGTTTGTTAAGCAAGAAAGGACGAAATATTGATGCTGGAATGAATCCTAGAAGTCCCCATTTATACTAAATGATGCTTAAACAAACTTAGAAAGCTCAATATTGCCATTGAATTGGAAATCAAAATTTAATGGGTTTTAATTGCTATAATCCAATTTTAAATTAATTTTGCTTGATTTCAATTGAAACAAATGGTTAAATACGATCCTTAGATAATCGTTCTTGCTAGAATAAGAGATTAGAAGCTTTGATTCCTACCCAAATTCATTAGATTTCAATGGAGCTAAAATCATACGAGATTACTTTCTTTGATTTACAAGTACAAATTTAATCCTCAAATCGATTGTATCTAGGTGAGAAAATGGTACCAATTTGAAGTACCTTAAGCGCTCTTCATGATTTCATCGTTTATTTAATGAAATCACCAAGAAAACGGCATAAAAAATGATAAAAAACCGAGGGCCTTGAGCATGTGCTTCACAAGAAAATAAGAGAAACATAGGGAAAGTTAGGGAAAGAGGTGTTAACATTAGCCATGTTGTCCAATTGGGGTCTACTATAAGTCAAGCTAATACGTGGCCCCAATTAGATGTGGACATGTGGCATATGCAATGAAGGAAAAAATAAAAGGCATAAAGTGCCTATAGTAAGATTTGATCCTTAGACCTTTTTTCTTACTACTAATATAAGTCCAAGTGTATTTTTCTATTTTCTATTTTTTTTTTGTTTTTCCAAATTAGGACCCTTTTTCCTATTCTAGAAGTTTTAAAAATATAAGGGGCCAAAATGGAGTGTTTATAGGCCTGCCCAATCTAACCTTTCTAGGTTTAGCTCAAACTAATAAAATAAGGCTAATTGGCTTCAGCTCATAAAGGGGATCCATTTCAAGTCTATTAAAAGAAGAATTCAATCTTAACCATTTGTTACCATCATGATCTAATAGATGGGATCAACTACCATTTCTTATAAATACGCCCTTCATTTTCTCATTAAGAAAAGAGACAAATTCCAACTAATGTCATTATTCTGCTAAAATCTTGCCTCAAAGATTAAACACTTAAACACCTCAAGAACATTATCCCATTCTTCATCGATTGTGGAATTTGATGCCATTGTGCTCCTCCACTTACCACCATATGATTAGAGTCTTACTAAGATTGTCTACTTTTCCTCCCTATCTTACCTCACTCAATCATCCCATATATGTAAGTCAAGTCATTTCCTTAGTCACATGTTACGCGATCTATCATACAGCATGCGTGTGACCCTCACAACTGAACCTTCACCACTCATAAACAGAATTCCTTAATTTAAAGAATTTTAAAGTTTCACTAACCATTTGTAAGCTACGTCTATGATTTCGATGTCTAGTTAAACATCTAAAAGGTAATAGATCGCTACATTATACGTATGATTATATATACCCAATAACTTCTTTTTTATAATAAACCTTTTTATTGATAGGCCATTTTATCTAAGCTTTAGAGGCTTAGGCTAAATGTTTTAACATGCTTGGGATGTCCAAAGCACCCCTATAGGCTAGAGGCTTAGTCCCCTTTTGATAAGCCAACCTACTCTAACTAAGGCCTGTATGAAGTTAGTCGATCGATGCACTTAGTACCATAACAATATGCTAGGGTTGCACTTAAGCACTCTTTTAGCCCCAACCTATATATGAGCTTGGAAGCCTTTAGTGGAGTCCTTAGGGTGGTAAGCCCTGAGCCTTGAGGACTTTGGGTCCTTAAGTAGCTAAGTCTATGGCTTAATAGATCCACTCCAATCTTAAAACCTTGAGTGTAGGTCAGGTGCTTGGTGCTTAGGTTAGAGAGTACAACATTATATGTTGCCTTGCTTATCCTCCTTCTCTCTCGTCAATGAATGCTATGTAATAGGTAATTATATGACCTTAGAGTCTAGCCATACAGGCTGTGCCAATTACCATGCCAATGTGACAAGCTCCCTTCCTAAGATTCACCAGTCGGTAGAAAGGAGTTGTTCTTTCTTATATTGGGCATGCCTCTATGCCTTGACCATGTATAAGCCAATCCTCATCCAATACGTATTGGTAACAAGTTAAAGTAAGAATACAAATCCACAACCATCACAATGCAACAATGGTAGCAAGTCATCAACACCATCACCATTACCCCGATCAACTCACTAGCCTTTAAAGTTCAAACATATGAAGGCCATGTTCAATCAAATGATGGAGGCAAATAAAAAATTACTCTAAGAAAGCACCAATTTACAATAAGAAATCATGGCTTTACATGCATTGAAAGGCAAAGCTAATCTTGAGAATCCCTTAGTCAGTTCATCAAGTAAGCTAAGTAGATAAAGCAAGTGTTACCTAATGCCTCTAATGAACCTTATACACCCACATGAGCGTATGAAATTTGAGCACCATCTTATTAAGGACTTACATAATAAATTGAACACCAATCGTAACAAAGAGCAAATGTTGGGTACTAGCTACACATAGAGGGAAGTCTCCCCAAGTCAATCATGAAAGCTACTTAAGGAGATGAATGTGAAAGAGATAAATGAGAACATTCACTACGCCTCAAGCATGCATGAATAGAAACAAGTTAAATCCTTAGCCTGGGTGCTACAAATAGATGTGAGTAGGAGCCTATTTACACCAATAATCCTCGAAGGGACCCTTCCACAATGTGTCTGACTCCTATACTTCAATAGTTATGATGGCTCAAGCAATCTTCATGACTATATAGTTCATTTTCACACCATGATGAGCTTACATAACTTCTTTAACACTATAATATGGAAGACATTCTTAAGCACATTAACGAAGGCAACATTATTATGGTTCAACCAATAATAGGATAGCTTAATCAATTCCTTCGATGTGATAATGGTTAGGTTCCAATAGCACTTCTAAGCAGCAAAGGATAGTATTAGGACTCATTGACCTAATACAATGTCAAGAAAAGGCCTAACTAAACCCTCCAAGCCTTTTTGGAGTGATTTAATCGAATAAAGCTCCAAGTTCTAAGGGTTGACATTAGGGTCGCTCCTTAGGCTAACATCAATGGTCTAGATCCCAACAGCAAATTCTTTGAGGTCATTACGCTCCATTACCTAGACATTTTTGTAGACTTCATGAGATCAATCGAGAAGTACATCAGCAAGAAGACACCATTCGAGTACAATTGAAAAGTGACAACTACAGTAGAGGTTCTTAGGCTAAGGATCACCTTGATCTTTGAGAAAGATTGTCCATCTTCCTCTAAGGAGCATCAAAAGAGGAAAAAGCAATAGTTCATGGATTAAGTAAACTGTACACCATTGAACCACCTTCTTAAAGAGGTGCACTATGAGGTAAGGGGGCAACTTTATCAACCTCCTTACATTAGTGAAACTCTCGAGTAGCATTATCAAGAAAATTTTATGATTACCACAACATACGTGAGCATAACATAAATGAGTATCGGCACTTAAAAATTTTATCAAAGGGCTTATGCCTAAAGGCCACATCAACCACCTCGTCATCGATGAGAGGAATCGGATTTAACAACCATCCAAGCACCATTGAACTAAAGAAGAAGAAGAACAACAACAATAATCAAAACAGTAGAACAACCCCAATGATACCTAACATCAGGTAAATGGGGATAGGTCCAAACCATAATCAAAAGACTAAAGGTAGGAGTAAGGCTATAAATGAGCTAAACTGCTCAAGCTCGACTTAGCTCGGCTTGAGCTCAATTATTAAATGAGCCACGTTTAAGCTTTAGATGAAGCTCATTTATCTAAATGAGCTAAGTTTGAGCTCTAATTCAAGTTCATGAGTTTACTCATTCATGCTTGTGAGTGGGCTTACAAATTATATATATGTATACATATATTACATATTATATATTATTAAAATTTAAAAACTAATAATCATATAATATATATAAATATATAATATTTTATCAAATAATATATAACATATAACCTAATCTTTATTCACTATTTATTAATATATTTATATATTTATTTTGTATATTTAGGCTTGTAAGTGGGCTCGAGATCGGCTTACTTTAGACTCGACTCGGCTCGAGCTCGATTAGTAAATAAGCTAAGCTCAATTTCAAGACAAAGCTCGTTTATCTATATGAGTTGAGCTCGAGCCTTAATTGTAAGCTTAATAAATAGCTTGGCTTGAGCTTAAGCTTGATAATTTTTAAAAGTGCTAACTTTGAGCCTTTAGAAGCTTGGCTCATTTACAACCCTAGCTAGGAAATATGGCTTGTCCCTTTGAGCAACAGCACAAGGTGCTCTTAGTTAGATCAAAGAAGCTTAAGATGGATACCACCATCTTCTTGTAGGATGAGGACAAAGAAGGCATAGAATACCCCTATATTGATCGTTTGGTAATCAAGGCTATTTTGATGTCTCGAAGACCATTAATGATAGGATCTCGGTAGATATCTTATTCTACCATGTTTACATGCAATTAGAGGAACCTTTGAGAGCATATAAACAAATTCTAGCATGCTTTGGAGGCAATTTAATGTCGGCTAATGGTCTTATTACACTCCTTGTTTGGTTAAGCGATGATGAGTACATCACCTCATTATTGATTGACTTTATTGTTATCAACCACTAATCCCCTTAGAATGCAATTCTAAGGAGACCAAGTCTCAGTAAGTTCAACATGTGCATCAATTAGCGATGTCTAAAGGTAATGTTCCCAATACCTACAAAAGTCAACATGGCTCGGGGTGACTAAAAACTATCAAGATCACTCTTCTTGAAGGACATCGCTTGAGATTAGGTCATGTACATCAAATCAGGACTAGAGGAAATGTAGGATTCAAGGTGAGAGCCTACAAAGAAGATCAAACTCGTATAATTTATAAGTAGGCTCAAGCATACCATGCAAATGGGAACATCATTATTCATTGAGGATAGAGATGAACTCATTACTTTCCTTTGGTCTAACTTTGACGTTTTCACATCTTCTCCTAAGGAGATGCATAGAATCATAAGTATCCTTGAGGTGATGCACCATCTCCAAGTAAACACCAATATACAGCTTGTCAAGTAAAAGAGAAGGTACTTCATATCGAAGAGACAAGCCACAATTGAGCAAGAGGTGCAGAAGCTACTTCAAGATGGCTTCACGAGGGAAGAGCATTACCCGACTTAGTTAGCAAACATAATGTTAGTCAAAATGTTTAATAGGAAGTGGTGCATGTACATATACTGCAATGACCTAAATAAAGCCTTCCTAAAGAACTGCTTTCCCTTTATAAGGATTAATTAGCTTTTCAATTCGAAGTCAACCCATGTAATGCTCAGTTTTATGGATGCTTACTCAAGTTGCAACTAAATACGCATGGCAACTAAAGACTAGGTTCACACATCATTCATCATTGACTTTGGCAAGTACTATTAAAAGGTCATGCCCTTCAATCTCAAGAATACTAGCGTAACATATTAGAGGTTGGTGATGACCATTTCAAGTCATAGTTCAAGTGAAATGTTGAAGTTTACATCAATGATATGATCCTTAAGAGCAATCAGAAGGTTGACCATATCAAGGACTTGTGTAAAACCTTTGAAAGTTTGCATAAGTGTCAAATGAAACTCAATCCCCAAAAGTATGTTATTGGGGTTGACTTGAGTAAGTTCCTCATATTTATGGTCATAGAGTGTGGCATTAAGTCCAACTTAGATAAGATATAAGCCATCTAAAACATGAAGACCCCTCAAATATTAAAAGAAGTACAACAACTCATAAGTAGGATTGCCACGCTCAATCACTTTTAAGTCCAAAAATACCGATAAATGTTCTAAGTTCTTTAAGCTATTGAAGAACCTATTGAAGTTCAATTAGACCAAAGAGTGGCATACTGCATTTGATAAGCTTAAACAGTGTAGGAAAGCCTACCCATCCTCTCCAAGGAAGTCCTAAAGAAGATCTCTTTTTGTACCTAGCCATTAGTGATCAAGTATTGCCTTCTATACTCACTGAGTAGATGGACATGAGTATAAGCTAGTCTACAATGTCAGCTACATTTTATAAGGCTCAGAGATTAGGTACATATGGGTAGAAAATTTTTCTTTGGCTATAGTAATTGCTATAATAAAGTTGAGGCCATACTTCTAACTACATCCTATCATCATCCTCACTGACCAACTATTGTAGATCATTTTACAAAAGCTAGAAGCCTCTGGCCATATGGCCAAGTACTCATTTGAGCTTAGTTCCCATAGAATTAAATTTTGCATGAGGCAGTCTATCAAGGTGTAAGTCCTTAAGGACTTCGTCACCAAGTACATTGGAAAAGAGGAAACACCAATGCAAATCAAAATATTGGTATGGAGTCTCTAAGTGGATAGATCCTCTACTCGAGGGGAGGGGGAAGGGGAGTGGAATAGAGATAGTTCTACAAGGGCCTTATGGTACTAAGGTCCTCTATGCACTTAAGTTTAGATTCCTAACAAGCAATAACGAGATTGAATGTGAAGCCTTCATCACCGCCTTAAGATCACAAAAGACGTCGGGATTGAGAAGGTAGAGATGTACATAGATTCCATACTCATGGTATAGTAAGTTAAAGGAGAGTACAGAGCAATAGGGGGAAGCTATGACAATGTACTTTCAAGCAGTATGGTACCTCACCTCGGGGTTCACCTCATAGAGCATTACCAAAATTCCTTAGGTAGAAAACTCTATGGCACATAGACTATACAAACTCACTTCTATAACCATCCCATCGCCTTACACGAACAATGAGCAAAATCTCCTACAGTATGTCCCCAAGCGCACAGTCAACAAGTAATTGCATGAAGTCTTAGATATTTGACATTTGTCCATCATGCCTTGTTAGATGGACCTAATACTTGAGTATCTCAAGATAAGGACATTGTTCGATGATAGAGGAGAAGCCAAGAGGTTCGCCTATAACGTGGCCAATTACACAATCATTGATGTTGTTCTCTATCATTGTGGATATAATGTCTCACTCATTCAGTGTCTTAGATCTAAGGAAGGTATCTATAGCCTCAAGAAGTTGTACACCGAGGTCTATAACAATCATAAATATGAAAGAAGATGCAAAGACTATGGTGTAGAGATGCCATAAGTGTTAGAAACACATACCCATCAATCATGCCTCGAGCACCAAGCTTTACCCAATGATGAGCCCATGGTTATTCACCCAGTATAGACTCAATGTCTTCAGACCCTTCCCTAAAGTGCTTGAGTGCATCAATTTGATAGCACCAAGTTTAAGGAGTTTTATGAGAAGCACCATATGGAGCTTTACTACACCTTAATTTCTTACCCTTAGACCAATGACCAAGTTGAAGCCATCAATAAGATAATCTTTGGTAGCATGAAGAAGAGAGTTGAAAGAGTAGAGGGGAGGTAAGTTGATGAGGTCCCAACTATCCTATAGGTGTACCGGAGAACTCACAGGTACCTATTAAGTTGGAGCTATTGACAAGCAGGATCAAAAACTTTGATGTTGGCACTAACCAAATAACCTGTCAAGAAAGCCTCGACACAATTGACATGGTGTATGATGCCACCAAAGCTCATGTAGTCGCTTACTAACAACAAGTGGCCAAGCACTACAACAAGAAGGTTAAGCATAAGGTCTTTCAGCCTAAAGACTTAATGTAGCAAAAACTGGAGGGCATGGGGACATGAGAAAGACAAGGCAAGCTAGCACCAAATTAGAAGGATCTCGTATGAGTAAAAGAAGACATAGGCAATGGAGCTTATACATTGGAGACCCTCGATAGACAACCCATTCCAAAGACATGGAATGCTAAAAACCTAAGGCCTTACTTTTTGTAAAACTTTATGAGAAACTCAATGTACTTGTAAATATTTGTTAGTTTAATGAAAGATGAATTTTAGACTTATCTATTCTCCTCTCTAGAATCCTCATCACAATTTAACATGATTTGATCATCATTAAGTTCAACTCCTCATTAGCTGACGAGGGTAGAAAAGCCTCAAGTACAAACGACTTGATGCACATCCCTAAATCTTAGGTACTCTCATTAGCTATTATGCTTGAAAGCCTTAAGCTTCAAGCACCCAAGTCAATGCACATTCCCGACATCAAGTACCCCATAGGTACTTATGCTCGAAGGGTTAGTACTTCAAACCAAATATACCGACCTAATTGATACACTTGGTCCATACCCCAATTAACATCCTTAGAAGGCTCGATGACTCAAACTAATTACAAATTGGTTATGGAACCATGAGCGTACAAGTAGCATCCTTCAATAGGATGATATGGTCGAGCACACTCAATCACATGAAAATAAAACAATACAAGGGGATATGTAGGCATGGGCTAATGCAATCAACTAAGGGAAACCTAGTCAAAGCACCACCTTAATGAACACTAAGTACAACTTACAAAATCTAGCTCTTACCCATCTTAGCTAGACCTTGACATACTCGTAAGTTCTTGCATTTTTGAGGCAATGTTAATATCTAACAAAACAAGAATAAATCAAAAGAAGAGGACAACAAAACACAAAGAAGAATTCACATGAGAAGGTAACCATACTTCGAGAAAATCCCACTATTACTAATTTGTGCAATTTCATTACAAGGTTTAGGGGTAAGCATCCTAACCTTAAATATAAAAGGAGAACAAAAACAACAAAAGAGAAGAAAGGAAATGGAGTAAACAGAAGGCCTCTTTGGGTTCTTAGCCTAGCCTTCAACCTAGTCAACTCAACCCTCAACTTGGTTAGCTACAACCCTATCTTGGTTATCTCCCTCCTTAACTTGATCAACTCCACGTTTAGAATGGTTGCTTCCACCTTTGCCTAAAGATTCCTTAGCATCATCACTAGACTCATCCTCATTGTCCAACTAGAAAACGAAGCCTAGGCCAAGATTAGCATAACTCTTTTGAACCTTTGCCTTCACCTCTCTTCCTCCATTTAGGCTGACTTAAGTAGCAACCTCTTTAAAGTTACACCCACTCTCCTTAAGTATCCCTTCTATGGCTACTAGTGTCAGCTCTTGACTATCCTTGAGCTTAGCTTCTTGAGCTTCTAACCTAGCTTGAACGTCCTTGAGCTCCTTCCTCCTCTCCTTTGCCTCACTCTTTGCTGCAGCTAGCTCCTGTACATGAGCATTAGCTAGGTTCTTTAACTCATTAGCATGTATCCTAGTGGCTTCAGCCTTAGCCTTCACCTAAGTTGCCTCTCGCTCAACCTTCTCCTTTTCCTCCCCCAAGCCCTTATAGGTCTCAAGCAAGTCATGGATGCATTTCTTCATCTCCTTGATTTCCTCCTTCAACCTATTTACCTCCATCTTTAGCTCGTTGCACCACTGGTAAGCCGATTACAATGAAGACAAAGTGGGTCAACTACAAGTACCCATTGAAACTTTAACAAAAGAAATAACATAAGTAAGGAGGACATACCTTTCAAAGCATTCTGTGTCTGTGGGAAAAGGCATACGCATAAACCCTCACTGTATCCTGTAGCTTCTCCATAGTAATCTTAATGATCTTTGGGTACCATTTTTCATGAAAGAGCTTAGAAGTATCTAAATCCACATGTACCATCATAAGGTCCTTACCCTAATGATGATTTGGTGTGACCTCCAACTCGTCATCCACTTTAACCACGAGTACACCTTAATTCTCTTGAGTCTTCTCCTATCTCACCGTCCTTTCTTGTTGTTGTTTTTGCTACTATTGGTGTGCTTTACCCAAAATCCCATCACCAGCAAGCACATCACGCAATTGAAGCTTAAGGAAAAGTCTCCTTGAGGCACCCCCCCCCCCCCCCCGAGAATTCCGGTGCC